>CM014275.1:28341341-28356509 GCA_004135705.1 Alloteropsis semialata
GTGACAAGGGGCGAATTCTCGGGCAACCGGATAACTCCTTCGAAAATGTAAAGGCAGTTTCTACGAGGAGCAGTAAGGCTACTTGGGATCCAGTCTCACCTAACCATGCAGGGAAAACAGCAGAGCCACGGAAGGAGACTCCAGCAATGGAAGAAGAGCCTGAAGCCAAGCTAGCACCAGCAAGAAGGACTGCACCCCATGAGTTCTACGACACCAACGTCCTACCATTTCCTCAACGCCACAAGAAGCCATCGGCAGACGAACAATTCGCCAGGTTCGTAGAGGTCATTCAAAAGCTAAATATACATGTGCCACTGTTGGATGCTATGCAGGTGCCGACCTATGCCAAGTACTTGAAGGACATACTGAACAACAAACGTCCACTTCCAAGTACAGAGGTCGTAAAGTTAACTGAGGAGTGTAGTGCAGCCATCTTGAACAAGGTCCCGGAAAAGAATAAGGACCCAGGATGTCCTACCATCACATGCACAATCGGGACACAGCGCTTCGAGCACGCACTCTGTGACTTAGGGGCAAGCGTAAGCGTCATGCCAAAGGTAGTCTTCGACCGACTTAACTATACTAACATGTCTCCGACTCCCATGAGATTGCAGTTGGCCGACTCTACAGTCCACTACCCGGAGGGGATAGCTGAGGACATTCCGGTGCGCATCTGGGATTGCTTCGTCCCTGTCGACTTCGTAGTGCTGGACATGGACAAGAGTAATGACTCATCGCTCATCCTTGGGCGACCCTTCTTGAGCACAGCAGATGCTCACATTAATGTGGGTGCTGGAGAAATCCAGCTCCACATTAATGGTAAGAAGGAGAAGTTTGAGTTCAAGCTGAAGGTGGAGCAATGCTCCATGATCAACATCAAGTATGGGAGAAATAGCCAAAATGTCAATGAGGTGGAGGTTAGACCTCTAGAAAAAGACAGCTTGATAAAATTCATGGAGAAGTTCTGGGAAAAGGAATTCCCAATCTGGTACCATGCAAAGAACAAGAAGCCTATACGAGGTGTGAAAGCACAGGCAAAGAAAGTGCTTGATCAAGCTGCCGACCGCCAGAAGAAGGTAAAACAGGTATGGCGGGTTAAATCATCTGTATCCTCATCTCTAGGGTCAGATGCTACTTCATCAAGCTAATCCAACAACGGAGAAGTCATCACTCGGCGACGTAAAACATGAGTCCTACGCCGACAGGTTCTTCGGTACCGACAAAATAGCTTGGGGGAGGACCACCAGCCAGGTAAGTTCAGGTAAGTATTTATGAATAAAGTTTTTCTTTCAGAATAAAATTAGTAAATGAGAGCTATCTAGGTTAGTCCCTTAATGTCATAAGTTTTTGCTATGGTATTTATTATGGATATGATGAATAGTTGCTCTTATTTCTCTCTTGTACCTATGTTTCAACCTGCTATTCTCCTAAGCTTTGAGTTTGCTGGTTGACATGATCTTTTCTGTTATCTAGTCTATCTGTGGGTAGCATATGCAAGCTCTAGTCTAAGTTGTTGCTGGCATGATATGATAAGACTTGAGTTACCTTTAAGCTTGTACCAAGCAAGACTGGAGTTTTCTTTTAAAAAGAATAAAATAAAGAATTCCTTATGGTGACTCAAATTTCTACCAAAGCTCATATTGTTTAAACCCCTACAAAAGCTACTTGTTGTAGCATTGAGTTTTGTCAAGATCATTATGATTTTTTTTAGATTTACTTCATGCTTTTAAAACCAAGTTCACGCACACGTCACCATTTACATGTTACACTTCTACTCTGGAAGTAAGCATGACATTCATCCATCCACTAAATAAAAGCTCTACATAAAGTATAGTACTCTTCCCCAACTTTATTGCAAAAGGAGACATGGGCTGATGAAAAAAATAAATAAATATAGACACATGAAGGTCCAAGTATGTAAAAAAAGAGAGCACATGAAGGCTCTCGGTTCATAAAAAAATATAGCCATGTCTCTAAAAGCAACCTTTATAAGGGGAAGAGGAACCTATAAAAAGGGAGCTTCCATTTATCTTTTCATCCACACACGCGCACATCTTGGTTTGAAAGTATGACTTACTTCTCTTCGAATCCTGGTTTTGACTTTACAATATGTGCAATGCAAGTAAGCTACAAAACTCTCCTAGCAAAATCTCCACTTCAATGAGTGAAATGAGAGTTGAGAGAGGATCTTGGTAAGGAAATGCACCTTGAGTGTCTCGAGAGTACCACTTAAGGAACTTTGCCTTTTTGAAAAACTCCAAAACCTCCGGTTTGATTATCAAGCAAGATAGAAGGCAAGGTGCTTGGTCTAAGTCGTTTTGGCTACCAACCGCCCAAGATAAGGAGAAGCTACAAGCCCCATAAAAGGCCAAGGTAATAAGGGAAGTTTATTTTACCAGCTTATTCAATTCTTGGTAGAATATCTTGTTGAACCACTGGTACTTTTGAGGAGTAATGGGGAAGCAACTCTGATCCACAGAGCCTAAAAGTTCTAGTCTTTGCTCGGGAAGAGCAAAGGGCTGAGCTTGGGGGAGTTGTTGATGGTCCTTATAACAAAAAACTGACCGTTAATAGGCTCAGAAAAACCAATAAAGATAAGGCATAACTTAGGCATTTGTATTCAAATAATGTTGTAGCATGCATATCCAGAATATATTTGAGTACAGGGATCACAGTGCAAAAGGTGGACAAAAATGAGGTCGGGCGACCTGGCCTAGACCCCATTCGAGCCCATCCTCCACACAGGTCAAGAAGCACAATCAGAGGTGATCGCGGACGCTGAATCATGGTCGGTTGAAGTCAATGGTGAAAGATGAGCCACATGTCAATCCAATGGATTGAAGGGCCCACAACCAAAGCTTCGTGTGCTCAAACCGACAGTACCCATCTGGAACCGACCTCAGGACCTACATGACAGACTCCCAGAGAAAGGTGGGCTCGAGAGGCGGTTGTGGAGGGTCTCGGCCGACCTTCCCGTGCGCCTGACTCGGCCCTCCTTTGACCTGTACCTGTAAACCGCCTTGGAGATTACATCTGAGCCATGCAATGCTGAAGGCGGTGGATCCAAGGGTCGGCCAACGCCACCCCTTCGGCCGACCTGGGCCCACAGCCTTCCAGCCTCAACCGCCTCTGGCTGATCCTCCACCGCCTATGGATGCTATAAATACCTGCAAAGAGCGCCGTACTCAACACACACCAGAAGAAGAGCTCTCCTTTGCTACAAGCTTAGTCTTAGTCTTAGTAGTGATAGTTCTAGTAGTAGATCTTCTGAAGGGCTTCCGGAGGAGTCTTGGTAAGTTCTAGAGTTCAGTTCTTGTATTATCTTACTTACTTGTAATACACTAAGCTTAATGGAAGTATCTTCATACTTATATTGTATGCCTCATTTATACTTTATCTACTTAGTATATACTACTTATGTCTTGCACCTTGTTCAAGTGAATGTATGCTATGACATTGGATCAATGTGCCTCATAGTTGCTCTATTTATTAGCGCGATAGATAGTTGTATTTCTTATTGCAAACATGGTGTTTTGGATACAAAATACTGTTGAGGGTATCACTGCCCCACGGATTAGTAGAGGTAGGCGGCAGGTGGTGACAGCCCTGTCCGTCCTTTGTAATCCTCCATGTTCGGGAGATGATATTAGGCCTTTATGATAAGACGTCCTCCTGTCGTCCCTTGATGAGGGAACCACTGGACACATCGATATATCCTCTTGCATATGTCCATTGTATGAGTTTGTATAGGGTATTGTAGTGTATCCAAGTCCCATTTGTATGATGCTAGTGAACCCCTTTGTAATCTTTACTAATGTTCTATGACTAACTAAGACTACCATAATGATGAGCAATGAACTTCTGTGTGTCACATTACCCCTTTCATTTCCATATCCTTTACCCCTGTCTAGATTAAGGTATATTAATAGTGTTGTGTTGATGACTCTTAGGCACGTCAATTACGAACCGCAAGCACATGGATCGGTTGTAGCTTTTCCCTTAGAGTATTCCCTCAAGGTTTATCAATCCACGAAACAAGGGATTTCTACGCTTAACTAAGCACTAATAATGTTAGCAAGAGTGTTCTTTGATTGAATGATGATGTGTGTATTAAGAACAATCTACCCTAATCAATGTTATGAGCGGTAGAGAGGAGTACACAAGGTATGGAAGCATTTGCCCATAGGGTCTAGGATCACTATGAGATGTAATCGCCAAGCAAGATAAAGCTGATCTAATCTATCAATGGTAACGATGTGAACCAAACACAACACTTCCCCTTCCGCATACTGTCACTACACGAGGGTAGTCAGCTATCAAGCTATAGGATCACGAGATGTTGATGTGATCCAAGCATGCAAGACTACAAGAGATATGCACACCCATGGTGATGTTGGCCAACTATTATGATGAAAAGCACCATCAACTAAGAACATGATAGATTGATCTCACAAAAGAATTCAGCAGTTACATATCAAAATCTCCTTACAACCCCATGGACAAACAAGGACTTTACCCCATGAAGCTAGTCATGACGTCGGGATTCATGGTGTGGAAGCCTCCGGCGAGGATGGACTCCTCGCTGTCCTCCAACTTGAGACGGCGTCCGAACGATGGGTAGGGCCTTCGGCAGCGTCTCCTCCTTGTGTTTCTCTCCAATGGTGACTTTAGATCTAATCTCCTCTCAATGATGAATCATCTTGATGGCGTCCTCGGGGGTGTTTATATAGGTCTCTGGCGAATGACGGCAGAGGGAACCCCTAGGGTTTGCATTTACTTCATGCTGAAGAAAGGAGAGCGCGAGCGGGCTCCAGAACAGGCCAGGCCGGCTGGCCCAGAGCCTCCAGGCCGGCCGGCCTGGGCTCCTTCTGGCTCGTCTCGTCTTCATCTTTCGCGTGCTGGCCCTTCTCCTCAATCCTTATCTATGTAGGTACTTTGGTCCACGTCAAACTCCGTCAAATATGTCGTATTTCCTGTAAAATCACAACATGCTCCAAAATACAAGGCATATTCGAAAATGGGGTTATTTCAGGTGCCAAGTGGTGGGTTAGTATAAGAATTAGTCTAAAACCAGTGCCAAATCAGCCCTAAAAGTGTACCAATAACGGCCGTCAACATGTTGTAAGTAAATATATTAGATGACACCTCTCTTTAACTAAATGATTTCCCTGCGGATAAACAAATAACGATACTCTGGAATACTCCCGGGTGAAATGCTACAACGTACTTCTGTGCGCTTGCAGAATCTTTGTAACGTTTAGATTTACGATAAGGTATCTCTAGTGCCATCACTAATCTAAGTGGTGACGCTAAGAAATACCAACAGCCACCGTCCCCAGCCCCGGTGTCCCCTATCTCCATCCCTTCTGATGATGAATCGGATCGGATGATCAGTAGGGCTCGACCCAAGCCGGAGTCCTCAGGTGCAGGCGCGTCTTCGTCTTTGGCTCCGGTCGACACCAGCGGCGACGAGGAGTTCACCAGGCGCCTCTTCATCTCCTTGAACCGCAAGCTGATCGGGATCCCAGCAGACGGCGCGCTCGTGGACCTCGTCAGCGATTTCGAGGAAGAGGACGCGGAGGAGCCCCCATCGCCCGGCGCCGCTGCACCCTGATCCTCGCCGACGAACCAGAGTCGCGCGAGAATAGTGCATTTTGGATTTTTAGTTTCACGATAGTTATCGATCTTTTGTAGAATGCACTCCTTCTCAACTAATGAAGTCATTTTACATGAAAGATGTTATAATATCTCATCCTTTGCGTTCAAAACTTTTCGTGTTGATCTATTTGTAGAAACTGTTTATTCAGAGAGCAGGATCCCCCCGAACAAAATTCCTCTTAAACAAATCAACTTATTATCGCAACATGTTCGGGAAATTTGCTCCTAGTCAAAAATGATCGGGAGATTTCCTCACAACATATCATATTCGGTCACTTAAAATTATTAGCTTACCTAGTAAGCCACCAATCCCAAATGCCTTGAATTTGACCCATACAGTTTTCGAAACAACACTTGCCATGGAAAAAGGAAAGAATCTTTTGACCTAACAGTGACTATGCATAACGCGGATCGAGGCCAGTTTTCTCGGGTTTTGTGCTCCCTCTCGAAACTATAAAGCCAAGCGCGGCCGCCTAGTCACCATTTAGGCCTTTGACTTCCTCACTTGCACCCATAACAGCCTGCCATTCCAGATTAGTCTCCTGTTATTCATATTCCTGCACCTCCAACCCTCCAGCCAAACCCTCGCCGCCATGGTTTCTTCTCGCCAGTCCTCATCCAGGGATGAATTGTCCGGGGAGCAGAGCAGTGCCGCCGCCCCTGGAAGGGAGTTGTGAAGCAGGTCCGGCATCTGCACCACCGACAAATACTGGAAGAAATCTACCACTACGGCGAAACTGCTGCTGCAGTTGGAAAACCTTGGACTGCTCCTCGACACCACCACTTTTCCTCGCCGGCCAGCAAAAGGTCAGCTTTACCCGATGCCCAACACTTTAGAGCTTGTGGTGCCCATCGAGTTCTTCTACAGCGGGTTCGCGGTTTATCCGTCGGAGTTCCTCCATAGTGTCTGCGACTTTTACAAAATTGAGCTCGTGCGCATCAAGCCGGGCGCTATAACCATGCTCAACATCTTTGCTTTTCTGTGCGAGGCCTGGTTGGGAATTAAGCCATCGCTAAACATGTGGAGGTATTTCTATACCCCTGCATTTTACAAGGACCAGCTTATGATCGGGTCGATTGGATTTTCCTTGAGAGATCGGAACATTTACATCCCGTTTCTAGTGAAAGATTCCTGGAAAGGTTATCAACATCATTGGTTCTACATTACCCTTCCCCAAGCCTCATTAGCAAAAGGGAAGCATTTGATGCCTTATCTCAAGGAACAAACCAAGGCCCTGCCAAATGTCACCCCTGAGATGTAGAAGCATATTGATCGGGTTTTGGCACTCCATGAAGCGGGTTTGACATTGATTCATGTGGCGGAGATTTTTATCTGATGGAGATTTATCCCGCTCATGGCCTATGACCGCTACGCCTACACCTTCACGAGCGACAATGACCCAAACAGAATGAAGCCTAATGGTAAGCCGTATTTCCTCTGTTCGGTAATATTTCTGAAAGCGTTCGGTCATTTGAGATGTCATGACTCTTAACCAAAAGTTGTCCCAGAATCTGAAGTGGCAACTCGCCTGAAGAAGATGCTGAATGCTGTTCTCCCCAATTGGGCAGACTTCCTAGCTCCCTATAGTGCCGACAATCCTGCTCCAGAGGTAAACTCTTTCTCAGAAATATCCTTTCTTGGTTAAGTACAACTGTTCTGATTGCTTTTCCCGAGTAGGCTCCTCCTGTTGTTGACGCTCCCATTCAAAGTGGAGCAATCAACTTGGAAGACAAAGCTGAACTAGCATCAGTTCAAGGTGCCATCACCCCAATAGCTGAAGTCCCCAAGCAGCCACCTGCCGAAGGAAAGAAGACCTCGACCAGCACCAGAGTCATCATCCCTCGGACCCGTAAGCATTCGCGAGGCGCTAGCACGGAGAAAGTGACTACTGGATCGGGATCCCTCAGGGCACCAGATACCACTGAGCTGCCCGCCGCGCGCGACCTGCCTCGCCCTGAAGACCAGGTACCGAGCATGATCATATTCGGGCGTTTATTTGCAGCTTTTGCTCGTATAACCAAACTTAAACGTGTTCGGAGAGTTCTCGCTAGGAAATTCGTCCAACCCCTCCACCGTCAAAGCCTTCCTTTATTTCTTGGAAGAAATTTAGAATCACACTCCCAACATCTGAGTAAGAACTTTGTTCTATTTGATTTTTTCTTGATTGACTTCCCCAGGGGGAATTTTTGAATTATTTTTGTTCGGGAAAAACAGGCCGTCTGTTGACGTCCAAAAAGTCAGGCGTTGACTCTCGAAAATTAACACTGTGGCCTGGAAGATTTGCTTCACTTCAGTGCAGGTCCAAAATCTCGAGGTTCGCGGCGTGCCAGTCAATTTGACCTGAGATTGACAAGGTAGAGTTTAATCAGTAAACAACAAGGAACTCATCGGCCAAGGCCCCGATTTGTCCCAACAGATCGGATCATCGTAAAACGGGAGTCCGATTTGAGAGCATAAACAATCGGCTATGAGTCCGATTTGTGAGGATGTAACATGTATTAAAACAAACCTTCGGCTATGAAAACCGAATCCTGAAGGTACAGCATTAGGTTAAACCATCGACCACGTGGACCGAATCGGAGATAGATCTAATCTAAACTCGTTCTTTAATATGCATCTTTCCAAAGGCGATAAATAAACTAATTCTCGTGTCATTAACAATCGGATCGATTTCGAGACAGTGTTGGTAGCAGGGCACCGATTAGCCTATTTATTCCGATAGATCAATTTATATCAAACAACTTATTTAAATCAGATCTATTTGTAACTTGTGAATTAGATCTAAATCAGCTATATAAACAATAGAAACAGATCTATTATGAAGCTTGAATTGTGATAAAACAGGATAGATCTTTTCTGATAGATGTAAGCCGATAGGATAAAACAGCAAGATACAGTAAAGGGTGAGCAATCTAAACGAAGAAGGGCGATATGCCTCAATCTAAAGCCTAGAAAAACTCGATAAATTGGTGAATTAACTAAACGAAGAAGGGCGATACGTTACCATGACCTCCGCCTTGCTTCTACTCTGGTTTACACAACTTGACGAATCAATCTTCCACGATGGCAAGCCAGAGTAGAAGCAAGGCGGGGGTAACTTCTGCAGCAAGAGGCATCTCCACGGGCACCTGGGCTCACCGATCGACCTCCTAGACAGCCTCGTCCACTCGGCCGCGACTACAAGCAAGGACAACATGCCGATTCTCTGCCTCGGGCACGAATCAAGCTAAGTCATACTCTAATACTTTCATAATATTTTTCAGTCACCGCGTATCTCCATATACAAGTCTCCATGATCATCGCCGACTACCCTTGGTTTGTTCCCGACTGCTTATACAGCCCGAGCGCTACACGAGCAGTCGGACTACACCCAACGGACGCATATTGCATTTTTCTCCATCGTTTATTTCTTTTTCCACTCTTGTACAAGTCGCTAAAGTACTTAGGAAGCACACGCCTTAATCCGTGAAGCCTCGACTCTTCCGTATGCCTACGTTACTAGACGTGCATGCGGCCTAGCTCCCTGCGCTATGGACTACGGCTATCAGAGATCAGGTGCATAAACGTAACATGATAACTACCCGAGGAAATTAATAGATTTAAAGAGTTGGAAGTAGAAATTCTATTATATACAATGCTGAATGTTTTTCTCCAGAATTAGTATTTGCTACACCATATACTACCTATCCTTCGTATCTTCATTGCAGGGCACAGGTTTGGATCCCGAGCTTGCCTGTTACGCTCGGGGGCTGGACCACTCCGGCATCGCCGCCAGCTGAGTACTCGAGTCAGTCAGAACTCGGGCTGGTACTACACTCCACGACGGTCGCTAGCCGAGTGCTTTGCAGCACTCGGGCTGGCGCTACACTCCACAAGGATCGCTAGCTGAGTGCTTTTGAGTACTGGGCTGGCGCTACCACATGACGAGGAAGACGAAGACTTGACGGACCCTCGACTCGGCCCTCGCGCTCGGGGGCTGGGCGCCGGGGCGACTACTCGGCGTGCCTCGGACGGCTCGACTCGGCCCTCACGCTCGGGGGCTGGGCGCCGGGGCGACTACTCGGCGTGCCTCGGACGGCTCGACTCGGCCCTCACGCTCGGGGGCTGGGCGCCGGGGGGACTACTCGGCGTGCCTCGGACGGCTCGACTCGGCCCTCGCGCTCGGGGGCTGGGCGCCGGGGCGACTACTCGGCGTGCCTCGGACGGCTCGACTCGGCCCTCACGCTCGGGGGCTGGGCGCCGGGACGACTACTCGGCGTGCTCCGGCCCTCGCGCTCGGGGGCTGGGCGCCGGGGCGACTACTCGGCGTGCCTCGGACGGCTCGACTCGGCCCTCACGCTCGGGGGCTGGCGCCGGGATGACTACTCGGCGTGCTCAGCCCTCACGCTCGGGGGCTGGCGCCGGGACGACCACTCGGCGTGCTCCGGCCCTCACGCTCGGGGGCTGGCGCCGGGACGACCACTCGGCGTGCTCCGGCCCTCACGCTCGGGGGCTGGCGCCGGGACGACCACTCGGCGTGTCTTGCAGGACTCCGCCGGTCCTCACGCTCGGGGGCTGGACGCCGAAATCAACGCCGGATGATTCAGTCAGATGCTCCTCGATAAAGCCTTGAGCCAATTCCTACGGAATCGCCTTAAGGCTCGGGGGCTACGGCCAACGGACGCACCTCGCGGCGCATCCGTTGATTGTCTGGCGACCTCAGAACAAGGCTACAAACCCTTGGACCGATTCCTTCGGAATCGCTTCAAGGCTCGGGGGCTACGGCCAACGGACGCACCTCGCGGCGCATCCGTTGGGAAACGGCTCTCTTTTTTCTCTCCAGTATCACGCGGTTTTGCTTCCAACCGCAGCAAGCTCGAAGCTCAGCTGATAGCACGACCTCGCCGAGTTGTTGCTCAAGCACGTACTACTCGGGGGCTTGTCGGGGGTAGACCCCCAGGGGTACCCAGAAGGCGGATTGGCCCAACCAACAAGGGGCGGCCCAATCCGAGTGCTATCGGGCTGGTTTGTCAGACTGGGTGGCCCACCAGTCGGGAGGCCCACCAGTCGGGTGAACTGGACGAGTACGGCGACGCGCGCGGCAAGGAAGAAGACGGCGTACCCCGCAAGAAGCTCGGAGATCAAGATAAACTAGCCGGAATTATAGGGAAGGATATCTGTAATCGTTATAGGATCGCATCCTTGTATTTCGGGTAGGTTATGATCTCTAGCCGACTTGTAACTCAAGGCAGCCGGACTATATAAGGTGCCTTGAGACCCCCTCCAGAACACATTACAACTCACGATACGAAACCTAGGACAGAACCCAACTACGGAGATCCTTCAGGAACTTCATACACAGCAATCCAAACACCCAACACAGGACGTAGGGTATTACGTCATCCTGACGGCCCGAACCTGTTCAATCCGTGCGTCTTGTGTTACCATCGACTTCTGATCCTCGATCTGTCCCTCAACAAATCAACCACGTAGGCTACCCTGTGTGGACTGCCGGGCTCATAAATCCGATAGTTGGCGCGCCAGGTAGGGGTTGATCGACGAGATCAATCTGCAAGCTCGATGGCATCTACTTCTGCCGTCATCACGCCGGCATCCATGAAGATATCCATCACTGAGGGGGCCATGTTCTTATTCGGATCCATGGTCTTCACCGCTGGACCTGAGGGGGAGCTCTCCTTCAGCCGTGACGCCACCTCGGAGGAGATAGCACAGCGACTTGACGCTACGCCAGACGGGATCGTCACCATCGCCACTCCATCGCCAAACATCGCCAACAACTCGGCGATCACGACGGCCATCATCGCTCTCCTGACACCCGAGGGGAGCACGCTTCTGCCTACACCACCGACTGCTTCATCCACTCCGCCTCCACCGCGCAGGGTGCAGCAGACGCCCGAGGAGCGAAGGCGTCGCTGGGCCGCACGCCAACGCCAATTTGAGGCGGACATGGACCACGCCATCTCCTCCATCGGCGAGTGTATCGAGCTCGCCGAATCCGCTCGCCAGGGCATCACCTCGCCGACACGATTCCCGTTGGGACTCAGGAACAGCGGGACCGTCTACCAAGAAGCACTCGGCGAACGGCTGACCGCCGACCACTCCCCAGATGTGATCAGGGTGGTCGACCCCATCACGGCCACCCAGATCGGATCTGCTCCGGACGTTGCGGCAGCGCAACACCCTCGTCCTCAGAATGCGCCGACTCCGCCTGAACAGGAAACAACTCCGACTTTCCCGCAAGTCACACGTGTCCTCCCTCCAAACTAGAGGATCGTGCCTGCCAAGCGGGAGACGTTTGTCTCCGACATATCAGCCGATGAGCCGACGGTCCAAGGGGAAGATCAAGCACATCGTGACGCCAGGATCGAACGCAATGATGAGAAGCAACGACGCCGCGACACGCGACGGGATCGCCGAAACCCCAGGGCCACGTGTAACCTCCACGACGACTTCATCCAAGAAGTCGGCGGTGTGGGCGTCTACGCTACCCCGTCGGCCAATCTCGCCGCCGCGCACCTTGAACTGGAAGGGATTCCGGAAACCCCGGAGCTCAACCGGATCAAGACCAGATTGACCGCCGCCGCGGGCATGATCAACGCCCAAAAAGCTGCCGTCTCATCATCTCGCCACTCCAAGTCGGCTAGTCGTCGTGAAGTTGATCACGACGTGGTCGACCAGCCAGACCTCCGCGAACAACTCCGCAACCATGACCTCCGCAGGAACCTCGACGACCGCCACCGGCGAAGAGACGAGGAGGAGCTTCGACGTCGCGCCGAGTACAATCGCGAACACGGCGTCCCGGGGCTGGGCCGCGACACGTGCCTACGCCGAGAGCTCGAGGCCAATGAGGCCGCACATCGCCGCGAATTCGACCGCAAGTACGGACCTCCACTCGGACAAGACAGGCCACCTCGGGCTCGCACTCCTGAAGACCACTCCGCCGATTCGGGACGTGAGGACATGGAGAACCTCAACGACTGCGACGGCTTCCCGGCGTTTACCGCCCGAGTAAGATCTATTCGAATGCCTGCTAACTTCAAACCTACAGGCATAGAAAGATACGACGGGAAGACGGACCCTACGATGTGGCTCCGAACGTACAGCATCGCCATCCACGCGGTGAACGGCGACCACGACTCCATGTGCGCCTACTTCCCCGTCGCCATGACCAAGGTGGGGCTGAGCTGGCTCCACAGCCTCGAGCCCGGCTCCATCGACAGCTGGGACACTCTTTGCAGCCAGTTCAAGAGCTACTTCCAGGGCAGCTCCATCCGGCCAGGCACAGCGTGGGATCTGGGCAAGGTGAAGCAGAACCGCGGGGAGAGCCTCCGCGACTACACCGACCGGTACATGGAGAACCGCAACCTAGTTCCCGGCTGCTGCGAGTCCGAGATCATCAACTACTTCCTCGACGGCCTCGCCGACTCTGTCGTCTTCGAGCGCCTCTGCGAGGACATGCCAAAGACCTCCGGTGAGTTCTTTGGGCGGGTAAACAAGATGGCGAACGCCAAGGAGGCCGCTCGCCTCCACTACAACAAGAAAAGCACTCGGGACGATGATCGTCCGCCTCGCTGAGAGGACCGGCCGAAGAAGGAGGACCCGCGCCGCGCCCGACCTGAACCGAGCAGGATGGGCGACCGAAAGCGCTCGAGAGACTTCACCTTCACCGCCATGGATCGCGGAGGCCCTCGCCCGCGGTCCAACTTCAACGCCGAGTTCGACAAGATGCTCCAAGGACCCTGCCCCATCCACAAGCAATCTAAGCACCGCATGATCAACTGCATGGGACTCGCCGATGCTTACAAGAAGAAAGAAGGGAAGCTGCCACCACGCGACGACGACAAGGGCGACAAGGGAAAAGGGCCCCCCGCGAACCCCGCTTTCCCGAACGTCGAGAGGCAGGTGAACTTCATCCTCGGAGGACCGCCGCCCATGGATGACAAGCGCAGGGAGAAGGTGCGCGACCGAGAGATATTCTCCTGCTACACGTCACCGGTCCAACCATTCCGCTGGTCCGAGCAGCCGATCACCTTCTCCAGGGAGGACCAGTGGTTCCAGATCTCCGACGTGGGCGAGTACCCCCTGGTGCTCAGCCCGATCGTCAACAACGCCCGCCTCACCAAAGTACTCGTCGACGGCGGAAGCGGGCTTAACATCATCTTCGCCCAAACACTGAGGGACATGGGCATCGGCCTCGACGCTCTGACTCCTTCTCTCCACCCGTTCTATGGGCTGATCCCAGGCAAGGGCTCCAAACCACTCGGGCAGATAGCTCTGCCCGTCACCTTCGGCGATCAGAGCAACTTCCGGACCGAGTACCTCAACTTCTAGGTCGCCGACTTCACCACCGCCTACCACGCCATACTCGGGAGGCCAGCGCTCGCCAAATTCATGGCGATCCCCAACTACACGTACCTGCTGATGAAGATGCCGGCACCAAACGGCGTCCTCTCCATCCGCAGCGACGTCCACACCGCCAAGGGCTGCGACAAAGAAGGGCTCCACCTCTGCACCGGCATCGAGCGCAGCGTGCTCCAGATGGAAGTGGTCCACGAGGCTAAATCCAAACCTAGAGAATATAAAATGTGATTGGGATACTAATAAGGAAGGGGAAAATAAAAATAAAGGCCTTCCATTTCCGCTCCCTGTCCTCCTCCCCCTTCCTCCGGAGCTGCGAAATTTGGAGACCCCAGCCAGACGACGCGGAGACCACCCACCCCACCCCACCATCCCCCGCAATTCGCGCAGATTGCAGGGGACGTCCCTCGCCGGCGGCAGCAGCGGCTCCGGCGAGCGGTCACGGGCGCGCGCGTCCCGGTAGCTGGCGGCGGCGGATTCCGGCCCTCTGCCGGCGCGCCGAGTGGCTGCGGAGGGCGCGCCTCGCCGGCGCCGGCGATGGGCAACTCGCTGGGGTGCTCGGCCTCCGGCGAGCGGCTCGTGTCGGCGGCGCGCGACGGGGACGCCATCGAGGCGCGGATGCTGCTGGAGCTCAGCCCGGCGCTCGCGCGCTACTCCACCTTCGGCGGCCTCAACACCCCGCTCCACTTCGCCGCCGCCAAGGGCCACCTCGACGTGCGTGCGGATTCTTCCGTGCTCTGAGTCTTTCTCGTTCGATTTGGATCACGAATTGTGGTTTTTCCGTGCAGATTGTCACGATGCTGCTGGAGAAAGGCGCTGACGTTAACGCGCGCAACTACTGCGGCCAGGTAGATCTTTGTGCGCTCTCTGGGTTCAAAAGATTTGATCCTTGGGATTTTTATTATCTTTATCGCCGCAAACCAAACAAATGCTAAGATCTGTCGTGTACAAGTGATTAATTTGGCAGCTCTCATGCAAATAGTTAGTCATTTAGTGATTCATTTTTTAGGTGATTACTTGTGTGCTCTGCTCAGCTCAGCAATGTCATAAGAAGACTCAACCCTTTTTTATATACTTGCCACTTATGCTTCAGAGCTGAATCAAGATTAAATTACATTTTAGCACTCCCACATGTTGGATAAGCGTTGCGT
>CM014275.1:28357509-28394697 GCA_004135705.1 Alloteropsis semialata
AGTGTAGAAAAGGCATAGGCCGGCCGGCACGGTCCCCTTGGGCCGGCCGGCCGAGGGCGTTTTTAGCCCGTCTCGGTCCCATCTTTCATGTGTAAGCTCCTTGATCCTCCAGGAATTGATTTGCCAATGCATGTGGGTATTTGACGTCGGTTGCTTTGGGATAAGATTGGGTCTTGATAACTTTCCAAATGTCTGCCTGATTCGCCTTGATCCCGAAGTCATCTGATCTTATCTTCAAGTCTTTGCCCTTGCTCATTCTTGGAGGTTGGTTCACCATAGATGAGAGCGAATGAAATACGAGTTGTATTAGGTCCTTTGCCTTCATATTCCTCCATGCTACGCATGACCTTGGTCTTCATCCAAAAGTGCTCATTTATAGCTCAAATACCTACATAAACCAAAATCCTCCAAAAATACATGCATATGCGAAAATGGGGTTATTTCAAGTGCCAAGTGGTGGGTTAGTATATGAACTGGTCCCAAAACACCACTTAATTAGCACTAAAAAGGTGTCACTAATGAGCGTCAAAATAGTAGAAGCCCGATCAAGGGCAAAAGCACCGCCAGTGCCAGCGGCGGACAAGGACGCCGTGCCGAAACCAACAACGGATGGAAAGTCCAAATGACAAGGATGCACCACCATCCGCTGCGAGCGACTCACCACCTGAAGCCTCCCCGATCACGCCTTCGCAGAAGCGTGTCGAGTCAGGCACCAAAGCGGTAGCGCTCGATGAAACAGACCCGACCAAGAACATGCAGGTGGGAACTGGTCTGGGTGACAAATAGGAACTCAAGCTCATTGCTTTCCTCCGGGCAAATGCTGATGTGTTCGCTTGGGAACCGTCTGATATGCCCGGGATCCCCAGGGAGGTAATAGAGCACAAGCTTGGCATATGAACTGGTGTCCGACCAGTCAAGCAGAAGCAGAGAAGATACACCTCGGAGAAACGAGAAGCCATCAATGAAGAAATAAACCGACTACTTAAGGCCGGCTTCATTCGAGAAGTCCCTTTTCCGGATTGGCTGGCGAACCCAATCATGGTGAAGAAACCCAATGGAACATGGCGAATGTGCGTGGACTACACCAACCTGAATAAAGCATGCCCGAAGGATTAGTATCCATTACCTTGGATAGATCAAAGTGTAGATTCAACCTCAGGATTCGAGCTGCTTTCTTTTCTAGATGCCTATTCGGGGTATCACCAAATCAGCATGTGCATTGATGATGACGAGAAAACTGCATTTTTAACTCCCTTCGGTGTTTATTGTTATATAAAGATGCCTTTTGGTCTGAAAAACACAGGTTGTACTTATCAGAAGTGTGTCCACATTGTTCTTGAAGGCCAAATTGGCCGTAGTGTGGAAGCTTACATAGATGATATCATTGTGAAAATTAAGTCGAAGTCGAAGGGTGACCTGATCACCGATTTAACTGAAATATTCAACAACTTGCGCAAAAACAGGATGATGCTCAACCATGCCAAGTGCACCTTTGGTTTATCATCAGGAAAGCTCCTCAGTTATCTTACATCTCAACAAGGTATAGAGGCAAATCCACACAAGATCAAGGTGATCAACGACATGAAGGCTCCACGCAGCCGCCACGAAGTCCAGAAGCTAGCGGGGATGATGGCGTCCCTAAGTCGATTCGTATCCAAGTCAGGAGAACGAGGTATGCCATTCTACAAATTGTTGCGTAAAACTGATCATTTTGAGTGGTCGACAGAGGCAGAAGAGGCGTTCCAGGCGTTAAGTTGTACATGTGGAAAATACCCGTACTAGTCCCGCCACAACCCAAAGAAGAGATGTTCTTATATGTATTTGACACACCAACTGTTGTCAGCACTGTCCTGGCGGTCGAACGGCCTACAGAGAAGTC
This sequence comes from Alloteropsis semialata, assembly GCA_004135705.1. Classification (NCBI taxonomy): domain Eukaryota; kingdom Viridiplantae; phylum Streptophyta; class Magnoliopsida; order Poales; family Poaceae; genus Alloteropsis; species Alloteropsis semialata. Next base: position 28,359,389 of record CM014275.1, read on the forward strand.
GACAACACAACATCATGTTTACTTCGTAAGCGAGGTGCTTCATGATGCAAAAACACGGTACCCTCAGATTCAAAAATTATTATATGCTTTCTAATGACATCCAGAAAACTCAAGCATTATTTTCTGAGCCACAAGATCAAGGTCGTGTCAACATACCCTCTAGGCATCATTTTGCACAATTGAGATGCCATGGGTAGAATTGCACAATGGTCTATGGAGTTGGGGGCTTATGATGTGGAGTTCATACCCAGGATTGCAATCAAGTTGCAGGGTCTGGTAGATTTTATTGCAGAGTGGACCAATCCTAAACCCGAAGAGAGTGCCCAAAACCCCGAACACTGGACTATGTTCTATGACAGAGCTTTTTGCAAAGCAGGCGCGGGGGCTGGGGTAGTCCTTATTTCTCCACATGACAACATCATCATGTATGCATTACAAATCAATTTTGTCGATCCAACCCCTACTAACAATGTTACCGAGTATGAACGGCTTTTGACATGACTTCACATAGCTGTGTCTCTGGGCATTAAGAGGCTGCTCGTGAAAGGGGATTCCGAATTAGCCGCCAAGCAAGTCATGAAGGAGTACATCGCGAGGAGTGATGTCATGGCCAAATACTTGGAAGCATATAGGAGGATGGAAAGCAAATTTGATGGGCTTGAAGTACGACACGTTAAAAGGGAATACAATGGCGATGCAGACAAGCTTGCGAAAGCAGCTGCCGAATGGACCCAGCTTCCAGGTAACGTGTTACTTGAAGTTTTTACTAAACCCTATGTGTCGGTATCTTTACTGAACCAAAAAACTGCGCTTGACAAAGGCGCAATCTCAACAACCAACGAATCCATTACGGAGTCTATGTTGGACGATATGGCTCAGGCTGCCGCTCTAGATGGAAACGAGGAGAACTGGATGGAACCAATCTGGGCATACCTTACAAACCAAGCTATACCCGACAATGATGCAGAACTAGAAAAAATCCATCGTAAAGCCAAGAATTACCGATTGGTTGACGGACGACTGCACAAAGCAGCACGCAATGGAGTAATCCTCAAATGCATCACACGGGCTGAGGGCATTAGATTGCTCCACGACATTCATGGAGGAATCTGTGGATCTCACGCTTCTCCCCAGTACCTAGTGGGGAAAGCATTCTGACAGAGCTTTCCCCACATTCACCAAATGGGTTGAAGCCGAACCAGTTCAGAAAATAACAAAAGAAGCAGCTGTGAAATTCCTGCGAAGTATTGTTGTTAGATTTGGGGTCCCGAACAGGATAATCTTTGACAACGGAACATAGTTCAAAAGTAAAAAGTTCACCGATTTTTGCTACGACTTCGGGATCACACATGATCGGTCATCGGTAAATCACCCGAAAACAAACGGGCAAGTGGAACGTGCTAATGGCATCATACTCCAAGGTATCAAGAAAAGGATCTTCAACAGATTGCAAGCAAACGACAAGCGATGGATTCATGAAGTCCCAACAGTTTTGTGGTCCATGAGAATCACAATGAATAGAGCAATAGGAGAAACCCCCTTTTCCTTGGTATATGGTGCTGAAGCAATTCTACCTTTCGATATCCGGTTACAAGCCCCACGAGTGGCAATGTTGTCAGAAATTGAAGAGCCAAACATGCGCAATAACGAGTTGCTCCTCCTCGAGGAGGCTCGAGATGCAGCCGCCTTTAGAGTGGCGCAATATCAATAGAAGCTAAGGCAATACTACGATGCCAATGTATGCAAGAGAAGCCTATGCATTGGGGACATGGTGCTCAAGTTAGATCAATGCGCCAAGGATAAGACAAAATTGTCCTCCCCATGGCAAGGGCCTTACATCGTGGTGGACATTGCACAACCAGGCGCTTACAGGATCACGGAGATAGATGGAGACATACTGCCGAACACATAGAACATGGATCAACTACGCAGATTTTATGCCTAACTCAGGGCGATCGAGCAAGTTCAAACCTACCCAAACATTTGGCAAGGGTCGTCATCATCTGCATTACATCTGGCAATAACAAAAAAAAGTTAAGTTCTATACACTCTACTCACCCTCGCAAATATGCTCGGGTGCTGGGTTGTCATTTTCCTATTCAGTTTCTACTCTTTGTTACCATACTGCATATACTAACAAAGAGTCAGGGACTACTATGCTGGAAAATTTTTCAGACCTATTCTATGTACCCCAAGCGCAATGCTCGGGGACTCCCTAGATGATCAGAAAACTCTTGTGATTAGTACATCTAGACTCTTTCCTAGCATATATACATGCTACAAAAGTGCCCTGGGGCTACTATGGTACTACTACCTCATGAGAGTCCAACTTTTTAAAAAAAGAGCTAAACTACTGAACACCATGACTTCAAGGAATTACACAGTTCAGAAGGCCGCTCGTGTCTCAGCAGCTAAACAATTTCGGAATAGCTCATGGCAACGGGACATTTAGCTAAGTCAAAGCCAACAATTTAAATGCACCACAAAAATATCAATCAGCTCTAATTCCTAAGCAAAGCATACAAGCATATGTTTAGCAAAGGAATAAAGTTCGCAAACTAAAACTACCAAGTTCTTGCCCTATTACAGGAATTCATCACAAAGTTCAAGACGAGTTTTCAGAGTCGGTCAAATGAAGGCCAAGTTTCTTGACAAAGGATTCTAATAATGGAGCAAGATCATTGAACAAAACTTGAGCTTCTTCAACCGAACACTTGAAGCCTTGGGAAAGCAGCGCAGCATCAAGTTCTGGAACATGGCTCTTCAAGGCTCCAACGGTGTGTGTCGCTTCGACAAACGCACCCTCCATGAGCTTGCCTTCTAGGGATAGGCCGCGCTTCTCAGTAGCTTCAAGGCGGGCAGTGAGAGTGGTGACTTCCTTGTCCCAAGCAGTGAGTTGGCCTTCCAGGTCCGCGCTCTTCTTCTCGAGCGCCTCAATGCTCTTGGAGTTAGCTATAGGATTAAAGGCACTATATCGATAACAGTTTGCAACAAAAACTGACATATTCAACAAATCAAGTACCCTCTTTTTCGGACGGAGGAGCAGCAACTTGGGTCTCTAGCCTAGCAACCGAAGCTTCTGGGGTCAAGGCACGAGCGTCCAACGAACGCCACTGCTCTTCCGCTATGGAAAGCGAAGCAATGATGGGACCCAAGGGCATCGGGACGGGTCCTATGACCTCCACGGACTTCTCCCATGGTCGGGCTTGGCCATCATGTCTTGGTCGGGAGTTTTCTCCTTCTCGGATGGCTTGACCGGAGGAGAGGCTGCGGGCTTGGACGTTGTTGACACCAGATTTTGACTCGGTCAGAGTGGTGCGCGACGGAGTTGATGCAGAGGTCGAGTCCGATTCTGAATGATGTCCGATTCCGATCGGAGTTCGTCCGATGGGAGTCCCGATCGGACACGAGACAAAAGAGGCCGGAGCATGTACGACTTCTCAGGGAGACACGTCTGAAAGCTTCTTCAGGGCCTGATTGTGCGTCAAGATTTGTAATAGTTTTAGTAGTTTAAGATTAGATTGCTTTAATTAAATTAGAGATATTGTCGTAGCCGACAAGTTTTAGCTAGATTTCCAGGGTATAAATATAAACCCTGCGCCATTGTAAAAGATGTTCACACAACCATTCAAACAAACACAACTTTTGGCCTAACGTGCCACCCAAACCCTTTTCGTCGAGTTCTTCAGCAAGCAGGGCTGCATCATCTTGACCTCCGGTTTGTCTGTAAGTCCGACACCCTTATCGAGTTAATCTAAGCTTTAGATTGAGGCGTATCGCCCTTCTTCGTTTAGTTAATTCACCAATTTATCGAGTTTTTCTAGGCTTTAGATTGAGGCGTATCGCCCTTCTTCATTTAGATTGCTTACCCTTTACCGTATCTTGCTGTTTTATCCTATCGGCTTACATCTATCAGAAAAGATCTATCCTGTTTTATCACAATTCAAGCTTCATAATAGATCTGTTTCTTTTGTTTATATAGCTGATTTAGATCTAATTCGCAAGTTACAAATAGATCTGATTTAAATAAGTTGTTTGATATAAATTGATCTATCGGAATAAATAGGCTAATCGGTGCCCTGCTAGCAACGCTGTCTCGAAATCGATCCGATTGTTAGTGACACGAGAATTAGTTTATTTATCGCCTTTGGAAAGATGCATATTAAAAAACGACTTTAAATTAGATCTATCTCCGATTCGGTCCATGTGGTCGATGGTTTAACCTAATGTTGTACCTTCACGATTCGATTTTCATAGCCGATGGTTTGTTTTAATACATGTTACATCCTCACAAATCGGACTCATAGCCGATGGTTTATGCTCTCAAATCGGACTCCCGTTTTACGATGATCCGATCTGTTGGGACAAATCGGGGCCTTGGCCGATGAGTTCCTTGTTGTTTACTGATTAAACTCTACCTTGTCAATTTCAGGTCAAATTGACTGGCACGCCGCGAACCTCGAGATTTTGGACCTGCACTGAAGTGAAGCAAATCTTCCAGGCCACAGTGTTAATTTTCGAGAGTCAACGCCTGACTTTTTGGACGTCAACACATTTTGGCACGCCCGGTGGGACAAGAAAGCTTCTGCGATGGCACCTGGAGACAAAGCAGCTGCGATCCCTACGATCACGATGGAGGATCTCAATGACGAACAGAAGAAACTCGTGGAAGCACAAATTAAAGAATTCAAGAACCTGTGCCTAGACTCATTCAGTAAAACTCGCAACACGGTGATTAAGAAAAATCAGTTTCCTGTTCCTCAGGAAGCGTTCGATCAGATCACTGCCGAGGAAAGAAAATTCTTTCAAGATTTTGTTGATGCTGGTTTGAGTCATGCTTTGATTAACCAATCTAGAATATTGGTTAACACGGTGGTGGGACTGATTGCTCAATTGCTGGATGGAGCTATATTAAAGGATGCCCAGAAGGGACCTGCTTACTTTGATACTGGAGCTACTGCAGCAATTAAGGATCTCAAGAAAAAAATGACGCAATTCACTTCATCTACATCACCAGAAACTCACCCTGAGTGTTATGAGGCTCCCAAGATAAAAAAGGCAAAAGCTAAGGCGGTAGAAGGAGGTGAAGAAAACGAACAGGAAGAGGAATCGGAAGACAAGAAATACGGCGGAACTCAGCATATTGACCAGTTTGGCAGCCGAATTCCTGTTGTTGAGGGCAAGATGGTATATCCTGTTTTCTTCAATATTGAAAATCCACCCAAGAACAAGAGAGCTGACAATCGAGAGCCGTCGATCGGACCTAATGAGACACCCGTCATAATGAATCGTGCTCCGATTAGTCAAGGAAACTACACTCAGGAGGATTGGGCAGATAAGATTGCTGACATCATGAAGAATCAGTTTGGTCTGAAGCCCAAGGGTCAATCTTATCTGTATCGGAAGCCGTATCCAGACTGGTTTGATACATTGCCTATGCCAGCCCGATTCAGGATTCCGGATTTTTATAAATTTTCTGGACAAGGAGATGTTACCACCATTGAGTATATCAGCCGATACAAAATTCAGTGTGGTGAAGTTGCATCAATTGATCTATTGAAAGTTAAGCTGTTTCCTATGTCGCTTTCTGGATCGGCCTTTTCGTGTTTTTCATCATTACCACCGAATTCTATTAGTAATTGGGCCGGTTTGGAAAAACAGTTCCATGCTTATTTCTTCATTGGAGTACAAGAGACCAGATTGTCCAATCTGACAGCACTCCAACAGAGAAACGGTGAATCGGTTAGTGAGTTTGTCCAAAGATTCAGAGATGTGCGCAGCTGATGTTACTCGTTGAATTTATCGGAGGGACAGTTGGTCGATTTGGCATTCCAAGGTTTGTTGCCTCAGGTCAGAGACCGATATACAAGTCAAGATTTTGAAGGCTTGGGGCACATGATTCAAAAGCTCTCTCAGCATGAAGGACGTGGCAATGACTATCGGAGAGAGAAATTCCAGAGGAAAATTGCCAATATTGAATATGATTCCGATGGGGAGGAAGCTGAAGTCGATTTGGCTGAGTGGACCAAGAATAAGAATTCTGTTGCCTGCCCGTGGGTGAAGGTCGAGCCAGAAAGGTACAGCTTTGATATCACAAAAATCGATAAAATATTTGATTTATTGCTGGCAGAGAAACAAATCAGGCTTTCCCCGAATCATACAATTCCTTCTGTCGAAGAATTGAAGAAAAAGAAGTATTGCAAGTGGCATAACTCAGTTTCTCATCATACCAATGAGATTCAATCAGCGATTGAAAAAGGAATTATTAAAGTTGAAACTGGCAAAAAACCAATGAAGCTTGATGGGCATCCATTTCCTCAGAACATGGTCGAGATCGGAGCACCTGACAGAAAAATGAAAGCCAAGGTCCTCACATCGGAGAATGCAAAGAAATCGGGAGCTATTGACCCGTATTGCCAAGTAACGACCGATGACGTGCAAAATCGGAATCATCAGCATTATCGGGATGATCACCGACGTGGCGAGAAGACTAGGGTTACATCGGGGCAGCTCATTGATAAATATATGCGCCAATAGGAAAGGGATCGGAGTCCTCCGACAGGGAGATTTGATAATGAAAATCATTGGGGATGTCCATTTTTCAGGTTCTATTGGAATGAAAAGTTAAGGCTTCCATCAATCTATGATTGTCTAGAGTGCAGCGATCAATATGAAAGCTATAGGGATTCAAAAAGGAAGCGTCAATCTGTGCATAACCGATTGGAATTTGGGCGTCGATGCAGCTGGCATGATGAGGTAGCCTATCAGCAAAAACGCGAAGATTGGCGTGAATACCATAATCGGCGTGAGCATGAAAATCGGTGCTATGACCGATGGGACAATGATCGCCGAAAGTATGATGATCGCCTAAATTATAAAGCAGACCGTCTTTCTGTGTATGATCGTCTGGTGTACAGGAAAAAGGAAGTTATTCAAGAGCCAGGAGATACACAGGAATCGGAGAAGGAGGTCAAATCAGACCTACGCCCAGGAGTCAATCCGCAATGGTGTCCTGACGGTTTGACCAAGACTCAGAAGAGAAGGGTTCAGCGTCTCCGATTCAAGAAATTGCTGAAGGACAAGCGTCAAAAAGATGACGATTCCAAGGTCTGGAAAGTTAAGCCCAAACGTGATGATGATGGGCCATCAGCGTCGGTGAACATGGTGTTTGTGTTGCCTGCTGAATACAATGCGAGTTCAACCGATGATGAGGCCGATGAGGTTGAAGAAGCTATGGCACAGTTGGTTCTGCAACCTCAACAAGCTGTTTTTGACAAGCCAGTTGATGAGAAGTATCGGCATCTGAGGCCGTTATATGTTAAAGGATATATTGATGGCAAGACGATGACTAAGATGCTTGTTGATGGGGGAGCTGCTGTGAATTTGATGCCTTATACCACATATCGGAAGCTTGGCAAAGGAACTGATGATTTGATCAAGACCGATTTGATGCTCAAGGACTTTGGTGGAAATCCATCGCCGGCTCGGGGGGCATTGAATGTTGAATTGACGATCGGGAACAAGACCTTGCCTACTACATTCTTCGTCATCGACAGCAAAGGGTCTTACAGTTTGCTCCTGGGTCGTGACTGGATTCATGCCAATTGCTGTGTACCATCTACCATGCATCAATGCCTTATTCAATGGCATGGGGATCACATCGAAACTGTCCAAGCCGATGAATCGGTTAGCGTCGCCACCACCGATTTAACGGTTTGGGAATTTGAAGGAATTGAATGCTTATCGTGCAGGAATTGGAAAGGCAATTTTATCCAAGTGTCCGATGATGGTCTAAAGCCGATCCTAGTAGTCGGCTCTGAGAGTTTGTATTAATGGATGATTTTATTGAAGATGAGGGTAAACTTGGTCAAGGGTTTATGTCGGCCGATGAGTTAGAGGAAATAGATATAGATTTAGGAGATCGACCTCGGCCGACATATGTAAGTGCAAAGTTGGATCCTGAGTTTAAACAAGAATTAATAAAGCTATTAAAAGAGTATCGTGATTGTTTTGCTTGAGAATATTACGAGATGCCAGGTTTAAGCCGATCTATTGTTGAACATCGGCTCCCGATTAAACCAGGGTATCGGCCTTTCAAACAAGCGCCGAGACGATTTAAACCCGAGTTGGACCAAGAAATAAAAGCTGAAATAAATCGGTTATATGAAGCTAAGTTTATTCAACCTTGCCGATATGCGGAATGGATATCTAATATCGTTCCTGTTTTCAAGAAAAACGGGAAGTTGCGAGTTTGTGTCAATTTCAGGAATCTTAATAAGGCGACTCCGATGGATGGGTATCCGATGCCGATTGCCGATATGTTGGTTGATGCAGCTTCAGGACATAAGGTGATTAGTTTTATGGATGGTAATGCAGGATATAATCAAATTTTTATGGCGGAAGAGGATATTCCTAAAACTGCATTTCCGATGTCCTGGTGCACTTGGATTATACGAGTGGGTCGTGATGACTTTTGGTTTAAAAAATATTGGCGCTACATATCAAAGGGCAATGAATTATATATTTCACAAGTTGATCGGCAGGATTGTTGAAATTTATATTGATGATGTAGTAGTGAAGTCCAATGGATATAAACAGCATCTGGCCGATTTGCGAGAGACTCTTGAATGTAAAAGGAAGCATGGTTTGAAGATGAATCCTAATAAGTGTGCGTTTGGAGTATTGGCCGGACAATTTTTGGGTTTCATGGTGCATGAAAAGGGAATTGAAGTTGGACAAAAGAACATGAAGGCTATAAGAGATGCTGAGCCACCCACCGATAAGACGAGTCTCCAGTTGTTAATCGGTAAGATTCATTTTGTCAGAAGATTTATTTCAAATTTATCTGGGAGAATTTCTCATTTTTCCCCACTGCTGAAATTAAAAGCCGATGAAGAATTCGTCTGGGGAAAAGATCAACAAAAGGCATTTGATGAAATAAAGCAATATATGATGACACCGCCAGTTTTGATTCCACCTCAGAGAGATAAGCCATTCCGATTATATTTGTCGACCGATGAATTGGCGATCGGGTCTGTTCTTATACAAGAATTTGAAGGAAAAGAAAGAGTGGTTTATTATTTGAGTCGGAAGTTAATTGATGCGGAAACAAGATATTTACCAGTTGAAAAATTATGCTTATGCCTGTATTTTTCATGCACTAAGTTGCGACATTATTTATTATCTTCTGAGTGCACAATCGTTTGTAAGACCGATGTGGTTAAATATATGTTGTCCATGCCGATGTTGAAGGGAAGAATCGGAAAGTGGATATTAGCATTATCGGAGTTTGATTTAAAATACGAATCGGCTAAAGCGGTTAAAGGACAAGTAATGGCTGATTTCGTAACGCAGCACATCGGAGGAGAAGTTAAATTGGTCGATCCGATGCCTTGGACNCCGATGGGAGTCCCGATCGGACACGAGACAAAAGAGGCCGGAGCATGTACGACTTCTCAGGGAGACGCGTCTGAAAGCTTCTTCAGGGCCTGATTGTGCGTCAAGATTTGTAATAGTTTTAGTAGTTTAAGATTAGATTGCTTTAATTAAATTAGAGATATTGTCGTAGCCGACAAGTTTTAGCTAGATTTCCAGGGTATAAATATAAACCCTGCGCCATTGTAAAAGATGTTCACACAACCATTCAAACAAACACAACTTTTGGCCTAACGTGCCACCCAAACCCTTTTCGTCGAGTTCTTCAGCAAGCAGGGCTGCATCATCTTGACCTCCGGTTTGTCTGTAAGTCCGACACCCTTATCGAGTTAATCTAAGCTTTAGATTGAGGCGTATCGCCCTTCTTCGTTTAGTTAATTCACCAATTTATCGAGTTTTTCTAGGCTTTAGATTGAGGCGTATCACCCTTCTTCATTTAGATTGCTTACCCTTTACCGTATCTTGCTGTTTTATCCTATCGGCTTACATCTATCAGAAAAGATCTATCCTGTTTTATCACAATTCAAGCTTCATAATAGATCTGTTTCTTTGTTTATATAGCTGATTTAGATCTAATTCGCAAGTTACAAATAGATCTGATTTAAATAAGTTGTTTGATATAAATTGATCTATCGGAATAAATAGGCTAATCGGTGCCCTGCTAGCAACGCTGTCTCGAAATCGATCCGATTGTTAGTGACACGAGAATTAGTTTATTTATCGCCTTTGGAAAGATGCATATTAAAGAACGAGTTTAGATTAGATCTATCTCCGATTCGGTCCATGTGGTCGATGGTTTAACCTAATGCTGTACCTTCACGATTCGATTTTCATAGCCGATGGTTTGTTTTAATACATGTTACATCCTCACAAATCGGACTCATAGCCGATGGTTTATGCTCTCAAATCGGACTCCCGTTTTACGATGATCCAATCTGTTGGGACAAATCGGGGCCTTGGCCGATGAGTTCCTTGTTGTTTACTGATTAAACTCTACCTTGTCAATTTTAGGTCAAATTGACTGGCACGCCGCGAACCTCGAGATTTTGGACCTACACTGAAGTGAAGCAAATCTTCCAGGCCACAGTGTTAATTTTCGAGAGTCAACGCCTGACTTTTTGGACGTCAACACATTTTGGCACGCCCGGTGGGACAAGAAAGCTTCTGCGATGGCACCTGGAGACAAAGCAGCTGCGATCCCTACGATCACGATGGAGGATCTCAATGACGAACAGAAGAAACTCGTGGAAGCACAAATTGAAGAATTCAAGAACCTGTGCCTAGACTCATTCAGTAAAACTCGCAACGCGGTGATTAAGAAAAATCAGTTTCCTGTTCCTCAGGAAGCGTTCGATCTGATCACTGCCGAGGAAAGAAAATTCTTTCAAGATTTTGTTGATGCTGGTTTGAGTCATGCTTTGATTAACCAATCTAGAATATTGGTTAACATGGTGGTGGGACTGATTGCTCAATTGCTAGATGGAGCTATATTAAAGGATGCCCAGAAGGGACCTGCTTACTTTGATACTGGAGCTACTGCAGCAATTAAGGATCTCAAGAAAAAAATGACGCAATTCACTTCATCTACATCACCAGAAACTCACCCTGAGTGTTATGAGGCTCCCAAGATAAAAAAAGGCAAAAGCTAAGGCGGTAGAAGGAGGTGAAGAAAACGAACAGGAAGAGGAATCGGAAGACAAGAAATACGGCGGAACTCAGCATATTGACCAGTTTGGCAGCCGAATTCCTGTTGTTGAGGGCAAGATGGTATATCCTGTTTTCTTCAATACTGAAAATCCACCCAAGAACAAGAGAGCTGACAATCGAGAGCCGTCGATCGGACCTAATGAGACACCCGTCATAATGAATCGTGCTCCGATTAGTCAAGGAAACTACACTCAGGAGGATTGGGCAGATAAGATTGCTGACATTATGAAGAATCAGTTTGGTCTGAAGCCCAAGGGTCAATCTTATCTGTATCGGAAGCCGTATCCGGACTGGTTTGATACATTGCCTATGCCAGCCCGATTCAGGATTCCGGATTTTTATAAATTTTCTGGACAAGGAGATGTTACCACCATTGAGTATATCAGCCGATACAAAATTCAGTGTGGTGAAGTTGCATCAATTGATCCATTGAAAGTTAAGCTGTTTCCTATGTCGCTTTCTGGATCGGCCTTTTCGTGTTTTTAATCATTACCACCGAATTCTATTAGTAATTGGGCCGATTTGGAAAAACAGTTCCATGCTTATTTCTTCATTGGAGTACAAGAGACTAGATTGTCCAATCTGACAGCACTCCAACAGAGAAACGGTGAATCGGTTAGTGAGTTTGTCCAAAGATTTAGAGATGTGCGCAGCCGATGTTACTCGTTGAATTTATCGGAGGGACAGTTGGTCGATTTGGCATTCCAAGGTTTGTTGCCTCAGGTCAGAGACCGATATACAAGTCAAGATTTTGAAGGCTTGGGGCACATGATTCAAAAGCTCTCTCAGCATGAAGGACGTGGCAATGACTATCGGAGAGAGAAATTCCAGAGGAAAATTGCCAATATTGAATATGATTCCGATGGGGAGGAAGCTAAAGTCGATTTGGCTGAGTGGACCAAGAATAAGAATTCTGTTGCCTGCCTGTGGGTGAAGGTCGAGCCAGAAAGGTACAGCTTTGATATCACAAAAACCGATAAAATATTTGATTTATTGCTGGCAGAGAAACAAATCAGGCTTTCCCCGAATCATACAATTCCTTCTGTCGAAGAATTGAAGAAAAAGAAGTATTGCAAGTGGCATAACTCAGCTTCTCATCATACCAATGAGATTCAATCAGCGATTGAAAAAGGAATTATTAAAGTTGAAACTGGCAAAAAACCAATGAAGCTTGATGGGCATCCATTTCCTCAGAACATGGTCGAGATCGGAGCACCTGACAGAAAAATGAAAGCCAAGGTCCTCACATCGGAGAATGCAAAGAAATCGGGAGCTATTGACCCGTATTGCCAAGTAACGACCGATGACGTGCAAAATCGGAATCATCAGCATTATCGGGATGATCACCGACGTGGCGAGAAGACTAGGGTTACATCGGGGCAGCTCATTGATAAATATATGCGCCAATAGGAAAGGGATCGGAGTCCTCCGACAGGGAGATTTGATAATGAAAATCATTGGGGATGTCCGTTTTTCAGGTTCTGTTGGAATGAAAAGTTAAGGCTTCCATCAATCTATGATTGTCTAGAGTGCAGCGATCAATATGAAAGCTATAGGGATTCAAAAAGGAAGCGTCAATCTGTGCATAACCAATTGGAATTTGGGCGTCGATGCAGCTGGCATGATGAGGTAGCCTATCAGCAAAAAACGCGAAGATTGGCGTGAATACCATAATCGGCGTGAGCATGAAAATCGGTGCTATGACCGATGGGACAATGATCGCCGAAAGTATGATGATCGCCTAAATTATAAAGCAGACCGTCTTTCTGTGTATGATCGTCTGGTGTACAGGAAAAAGGAAGTTATTCAAGAGCCAGGAGATACACAGGAATCGGAGAAGGAGGTCAAATCAGACCTACGCCCAGGAGTCAATCCGCAATGGTGTCCTGACGGTTTGACCAAGACTCAGAAGAGAAGGGTTCAGCGTCTCCGATTCAAGAAATTGCTGAAGGATAAGCGTCAAAAAGATGACGATTCCAAGGTCTGGAAAGTTAAGCCCAAACGTGATGATGATGGGCCATCAGCGTCGGTGAACATGGTGTTTGTGTTGCCTGCTGAATACAATGCGAGTTCAACCGATGATGAGGCCGATGAGGTTGAAGAAGCTATGGCACAGTTGGTTCTGCAACCTCAACAAGCTGTTTTTGACAAGCCAGTTGATGAGAAGTATCGGCATCTGAGGCCTTTATATGTTAAAGGATATGTTGATGGCAAGCCGATGACTAAGATGCTTGTTGATGGGGGAGCTGCTGTGAATTTGATGTCTTATACCACATATCGGAAGCTTGGCAAAGGACCTGATGATTTGATCAAGACCGATTTGATGCTCAAGGACTTTGGCGGAAATCCATCGCCGGCTCGGGGGGCATTGAATGTTGAATTGACGATCGGGAACAAGACCTTGCCTACTACGTTCTTCGTCATCGACAGCAAAGGGTCTTACAGTTTGCTCCTGGGTCGTGACTAGATTCATGCCAATTGCTGTGTACCATCTACCATGCATCAATGCCTTATTCAATGGCATGGGGATCACATCGAAACTGTCCAAGCCGATGAATCGGTTAGCGTCGCCACCGCCGATTTAACGGTTTGGGAATTTGAAGGAATTGAATGCTTATCGTGCAGGAATTGGAAAGGCAATTTTATCCAAGTGTCCGATGATGGTCTAAAGCCGATCCTAGTAGTCGGCTCTGAGAGTTTGTATTAATGGATGATTTTATTGAAGATGAGGGTAAACTTGGTCAAGGGTTTATGTCGGCCGATGAGTTAGAGGAAATAGATATAGATTTAGGAGAACGACCTTGGCCGACATATGTAAGTGCAAAGTTAGATCCTGAGTTTAAACAAGAATTAATAAAGCTATTAAAAGAGTATCGTGATTGTTTTGCTTGAGAATATTACGAGATGCCAGGTTTAAGCCGATCTATTGTTGAACATCGGCTCCCGATTAAACCAGGGTATCGGCCTTTCAAACAAGCGCCGAGACGATTTAAACCCGAGTTGGACCAAGAAATAAAAGCTGAAATAAATCGGTTATATGAAGCTAAGTTTATTCAACCTTGCCGATATGCTGAATGGATATCTAATATCGTTCCTGTTTTCAAGAAAAACGAGAAGTTGCGAGTTTGTGTCGATTTCAGGAATCTTAATAAGGCGACTCCGATGGATGGGTATCCGATGCCGATTGCCGATATGTTGGTTGATGCAGCTTCAGGACATAAGGTGATTAGTTTTATGGATGGTAATGCAGGATATAATCAAATTTTTATGGCGGAAGAGGATATTCCTAAAACTGCATTTCCGATGTCCTGGTGCACTTGGATTATACGAGTGGGTCGTGATGACTTTTGGTTTAAAAAATATTGGCGCTACATATCAAAGGGCAATGAATTATATATTTCACAAGTTGATCGGCAGGATTGTTGAAATTTATATTGATGATGTAGTAGTGAAGTCCGATGGATATAAACAGCATCTGGCCGATTTGCGAGAGACTCTTGAATGTACAAGGAAGCATGGTTTGAAGATGAATCCTAATAAGTGTGCGTTTGGAGTATCGGCCGGACAATTTTTGGGTTTCATGGTGCATGAAAAGGGAATTGAAGTTGGACAAAAGAACATGAAGGCTATAAGAGATGCTGAGCCACCCACCGATAAGACGAGTCTCCAGTTGTTAATCGGTAAGATTAATTTTGTCAGAAGATTTATTTCAAATTTATCTGGGAGAATTCCTCATTTTTCCCCGCTGCTGAAATTAAAAGCCGATGAAGAATTCGTCTGGGGAAAAGATCAACAAAAGGCATTTGATGAAATAAAGCAATATATGATGACACCGCCAGTTTTGATTCCACCTCAGAGAGATAAGCCATTCCGATTATATTTGTCGACCGATGAATTGGCGATCGGGTCTGTTCTTATACAAGAATTGGAAGGAAAAGAAAAAGTGGTTTATTATTTGAGTCGGAAGTTAATTGATGCGGAAACAAGATATTTACCAGTTGAAAAATTATGCTTATGCCTGTATTTTTCATGCACTAAGTTGAGACATTATTTATTATCTTCTGAGTGCACAATCGTTTGTAAGACCGATGTGGTTAAATATATGTTGTCCATGCCGGTGTTGAAGGGAAGAATCGGAAAGTGGATATTAGCATTATCGGAGTTTGATTTAAAATACGAATCGGCTAAAGCGGTTAAAGGACAAGTAATGGCTGATTTCGTAACGCAGCACATCGGAGGAGAAGTTAAATTGGTCGATCTGATGCCTTGGACATTATTCTTTGATGGGTCTTCGTGTGGCCAAGGATGTGGCATCGGAATCGTTATTGTTTCGCCTCGGGGGGCAAATTTTGAATTCAGTTATCCGATGGATCCAAATTTTACTAACAATCGAGTTGAGTATGAAGCACTGCTTAAAGGATTGAAATTGTTATTAGAAATCGGAGCTGAAGCTGTTGAGATTTTTGGAGACTCCCAGTTGGTGATTTTTCAGTTAATCGGTAAATATGAATGTAAAGATGATGTTTTGATTCAGTATTTTGATGAATGCTGGTTATTATTGAAGGAATTTGTGATGGTCAATATTGAACATATCCCCAAGGCTCAAAATCAGGAAGCTAACAATTTGGCACAAGCTGCTTCTGGCTATCGGCGTTTTCATGAGATCACGACGATTGAGCTAGAAATCGGAGACTGGAGATATGAGATTGTAAATTATCTTAAAGATCCATCACAAAGGTTTCCAGAAAGTTAAGGTTCATGGATGTTAAGTATGTGTTACTTGATAATCAATTATATTATAAGACGATTGATGGTGTCTTGCTCCGATGTTTGAGTAAATCGGAATCCAAAGATATGATGGATGAAGTGCATGAAGGAGTTTGTGGTGCACATCAATCGGCTTATAAAATGAAATGGATTATTCGAAAGACAGGTTGTTTCTGGCCAACGATTCTGGAGGATTGTTTTGAATATTATAAAGGTTGCCAAGAATGCCAGAAATTTGGAAATGTGCAGAAAGCGCCTGCGTCAGCCATGAATCCGATTATCAAGCCATGGCCTTTTCGAGGATGGGGAATTGATTTGATCTGACAGATTTATACATCATCGAGCAAGGGTCATAAATTTATATTGGTGGCAACGGATTATTTCACTAAATGGGTTGAGGCGATTCCTTTGAAGGTTGCCGATTCTAAAAACATGGTAGAATTCGTTAAGGAGCATATTATATATCGGTTTGGTATTCCTCAAACTATCACGACCGATCAGGGAACTATGTTTATGTCTAACGAATTCCAAGATTTTGCTGCCAGTATGGGTATTAAATTACTAAATTCTTCTCCTTATTATGCGCAAGCCAATGGTCAAGCAGAAGTATCAAATAAAAGTATTATCAAAATCATCAAGCGAAAAATTGATGAACAACTAAGGCGATGGCATCTAACGTTAACCGAGTCGTTATGGGCATATCGGATGGCCTGTCATGGATCTACTAAATTGTCGCCGTATCATTTGGTTTATAGACACGAAGCTGTTTTGCCTTGGGAGACTAAAATCGGATCGAGGCGAATATCGGAACAAGGAAACTTGACTGCCGATGAATATAAAAGTTTGATGAATTTTGAGTTGGATGATTTGGCTGAAACCCAATTGAGAGCATTGGAGAATATTGAGAATAATAAAATGCGTATTGCCAGATATTATGACAAAAAGGTTAAGCCAAAAGCATTCATCGAAGGAGAATTGGTTTGGAAGCTGATTTTGCCGATAGGGACTAAAAGTTCTAAGTTTGAAAAATGGTCGCCTAATTGGGAGGGTCCCTATCGTGTGAATCGGTGTGTTCCAGGGAACGCGTATATTTTGGAAACATTAGAAGGAGAAGAATTTTCCAAAGCGCTTAACGGTAAATATTTGAAGAAGTATTATCCAAGTATTTGGATCGATTCTTAAAAGCCGATATTCTAGGCAATATCGTCTAAGATAGCCGATACGATACGTATCGCCTTAAGGGCAAAAATATTTACACAAAATAAATGTTCATCGACGATCGACATCGTCGGAATCACCCAGGTTCATTAATGACCACTGTCATTGGAGTGATACAGCTAAAGAGTTTAACGATTACAGGAATTTGCGGATTGCTTCAATCGCACTCAATTGGATGCTATCGATTTTTCGAATTTCTTCTAAGTCTTCCACATCGGAGCCTGGAATGTTCTTGATGCTCTTGTGAATCTGGCGAACTTCTTCGAGGCGTTTGTTCAAATTTTCCTGCGCCGATTTGATGGAAGCTGGGACTTGGTTGAGCTCGTTTTGGGTCTCCGATATTTCCTTGCGGATTTCTTCGAGCCGTTTGAGCAATTTGGCTTTGACACCTTTGAGATGATCCATCCGATTTTCTAGTTGTGTTGGTTTGGCTTCAAGGGTCTTGATCTGGGCCTGCATGGTTTTCAGCTCATCTTTGCCGTCGTCACGTTTCTTGACCAAATCTTGTTGGGTCAGCCGTTCAGATATTCTGTGGCGAGCAGCAAAGACTTGGGGTTGATGACCCTCGATGAAGGCGGCCGGGATGATAGCATTCTCCAGCTCCGATGGCAGTTGACCCTTCAATTTCTTGTAAATTTGGCGAATCGGCTTGGCGTCTTCAACAAGGATGGCAATGCTTTTGTTCAGATGATTTAGCATTTCTTGAAGTTTTGCCTTGGCCTCATCGGGGATGGTGGAAGACGATTGTGCAGAGCTGACTTCTTCCTCTCCGATGGCGGCATCCAAGTCGAACGATGTAAAGCTCATTGCCGATGGATCGTGTGCCTGAAATAGAATGTCAATAAAATGTCATTAAAAAATTAATATTGACACGAGGAGATGAATCGGTACCAGTTTAAATTGTCCCTCCCGGATTTAATCAAGGATTACTTGAGGCTGGGCAGTGCTCGTTTCAGGAGCAGCTATCTGAAGAGTCTGGGCTAGTTCAATCGAAGGGAATACTGGTGGGGTTATTATTGCTGGTTGTTCAGGAATGGCCCCCAATTGAACGTTTAGAGCCAATTCTCCGATCTGCTGCTCGGGGATGGCCTCCGATTGTACGTTTGTAGCTGAATCTCCGATCTGCTGCCCGAGGATGGCCTTTGATTGAACATTTTCTTCGGTTAGTTGCTCAGGCGTTGCCTCTGATTGGACAGTCGTGTTTGGCTCTTCGATGATAGGTTGCAGATCAGGAGTCTACGATAGGATTGGTCAGTTCATGCATTTATGTTTAAAGATAATATGAATTGGATCAAATTTACCTGTTGGGCCGGTTCTGCTTGTGTGATTTGAGCTAGAATTGGTTGAGGATCGGGCAATTGGATATTTGTTTGCTAAAAAAAGAGACAGTATTATTGCCGATTTAATTTGCAAAAAAAGTATGAGTTAAGAGAAATCGGATTATTACCGATATTGCATCAAGT
Organism: Alloteropsis semialata; assembly: GCA_004135705.1. Lineage (NCBI taxonomy): Eukaryota > Viridiplantae > Streptophyta > Magnoliopsida > Poales > Poaceae > Alloteropsis > Alloteropsis semialata. Next base: position 28,377,979 of record CM014275.1, read on the forward strand.
AGCATTCTTGCACCCTCAGCGGCCTTTTGTGCAGTCTTTTCGGCTTCTCTGGAAGTTGATTGGCCAAGGATTTTTCCGGGAGGCTGTATATAAAGATTATTTGATTAAGGTGAATCGGAATTGGAAAGAAGAATCGGAAAAGAGAATCAGAAGGGTAAAAAAAAATCGTACTACTTGGCTTTTCTTCGGTTTCTTTGGTGCAGGAACTTTGGTAGGAACGGTCTTCCTCTTGCCATTGCCATCCATAATGTCCTTCAGGGTTGGAGCGGTAGAGCCGATTCTTGGGTTTGGGGTCTTGATAAAATATTGAATCGGCCTTCCACTGTTGCTCACTGCTGGTGCGTTCTCTTCAATTGGCTGTTAAGAGAAAGGAATTCAAATTGTGAAGAGTTCATCTAAATTAAAATAGATGAAGTGGAGAGATTTCAAAGACTTACAGGATTTTCTATGGCCTCAAAATCGGAATCAATGAGTGTGCAATATGTGATGGCCGGAAGTCTGAATATGTGAAGACGCAATTCCTTCCACCAATTTCTGAAGAGCCTGGATGAGAAACTGGTGCACAGCCACTCTGTTATTTCAAAATTTGCTTGTGGGGCAAGAGATAAGATTCTATCCATCTCCAGGGACGATGAAACCGATTCTCTGTGCTTGATTTTATCGGAGAAGTAAAGACCAATCAGGAGTTGACCAAAGCCCAACTGACGAGCTGCCACCGATGGATTGTAAAATTCATATGATGTGGTCTTACGGCCAAACACGATATTGCTGCCTAGAATAGTTGGTGTGATGAAAGATTTGAGGATAGGCATGATCGACGCCAGCTCATTCTGAATGTTAAATAGGGGCAGTTCATAGTCCCGATTGGGATCACTGTAAGCAAAGTAGCTGAAGCACTCCGATGCGATCCCGTGGTAAAAACTTTCGAAGTACGTGGCCATGTCCTTTGATTTGAGCCTTGATCCGGGGCAGACTGATGCTGCTTCTCCAAATGACATGCATCGACGGCTGGTTGCATTTTCTTCTTCTGCATAATAGTTTGGAAATTGGTATTCCTTGAAATTATATCCAAAAGCAGATCGGAACTGTGTTTGCAACCATAGCTGAATAAACCACCAAGGGCCTCCGATATGACCGACTGCTTGGCCGTCTAGCAATCTGGCCGATACCTGGTGGAGAAGATGATAAACAGCTCCGAGAAGAAGACGGCCAAGGGGGACTGCTTCGCCGTGAGATAATGCTTCTGCTATTGCTTGCATGTTGGAGGTGGCACCAAGAGTTGGCCCGCAGAATACAAATCTTTCCAACCACATATTAAGGAAAGCTGCATGTTCCCTGTCTCCGATAGTGCCGGTTTTGCAGTGATCGGCGACATATTTTTTCCAACTTTTGGAGCCTGTGCCTACCAGTTTGTAATTCAGTTCATTGGACAACCTTCTTGGGTTCATGGCGTTGATGGTGTTGAGGCCGGTCAGCATATGCACATCCATAAGTGTTGGCGTCATCGGGCCATGACCGAATATGAAAGCATTTAGGGCATCGGACCAGAAAAGGGAGGAAGCGGCCAGTAGGTTCTCGTCCTTGACCATGTCAGCAAGAGAGAGTGTGAGACATTGGCCGATATCTTTCTCATCCCAAAAGGCGGACTTGGCAGTTTGCATTCTAAGAAACCAATTTCTCCATCCTGGGACACTGCCAGGCCATGATCGGAACGAGGCAGCCCAATCGGTAACTTGTAGATCCGATCCTTTGAAGGGGAGTCTCTCTGATTCCATATTGATTAAGTTCGTCGGATCGGGGTCGCCCATCGGACCTAGGTAGTATCCAGCTTCCACATGGAAGACGGGGATGACTAGGTTTTTCTTAAGATGCTACAATCGGAGAAATAAAATAATAAATGCAGAGATGGAGGCTCATAGATAGTTCTGGAAAGGAAAATGCAGAGATTAAAATGGAGATTTTGGGTGATTTTTACCTCAGGAACTTGATCAGTGTCCGCCTTATCAAGGGGAGCCGCCATTGATGGAAGAAAATGGATCTACAATGAACAGTAATACAAAGAGGGGAAGACCTAAGAGATTGCAGAGGAGTGCAGTAAAATCTAGATGCGTGACATGGATCATCTGCGGAAGAGTCCCTTACCTGGTTCGCGATGAAAAATTGAAGCTTGAAGATCAGGTGTTCACCGGGCAAGATCTTGCAGAGGTGACAATGGCGGACGTGTGAGCGTGACAGCAGATGCGAGTTGAGGAAGACGACGGTTCGGGTCTGCATTTATAGGCTTATGGGAGAAGGAACCGCCCGAAGGCCACGGCGCTGAATCCGCACGGGATTTGAGGGTTGCAACAGTGAAGGGTGCGGGTTTCCATATACTGTCCGCTGCCAGGGTCGTCATTGCTTGGAGAATTTTGGAACAAAATAATATTTTATCCCAAAATTGGGGGCATGTGTTGACACCAGATTTTGACTCGGTCAGAGTTGTGCGCGACGGAGTTGATGCAGAGGTCGAGTCCGATTCTGAATGACGTCCGATTCCGATCGGAGTTCGTCTGATGGGAGTCCCGATCGGACACGAGACAAAAGAGGCCGGAGCATGTACGACTTCTCAGGGAGACGCGTCTGGAAGCTTCTTCAGGGCCTGATTGTGCATCAAGATTTGTAATAGTTTTAGTAGTTTAAGATTAGATTGCTTTAATTAAATTAGAGATATTGTCGTAGCCGACAAGTTTTAGCTAGATTTCCAGGGTATAAATATAAACCCTGCGCCATTGTAAAAGATGTTCACACAACCATTCAATCAAACACAACTTTCGGCCTAACGTGCCACCCAAACCCTTTTCGTCGAGTTCTTCAGCAAGCAGGGCTGCATCATCTTGACCTCCGGTTTGTCTGTAAGTTCGACACCCTTATTGAGTTAATCTAAGCTTTAGATTGAGGCGTGTCGGATTTATGAGCCCGGCAGTCCACACAGGGTAGCCTACGTGGTTGATTTGTTGAGGGACAGATCGAGGATCAGAAGTCGATGGTAACACAAGACGCACGGATTGAACAGGTTCGGGCCGTCAGGATGACGTAATACCCTACGTCCTATGTTGGGTGTTTGGATTGCTGTGTATGAAGTTCCTGAAGGATCTTCGTAGTTGGGTTCTGTACTAGGTTTCGTATCGTGAGTTGTAATGTGTTCTGGAGGGGGGTTTCAAGGCACCTTATATAGTCCGGCTGCCTTGAGTTACAAGTCGGCTATAGATCATAACCTACCCAAAATACAAGGATTCGATCCTATAACGATTACAGATATCTTTCCCTAGAATTCCGGCTAGTTTATCTTGACCTCCGATCTTCTTGCGTGATACGCCGCCTGCTTCCTTGCCGCGCGCGCCGTCGTAGTCATCCCGGTTTGTCCGACTGGTGGGCCTCCCGAGTGGTGGGCCACCCAGTCTGACAAACTGGCCCAATAGCACTCGGATTGGGCCGCCCCTGCTGGTTGGGCCAATCCGCCTTCTGGGTACCCCCGGGGGTCTATCCCCGACAAGCCCCCGAGTAGTACGTGGTTGAGCGACAACTCGGCGAGGTCGTGCTATCTGCTGAGCTTCGAGCTTGCTGCAGTTGGAAGCAAAACCGTGTGATACTGGAGAGAAAAAGAGAGCCGTTTCCCAACGGATGCGCCGCGAGGTGCGTCCGTTGGCCGTGGCCCCCGAGCCTTGAAGCGATTCCGAAGGAATCGGTCCAAGGGTTAGTAGCCTTGTTCTTGGTTGCCAGACAATCAACGGATGCGCCGCGAGGTGCGTCCGTTGGCCGTAGCCCCCCGAGCCTTGAAGCGATTCCGAAGGAATCGGTCCAAGGGTTAGTCGAGGAGCATCTGACTAAATCATCCAGCGTTAATTTCGGCGTCCAGCCCCCGAGCGTGAGGACCGGCGGAGTCCCGCGAGACACGCCGAGTAATGGTCCCGGCGCCAGCCCCCGGGCGTGAGGGCTGAGCACGCCGAGTGGTCGTCCATACCCTGCAATAAAGCACGAATCCGAGAGGAGAAAATACCTGGCGATACAAATGTTACCGAACTCCGCTTCCTACTTTTAAGTCTTTTAATTTCTCCGGGCAGTTAGCCTGTTACGTTTATGCACCTGATCCCCGATAGCCATAGTCCGTAGCGCAGGGAGCTGGGCCGCATGCACGCGTAGGAGCGTAGGCGTACGAAAGAGTCAAGGTTTCATGAATTAAAGCGTGTGCTACCCGGATACTTTAGCAACTCGTATGAAAGCTCACGGAATTGACGAAGTTAACTGATTAATACTTAGCTTGGCGAACGGTTAGGGTCCGGGAGGATTCCTTCTTTGTTAGATATGCCAAAGAGAAGACAGGCGGAGAGGTGTCGTTTCTAACACGTGGTGTCAGGAACAGTCTTCTCGTGAATGCACAGGACGCTCCCGTGGTCGCGTAAAGCCAGATGCGATAAGGATGACCTGTGCAGCTTGGGCAAAAGGAGGGACGCGTGGCTCGGAGCTCACGCGCTGTCGATGTGGAGGAAGTCTCTCGTCCTCCGGCAATCTGAGGCTATAAATGCCCTCCGGGGAGCCAGAGCTGCTACCTAGGAGCGAGTACGTATAGGATCCTTGTAGTTGATATGCTGAAGGCTCATTGCTAGGTTCACCCTCCGAGGAAGGTTTATGGTGTCTCCAGAGTATGGTGCTAGAAGAGTGCTTGTGAAGATCCTGAGGTGTTGATTAGCGTCTGAGTGCTGTCCCATTCACCCCTACATTCCCATGTGACGAGGGCCATGTGGGGTGAAATGCTTTGTAGAGCAAGGGATACCCGGAGGCATTCGCTAACAGCCCTCTATTGGTGCTGTCCCGTCGACGGCTGCAGTGGTGCTACAAGAGAGCTTGCGATGAGCTCATGTGGGCCAAGCTTGCTTCGGATGTAGCACTAGGCGCAGGGACGGGTGCCCCAAGCCGTCATCTTGACGGTTGATGTGTTTGGTCTTTGTAACCGGCGCTCGACCGGCTTCGTTGTAATTGTATAACCTGCAAAAAGATTTTACTGCATGATAGTCTTGAGGAGGAAGCTTCTCGGCAGCTCCAGCCCCGAGCCGTCGGGGTTTGGCCGTGCTTCTCCAACTGTTGTAACTCATTCGCAGCGTCAGCCTCCGAGCGTTTCGGGGCTGATCGAGCCCGAGAGGCATGCTGTCTTTGATGTGGCGCCAGCCCCCGAGTCCGAGTGCCGGTCGAACCTTAGCGGTACGCCGTTTGTTCTGCAGTGTTGGCTTCCGAGTAGCTCGGAGCCAATCAAGCCCGAGAGGCACATTGACTTTATTGCGGCGCCAGCCCCCGAGTGCGAGTGCTGTTAGAGCCTTAGCGGCACGCCACTTGGCTTGCAGTGTTGGTTCCCGAGTGGTTCGGGGCCAATCGAGCCCGAGAGGCACACTAACTTTATTGCGGCGCCAGCCCCCGAGTGCGAGTGCTGTTAGAGCCTTAGCGGCACGCCACTTGGCTTGCAGTGTTGGCTCCCGAGTGGTTCGGGGCCAATCGAGCCCGAGAGGCACACTGACTTTATTGCGGCGCCAGCCCCCGAGTGCGAGTGCTGTTAGAGCCTTAGCGGCACGCCACTTGGCTTGCAGTGTTGGCTCCCGAGTGGTTCGGGGCCAATCGAGCCCGAGAGGCACACTGGCTTCGATGCGGCGCCAGCCCCCGAGTGCGAGTGCTGTTAGAGCCTCAGCGGCACGCCGACTTCTTCGTCTTGCCCGAGTGCTCGAGGTCATTTTTTACCGTTGACGCCCGGCGCATAACGGAAGGGGAAGGCGCCCAACGGCTCTTTTTACCGTTTCACCCGCGTCCGTTAATTGCGCCATCTGGCGGTAATCTCGGGCATCGAGGCGCGCTATAAAAGGTGAGGGTTAGGTCTGGAGGGGAAATCCCTCTGTTTCCAGATCCGTTCTCTCCATTCTTCATTCTCCATTCCGCCACCACCAAAGAATCCTTCTTGCTTTCTAGATCCGCCCCGCGGATTTAGCCACTATGGGGAGCGTAGGCTCGTTGATGCAGATGAAGTCCCCCGCGTGTAGATCCATGGTGCCGAAGAGGAAGCTCACCGGCGTTCCCAAGTCTGACAAGATCCCCTCCCCTGCCGTCGTGTGGGCACGGGGGAAGGTGACCACGGAGATGCTGGAGGAAATGGTGGAGCGGAGCATCCTCCCGTCTCAGGCCGTGGCGGAGTGGCGGCCGAGCGCCGGGGAGGCATTCCCGTCGGAGAACTCCGGCGAGCTGGTCCTGTTCAAGCCGTTCTTCGAGGCGGGACTCGGCTTGCCGACGGGAGCCTTCTTCCGAGGTTTGCTTTACTACTACGGGATCGAGGCCATCAACCTCAATCCCAACTCCATCATGGCGATTTCTGTCTTCATCCATCTCTGTGAGGCCTATCTGGGGATCTCTCCCCATTTCGACCTGTGGAGGTACTTGTATTGGCTGAAGCCTCAGCCGAGCGAGGAGAAGATGGTGGTAGTGGGAGGTGCCGGATTCATGCTGCGTCAAGGGCGGAAGGACGAATACTTCGACATCGCCCTCAACACCTCCAACAAAGGCTGGAAAGCCGAGTGGTTCTACGTCGGGAACCACGCGCTGACGATCCCCTGCCACACCGGAGAGCTCCCAAAGGTGAAGGACTGCTGGAATGATCTTCCCAGTGGTTCTCAGATGCGGGAAGTGGAGGAGCTCCTTGCGATGATCAAGGAACTCAAGGAAGTTAGACACTTGACGGCGATCGGCATTGCCTGCAACTTTAGCAGGCGGCTGATTCAGCCAATCCAGGAGCGGAAGCACCCGGGCTACGAGTACTCGGGCCGGGAGGATCCCACCCGGGGAGCCCGCCGGACGGTGGGCAAGGAAGAGATGAAAGCACGCGTGGGCGGGTTCTTCCTCGGGCACGTGTCGGAGAAGCACCAGCCGCGCCCATTTTCCTTGAAGAGGCCTGCTCCATCGGTAAGTTTCCGTTCCGAGTGCTTTTGAATGTTCTCCTTGTTGCAATTTTTGGTTTTTGATGTAGTCGTCCGTTGGCCGTCTGATTTTGCGATTTCTCTTGTGCAAGATCGGGTCTTTGAGTATTTTTCTACTGCCCCGCTTCCGGAAGATCTCCCTAGGAAGGTGTTACTAGAGGAAGCGGCCCCAGGTGACCAGGTCGACCCTCCAGCGGTAGAAGCAGTTGATCCTCCCGTTCCTCTGGTGTGGGCGCCTAGCGATATAGAGGGCTCCTTGAGCCCTTCTGATGAAGAAGTGGTGGAGGAACGCCCGCGGAAGCGCCGGATGACTGTGTCGAAGGTCGGGACCTGCAGGGGCGGCGTTGCTAAGTTGGTGATGTCTGTCACTGGTGAAGCAGCCGAGGACGACTCGGCAACAATGTCGGACGAAGCGCCCTCCGTCCAGCAAGCAGTGGCGGGTACGCCGCCACCACCTCCCAAGCGGAAGCGCACGAGGAAGATGACAGTGAAGAAGTCGGCTGCGCAGCCGGCCAAGCAACCTACGGCGGGCTCAGACGCCGACGTTGACGAGCAGGGAAATCCTTCCCCGGCCGTCGTGGAGGAAGAGGAGAAGGACGAGGCGGTGCCCAACTCCTTGTTCCAGGAGCAGGAGCACGCCCGGGCCATGGGCGTGTCGGTGGAGGAGAGGCGGCGCATGATGGCTGAGACAATTGTGCAGGCCACCGCGGACGCAAGGCCAGTCTCCGATCTGGGGACCAGGCCGATCCTGATGACGGCCTCGGCGCAGCGGCGTCCCAAGCTTCCAGTCTTGCGGCCCCGAGTTATGGTGGTGAAGAGTACCCAGTAAGTCTCCGCTCTCATGCTCGTTAGCTGTGTGGATAATTGTTTCCGAGTCCTTTGTTTTCATTACCGAGTGCTTTTTTCAGCAAAGCCTCTGACCTTGATGGTGAGGCGGCCAGCGGGAAGGCTCCGTCGACTGACGTCCCGCAAGGTCCGAGTTCTCCTTCGGTCACACCTGTTGGCCAATCATCCTCAGGTGCTACGCCTGAGGTGACGAACTTGGCCGAGGGGTCGGCGGCGGCGCGGACGGAGGAGATACCAGCCGGGCTTGATCCGGAGGTGATCGTGGCGGCGGAAGCGACCAAAGTTCATAACGTCGAGAGCGGATCCCGTGCAGTGTAGAAAAGCTTAGGTGTCGTTCCAGGCCCGATTACGCAGCATTTAGTTAGGAACTACTCGGGAACGGAGTAATACCGAGTTATTTTGCAAGGAGAACAAATATGAAATGGGCAAAGCATATATTTTTATTGAACTCTGTGATACATAGCTTTTATGGGTAGAATCGGCGTAAATGTTCTATGTTCCACGGGTGTGGGACTTCGGTGCCATCCTCGTATTGGAGACGAAAAGTACCCGGACATATGACCTGGGTCACGATGAACGGTCCTTCCCATGGGGCGGAGAGTTTGTGAACCCCTGCTGTGGATTGCACTCGGCGTAAGACGAGGTCACCAATGTTGAAGTCCCGTTGCTGGACGTTCTTGTCGTGGTAGCGTCGGAGTTGTTGCTGGTAGCGCGCGTGCTGTATGAGCACGTTGACTCGGTGTTCCTCGATGGAGTCGAGGTCCACCTCGCGAGCTGCTTCTGCTTCGCCTTCTTCGTAGTTGTTGATACGCGGTGAGCCAAACGCGATGTCGGTGGGGAGGATTGCCTCGGAGCCGTAGACCAGGAAGAAAGGAGTGTGACCTGTTGCACGACTCGGTTGAGTCCTGAGTCCCCAGATGACCTGTGGTAGCTCTTGATGCCATCGTCCGGCGAATTTCTTCAACGGGTCAAAGATTCTTGCTTTAAGGCCTTGGAGTATCATGGCGTTGGCTCGTTCCACCTGTCCATTGCACCTGGGATGGGCGACAGAGGCGTAGTATACATCGATGCACCTGCTCTCGCAAAAGTCCCAGAAGGCGGATCCGGTGAACTGTGTCCCCAAGTCGGTTATGATCCTATTGGGGACCCCGAATCGGTGTGTGATCTCTTCGATGAAGGCGGCGGCTTGCTTTGACGTTGGAGTTCCGACGATGGCCTTGTACTCTATCCATTTGGAGAATTTGTCGATGGCGACAAGGATGTGCGTGTAACCTCCCGGAGCCGCCCTGAACGGTCCCACCATGTCCAACCCCCAACAGGCGAAAGGCCATGAGGGCGGGATGGTGCGTAGAGCTTGGGCCGGTAGATGTTTCTGCTTGGCGAAGAATTGGCACCCCTGGCACCGGCGAACGAGTTCCTTGGCATCAGAGACGGCGGTAGGCCAAAAGAAACCGGCCCGGTATGCTTTTCCGACTAATGACCCTGCGGCGGCGTGGCTTCCGCAGACTCCCGAGTGGATGTCGTCGAGGATCTGGAGGCCGACTTCTTTGGTCACGCACTTGATGAACACTTGGCTTGTGGTAGCTCGTCGGTATAGGGCGTTACCGACTACCACATAGTTCTTGCTTCGGCGCTCCAGAATCCTTCGCTCCGTGGGGTCTTTGGGTACCTTGTTGTGGGCGAGGTAATCTATGAACTCGGCCATCCAATCCTCTTCGGCGTCGATCGTCAATACCTCACAGAGTTTAGGAGCAGGCTCTGGTTCATCCCCTAACTCTTTAACGGAGGGTTTGAGGAGGCCTTGCACGAATACTCCCCCAGGTACTTCCGCGCGGGTTGACCTCAGTTTGGTGAGTGCATCAGCGGCGAGGTTGTTCTCCCATGGAACGTGGTGATACTCAACTCCGTAGAATTTTCCCTCCTGCTTGTGCACTGCCTCGCAATAAGCGTTCATCCGCTCGCTGTGGCGATCCCACTCTTTGTTCACCTGATTTATAACGACAGCGGAGTCGCCATAAACCAGGAGTCTCTTTATTCCTAGAGAAGTGGCGATGCGGAGCCCGTGGAGGATTGCTTCGTATTCGGCGGCGTTGTTGGTGACGGGGAAGCGAATTTGGAGGACATATCGGAGCAGTTCCCCTTTCGGCGAGATGAAGAGTACACCGGCGCCTCCGCCGTCGATCATTAAGGAGCCGTCGAAGTACATCTTCCAGTGTTCGCCGCTGGTGTCTTCTTTCGCGTCCTGGCTCTCGGTCCATTCGGCGACGAAGTCGGCGAGGATCTGTGACCTGATGGCGGTGTGCGGGACGAAGTCTATGATGAAGGAGGCGAGCTCGATGGACCACTTGATGATTCGCCCGGTGACGTCCCTGTTGTGGAGGATTTCGCCGAGTGGAAATTGCGTGACCACCTTGATGCGATGTGCTTGAAAATAGTGGCAGAGTTTCCTTGATGTGATCAGCAGTGCGTAGAGCAGCTTCTGCACCTGAGGATAGCGGGCCTTAGACTCGCTGAGTACTTCGCTCACGTAGTAGACTGGTCGCTGCACTCTTTGCACCTTTCCTTCTTCCTCCCTTTCCACGACGATGACAGTGCTCACCACATTAGTCGTGGCAGCAATGTACAGGAGTAGCGTTTCATCATTATGCGGGGCGGCGAGTACTGGTGGATTGGAGAGGTAGTTCTTGAGGTCAGTGAAAGCTTGCTGCGCCTCCTGGTTCCACTCGAACTTGTCGGTCTTCTTGAGGATCTTGAAGAACGGCAAACCCTTATCCCCCAGCCGGGAGATGAACCTGCTCAAGGCCGCCATGCAACCAGTCAGCTTTTGGATCTCTTTCTTCCCAGTCGGCGGTTTCATCCTCCGGATGGTGTCTATCTTCTCGGGGTTGGCTTGGATGCCTCTGTTGCTCACGATGAAGCCGAGTAGTTTCCCCTTCGGTACGCCAAAGACGCACTTGGTCGGGTTTAGCCTCCAGTTGAGCCTGCGGAGATTGGTGAACGTCTCGGAGAGGTCGGCGATGAACTCGGCTTCGGTCTTCGTCTTGATGACTATATCGTCGACGTAGGCCTCGGCGTTGCGGCCGATCTGTGTGCCCAGGGTGAGGTTGATGGCCCTCTGGTAAGTAGCACCAGCGTTGCGGAGGCCGAACGTCATCTTGGTGTAGCAGTAAGCGCCAATCGGAGTAATGAAGGATGTCTTCTCTTGGTCTTCTTCTTTCAAGGCGACCTGGTGATAGCCGGAGTAACAATCGAGGAAGCATAGGAGTACGCATCCGGTGGTGGAGTCGACGACTTGGTCGATGCGGGGCAGGACGAAGGGGTCCTTAGGGCAGTGCCTGTTGAGATCCGTGTAATCAACACACATTCCCCATTCATTATTCTTTTTTCTTACAAGGACTGGATTAGCAAGCCAGTCAGGATAAAAGACTTCTCTAATGAACCCGGCAGCTAACAGCCTTGTAATCTCTACCCTAATGGCCTCCTTGCGGTCTTGCGCGAAGCGACGGAGCTTTTGGCGAACTGGCTTGGCGTTCGCGTCAACCTTCAAGGAGTGCTCGACCACCTCCCTCGGTACACCCGGCATATCTGATGGAGTCCATGCAAATATGTCGGCGTTGTCCCGGAGGAAGGCGACGAGCGCGCTTTCCTATTTGGGGTCGAGCCCTGAACCACTCAGGGCGGTCTTGGAGGAGTCGGAGAGCTCAAGCGAGATGGGGCGCACTTCTTCAGCCGGCTTCATGGTGGTCGGCGCGACTCTTCGCTTGGAGGACTCGGGGATGGAGCCTGGGTCTCCCTGGAAAGTTCTCGCCTCGTGGACCACTTCCATCTGGAGCACGCTGCGCTCGATGCCGTTGCAGAGGTGGAGCCCTTCTTTGTCGCAGCCCTTGGCGGTGTGGACGTCGCTGCGGACGGAGAGGACGCCGTTTGGTGCCAGCATCTTCATCAGCAGGTACGTGTAGTTGGGGATCGCCATGAATTTGGCGAGCGCTGGCCTCCCGAGTATGGCGTGGTAGGCGGTGGTGAAGTCGGCGACCTGGAAGTTGAGGTACTCGGTCCGGAAGTTGCTCTGATCGCCGAAGGTGACGGGCAGAGCTATCTGCCCGAGTGGTTTGGAGCCCTTGCCTGGGATCAGCCCATAGAACGGGTGGAGAGAAGGAGTCAGAGCGTCGAGGCCGATGCCCATGTCCCTTAGTGTTTGGGCGAAGATGATGTTAAGCCCGCTTCCGCCGTCGACGAGTACTTTGGTGAGGCGGGCGTTGTTGACGATCGGGCTGAGCACCAGGGGGTACTCGCCCACGTCGGAGATCAGGAACCACTGGTCCTCCCTGGAGAAGGTGATCGGCTGCTCGGACCAGCGGAGTGGTTGGACCGGTGACGTGTAGCAGGAGAATATCTCTCGGTCGCACACCTTCTCCCTGCGCTTGTCATCCACGGGCGGCGGTCCTCCGAGGATGAAGTTCACCTGCCTCTCGACGTTCGGGAAAGCGGGGTTCGCGGGGGCCCCTTTTCCCTTGTCGCCCTTGTCGTCGTCGCGCGGTGGCAGCTTCCCTTCTTTCTTCTTGTAAGCGTCGGCGAGTCCCATGCAGTCGATCATGCGGTGCTTAGACTGCTTGTGGATGGGGCAGGGTCCTTGGAGCATCTTGTCGAACTCGGCGTTGAAGTTGGACCGCGGGCGAGGGCCTCCGCGATCCATGGCGGTGAAGGTGAAGTCTCTCGAGCGCTTTCGGTCGCCCATCCTGCTCGGTTCAGGTCGGGCGCGGCGCGGGTCCTCCTTCTTCGGCCGGTCCTCTCAGCGAGGCGGACGATCATCGTCCCGAGTGCTTTTCTTGTTGTAGTGGAGGCGAGCGGCCTCCTTGGCGTTCGCCATCTTGTTTACCCGCCCAAAGAACTCACCGGAGGTCTTTGGCATGTCCTCGCAGAGGCGCTCGAAGACGACAGAGTCGGCAAGGCCGTCGAGGAAGTAGTTGATGATCTCGGACTCGCAGCAGCCGGGAACTAGGTTGCGGTTCTCCATGTACCGGTCGGTGTAGTCGCGGAGGCTCTCCCCGCGGTTCTGCTTCACCTTGCCCAGATCCCACGCTGTGCCTGGCCGGATGGAGCTGCAAAGAGTGTCCTAGCTGTCGATGGAGCCGGGCTCGAGGGTGTGGAGCCAGCTCAGCCCCACCTTGGTCATGGCGACGGGGAAGTAGGCGCACATGGAGTCGTGATCGCCGTTCACCGCGTGGATGGCGATGCTGTACGTCCGGAGCCACATCGTAGGGTCCGTCTTCCCGTCGTATCTTTCTATGCCTGTAGGTTTGAAGTTAGCAGGCATTCGAATAGATCTTACTCGGGCGGTAAACGCCGGGAAGCCGTCGCAGTCGTTGAGGTTCTCCATGTCCTCACGTCCCGAATCGGCGGAGTGGTCTTCAGGAGTGCGAGCCCGAGGTGGCCTGTCTTGTCCGAGTGGAGGTCCGTACTTGCGGTCGAATTCGCGGCGATGTGCGGCCTCATTGGCCTCGAGCTCTCGGCGTAGGCACGTGTCGCGGCCCAGCCCCGGGACGCCGTGTTCGCGATTGTACTCGGCGCGACGTCGAAGCTCCTCCTCGTCTCTTCGCCGGTGGCGGTCGTCGAGGTTCCTGCGGAGGTCATGGTTGCGGAGTTGTTCGCGGAGGTCTGGCTGGTCGACCACGTCGTGATCAACTTCACGACGACTAGCCGACTTGGAGTGGCGAGATGATGAGACGGCAGCTTTTTGGGCGTTGATCATGCCCGCGGCGGCGGTCAATCTGGTCTTGATCCGGTTGAGCTCCGGGGTTTCCGGAATCCCTTCCAGTTCAAGGTGCGCGGCGGCGAGATTAGCCGACGGGGTAGCGTAGACGCCCACACCGCCGACTTCTTGGATGAAGTCGTCGTGGAGGTTACACGTGGCCCTGGGGTTTCGGCGATCCCGTCGCGTGTCGCGGCGTCGTTGCTTCTCATCATTGCGTCCGATCCTGGCGTCACGATGTGCTTGATCTTCCCCCTGGACCGTCGGCTCATCGGCTGATATGTCGGAGACGAACGTCTCCCGCTTGGCAGGCACGATCCTCTAGTTTGGAGGGAGGACACGTGTGACTTGCGGGAAAGTCGGAGTTGTTTCCTGTTCAGGCGGAGTCGGCGCATTCTGAGGACGAGGGTGTTGCGCTGCCGCAACGTCCGGAGCAGATCCGATCTGGGTGGCCGTGATGGGGTCGACCACCCTGATCACATCTGGGGAGTGGTCGGCGGTCAGCCGTTCGCCGAGTGCTTCTTGGTAGACGGTCCCGCTGTTCCTGAGTCCCAACGGGAATCGTGTCGGCGAGGTGATGCCCTGGCGAGCGGATTCGGCGAGCTCGATACACTCGCCGATGGAGGAGATGGCGTGGTCCATGTCTGCCTCAAATTGGCGTTGGCGTGCGGCCCAGCGATGCCTTCGCTCCTCGGGCGTCTGCTGCACCCTGCGCGGTGGAGGCGGAGTGGATGAAGCAGTCGGCGGTGTAGGCGGAAGCGTGCTCCCCTCGGGTGTCAGGAGAGCGATGTGGCCGTCGTGATCGCCGAGTTGTTGGCGATGGTTGGCGATGGAGTGGCGATGGTGACGATCCCGTCTGGCGTAGCGTCAAGTCGCGGCGCTGTCTCCTCCGGGTGGCGTCACGACTGAAGGAGAGCTCCCCCTCAGGTCCAGTGGTGAAGACCATGGATCCGAAGAAGAACATGGCCCCCTCAGTGATGGATATCTTCATGGATGCCGGCGTGATGACGGCAGAAGTAGATGCCATCGAGCTTGCAGATTGATCTCGTCGATCAACCCCTACCTGGCGCGCCAACTGTCGGATTTATGAGCCCGGCAGTCCACACAGGGTAGCCTACGTGGTTGATTTGTTGAGGGACAGATCGAGGATCAGAAGTCGATGGTAACACAAGACGCACGGATTGAACAGGTTCGGGCCATCAGGATGACGTAATACCCTACGTCCTGTGTTGGGTGTTTGGATTGCTGTGTATGAAGTTCCTGAAGGATCTCCGTAGTTGGGTTTTGTCCTAGGTTTCGTATCATGAGTTGTAATGTGTTCTGGAGAGGGGTCTCAAGGCACCTTATATAGTCCAGCTGCCTTGAGTTACAAGTCGGCTAGAGATCATAACCTACCCGAAATACAAGGATGCGATCCTATAACGATTACAGATATCCTTCCCTATAATTCCGGCTAGTTTATCTTGATCTCCGAGCTTCTTGCGGGATACGCCGTCTTCTTCCTTGCCGCGCGCGTCGCCGTACTCGTCCGGTTCATCCGACTGGTGGGCCTCCCGACTGGTGGGCCACCCAGTCTGACAAACCGATCCAGTTGCACTCGGATTGGGCCGCCCCTTGCTGGTTGGGCCAATCCGCCTTCTGGGTACCCCTGGGGGTCTACCCCCGACAAGCCCCCGAGTAGTACGTGGTTGAGCAACAACTCGGCGAGGTCGTGCTATCAGCTGAGCTTCGAGCTTGCTGCGGTTGGAAGCAAAACCACGTGATACTGGAGAGAAAAAAGAGAGCCGTTTCCCAACGGATGCGCCGCGAGGTGCGTCCGTTGGCCGTAGCCCCCGAGCCTTGAAGCGATTCCGAAGGAATCGGTCCAAGGGTTAGTAGCCTTGTTCTGAGGTCGCCAGACAATCAACGGATGCGCCGCGAGGTGCGTCCGTTGGCCGTAGCCCCCGAGCCTTAAGGCGATTCCGTAGGAATCGGCTCAAGGCTTTATCGAGGAGCATCTGACTGAATCATCCGGCGTTGATTTCGGCGTCCAGCCCCCGAGCGTGAGGACCGGCGGAGTCCTGCAAGACACGCCGAGTGGTCGTCCCGGCGCCAGCCCCCGAGCGTGAGGGCCGGAGCACGCCGAGTGGTCGTCCCGGCGCCAGCCCCCGAGCGTGAGGGCCGGAGCACGCCGAGTGGTCGTCCCGGCGCCAGCCCCCGAGCGTGAGGGCTGAGGCACGCCGAGTAGTCTTCCCGGCGCCCAGCCCCCGAGCGTGAGGGCCGAGTCGAGCCGTCCGAGGCACGCCGAGTAGTCGCCCCGGCGCCCAGCCCCCGAGCGCGAGGGCTGAGGCACGCCGAGTAGTCGTCCCGGCGCCAGCCCCCGAGCGTGAGGGCCGAGTCGAGCCGTCCGAGGCACGCCGAGTAGTCGCCCCGGCGCCCAGCCCCCGAGCGCGAGGGCCGAGTCGAGCCGTCCGAGGCACGCCGAGTAGTCGCCCCGGCGCCCAGCCCCCGAGCGTGAGGGCCGAGTCGAGCCGTCCGAGGCACGCCGAGTAGTCGCCCCGGCGCCCAGCCCCCGAGCGTGAGGGCCGAGTCGAGCCGTCCGAGGCACGCCGAGTAGTCGCCCCGGCGCCCAGCCCCCGAGCGCGAGGGCCGAGTCGAGGGTCCGTCAAGTCTTCGTCTTCCTCGTCATGCGGTAGCGCCAGCCCAGTACTCAAAAGCACTCAGCTAGCGATCCTTGTGGAGTGTAGCGCCAGCCCGAGTGCTGCAAAGCACTCGGCTAGCGACCGTCGTGGAGTGTAGTACCAGCCCGAGTACTGACTGACTCGAGTACTCAGCTAGCGGCGATGCCGGAGTGGTCCAGCCCCCGAGCGTAACAGGCAAGCTCGGGATCCAAACCTGTGCCCTGCAATGAAGATATGAAGGATAGGTAGTATATGGTGTAGCAAATACTAATTCTGGAGAAAACATTCAGCATTGTATGTAATAGAATTTCTACTTCCAACTCTTTAAGTCTATTAATTTCCTCGGGTAGTTATCCTGTTACGTTTATGCACCTGATCTCCGATAGCCGTAGTCCATAGCGCAGGGAGCTAGGCCGCATGCACGCGTAGTAACGTAGGCGTACGGAAGAGTCGAGGCTTCACGGATTAAGGCGTGTGC
>CM014275.1:28405315-28417738 GCA_004135705.1 Alloteropsis semialata
TGTCCATAAACTAGTTNATGTACTCGCCGGCCTTCAACTTATCCTGAAGTTCGATGCGTCTTGACCCAGTATCGAATTTTCCATGGAAGAACGGCTTCATGTCCATAAACTAGTTCATACGGAGAAACCTTGATCGATCCATGGCAAGCCATTCGATATGCCCAAAGAGCTTCAGGAAGCACAATATGCCATTTTCTCGGGTACTCCTCAATCTTCCTATCAATCAACTTGATCAAACTTTTATTGGAGGCTTCAGCTTGACCGTTGGCTTGTGCGTAGTATGGCGATGAATTGAGGAGCTTGATACCCATATCAGCAGCAAAATTTTTGAACTCATCAGACGTAAACATCGTACCTTGATCTGTCATGATCGTCTGCGGAATTCCAAATCGGTAGACAATATGATCTCTAACGAAATCAATAATATTCTGGGACTTCACCTCCTTCAAAGGAATAGCTTCAACCCATTTGGTGAAATAATCTGTTGCCGCTAATATGAATTTATGTCCCTTGCTTGAATGTGGAAAAATCTGGCCGATCAGGTCAATTCCCCAACCCCTAAACGGCCATGGCTTGATGACAGGGTTCATGGCCGATGCTGGAGCTCTCTGAATATTTCCATATCTTTGACACTCCTGACATCCTCTATAATATTCAAAGCAATCCTCCAAAATCGTCGGCCAATAATATCCGTTCTTCCTGATCATCCACTTCATCTTGAACTCCGATTGATGAGCCCCGCAAACACCTTCATGAATTTCTCCCATCAATACCTTGGCTTCTTCAGGTCCGATGCATC
This sequence comes from Alloteropsis semialata, assembly GCA_004135705.1. Classification (NCBI taxonomy): domain Eukaryota; kingdom Viridiplantae; phylum Streptophyta; class Magnoliopsida; order Poales; family Poaceae; genus Alloteropsis; species Alloteropsis semialata. The sequence continues at coordinate 28,406,115 of CM014275.1, forward strand.
TCAACAGGACTCCATCATTTGATCGAAAATAAATTATTCCTTCAACCAAAATATGCTTGACTGACTTGTACAATGATCCACAATGATATTAGATCCACAATATTAGATCCATGATCCACAATATTAGATCCACAATGACTGACTTGTACCATGGTACACTACTCAACAGCATCGATATTAGATCCACAATGATCAGCAACCAAATCAGCCATTATCTGCCCTTTAACCGCTTTGGCCGATTCGTACCCAAGATCAAACTCTGTCAGAGCAAACACCCATTTGCCAACTCTCCCCTTCGTGATTGGCATCGACAACATGTATTTGATCACATCCTCTTTGCAGACCACAATGCATTCGGCTGATAACAAATAATGCCTCAGTTTTGTACAAGAAAAATATAGACAAAGGCAAAACTTTTCCACATATGAATACCGAGTCTCAGGATCCAGCAATCTTCGGCTTAAATAAAATATGACTCGCTCTTTCCCATCAACTTCTTGGATTAAAACAGAGCTGATTGCATGATTAAAAGCCGATAAATAAAGATTGAATGGCTTACCCTCTTGTGGCGGAATAAGAACTGGCGGATATGCTAGATATTGCTCGATTTCATCCAGCGCCTTTTGATGCTGAGGTTCCCACACCAATTCTTCTCCATCCTTCAACTTTAGCAAAGGAGTAAATGCTTCTAATCGGACCGACAGATTTGATATAAACCTCCTCAGGAAATTGATCTTTCCAATCAAACTCTGCAATTGCTTTTTGTTTACTGGAGGCTTAATATCATCAATAGCTTTACGGTTCTGATCATTCACCTCGATTCCTCTCTCATGAACCAGGAAACTGAGAAATTGGCCGGCCGATACGCCAAAAGCGCACTTGAGCGGGTTCATCTTCAATCCATGTTGCCTTGTGCACTCCAGCGTTTCCTTCAAATCGGCCAAATGCTCCTGATAGCCTCTTGACTAGACCACCACATCATCAATATAGATTTCAACTACCCTGCCGATCAACCTATGAAAAATATAATTCATAGCACATTGATAAGTAGCACCGGCATTCTTTAAACCAAAAGTCATAACAACCCATTCGAACAAACCGAGGGCACCTGGACATTGGAATGCAGTCTTGGGGATATCTTCTTCCGCCATAGGAATCTAATTGTAACCAGCATTACCATCCAAGAAACTCATCATCTTATGGCCAGATGCTGCATCAACAAGCATATCGGCCACCGGCATCGGATATTCATCTTTTGGGGTCGCCTTGTTCGAGTTCCTGTAATCAATGCAAACACGCAGTTTTCCATTTTTCTTATAAACAGGAACTATATTTGATACCCACTCAGCATACCGACATGGCCTGATAAACTTAGCTTCAAATTGCTTCGTTATTTTGGCCTTAATTGGTTCATACATCTCAACCTTGAACTTCCTTGCGTACTGCTTGTGCGGCCGATATCCTGGTTTGATGGGCAGCCGATGCTCAACAATATCACGGCTTAAACCTGGCATTTCATAATATTCCCAAGCAAAACAATCAGAATAGTCTTTCAAAAGTTTTATTAATTCTCGTTTATACTCGGGATCCAACTTAGCACTGATATACGTCAGCCTTGGTCTATCACCAGATCCTATGTCTATCTCTTCTAACTCGTCGGCCGACGTAAATCCGAACCCTAACTTACCGAATTCACTTCGGTCTTCAAAATCTTCTATACAATCAGCCATTTAAAATAAAGTTTCAGAGCCGACTGCTTGGATCGGCTGTAGTCCCTGATCGAACACCTTGAGAAAGTCGCCATCCCATGCTTTTCCTAACAGGCACTCAATCCCTTCAAATTCCCAAATTGTTGACTCGGCTGTTGCAATGCTAACCGAGTCATCAGCTGGGACGATCTCCACATTGTTGCCCTGCCACTGGATCAAACACTGGTGCATCGTGGATGGGATGCAGCAATTGGCATGAATCCAATCACGCCCGAGGAGCATGCTATAGGAACCCTGGCCATCAATCACAAAGAAAGTAGTCGGCAATGTTTTGCTGCCGATGGTCAATTCTACATGAATTGCCCCCCGAGGCTCTGAAACATTACCGCCGAAATCCTTGAGCGTCATATTTGTCTTGATCAGATCATCAATCCCCTTACCCAACTTGCGGAATGTGGAATAGGGCATGAGATTGACAGCAGCTCCCCCATCAACAAGCATCTTGGTCATTGGTTTTCCATCAACGTATCCCTTGATGTACAGAGGCTTCAGGTGCCGATATCCATTCGCATTTGGCTTCTCAAAGACGGCCTTCTCTGAATCAAGAACTAAGCATGCGGCAGCTTCTTCTAATTCATAATCAGTCTCATCATCATCCTGTTCATCAGGAGCAGCAAAATCAAAAGGCAACATCAAAACCATGTTCACCGGGGCTGATGCGCTTGCTACATCGTCATTGGCCATCTTGACGCGCCAAGTTTTCTTCTCTTTGGCTAACTCTTGCTCCTGAATCTGCTCATGATGGCGCAACCGCTGAACACGTCTCCTTTTGGACCTAGAAATCCCTGATGGGCACCACTGTCCAGGCTTTATTTGAGGTTCTCTAATCCGATCCTGAACTGGAGCCTTCTCTTCCATTTTTTCAAAGCCACGAGCATCAACCTGGCCTTCATTATTTTTACAGCCACGAGTATCGACCCGGCCTTCATCCCCTTGATGACGATCATCAATCCTGACGCCGATCCGCTCATGAACTGATCGTCGACTTCTCTTAGAAACTCTGTATTCTTCTTACTGGAAGCTGCATTCAGGACAATCTGCTTTGGACGGCAATCTGCGCTTCTCGTTCCAGCAGAATACGAAGAAAGGACATCTCCAGTGACTATCATCTTGATCGTACTGCTCATAAGTTTGACGCCTGTCCATATGCCAATCGGACCTATAGCCGTACTGACGATGATTGTCGGACCTGTCATCAAACCGACGTCGGCCATCGGACCTGTCATCACGTCGGCGCCGTTCATCAAACCCTTCATCAAACCGCCTTGCCTGATATTCACGCCTCTGACGTCGTCGTTCCTCGCTCTCTTCCCACGCTCGGGCTGCTGCCTGCTGCCTTTTGTATTTGTTAATCAGCATCTGGGAAGTCACGTGTGGCTGATATCCACCAGGAGCATTAGATTCACGCCCAAATGCCTGATGATTCCTTCGCAGCTCTTCAACAGTGACCTGAACTGCAGGATCAACGGCACCAGAACTCTTGGCGTGGTCCGATGTGAGCACCTTGAACTTCCCCTTTTCACCAGCATCAATCATATTAATAGAAAAGGAGAAATCAACAAAGTTATTAGGAAAGGGATGACCGTCGATCTTCATGGCTTTCTTGTTATCTTCGAACTTGATCTTGCCAGATTCGATAGCCAATTGGATCTCCCTCCTGAACACCTTGCATTCATTCATCTCATGAGAAGTTGAGTTATGCCATTTGCAATACTTGCGCTTCTTTAACTCCTCGGCCGATGGGATAGAGTGATTTGCAGAAAGTTGGATAAGCTTCTCACTGAGTAGCATGTCAAAAATCTTGTCGGCCTTTGTTATATCAAACCCAAATTTCTTAGGGTTCTGCTTAACCCATGGGCACGATGCCGGCTTTTTGGATTTGGTCTATTCAGCTATGTTGATATCAGCCTCATCTTCAGAATCAGAAAGATAGGACACTGGCTTGGAAAACTTTGTGCGCCTCGCCTCCTGGTATCGGATCCCATGGGCTGACACCTTTTGCACCAGCTGTCCCAATGTTTCAAACTCCTGAGCAGAAAACCTCTCCTTGATCGGCGCAAGCAAACCCTGGAATGCAAGCTCAGCCAATTGCGTGTCAGATAGCTTCAAACTGTAGCACCGATTCCTGATATCACGGAACCGTTGAACATACTCCTTGATGGACTCATCGTTTCTCTGCCTGATAGCAATCAAATAAGAAATCTTCATTTCATTGAGACCAGAAAAGAAGTACTTATGGAACTGCTTCTCCATATCGGACCAGCCTGTAACCGATCCTGCTGGCAACGACGTGAACTAAGTAAACGCCGGCCCTGACAGTGACAGAGGGAAGAATCTGAGCCTGAGTCCCTCTTCAGAAGCAGCTTCACCACATTGAGCCAAGAATCGGCTCACATGCTCAATGGTGGTCACATCATCTTGCCCAGAGAATTTGAAAAAATCTGGCACTCTGTAGCGCGGAGGAAGTGGCACTGCATCAAAGTAGGATGGGTACGGGTGCCGATACAACCTCGCTTCATCTTTAGGCTTCAAACCGAACTGATTTTGGATCACCTCGGCTATCTTCTGTGTCCAATCGGACTGCTGGCCTCCGAGTGGCATCCCACCAGCTTGATGCATATCCGTCATGTAATTATTGTAATCACCGACCATACGCTGATGTGCAGGAATCTCTGCACATAGCCTTGCAGCTGTAGGTTGCTTTTCTTCTTCGTTCAGAGTCCTAGCATATTTCTCACCATGCGGGCCGACAATAGATCCATCGGCCATCAACAGAAAACCGTTGGCCAGCTGAATAGGTGGTGGAGTCATCGGAGTTTGCGGAGCAACGGTCATGGCGCAGTCTTCAGTACCTTTGCCTTTTCCTGACCCTGATGCCCCTGCAGATTCTGGCATAAAGACTGGGCCTTTTAAGCAAATAGTATCAGCCACCGCCTTCTTGATGAGATTGTCCAAAGAATTCACCAAAGTGCCTGACTGGTTAATCAATGCATGGTGGACAGCTTGATGAATCATCTCTGTCATGTTGACATGGTACTCCCGGGCATCAGTTGTCTTCTTGATCAATTCTGGGTCCGGAAGAGCACCTTTAAGCACAGGGCCTGAACGATTACGCCCGAATTGGCCAAGGCAGAGCTTCTCAAATGCTTCAATCTGGGCCTGAACTGCATCTAACTGGGCTTTAGACAGATCAGCCTTCGTAACTAGAATAGTCGCATCAGGAACCTTGTTCTTGTCAGCCTTAGCTTTCTCAGCCGCCAACTTCTCAGCCGCCAGCTTCTCAGCCGTCAGTTTGTCAGCAGCGAGCTTAGCAGTAACTTCTTTTTCAGCATCAGATGACATCTTGGAAATTGTCTTACGTGTCCCACCGGGCGTGCCAAAAATGTGTTGACGCGGAAAATCGGCAGTCGTATCCTCAGCGAGCAACACAACAAGGCCAGGGAGATCTGCTTCACTCCGGTGCTGGTCCTGCACTTTGTCCAGGTTCGCGGCGTGCCAGTCAATTTGACCTGTAATTGACAAGGGAATAAACAGTTAAATTACTCTTTGATTGTGCCGGCTCTATTCCAGATGGCAGATGCACGTTGGATTTAGCCACGACCCAATCGGACTTGCATCGGCCGATGCCAATCGGACCTCAAAATCAGACTTCATAGATGACATCAATCGGACCAATATAATCGGACCTCAATCAGACATCGAATCGGACCTCAGAATCGGACCAATCAGGATCAGACCTTGATTAATGTAGCAGATCTAATACAAGATAGTAGTCTTACAGCTAATCTAAATGCAAAATTAACGGACCGGCTATGCCTTTGAGCAAGATATTAAATAATCAAAGTAGAGCCGATGCGTCGTCCACCTTGCCTAGTTGACAGTATGATTCATCTCATCGGACCATCTAGCTAGCCAATCAAACCAGAACTGTTTTGACACGGTTTCACAGACGGATGCAGCGCACATACTCCAGCTATGATCGGACCAGATAGCTAAACGATCAAACTTGACTCACCAACAGAACAACTAAACAAGATGCTCACACGGGTAATTAATCAGATTGAAGCAAATAAGCAATAAAACGGTAACAAAATCGTTCCAATATTCAAAGCTGTCTTTGAATAATCAAGAGAAATCTAGCTCTGACGCAGGGAATCTAAATCAAACTTGACACTCAAAGAACAACCAGATTAAGCTGTAAAGATGAATTGGACCTAGAACGATATTGTAAGATAAATATTGCTCAAATCGGACTAAAACCAATGCTCATAGTTGTTGAAGAATCAGATTAATTCACATGGCACGGATCTAAATCAATCTAGCAACTCCAAACAACCGCATAAGCTGCCTTCTAATAATCAAGAGGAATCTAGCTCCGACGCAGGGAATCTAAATCAAACCCGAAAACTAAAAGAACAACTCGATAAACGATTAATCACTGAATAATCAAGAGAAATCTAGCTCCGACGCAGGGAATCTAAACCAATCTTGACAATCCATAGATAAATCGGTTGAATGGCATAAACGAGAAAGGGTGATACGCCTCAATTCAAAGCTTATACTAATTCGATAAGTTGACAATCTTACTGGTAAGCCGGAGATCGAGAACTGATGCAGCCCGTTCACCAATGAGTTCGTCGAGATCTACTCTAACCTACTCCTAGGGTTTTGGCATGAAGCCGGGTTGTATTGATTGTGTGAATAATCTTTTTACAATGGACGAGGGTTTATATTTATACCCCGGTCATGAAGAGTCCTGATCGGACTTGACTAACTTGTAGATAAAGTAAACTAAATCTAATATAGAATGGGACTCTCAATACGCCTTAAAAAAGGAAATAGCCCCCGCATCTGATACGCTTCCTTTTTCGCCGACGCGCCTTTCTTTTATTCGTCATCAGATCGGACTTCTGCTTTATCGGACTCCTCTCACCGCATCGGCTTCCTTCTCTGTCACATTCGGCTTTGACCAGTCAACGGGTCCACTGCTCAGTTCCAGCACTGCTACGTCACCATCTGACTCAGCACTCCCGGTGCGAAAATCCGGTGTCAACATAATCACCAAACATAGTGATAGGGTTTATATCTAATCAATTCCACAAGTTTTGGTGAATATGTGAATGCAGGGACTAATTGGCAAAAGAGGAGGAGATTTGGGCTCAGGGCCAGGTCGCCCGACCCACCTAGGTCGACCGACCTGGGCCCAAGCCCAATGGAGCCCATATTTGGCCACATCAAAGAAGCACACTTCAGGACCATCATAGTCGTTGATTCCATGACGGTTGGATCCAAGAGATGGGAATGGTCCAAGGGGAGGTCACATGGATTAAAGGGCCCACCAACATATCTAAACATGCTCAAATTGAGCAAACCCACCTGGAACCGACATTAGGACCCACCACAGTCACCCAGGCGAAGATGGGCCCGAGAGGAGCCGGTGGCCGGTCGCCCGACTTAGCCCAGTCGCCCGATCTATGATTCGCGCCAAACTCGCTCAACTTTGACGGGGTGCTTCCTACCGTCTCCTGGAGTCCATCCCGGCCGTGCACCACTCAAGTCAGTGCATCCTAGGGTCGGCCGACCTAGGGGGATCGGTCGACCTGGTCTCGGGGCCAAACGGCCTCAACCGCCTCGAGGTGCTAGGAGTTGTAAATAGATGGCCTCGGCCCCAGTTCAGCACACACCAAGAAGGAAGAGCTCTCTTTGCCTCAAATTGTAGTCTTAGTTAGTAGTGAAGTAGGTTTAGGAGTTGTTCTTCTGCGAGCGTCCGATGGAGTCTTGGTAAGCCTAAAGCTTAGTTATCTTTTATATTTTGTTTACTTGTAAGACTTAGAGCTTGTAATGGAATTACTATCTTGCTTATGTTATTTGGCTTATTGCCTTATTTGTTCATCATATAAGTTATATGCCTTACACCTTAGTATAGTGGATGCTTGTTATGGCAATGGCCCAATGCACTGCAAGGTTGCTCTGTTTATCTGGACAATAAATAGAGTAGTTATTTCATATTACAAATGTGGTGTTTGGGGTATGAAATACCATTGGGGATACCCTACCCTACGTAGTCAGAGGTAAGCGGCAGGTGGTGACAGCCCTGTCCGTCCTTTGTAATCCTCGCCGTTCGGGTTTGGACGTTTGCAAGCCTTCGTGATAAACATCATGACAGTATCCTTGGATGAGGGGATCCCACGACTCCTCGATTTGCCCTCTAACATGTGTTCCTTCTAAGCTTGTGTATATACACTTGTAGGAATGTAACTCATATGCATGAAGTACATAGAACCCCTAGTTCTCTTTTAGGACCTTCATATTAACTAGACTTATTTATTGAGCAATGAACCTTCTGTGTGTCACACTACCCATCTATCAATGTTTACCCCTTGCTAGAGTTTGGTATATTAATAATGTTATGATTGAATACAATGGATAACTACTCTAGTCAACCACCACCTTCCCTGTCGATTCTATACCCTGAATACTTCCGGGTGAAAGCTACAACGGTATCCGTGCACTTGCGGATTTATCTGTGACCGTAAGAAATACCAACAGTCAAGAGATGAAACTATATGTTCTCTAAATTCTCTAAGTCATGAGATGAAACTATAGATTCTTTAAATTCTCTAAATTTTCTAAGTTCCCTAAAATCTCTAAGTTCTCTAATTCTCTAATTTATCTTGGTAACAATCTAAAACTATAAGAGATGATGTTAAAATTGACTCACAGGAGTATATTCTGTAGGAGGTGGCATCGGTGGTGGAAATACCATCACTGGTGGCGTCGGCCCACCAACCTGTGCCAAAAGGCCCTGCAGGTACTGATACATCTGCTGCGTCCTGAAACTCCAGCTCCATCCGCCGCTTGATCCGAGCCCTGGTGGTTTTGGATAGTCTCTACGTACGCCTCTACTTGTTCCTGTAGTCCATTTCAAACAGGACTCCAGTCGATCCTTGCAAGGAATCAGAATACATGTGATGAACATTCAGGTTTGTAGATGCATGGAAGTATGAAAATAGATATTAATTAAAAAATAGAAAGAGGATAACTATGCTTCCTATTTTAGGGATCCGATCAGGTCGGTGGTGCTGGTGGGCGTCGTGTGCCGGCCGGCCGGGTAGCCTCTTGCCAATTTGCCGCGCCGCTCGAGGAGTTCCACGTTGCACGAAACCAGCGTTGGTGTGTGGCGCAGACGATGACACAAGGTGGTGAGGATCCCTACTAATTCCTGCGATTAGAAACATATCCAAGAGCCTGTTGGCTTACGGTTGGATTTGGAGATGCTTTTAGGTACGACACACGATTCCGACCATGAGCAAGATGCAAGCGTTGACATGCCCCCGTTAAGATGGTTCGCTTGGGTCAGCGAGTCGTGACCTAGTTGGAGCGAATTGAATGAGATTTTATTGAAGCTTGCTCGTGTTCAGCAAGTCGTGTTTTTTTATTCCGAGGAACCCAGATTACTTTGCGCTCGATTCAGCAACTTTTGCATAGGTTTTGGGGAAATTTGGTGTTGCGGCTGAAAACGCATCTGAGAACCAAACTCATGTGATCAGCCTTCAAGCAAGGGCCCCTACCAGACGCACATCTGTTGAGGTTATACTCGGCAGATATTTGTCCGACAGGCACCCCGCTTTGTGCGAAGATTGATCACAGTAGATGAACAAAGGGACTCAGGATTTTATACTGGTTCGGGCCCTCGAGATCGAGTAATAAACCTACGTCCAGTTGCTTGCTTGTATTATCTCGGCGAGTACATATTACAATGATGTAACAAATACTCTTGAGTGGATTGGCTAAGATTGGGATACCCTCTATGTACAGGATCTCCCACTATTTATGTCTGGAAAGATTTGCTTTTCAAGACAAAACAGATCTAAACCTAGTAGGACTCTAACTATCTTCGAGCCTTCCTCCTTTGGCCCAGCTGTCTTGTCCTACTCGGAGTCTTCTCGTCTGGAGTCGATGGTCGGTAATCCTCGTAGTCGGGTACCCTGTTATTATAGCCACAACACATGCTCTTTGGTAGAATGTGACCACCCGGAAGTAGGCTGCCAACAACTATCAATATAACATCAAAGATGTCCCGACTCAAGGTAAACTAGGACTTTACAACCATTAGGTGTGCAATGCCATCCAGTTGAGAAACATTGGTATGCTCGTGAAGCGGTTGCTGTGCCGCAGCAAACATGTGGTAATACGCCTTTGCACTTGCCTCTGGCTCCTCCTCCCTAGGGCCTTCATTCATCAGCGCTTCATGATAGCCATTTAACATGTCTCCTACCCCGGCATCAGCATCAAAATTCTCGATGCGTTGTCTCACGACCTCGTCTCTCACACGATCACCTTCACCATAGTAGATCCACCAGGTATAGTCTGTCGTATATCCATTCTTGCAAAGATGTTTACCCATGGTGTCCTTTGATTGTCAGCGTGTGTTTCTACAATGCATATCTCATCATTATACAAATATTGTTCCATTATTTCATGTGTTTATTTGTCAAAATTCTTTTATATCAATTAAATTTCTATAATTGTAGTTATTAAATTAAAAATTATAAAATGGATCCAAAAAATTACCAAAAGTTGAAATGAAATAATTTATGTAGTCTATTGCCAATAGAAAAAGTTTTGAAGTCAAACTCAAATTGGACCGCCACTCTGTCTCCAAATTATAAAGGATCCTTTCAACTGTATGATTCTTCTTCAGAGGTGTTCCAGTTTGTAAGCATCGTACGTGATAACTTTTGCAAAACCTTCTCTTTTTTTACCACATCCTCCATGTATGATATCATGAACTCTTGACAAATTTCATGATTTTCAGACTTCATTTGATTTTTCTAGAATTTAAAAACAATCTGGACATACGTACATCGACCTCTTTCATAAATTAGATTGTTGAGGCCATAACACTTGGGTGCCCGATCACGAGGATTACCGATTACCGACTCCATGCGAAGAAGACTCCAAACAGGACACGACAGTTGGACCAAGGAAGGAAAGCTTGAAGATAGTTAGGGTCCTTTTAGGTTTAGGCCAGTTTTGTCTTGTAAGGCAAGTCTCCCTGAACATAAATAGTGGGGGTCCTGCACGTAGAGGGTATCCCGATTCTCATCAATCCACCTGAGAGTATTTGTTACACCATTGTAATCTGTACTCGCCAAGATAATACAACCAAGCAACTGGACGTAGGGTTTTTACTCGATCCCAAGAGCCCGAACCAGTATAAAATCCCGAGTCTCTGTGTTCATCTACCGTGATCAATCTTCGCATGAAGCAGGGTGCCTGCTGGACAAATATCTGCCGAGTATAACCTCGACAGACGCGCGCCAGGTAGGGGACCTTGCGTGAAGAAAGATCATGCCGATCGTCAACGGAATCTGGTTCGCCGACGCGTCGAGTTCATCGATGCCCTACATGCTGAGTTTCGTTAAATTGGAAGTCATCGGGAGTTCTGCCTCCGCTTCCGATCTCCACGATCCAAGCCACCATGTGCCTGCACATTCGATCCACTTCGGGGATCTTGTGTTCGAGCACCAGGGCAATTACGAGCTCAAGCTAACTGGGATCTATGATCCCGATCTCACATGCACCGGCCAGAAAGTTCTCACCACCTTCGGGGAGCCATCCCCCGATGACATTGTTGATCGCACTGCGCAGTTGGATCTCGGCTACAGTGGATCGAGCAATGGATCTGAATAGCCCGAAGATCGCAGCATCCACGTGGTCACCGCAAACGGGGAGAACACTGCCGCTGAGTCGTCCAGCTCGTGCAGGCCTCCTCCACCTCATTTCAGTGGTGCACCAACTATCCAGATGGCCAAGACCCACATGCAACTGGCTCCGTTCTCGCTGGCTCCC
>CM014275.1:28420271-28447235 GCA_004135705.1 Alloteropsis semialata
GAATCTTGGGGCTTGACTCTTGGGCTCCGCCATGGCACAACCGCGCAGGGAAGCCATGGCGGCTAGGGTTGGCCTAGACCATGCCCTTGGTACCTTTGAAGACTTGCAGCAACCTTCATCTTCCTTTGGTGTATGCCCTAGTTTTCGTCGACTTTTGGTGGATTTCTCTGTGTGCCTTCAGGTATCGGGGCTATAAATAGTCTGTGGAAACCCTAGCTCGAAGGGGAGGCCAAGGCGGCGTAGAAAAGGCCTAGGCTGGCCGGCACAGGCCCCCTTGGGCCGGCCGGCCTAGGGCCTTTTTAGCCCTTCTCGGTCCCATCTTTCGTGTGTAAGCTCCTTGATCCTTCAGGAATTGAAGTGCCAATGCATGTGGGTGTTGGATGTCGGTTGCTTTGGGATAAGATTGGGTCTTGATAACTTTCCAAATGTCTGCCTGATTCGCCTTGATCCCGAAGTCATCCGACCTTACCTTCAAATCTTTGCCCTTGCACATTCTTGGAGGTTGGTTCACCATTGATGAGAGCGAACGAAATCCGAGTCGTATTAGGTCCTTTGCCTTCATATTCCTCCATGCTACGCATGACCATGGTCTTCGTCCAAAAGTGCTCATTTATAGCTCAAATACCTACATAAACCAAAATTCTCCAAAAATACATGCATATGCGAAAACGAGGTTATTTCAAGTGCCAAGTGGTGGGTTAGTATATGAATTGGTCCCAAAACACCACTTAATTAGCACTAAAAGGGTGTCGCTAATGAGCATCAATAATCCCTCCATGCTTAATCCTTGCTCGTCCTTGAGCAATTCCAGGATCTTTGCTTAACTTGGTGTTGAGGCCATAATACCAGGGTACCCGACCACGAGGATTGCCGACTACCGACTCCAAGACGACCAAGACTCCGAACAAGACACGACAGCCAGATCGCAGGAGGAAAGCCCGAAGACAGTTCGAGTCCTACTAGGTTTAGGTCTGTTTTGTCTTGTAAGGCACGTCTCCCTGGGTATAAATAGCGGGGTTCTGTGCGTAGAGGGTATCGAACATCCAAGTTTGTATTCCACAATCCACCCGAGGGTACTCGTTACGCATTGTAATCTGTACTCGACGAAATAATACAAGCAGCAACTGGACGTAGGGTTATTACTCGATCTCGAGGGCCCGAACCAGTATAAAAATCCCGTGTCTTTCTGTTCATCAACCGTGATCAATCTTCGCACAAAGCGGGGTGTCTACCGGACAAATATCTGACGAGTACAACCTCGACAGAGGCGCGCCAGGTAGGGGCCCTTGCGTGAAGAAAGATCATGCCGATCGTCAACGGAGTCTGGTTCGCCGACGCGTCGAGTTCCTCGATGCCCTACATGCCCAGTTCCGTCAAATCGGGAGCGATCGGGAGTTCTGCTTCCGCTTCCGATCTCTACGCTCACCGCCACCAAGTGCCTTCACGAGAGATCCGCTTCGGGGATCTTGTGTTCGAGCACCAGGGCGACTACGAGCTCAAGCTGACAGGGATCCACGATCCCGATCTCACATGCGCCGGTCGGGAGGTTTTCGCCACCTTCACGGAGCCAACTCCCGAAGACATTGCAGATCGCACTGCGCAGTTGGATCTCGACTACAGTGGATCTAGCAATGGGTCAGAACCATCTGAAGACCGCCGCATCCATGTGCTGAATGCAAACGGGACAGGGGCCGCCGCCGAGTCATCTAGCTCGCGTCGAACCGTGCCTCCTCCACGTTTGGACAGCGCACCAACGCTTCAAACGGCTAGAACCCGTACACAACATGTTGCGTCCTCTTTGGCTCCCCGAGATCTCAACAATGATTTCCGGGCCGTCGAACAGGACAATCTACAGATCCGAACCCTCTTGGAGACAATGGAAGCAATGGCCGAAGGGACTCCAATGGCCACCATAGCCAAAAGGGCTCGAGAAGCAGCGGACAAAGCCAAGGAGCACATCGAGGCCGCCGCTGCCGCACCACCGGCTCCGTCAAACAGACCACGTGAACCACAACCGGTTCGGTCCCGATCTGTTAACGGACGACCGCACTATCGCCCGCGTGAAGGGCGCGACATGAGGCCGCAGCTCGAACGCAATCGTCGCACTCGCGACGCTCGGGAAACTCTCAACTACAACCGAGATTACCGAGCACGTGAGGGCTACTACCGGTCCTATCCAGAATCGCCGCCACGTGACTCCCGACCAGGCATGGGGGGATGCCTTGCGTACTCCCCAGCCCTGCGAAAGGTCAGGTGGCCCGAAAAGTTCCGTCCTACTAGCATCGAGAAGTATGACGGGACAACCAACCCCCGCGAGTGGATCCAGATCTATTCCACGATCATCGACGCCACCGGGGGAGACGACTACGTGAAAGCCAACTACTTGCCGACTGCTCTGCAGGGATCAGCCCGAACATGGCTCATGAACCTGCCCGAAGCAAGCATCAAGTCATGGACTCATCTTCGGGAGACGTTTGAAGCCAATTTCCAAGGCACCTACAAACGCCCCGGACATGAGGGAGATCTGCTCAACTGTGTGCAGAAGCCTGGAGAATCCCTCCGGGACTACATCCGCAGATTCAGCGACACCCGTAACACCATCCCCGACATGGTGGATGACCGGGTGATTGTAGCCTTCAATCAAGGTTGCAAGGACGAGCGAACGGCGGAGGAACTTGCCAAAAAGAACCCGAAGACAGTGGCAGAGCTATACGGGATCCTGGAAGAAACCGCCAAGATGGCGGATGCCCGAGCACGGGTCCACGGAAAGCCCGAACAGAGCCAGCCAGCCGGGGAAGGCAAGAAGAAGAACAAGCATAAACACAAGAAGCGCAAGACCGAGGGCGATGAAGTCATGGCAGTGGACAACAAGCCCCCGTACAGGCGTCAAGGCAAACCAGAAAACCTCCCGATGTACTGCCCGATTCACCGATCTACGAAGCATCACTTCGTGGACTGCACGGTATACAAGAAGCAGAAGCAGGAGGAGGAGAGCCAGCAGAAAGGGGCTCCACGTGACCAGGCAGCTCACAACCCTCGTGGCGCAAACTACATGGATTGTGATGATGATCTAGATCTCCCCGAAGATCTAGAAATCGCCACAATCTTCGGTGGCTGTTCAACCCGAACCTCCAAGACCCAGCTCAAGCTGATCGAGAGGCAGATCAACAGCACCGAGCCCTGCAAGCAACTCTTGAGGTGGTCAGAAATCCCGATCTCATTTGATCAAAGGGATCACCCCGAGACGCTTTACGACGGGCCGCTACTCCCACTGTGTATCAAACCATGGATCGGGCCCCGCAAGATCGGGCGAACCCTGATTGACAGTGGAAGCGCCCTCAACCTCCTGTTTGTCAACGCCTTCGACGAACTCGGGATCCCGAGAAGGTCCTTGTCCCCTGTGGAGAAACCTTTTTACGGGGTCATACCAGGCATTCAAGCCTATCCCTTGGGGAGGATCGATCTGCAGGTAACCCTCGTAGAGGGCAAAAACATCCGATCAGAGTTCCTCACCTTCGAGGTGGCTGACATCACGTCGGCCTACAACTGCATCTTGGGTCGGCCGTTCCTGAAGAAATTCATGGCGGTCGCTCACTTTGCATACTCCATGATCAAGGTCCCGGGGCCGCTGGGCCCGATCACCGTCTGTGGCGATCGCAGTGGCGCGGTCCAATGCGACATGAAGACCCTGGACATGATCAAGAGTCGCGAGCAGGCTGCCGAACCTGCCAAGAAGAAGACAAAGAGCCAGCCAAGGGCACCCGCCAAGGGGGCATTGGCTGAAACCTCCCGAGCAGCTGAGAACCGGTCAAAGGCCAAGGGGAAAGAAGTTCCCGAACAGGAGCCCATCGGGGAACAACAGCTCGTCGGGGGACAGGGAGCTGACAACCGAGCGGCCGACAAACAGGCTGTGGTGGACCAGACCCCACTCAGGGGGACGCCGCCGCAGGCTGCTGGCGATTCAACGGCCAACGCCACACCAGTCGAGGCGCCGGCCAGGCGAACAGAGCCAGGCACGAAGGCGGTAACCCTTGATGAGACGGACCCGACCAAGACCACCCAGATAGGTCTTGGTTTGGGTGACAAATAGGAACTCGAGCTCATTGCTTTCCTCCGGGCAAATGCGGATGTGTTCGCTTGGGAACCATCTGACATGCCCGGAATCCCCAGGGAGGTGATCGAGCACAAGCTTGGCATACGAACTGGCACCCGACCAGTCAAGCAAAAGCAAAGAAGATACACCCCGGAGAAGCGAGACGCCATTAACGAAGAAATCAACCGACTGCTCAAAGCCGGCTTCGTTCGAGAGGTCCCTTTCCCGGAGTGGCTGGCGAATCCAGTCATGGTGAAGAAGCCCAACGGAACGTGGAGGATGTGCGTGGACTACACAGATCTGAATAAAGCTTGCCCGAAGGACGAGTATCCATTACCTAGGATAGATCAAATTGTAGATTCTACCTCTGGATGCGAATTGCTTTGTTTTCTAGATGCCTACTCGGGGTATCACCAAATCAGCATGTGCATTGACGATGAGGAGAAAACTGCATTTGTAACTCCCTTCGGTGTTTATTGCTATATAAAGATGCCTTTTGGTCTGAAAAACGCAGGTTGTACTTATCAAAAATGTGTTCACATTGTTCTTGAAGGCCAAATCGGCCGTAATGTGGAGGCATACATAGACGACATCGTTGTAAAAAGTAAGTTAAAGGGCGATCTAATCGCTGATTTAACCGAAACTTTCGACAACTTGCGTAAAAACAGGATGATGCTCAACCCCGCCAAGTGCACCTTTGGTGTATCATCGGGTAAGCTCCTCGGTTACCTTGTTTCCCAACGAGGTATAGAGGCAAATCCTCATAAGATCAAGGCACTCGACGACATGAAGTCTCCACGCAGCCGCCACGAGGTCCAGAAGTTGGCAGGAATGATGGCGTCCCTAAGTCGATTCGTGTCCAAGTCAGGCGAACGAGGTATGCCATTCTACAGATTGTTGCGTAAAACTGATCGTTTTGAGTGGTCGGCAGAAGCAGAAGAGGCGTTCCAGGCATTTAAACAGTACCTGCGGAAAATGCCCGTACTGGTCCCGCCAAAGCCACAGGAAGAGATGTTGTTATACGTAGCAGCTACACCGACTGTTGTCAGCACTGTTCTGGTGGTTGAAAGACCAACAGAAAAGTCTACAACACAACACCCCGTTTACTTCGTAAGCGAGGTGCTGCATGATGCCAAAACAAGGTACCCTCAGATTCAGAAATTACTGTATGCTGTGCTAATGACTTCCAGGAAACTCAAGCATTATTTTCTGAGCCACAAGATCAAGGTCGTGTCAACTTTCCCCCTAGGCAACATTTTACATAATCGAGATGCCGTGGGGAGGGTCGCGCAATGGTCTGTGGAGCTGGGGGCTTACGACGTTGAATTCATACCCAGGACTGCCATCAAATCGCAGGCTCTGGCAGATTTCATCGCAGAGTGGACTAACCCCGAACCTGAAGAGGCTGCCCAAAATCCCGAACACTGGACAATGTTCTATGACGGGGCATTTTGCAAAGCAGGCGCGGGGGCCGGGGTGGTCCTGATCTCGCCACATAATGACATCATCAGGTATGCTTTACAAATCAATTTTGTTGATCCAACTCCTACTAACAATGTTGCCGAGTACGAAGGACTGTTGACAGGTCTCCGCATAGCTGCATCTCTTGGTGTCAGAAGGCTGCTCGTGAAAGGGGATTCCGAGTTAGCTGCAAAGCAGGTCATGAAAGAGTACAGTGCGCGGAGCGAGGTCATGGCTAAGTACTTGGAGGCATATAGGCGGATGGAGAGCAAATTTGATGGGCTTGAAGTACAGCACGTGAAGAGGGAATTCAATGGCGACGCAGACAAGCTAGCAAAGGCAGCTGCAGAACGCACACAGCTCCCAGGTAACGTCTTGCTTGAAGTCCTTACTAAACCTTCTGTGTCGGTTTCACTACCGAACCTAAAAACTGAACCCGCCAAAGGATCAGTTTCTACAACCAACGAATCCGCCAAGGAGTCTATGTTGGTCGGTACGGCCCGAGCTGCCGCTCTAGTTGGAAACGAGGAGAACTGGATGGATCCAATCCGGGCGTACCTCACAAACCAAGCTATTCCGGACGATGATGCAACATTGGAGAAAATCCATCGTAAAGCCAAGAATTATCAATTGGTTGACGGGCGATTATACAAGCTAACCCGCAATGGAATGCTCCTCAAGTGCATCACACGGACCGAGGGCATTAGTTTGCTCCACGACATTCACGGAGGAATCTGTGGATCACATGCTTCTCCCCGATATCTAACAGGGAAAGCATTCCGACAGAGCTTCTACTGGCCTACAGCTCTTCAAGACGCAAGCGATTTAGTGAAAAAGTGTGAGGCATGTCAATTCTTCGCACAAAAACAGACTAAACCTGCGCAAGCTCTAAACACTATACCTTTGTCATGGCCCTTCGCCACTTGGGGTATAGACATCCTCGGGCCTTTTCCAAGGGCTGTCGGGGGATACAGATTTCTGTTCGTCGGTATTGACACATTTACAAAATGGGTCGAAGCCGAGCCTGTTCAGAAAATCACTAAAGAGGCCGCTGTAAAATTCCTACGGAGTATTGTCGTACGATTCGGGGTCCCGAACAGGATAATCTCTGATAATGGAACACAGTTTAAAAGTAAAAAGTTTTATGATTTTTGCTACGACCACGGGATCAAGCATGATCGGTCATCGGTAAACCACCCGAAGACAAACGGGCAAGTAGAACGTGCCAATGGCATCGTGCTCCAGGGCATCAAGAAGAGGATTTTTAACAGATTGCAAGCTTACGACAAGCGCTGGATTCATGAAGTCCCGACAGTACTCTGGTCAATGAGGACCACTATGAATCGGGCAACAGGCGAAACACCTTTCTTCTTGGTGTATGGAGCAGAGGCGATTCTACCATCCGACATCCGACTACAAGCCCCCCGTGTGGCAATGTTTTCAGAAACTGAAGAGCCTGATAGGCGTACTGATGAGCTAATCCTCCTGGAGGAGGCTCGCGACGCAGCTGCTTTTAGAGTAGCTCAATATCAGCAAAAATTGCGGCGGTACTACGATGCTAATGTTCGGCAACGAAGCCTGTGCATTGGAGACATGGTGCTCAAACTGGATCAACGCACCAAGGACAAAAATAAATTGTCCTCTCCATGGCAAGGACCATACATCGTAGTGGATATCGCCCGACCAGGAGCCTACAGGATCGCAGAGATCGATCGGGACGTACTGCCAAACACGTGGAATATGGATCAACTGCGCAGGTTCTACGCTTAGACAAGGAAGATCGTGCACAGTTCTAGACCGACCATCAGGTTTGGCAGGTATAAACCATCGTCTGCGTCGCCTACAGCGCCAACAAAAAAAAGATAAGTTCTATATACTCTACTCACCCTCGCTTTTATGCTCGGGGGCTGGGTTTTCTATTTTCTATTTTGTTTCTACTCTTTGTTACCATACTGCATATACTAACAAAGAGCCGGGGACTACCATGCTGAAAATTTTCTTTTCAGACCTATTCTATGCGTCCCGAGCTCTACGCTCGGGGGCTCCCCATGTGATCGGGAAGTTTCTTGCAGTTCGTACTTCTAGACTCTTTTTCAGCATGCCTGCATGACTGTAAAAGAGCCCGGGGGCTACTACGGTACTACTACCATGCAAGAAAAGGGCTTTTTAATTCAAGAAAGCTAGGCAGACGCTAAAATTACCGAATACCATGACTACAAGGAATTACACAGTTCAGCAGGCCGCCCGAGTCTCAGCAACTAAACAATTCCGGAATAGCTTATGGTAACGGGATTTTTGGCTATGACAAAGCTATCAGTTAAAAAGATCCATGAAAACACCGATCAGCTCCAAAGATTTACGCAAAAACATGCATGCATATGTTTAGCAAAACTAAATCATTTTCTAAACTGTTAAAGTCTTGTCCTATTACAGGAATTCAGCACAATGTTCAGGGTGATTCTTCCGAATCACTCAGATGGAGACCAAGTTTCTTGACAAAAGATTCAACTACTGGGTTAAGACTCTCAAACATTGCCGCGGCATCTGACGCCGAACACTTGAAGCCTTCTGAGAGCACAGAAACGTCCAGATTTGGGATATGGCTCTTCAAAGCCCCGACGGTGTGAGTTGCAGCAATGCAGGAACCTTCCGTCAGCCTGGATCCCAAGGACGAGCTATGCCTTTCTGATGCTTCAAGGCGGGCAGTCAGATCAGCCAGTTTCCCTTCCAGATCAGCCAGTTTCCCTTCCAGATCCGAGTTCTTCTTCTCGAGCAATTCAATGCTCTTGGAGTCAGCTACAGGATCAAAGGCAGCATATGAACGAAAGTTCAAAAGTAAAGATTCAATAAGCGAAGTGTAAGCTTTAAATTACATACCCTCTTTCTCGGACTGGAGAACAGTCACCTGGGCTCCCAGTCTGATCACAGATGCTTCAGCAGCAGAGGCACGAGCGTCCAGCAAACGCCATTGCTCTTCAGCTGTCGAAAGCACGCTATAGATCGGGCCCAGGGGCGTCGGGATGGGTCCTGCAATCTCCGCAGACTTCTCTGAGTCATCGGGTGGTGCTGCCGAGTCCAGCTCGGGAGTTTTCTCCTTAACAGATGGCTTGACAGGAGGAGAGGCTGTGGGATCGGGTCGCCTGAATTCCCGAACAATCAACGTACAGTGAAAATAACATTTGAGAAAAATGTTCGTACATATTCAAAGATTGTCAAAGCTCTTACTTGGCCGTCGGAATGTTGAATTTAAACCTTTTGGCACCAGCAGTCAGCTTTGATAATGGCCTGGTCGGACGAGTTTCCTGTCGAGAAATCTCCCGATCATGTTTAGCTTTGGATATGCGGTCAAAGGTTGCGAATAAACGCCCGAATACGATCATGCTTGGTACCTGGGCGACAGGACGAGGCTGATTGTGACTGGGCTGCCGACTGGCTGACCCCGGCGATCCAGAGACTTCTGAATCTGGAACTATCCCCTCCACACTGCGAGAGCGTTTCCGAGTTCGGGGGATATTCGCCTGGGGGCTGCTCGGGATCTCCTTTTCCAAACCAGGTGATAGTTCGGGTGGTTCGTTGATCGGGACCCTGGTACCCTGATCAACAGGCTGCTCGCCTTCCTCTTCAACATTGATGGCACCGCTCTGAGGAGGGGCGTCAACAATGGCTGGAGTCTGGTCGGGAGAAAAGAGAAGTGTTATATCATAATTATACAGGAAAGAAGCTTTTTCTGAGAAACAGTTTACCACTGGAGGAGGGTTCTCAGCGCTATAAGGTAATGGGACGTCTTCCCAAACCGGGATGCCAGTCCCGAACATCTTGATCAAGCGTTCGAGCACTTCTGCCTCTGGGACAACTGTTAGTTAAGAGTCATGAACTCAAATGACCGAACTAACTCAGAAAAACAGCTGAACAAAAAAATAAATGCTCACCGTCAGGTTTCATCCTGTTCGGATCATTGACGCCCGTGAATGTCCAGGCATATCGGTCATGAGTCATCAGCGGAATAAATCTCCATCTAATGAAGATTTCCGCCACATGAACTGCCGTCAAACCTGCGTTGCGGAGCTCCACAATCCGGTCAATGTGCTTTTTCATGTCAGAAGCGAGTCTTGGCACGGCCTTGACCTCATCCTTGAGATTCGGCATCAAGTACTTCCCTTTTGCCCGCGAGGCTTGGGGAAGGGTGATGTAAAACCAGTGACGTTCATATCCTTTCCAGCTATCTTTGACTGGAAAGGGAATGTAAATCTCCCGATTTCTCAAGGAGAAACTGATAGACCCGATCATCATCTGATTCTTATAATATGAAGGGATGTAAAAATACCTCCACAGCAGCAGTGAGGGCTTAATTCCTAACCAGGCTTCGCATAAGAAAGCAAAGACGCTAAGCATTGTCACTGCGCCAGGCTTAAGATGCACAAGCTCTATTTGGTAATATTCACAGACGCTGTGGAGGAACTCAGACGGGAAAACCCCGAATCCGCAATGAAAGAATTCCAAGAACACCACCATCTCGAGAGTGTCCGGGGTCGGAAACATCTGACCTTTGGCATGCTGTCGAGGGAAGAGTTCGGCGCTTGGGAGTAATCCAAGATCTTCTAGCTTCTGCAGGTTTTTCTCCGTCGTGGTTGATTTCTTCCAGTATTCATTCGCAGTAGGGATCGTGTTTCCACTGCGAAGTTCGCGTCCGGTCGCGGCGTTGCTCTGGTTTTCAGTGGACTCGGTGCCGGAAGATGACTGGTGCGGGGATGCCATGGCGGCTGGAGACTAGGCAAGGTTGGAGGAGCAGATGAACAGTGGTTGAGAATGGCGAGTGTTTTGTGGATGTGAACAAGGAAGTCGAAGTCCCAAATAGATCTCAAGCGGCCGCGCTTGGGGGCTTTATGGTTCTGCGAGGGAGCGCGAACCCCGAAAAACCTGCCCTTGAGCCGCGCGATCCGCAGTGACTGTTGGGTCAAAAAGATTCTTTCCTTTTTCTGCGGCATGCGTCGTTTCGAAAACTGTGCAGGTCAGATTCAATGCATTTAGAATTGTTGGCTTACAAGGGAAGCTATCAGTTTTAAATGACCGAACATTTAGTGTGAAGCGAGGAGATCTCCCGATCATGTTTAATTGGGATCAAATTTCCCGAACACACTAGAGATTATCGGTCTGTTCGGGAGAAAGAGTTTATTCGGGATGATTTGTTCTGGATGAATAATTTCCTAAACAGATTGATTTGAGCAAAATTTCAGGGCATGAGAAATTCGAAATTACATTCAAAAGAGGAAACATTTCACAATGGATCGATAATTATCCTAAAATCAAAATCCTAAAGCGCCCTGATCTTGGGTTGATGAATATCAACTGCTGATCAGGGCGATGGCGTCGTCTCCGGTGGATCTTCATCTATCGCGTTCTCTTCTTCAGAGTCGCTGACGAGATCCACGAGCGCTCCGTCCCCGGGAATCCCGATCAGGTCGCGGTTCAGGGAGACGAAGAGGCGCCGGGCAAATTCCTCGTCGCCGCTGGTGTCCACCGGAGCAGAAGACGAAGATGCGCCTGCGTCCGCCGCCTCTGGCTTCAGCCGGATCCCGCTCCCTCCTTGCTTTGGCTCATCGTCGGAGGAGAGGGAAATGGGGGACGCCGGGGCTGGAGAGGAAGGCGCAGGGCGTTTCCCGGCGGCAATGCTCGACGGAGCAGCCTCGGGAGACGACGGAGCAGCCTCGGGAGACGGCGATGCAATCACCGGAGCCTCCACCTCTGGTGGCTCAACCTCGACTCCTTCATCCCCATGCCAGGGGAGAGCCAGGAGCGGAGCCTGAGGAGGAGCGACGGGTGGTGTCGGCGCCGGCGGATCCTCCGGCTTGTCAGGCGGTTGTTCGCCGGAGCTGCGAGGGGAGTTTCCAAAGAGGAGGCGAGGAAGCTTGAATCTACTACTAAGCCTTTTCTTTCCCATGGCGAGGGGAGGGGAAAGGTTTGGAATGGAAAGTTCAAGTACGGATCAATCCAGGAGATTTGATATTTAAAGACCTAGAGATGCAACGCTTCGTGCGGGATTCGAGGAGACGGAGCAGAGCCGTACCGCGTGCACTGCTAAAGTTCCGGGAGACGTGCGGAGTGGGTTTTAAATGCACTGGGCAGCAGTTACATCACTCCTGGGGCGTTTCGTTTTCCAAGACGGAACAGTTCTTTTATATTATTAATGGCTGATATTTTTCTTTGACCTTATCATTCAGATGCAGGTTTCCACATTCAAGAGTTCGGGAACTTTTCTGGCTCTCGTGATTGACGAGATATTCTCATATCCAGAAATCGCCCGAAGAGCAAAAAGACCCGAAGACTATTGAACGATCAACCTTTTCTGAACAAGATAAGCTCGGGGGCTACTGTTGAGGCCATAATACCAGGGTACCCGACCACGAGGATTGCCGACTACCGACTCCAAGACGACCAAGACTCCGAACAAGACACGACAGCCAGATCGCAGGAGGAAAGCCCGAAGACAGTTCGAGTCCTACTAGGTTTAGGTCTGTTTTGTCTTGTAAGGCACGTCTCCCTGGGTATAAATAGCGGGGTTCTGTGCGTAGAGGGTATCGAACATCCAAGTTTGTATTCCACAATCCACCCGAGGGTACTCGTTACGCATTGTAATCTGTACTCGACGAAATAATACAAGCAGCAACTGGACGTAGGGTTATTACTCGATCTCGAGGGCCCGAACCAGTATAAAAATCCCGTGTCTTTCTGTTCATCACCGTGATCAATCTTCGCACAAAGCGGGGTGTCTACCGGACAAATATCTGACGAGTACAACCTCGACACTTGGAAATCAGCGTTGCCCTTCAATGTCTTCCCTGCACTATTTAAAGTTCAAGTTGTGACCGACTACTTTTCATTATGGAAGATAAACTAGCAATAAAGAACAAGCCACAATAATAAATAAATGCAATGCTCTTGAACTTAAGCGAACTTTAGATGTTTACCTTGTTCCATCGTGAAGAGTTTTCAAAAAGATGCATATTTCAAAAAGATGGATATCCAACATAAGTGAGATTCTCTTGCAAAAGCTCATGGAAACGCTCATCTCATCGAGTCTCTCAAGCCTATACTAGATTATTTTCAATCTATTCTACTCATTTATGAAAGTGGAAGGCTTATGTGGAGCTTGGTAGGTAAAAACAATCCTAGCAAAACATTATATATGAAATATTGTCAAGCTAAGAGAAAGATCTTTTGGAATTACCAAGACTAGTCAAAAAGGCCATTGTTGGGGATTTGACCTGCCGACAAACGCCTTCTACTTGTTTTGCTTCATCTCACGCGTAAGGGCAGCAATGAACGAAAGAGATAAAACCAATTTAGCTTCATCTTGCTCTACAGATCTCTAATTCGGCTTCGGTCGACATGTTTCGCTGCATAGAAAGGCCAATCGGCTTCGGCGAGCATATCTTGCTATTTGCGGAAGCCAATCGGCTTCGGTCGTCAAGTCATGCTGTCTACGAAAGCTAATCGGCTTCGGTAACACATCTTGCTATTTGCGGAAGCCAATCGGCTTCGGTCGTCAAGTCATGCTGTCTACGAAAGCTAATCGGCTTCGGTAACACATCTTGCTATATGCGGAAGCCAATCGGCTTCGGTGAACGTGCAGCAGGAAGCCAATGTGACGTTATCGGAATCAAGTTAGAAGCCAATTCGGTGAAATATTGATACTATTGAATGTCAAAAGCTATGAATATGTTAACGGCAAGCTTTGGTTCACTCTAAACTGCAGGTTCTTGCAGGAGCCAACGGCTTCCTGGACGCTGGGAAGCGGCCTAAGGTCATCTCTACTCAGCAGAAGCCAATTCCAGGAGCTACAGAGCCTCTGGAGGCGGGCGAAGCAAACGTGGACCGAGTCCAAGGAGACCAAGTCCAAGCCAAGTCAAACACGGAATCACAAGTCTACGCATTCACATTGGGAGGAGTAAATGTACCAAAGTGTCCATAGGCTATTTGTATTATATAGTCTAGAGGATGATGCCTGATCTCAGGGGTACAATGGGAATGTAAAGACCCTTGGTCTCCCTATAAAAGGGGACCCCTTCCCTTCATGTAAAGGTTGTTAATTCCAGGATACTGTAGACAGGTAATTCATTGTTGCTTGTTTCAGTGATCCCGTTTCAGCTGTTGTTTGGGTCCATTGGCTTCGGCTACTAACCCAGGAGGCGTTTCAGGCTGGCAAGCAATCCTAATTTCGTGGAGCTCGGCCTGTTGAAGAAAGCCCTCGTCCTCGAGGGGCTACTGTTGGGGATTTGGCCCGCCGACAAACGCCTTCTACTTGTTTTGCTTCATCTCACGCGTAAGGGCAGCAATGAACGAAAGAGATAAAACCAATTTAGCTTCATCTTGCTCTACAGATCTCTAATTCGGCTTCGGTCGACATGTTTCGTTGCATAGAAAGGCCAATCGGCTTCGGCGAGCATATCTTGCTATTTGCGGAAGCCAATCGGCTTCGGTCGTCAAGTCATGCTGTCTACGAAAGCTAATCGGCTTCGGTAACACATCTTGCTATTTGCGGAAGCCAATCGGCTTCGGTCGTCAAGTCATGCTGTCTACGAAAGCTAATCGGCTTCGGTAACACATCTTGCTATATGCGGAAGCCAATCGGCTTCGGTGAACGTGCAGCAGGAAGCCAATGTGACGTTATCGGAATCAAGTTAGAAGCCAATTCGGTGAAATATTGATACTATTGAATGTCAAAAGCTATGAATATGTTAACGGTAAGCTTCGGTTCACTCTAAACTGCAGGTTCTTGCAGGAGCCAACGGCTTCCTGGATGCTGGGAAGCGGCCTAAGGTCATCTCTACTCAGCAGAAGCCAATTCCAGGAGCTACAGAGCCTCTGGAGGCGGGCGAAGCAAACGTGGACCGAGTCCAAGGAGACCAAGTCCAAGCCAAGTCAAACACGGAATCACAAGTCTACGCATTCACATTGGGAGGAGTAAATGTACCAAAGTGTCCATAGGCTATTTGTATTATATAGTCTAGAGGATGATGCCTGATCTCAGGGGTACAATGGGAATGTAAAGACCCTTGGTCTCCCTATAAAAGGGGACCCCTCCCCTTCATGTAAAGGTTGTTAATTCCAGAATACTGTAGACAGGTAATTCATTGTTGCTTGTTTCAGTGATCCCGTTTCAGCTGTTGTTTGGGTCCATTGGCTTTGGCTACTAACCCAACAACTGGCGCCCACCGTTTGTGCAGTGCACGAACAAAACCCACGATAACCACCATGCCACCAAAAAAGCCAACCAAACCAACCAAACCAACCACCACCGTGTCAAATGCAACCCTCAGCATCGAAGCTGCCCCCCGACCCACAAATCCACCAACAAACCCACCACCAATAACCGAAGCTGTTCTCGACGATCAAGAGACCGATGAAGAAGCGCTGACCACCCAGGAGAGAATGCAACGAATCGAAGAAAGGCTTCGTCTCCGACGTCTTGAGCAGCAGAGAGAGCTGGATGCTGCACAGCTCGAACTAGAGCAACAAATGCAAGAGGAGGAACAGGAGCAACAGCATCAATTGTTGCAAGTCAAGAAGCAGCTCGAGGAGCTGAGGCAAGCGAAGCAGAGGAGGCTGAACAACACAAGCTCCAGAGCTGAAAAGCTGCGCCAAGAGCTCAAGAAAGCCAAAAAGCAAGTCGCTGAGCTCCAAGCAGAGCTCAATGAGCCAAACATCACCATCAACCCACCAAACCACAACTCTTCATCCCAAACTGGCTTTCAAACACTCCATACTCATCCCATCGATCATATGTGTCCACTTTCAGAAAGCCTCCAACTGGCAAGATGGCCCCCCTCCTATAAACCTATCTCTCTACCAAGATACAACGGCCTCACCGACCCAAAGCAATTTCTAATGAGCTATGAAGCTGCAATAGCTTCGGCAGGAGGAGATGATGTTGTGCTAGCAAAATCCTTCATCATTGTCTGCGATGGCACAGCAATGAATTGGTACACGAAGCTGTCTGGCCTATCAATCAACAGCTGGTATGATCTGAAGAGGGAGCTTATCAAAAATTTTGGCATTATGGGAGAACAATCACTCTCATATACCGAACTTACACTACACCAGCAGCCGAAGGAGCCACTAGAGGACTACTTCCGCAGATTTGTCACTCTACGTGCTCAAGCCCCACATATCCCTGATGAAGCAGCAAAATTCGCAGCAATACAAGGGCTTCGCCCAGGATTGTTTGCACAGCATATCGCAAGGGAGACACCAGCCACTCTGGCAGACCTGTATGAGGAGTTCAAAAAATACTGTCACTCTAACAATGATAACCGAATGAGATTGGCAAGAGAAGCCATCATGAGAAACCAATATGAGTCACAAGCCAAAACCCATCACCACAGCCACAACTACCAAAACTACTCCCACCAAACAATCATGAAGGTGGACAATCCGCCTCCTTCTTACGAAACCAAACCATCATACCCAGAAAGCCAATACCACAACCAGAGAAATGAGCCCACTCAGAGGGGTGGAAAAGCCGGCAGAGGCCGAGGAAGAGGAAGAGGTCCAGCGGGACCTGAGCTGTTTTGCCAATACCACGGCAAAAATCATACCCATGGCACAGAACAGTGCAGAGATATCAAGAAAACAATAGAAAAGCTAAGAGCAGAGAAGATTCAAGCAACCCAAACGAAGCCAATATCGGCTTTGCAACCAAATACCCAAAACCCTTCCCAAGCTGTCCAACCATACTGCCCAGTATATCCTTCGCTAAACTCAAACACTGTGCATCCATCGCTTGCTTTTGAGAACAAAAAGCAAAGGAAAAGCTATTTTTGCCAAGTCAATAACATCTCTGTCGATGGCCCGTACAAGAGGTCGGAATGGTCTCATATGCCCATCACTTTCACTGAGGAAGATCTCAAGCTCCACAACTACCCACACAACGATGCTATGTCGATCGAAGCCAATATTGCTGGCTGGACGATTGGAAAGGTGCTCGTGGACACAGGAAGCTCTGCTGACATCATCCTAGCAAAAACACTGAGAAACATGACCAATATCAACCCAGACAACCTGGAGCCATCAGACACTCCGTTAGTCGGCTTCGGGGGGAAGCGAACCCAAACACTCGGGAAAATTTCACTGCAAGTCTCCTTCGGTGACACATCCAATGCAAGAACAGAATACATCACCTTTGATGTGGTGGACATGGTCTTTGACTACAATGTCATCTTCGGAACAGGAGTCATAAATGCTTTTGATATCATCATAAGGCAGTCATTCCTATGTATGAAAATGCCAGCTCTCAAAGGAGTTATAACTGTATATGGCGACCAGAGTGTCAGGGTTCTTTACCACCGGCAAGTAATAAAATCGTGGAGCGCGCGTCGGGCCTCGGATGGTAGTGCAAAAGGACACGGGGGTTTATACTGGTTCGGGCCACCCATGGGGTGTAATACCCTACATCCAGTTCGTGCTGCTCGTGTTGTTTGCACTGGTTTGTAGTAGGGGGTACAAATGGGCGAGAGAGGGACGAGTTCCCAAGTCTCCGGTGCGTGAATCGAGCTCAGTCCAGTGACCGGCTGGAGGAAGAAGAAGGTCGAGGGAGAGTACTCCTTGGGAGAGAAAAGAGGCTCCCTGCCTCCCGTAGGAGGCCCAGGAGAGAGGAGGAAAAGAGTCCATGCCCCTCGCAGGAGGCCCAGGCTTCCCTTTTATATCTCAAGGGAAGGCTGGAGAAGAGGTACAGTCAAAGGGTAAAACGGGAAAAAAGGAGGCGTGCCTGCCCATGCTGTGGGGCCCGTCGTCCTTCTGAGCACTGTAGCCATGTCCTGCTGGTGTCAGTTGCGTCAGGGAGTGGTTGGCACAGTGTAGCAGCTTGACTTCGGGTGCTACGGTCTTCTCGGAGGTTGCTTCGTTGCGAAGGGTTGGACCAGTCGGAGCCGCAGACTGGTCGGGCGAATGGAGACTGGTCGGAGGCGGAGACTTGCCGGGCGAATCGGAGACTCCTCGGAGGCGAAGACCTGTCGGGCGAAGGTGCGGCCTGTCGGGCGAATCGGAGAGTAGTCGGGGGCGATGCTGTATCTCGCGGAGCAGCTCGTCGGGCGAGACGGAGAGTAGTCGGGGGCGATGCTGTATCTCGCGGAGCAGCTCGTCGGGCGAGACGGAGAGTAGTCGGGCGAATCGAAGCCTTTCATGTGATTCACGTATGCATCCATGCATGCAAATGCATATACGTATGTATGCACTTTCATGTGATTGTTTATGCATGTCTGCCCATGTGTGTTCGGGTGGAATAAAATTATAGAGAAAGCAGGCGGTCTTGCGCATGGGTCGGACGAGGCGGGCATGCCGTCTTCTGCGCAGGGGGTCTATCTGAGCGGCTGTGTCGTCGGGGATTTTAATTCTTAATCGCTGTCATTGGATACCCCTAGTATTGGTATCCGACAGGAGCCCCCGAGCCTGGAAGCGAGTCGTAGACTCGCTTGCGGGCTGAATTATCGTGATGTCGAGAAAGCGGTGGAGTTTCGGGTGGGGGCGCGCGAGCGCACCCGCCGGGTGTAGCCCCCGAGCCTGTGGGCGAGTGGCACACTCGCTCGCAGGCTTATGGCGTTTGTGTAGTGATTTGTTGCGAATTATGCGACCATGCTATTGGTCCCTGTTTACGACTCTGACCCTGTGTGCATCCCGAGACCTGGGTCCGGACGGGGATTCGTTTCGGCTTTTTGCGTTTTTTCCCCTCATGCTTCCCGTGCGATAGGAAGGAGGGTAAGAGATGCATCGCACTTTGCCACGCAGGCCGAAGCACGACTCTCGTTGAGCTACAAACGGGTAGGTTCGAGTGAGGCCCAACGCCCCTTCGGTGGGGGGTCGATGGATCAGCTTGTGATCGACCTCAAATTCCTAGTGGTGAGATCATCTAGTTACCAAGTCCGTTCGACCGGACCCAGCGGCTCGCTGCCTTTCCGTCGGAGGAAAAACCATGATCTTTCTTTCCACCAGAACTCGAACGCGTTTCAGGATGCTCGTGGCGCTCGTGCGCCTGAGTACTGGCCGCTGGGACCCATCCTTCACTGCCCCTTGCTCGACAAGGTGCCCGGGGGCGGCTGTCGAACCCCTCGATGGGCCAGCCTTCGAACCCCCGTCGTAATCACCTGTCAGGTCGACTGTCGAAGTCGTCCGTCCCGGTGCCCAGCCCCCGAGCGCAGGGCTGCGAGGGGCCGTTAAGGCCGGCGGGAGCCGCTTAGTTTAGAGAGTTCGAAGAGTGCGTTTCGGAAAACGATCACACGCGTATGCTCGACCCCGCGTGCTGAGGTCGGGCGAGACGAAGGGTGCCGTTCCCTGCATGTAGGAGTTACAGCAAGCTCACCGGAACTTGCCATGCCAAGCTGCAAAAAACAGTGTAATGCAAAAGTGTTGCATAAAGCGAGAAGTCGGGATTTACTCGTAACCAACGAAAAGTCGCGCACGCCCCGCCTTTATTAGGTTACGTATTTCCTCGGGTAGTTAGCTTATCACGTTTGAGCTCCTAGTCCCACTGACCACTGCTCGCGGAGAGGACGGCTTACCGCAGACTACACTGCTCATCGGGGGAGGCTTAGGTGTAGGCGGCACGTGGGACGAGGTTTCACGGATGAGGCCAGCGCTACCCGAGTACTTTAGCGACACCCAAAAGAGGCATGCGGGACTATAAAAGGAAACGCATGGAAATACGAAGGATCGTAGTAAAATTTAGCTGTTCGAGCGTTCCGTCGTTGAGGCTGAGTCGAGCGAGCCATCCGAGTCGGGGCAGCACACTCCACGGGTGGCGCGACCGAGTCGGTTGGAGTCGAGGCCGGGGCGCGCGCACTCCTTTGGAGGCGCGGCCGAGTCGTTCGGAGTCGTTCGGAGTCGAGGTCGGGGCGGCGCACTCCTTTGGAGGCGCGGCCGAGTCGGTCGGAGTCGAGGTCGGGGCGCGCGCACTCCTTTGGAGGCGCAGCCGAGTCGTTCGGAGTCGTTCGGAGTCGAGGTCGGGGCGGCGCACTCCTTTGGAGGCGCGGCCGAGTCGGTCGGAGTCGAGGTCGGGGCGCGCGCACTCCTTTGGAGGCGCGGCCGAGTCGGTCGGAGTCGAGGTCGGGGCGGCGCACTCCTTTGGAGGCGCGGCCGAGTCGGTCGGAGTCGAGGTCGGGGCGGCGCACTCCTTTGGAGGCGCGGCCGAGTCGGTCGGAGTCGAGGTCGGGGCGCGCGCACTCCTTTGGAGGCGCGGCCGAGTCGGTCGGAGTCGAGGTCGGGGCGCGCACTCCTTTGGAGGCGCGGCCGAGTCGGTCGGAGTCGAGGTCGGGGCCGCCGCAGCTCGGCCGTTGCACGTGCTCGGGGCCGCCGTTGCTGGATGCCGACGCGCTGTGCGGCGCTGGCGAGGTAGACGTCGTAGTAGCGCGTGACGAGGCCCCGGACGTGGCTGCTCGGGCGAAACAGGTGCCGGACGATGTGGTGGATTATGTCGAGTAGTTTTTGCCGTCCTCGTTACGTCCTTCAAGCCGTGGTGCCCGAGTAGTTTTTGCCCGAGTAGTTTTTGCCCGAGCAGTTTTCGATTCGCCCGAGTCGACTCTGTCTCGGTCGTTGTCGGTGTCGTCGTCGGCGTCGCTGCGGCCGCTGATGCCGTTGTCGTCGTTGCTGGCGGAGCTATGGGCGTCGTCGTGGCCGTCGGTGTCGGCGGCGCCGTCGTCGTCGCGGTTGACGGCGTCGTGGTCGTCGTTGCGGCTGACGGCGTCGTTGCCGTGGTCGTCGTCGCGGTTGACGGTGCCGCCGCCGTCGTCGTCGTCGCGGTTGACGGCGTCGTGGTCGTCGTCATGGCCGCCGGTGCCGCCGTCGAGAGGCCAGCTCGTATGCTCCCACGTGGGCACGTGAGTAGTGGCCGTGGCTCGAGGTGGTGCGGCGAGAGTCATAGCGGCAGCAGCGGCGTGTGAGCTTGGCCGTAGCTCGCGCGCCCCTGATGGCTGAGCTTTGTCGTGGAGGCTCGGGCATGGCCCACCGAATCAGTGGCACCGTAGACTTGCGGCCTGCCGCTGCTCCCCATGGCGCCGTCGATGTCGGTTGATGATGCAGCGTGCCGAAGCAGCAGTCCACGACGCCACGGTCGCAGTCATGGGATGGTCGAGTGGTCGAGGTTGACACCGAGTTGTGGCAACGTACGTGGCCGCTAGTGGCCGTGCTGACCGCTTTCGCTCGTACGCGACCCTGTAAAAAGAACATGCACTCGGATCCCTCCAATAGCACGAAGCGGAAGGTGACATTAGCAATCAAAGACAAGGACCAGTGCGGCAATTGCTAATTAAATTAAGGTAAGATAGAAATGGAAAAATGAGGAAAGATCTTCCTGCTGCGAATCGATTTGGACTTGCCGGCCGGAACATCGAGTGCAGCCCGCCGGTTGGTCGATCGAGGTATACGGCTGCCGGCCTCGTCGGCGAGACGCGCTGCTTGCTAGCCTGTCGGGGCTGCGACCATTGTTGGCGATGTTGTGGCTGTTAGCGTCGGCGTTGCCGCGGTGGCCGGCACCGATGGCGGAGTCGCGGCTGCCGCTGATGCTGTCGGGCCGTCGTTCTTGGCGGCGCTGCGGCTGTTGCCGTCGTCGCCGTGGCTGCGTCCATCGGGGACACCACCGTCGTCGTGGTTGGCCACCCGAGACCTGCAAGTAAAAAGACGTGACGCGCAAAAGGCCCCACGGTGGGCGCCAACTGTCGGGGTTCTTTACCGCCGGCAAGTAATAAAATCGTGGAGCGCGCGTCGGGCCTCGGATGGTAGTGCAAAAGGACACGGGGGTTTATACTAGTTCGGGCCACCCGTGGGGTGTAATACCCTACGTCCAGTTCGTGCTGCTCGTGTTGTTTGCACTATTTTGTAGTAGGGGGTACAAATGGGCGAGAGAGGGACGAGTTCCCAAGTTTCCGGTGCGTGAATCGAGCTCAGTCCAGTGACTGGCTGGAGGAAGAAGAAGGTCGAGGGAGAGTACTCCTTGGGAGAGAAAAGAGGCTCCCTGCCTCCCGTAGGAGGCCCAGGAGAGAGGAGGAAAAGAGTCCATGCCCCTCGCAGGAGGCCCAGGCTTCCCTTTTATATCTCAAGGGAAGGCTGGAGAAGAGGTACAGTCAAAGGGTAAAACGGAAAAAAGGAGGCGTGCCTGCCCATGCTGTGGGGCCCGTCGTCCTTCCGAGCACTGTAGCCATGTCCTGCTGGTGTCAGTTGCATCAGGGAGTGGTTGGCACAGTGTAGCAGCTTGACTTCGGGTGCTACGGTCTTCTCGGAGGTTGCTTCGTTGCGAAGGGTTGGACCAGTCGGAGCCGCAGACTGGTCGGGCGAATGGAGACTGGTCGGAGGCGGAGACTTGCCGGGCGAATCGGAGACTCCTCGGAGGCGAAGACCTGTCGGGCGAAGGTGCGGCCTGTCGGGCGAATCGGAGAGTAAGTCGGGGGCGATGCTGTATCTCGCGGAGCAGCTCGTCGGGCGAGACGGAGAGTAGTCGGGGGCGATGCTGTATCTCGCGGAGCAGCTCGTCGGGCGAGACGGAGAGTAGTCGGGCGAATCGAAGCCTTGCCGAGAGGGTCGTGAAGCTTGTCGGGCGAGCGTGCAGCTTGAGCATGCAACTCGTCGGGCAGGTACGTAGCTTGGGCATGCAACTCGTCGGGCATGCATGCAGCCTGTCGGGCAAGCACGCAGCTTGGGCATGCAACTCGTCGGGCACGCATGCATGCCGTTGGCTGCTGTCTGCTTTGCTGTGCTGTAACGATTGGAAAAGCAAGCATGCATGCAGGCAAGTGTATTCACGTATGCATCCATGCATGCAAATGCATATACGTATGTATGCACTTTCATGTGATTGTTTATGCATGTCTGCCCATGTGTGTTCGGGTGGAATAAAATTATAGAGAAAGCAGGCGGTCTTGCGCATGGGTCGGACGAGGCGGGCATGCCATCTTCTGCGCAGGGGGTCTATCTGAGCGGCTGTGTCGTCGGGGATTTTAATTCTTAATCGCTGTCATTGGATACCCCTAGTATTGGTATCCGACACAGAGGGAAGCCAGAAATATCGAAAAATCCAGAGCTCCAGGTCAGCGAAATGTGCATTTGCTTGAAGAGAGAGATCCATATTACCCAGAAGAAAAGCCAAATATTGAGAAAGATAGCAAAAAGATGCAGAAAGCTGCAGAGACGAAGCAAGTGCTGTTGCAGCCCGATGTCTTTGACAGAGAAGTGATCATTGGCTCAGATTTAGAGCCGGACGAATAAGATAGGCTTATCGAATTCCTTAGAAATAACAAAGATGTTTTTGCTTGGTCAAGCAAAGATCTACCTGGTGTTGACAGAAGCATAGTTGAGCACAAGCTGGCAATCAGTCCTGATATGAAGCCAAAAAAGCAAAAGTTGAGAAAGATGTCAGAAGAGAAAGCTGACGCAGTAAAAGCCGAAGTGCAAAGACTGCTGGACGCCAATGTCATACGCGAAGTCAAATATCCAACATGGCTAGCAAACACTGTACCAGTTCAGAAGAAGAATGGAAAATGGCGAATGTGTATTGATTTCACAGACCTCAATAAAGCTTGCCCAAAAGATGATTTCCCTCTACCGAGAATTGACAAGATTGTTGATCAAGCAACAGCAAGTGAAATGATGTCCCTCTTAGATTGCTTTTCTGGCTATCACCAAATCTGGATGAAAAAGGAGGATGAGGAGAAAACCAGCTTTATCACACCAGTTGGCACTTTTTGCTTCGTCAGGATGCCTGAG
Source organism: Alloteropsis semialata (assembly GCA_004135705.1). Taxonomy (NCBI): domain Eukaryota; kingdom Viridiplantae; phylum Streptophyta; class Magnoliopsida; order Poales; family Poaceae; genus Alloteropsis; species Alloteropsis semialata. Next base: position 28,443,568 of record CM014275.1, read on the forward strand.
GGGCTTCGAAATGCAGGAAGCAGTTTCTGCCGAATGTCAAGCACAGTGTTCAAGGACGAATTGTTCAAAACTATATTGGCATATGTTGATGACATCTTGGTCAAAAGTGCCAAAAGGCAAGATCATGTATCAGATCTAGCAACCGCCTTCGCTCGCATGAGACAGGCCGGTCTCAAGCTAAATCCAGAAAAGTGTTGTTGACGCGAAAAATCGGGGTCGTATCCTCCGCGTGCAGCACACGAAGACCAGGGAGATCTGCTTCGCTCCAGTGCCAGCCTACACTCCAGTTCAGGTTCGCGGCGTGCCAGTCAATTTGACCTGAAATTGACAAGGAGATAAAACAGTTAAATTACTCTTTGATTGTGCCGGCTCTATTCCAGACGATGGAGGAACGTCGGATTTTAGCCAAGACCCAATCAGGCACGTATCGGCCGATATCAATCGGACCTCAAAATCGGACTTCATAGACAACCTCAATCGGACCAATATAATCGGACCTCAATCAGTCATCTAATCGGATCTCAGAATCGGACCAATCAGGATCGGACCTTGATTTATATAACAGATCAGCCTTTGAATAATAAAATAAAGCATAAAACAAGGCCAATATGTAAATAATGGATCAGCTATGTCTTTGAACAAGATATTAAATAAACAAAGTGTAAGCCGATACATCGTCCACCTTGCCTAGTTACCAGTTTGATTTATCTTATCGGACCATCTAACCAGCCAATCGGACCAAAGCCTTTCCAGAGAAATCTAGCTCCGACGTAGGGAATCTAGATTTCTCCAGCTATGATCAGATCAGATAGTTAAACAGTCAAACTCAACTCATCAAACTGTCAACTAGACAAGATGCTCGCACAGGTGTGAATCAGATTAAGCAAATAAGCAGATAAAACAGTAACAGGATCGTTCTGATTCTAAAGTATGATATCGAATAATTAAGCAAGACCTAGCTCCGACGTAGGGAATCTAAATCATACATAACACTCAAATAGCAATCAGGTATAACCAAAGCTTCCTTTGACTAATCAAGATGAATCTAGCTCCGACGTAGGGAATCTAAACCAAGCATGACAATCAAAGATCAATCTAATCGTATTGCAAAGATCCAGCTCCGACGTAGGGAATCTACACCAGTGCAATACTCAAAGAACAACCAGATTAAACCAAAAGGCATGGATCGGACCTAGAACGATACTGTAAGATAAATATTGCTTAAATCGGACCAAGACCAATGCTCAAAGCCGTTGAAGAAGTAGATTAATTCACATGGCGTAGATCTAAATCAATCTAGCAACTCCAAACAAACCGCAAAAGACTACCTTTAAATAACCAAGATTACTCTAGCTCCGACATAGGGAATCTAGACTAATCTTGATGATCTAGCTCCGACGTAGGGAATCTAGACATAAAGTGTAGTCCGATAAACGATAATCTGTTGAATAATCAATATTAATCTAGCTCCGACGTAGGGAATCTATATCAATCTTATTATCCAGAGATAAATCGGTTGAACAGTATAAACGAGAAAGGGCGATGCGCCTCAATTCAAAGCCTATACTAGTTCGATAAGTTGACTAACTTACTGGTAAGCCGGAGATCAGAACTGATGCAGCCCGTCCACCAATGAGCTTCGTCGGTAACTACTACTAGGTTTTTGGCGTGAAGCCGGGTTGTATTGATTGTGAGAATAGTTTTTACAATGGACGAGGGTTCATATTTATACCCTGGTCATGGAGAGTCCTGATCGGACTAGACTAACTTGCGGATAAAGTAAACTAGATCTAATATAGAATGGGACTCTCAATATGCCTTCAAAAAGAAAATAGCCCCTGTATCTGATACGCTTCCTTCTGAGCCGACGCATCTTCCTTCGTTCGTCACTAGATCGGATTCCCTTGCCTTATCGGACCTCTTCTTCACGTCGGCTTTCCTCTCTGTCATCTTCGGTTTCCTTTTCTGGCACTATTTGTTTGACCAGTCAACGGGCCCACTGCGTAATTCCAGCCTCACCACGTCATATCTGACTCAGCATATCTGGTGCGAAAACCTGGTGTCAACACATGCCCCCCCAGTTTCGGAGTATGAAGGATTCATGCTTCGAAATTCTGTAAATCCAGCGTCTCAATCTCTTAGCCGATGCAATTCGCTTCATAGATTCAACACCTTGACTTCTCTAGCACTGCCCTTTTCATAGCCGATACCTTTCTTCAAGCTTCTTTATCATAACATGTTAGCCAATATGAATAATCAAGAAAACTCTACTCTTCCTGCTAAATAACTTGGTTTTTCATTTTCAAATCAAAACATAACTTCGCTCCTCAAATGATTCTCTCAGATCGCTCAATGTGTATTATTCCTCACCAAGGTACTGTATCGTCTCTTTTTCTTCCTACTTCTAATAAGGCCTTTTTTGTGGAGCTCAGGGTAGGATATAGAAAGGAAGCATACTTGCACTGCATATCTTGCAAAGTCAAAAACCGGATCCAGTGGAGAAAATAAGTCATACAATCAGATCAAGATGTGCATGTGTGTGGAATTTTTGGGTGAAACTCCCTTTTGCATGACTCTTCATTTTACTTTTCTTTTCAGATATGGGCTATCTTTCATATTTATTTTTATCACTCTGCCTTATGCTTTTGAGCACGGATAATATATTATTTTTTTTCTTTCTTTTTTTGCATAACCCATACCTTTTGCATAATGAATTTGAAAAGTCATGTCAAAGGGACGGAGTATTTTTGTATGGATGGAAGGCATGTTTTTGCGTAACTTCCAGTGTAGAAGTCAGCATATGAATAGTCGAGTATGCGAATCCAGACCAAACGACCGATGTGCCCGGAAATTAAAGTCTAGCATACCCAACAATGGAATAATATGTGGAGTGTACGTGATCTCGATCTTAAAAGCATGAAACGAATCTCACAAGGGTCACAAACAATTTGACAATGCTCAATACAAAACAAGCAGCATATGTGTAAGGTTTTCAGAAGATATCAACATATGGCTCTGGTAGGAATTTCATATCATTGAGGAACTAAGCTATGTATTTTATTTTCACAAAATAAAATTCCCAAGTATTTCGCAGTAAGAAATAGAGTTTACTTGATCATACCATAGTTTTGATCGATGAGCCGACGTCGTGTTAGCATAGATGTCGAAATCTTCTCTTCTGAATCTTGGTATTCCAGCACTGTTCCTTCATCGGCAGCGACGGCATGAGCAGCGGCGGTATTCGCAATAGTAGCGGCGAGCATTGGCAGCAACACAATCTTATGATCATCAGCCCTTCCTTCTTAATAATAAACATCGGCCATCAGCTCAGCTGAGTGATAAACGTCGGTGCAGCAAGTAACCTCAGCTCGTTACACTGTTACGTGAGTTGCTTGTATTGGACTTCAGTCTTTGTAGCTTTTAACTCCGGTAGCTCTGCGTCATTACCATCCTGATCATCCTGGTGTCGTTCCTTCGCCCTAGTATCACTGCAGCAGTACCTCCGGTAGCCTCGTGCTGGCGGCAAACCAGGCCATGGTGGGTTGCTGGTGGTATTACTCCAGGGTCAATGCTGATAAAGTGATCGGCGGAATCGCCGATGCGGATGTAGTCGCCAATGCGGACGAAGTGATCGGCGGAATCACCGAGGAGCTACGTCCTTTGGAACT
>CM014275.1:28448235-28465348 GCA_004135705.1 Alloteropsis semialata
TTTCCTCATTTTTCCATTTCTATCTTACCTTAATTTAATTAGCAATTGCCGCACTGGTCCTTGTCTTTGATTGCTAATGTCACCTTCCGCTTCGTGCTATTGGAGGGATCCGAGTGCATGTTCTTTTTACAGGGTCGCGTATGAGCGAAAGCGGTCAGCACGGCCACTAGCGGCCACGTACGTTGCCACAACTCGGTGTCAACCTCGACCACTCGACCATCCCATGACTGCGACCGTGGCGTCGTGGACTGCTGCTTCGGCACGCTGCATCATCAACCGACATCGACGGCGCCATGGGGAGCAGCGGCAGGCCGCAAGTCTACGGTGCCACTGATTCGGTGGGCCATGCCCGAGCCTCCACGACAAAGCTCAGCCATCAGGGGCGCGCGAGCTACGGCCAAGCTCACACGCCGCTGCTGCCGCTATGACGCTCGCCGCACCACCTCGAGCCACGGCCACTACTCACGTGCCCACGTGGGAGCATACGAGCTGGCCTCTCGACGGCGGCACCGGCGGCCATGACGACGACCACGACGCCGTCAACCGCGACGACGACGACGGCGGCGGCACCGTCAACCGCGACGACGACGACGGCGGCGCCGACGGCCGCGACGACGACCACGGCAACGACGCCGTCAGCCGCAACGACGACCACGACGCCGTCAACCGCGACGACGACGGCGCCGCCGACACCGACGGCCACGACGACGCCCATAGCTCCGCCAGCAACGACGACAACGGCATCAGCGGCCGCAGCGACGCCGACGACGACACCGACAACGACCGAGACAGAGTCGACTCGGGCGAATCGAAAACTGCTCGGGCAAAAACTACTCGGGCAAAAACTACTCGGGCACCACGGCTTGAAGGACGTAACGAGGACGGCAAAAACTACTCGACATAATCCACCACATCGTCCGGCACCTGTTTCGCCCGAGCAGCCACGTCCGGGGCCTCGTCACGCGCTACTACGACGTCTACCTCGCCAGCGCCGCACAGCGCGTCGGCATCCAGCAACGGCGGCCCCGAGCACGTGCAACGGCCGAGCTGCGGCGGCCCCGACCTCGACTCCGACCGACTCGGCCGCGTCTCCAAAGGAGTGCGCGCGCCCCGACCTCGACTCCGACCGACTCGGCCGCCTCCAAAGGAGTGCGCGCGCCCCGACCTCGACTCCGACCGACTCGGCCGCGCCTCCAAAGGAGTGCGCCGCCCCGACCTCGACTCCGACCGACTCGGCCGCGCCTCCAAAGGAGTGCGCCGCCCCGACCTCGACTCCGACCGACTCGGCCGCGCCTCCAAAGGAGTGCGCGCGCCCCGACCTCGACTCCGACCGACTCGGCCGCGCCTCCAAAGGAGTGCGCCGCCCCGACCTCGACTCCGAACGACTCGGCAGCGCCTCCAAAGGAGTGCGCCGCCCCGACCTCGACTCCGACCGACTCGGCCGCGCCTCCAAAGGAGTGCGCCGCCCCGACCTCGACTCCGAACGACTCCGAACGACTCGGCCGCGCCTCCAAAGGAGTGCGCGCGCCCCGGCCTCGACTCCAACCGACTCGGTCGCGCCACCCGTGGAGTGTGCTGCCCCGACTCGGATGGCTCGCTCGACTCAGCCTCAACGACGGAACGCTCGAACAGCTAAATTTTACTACGATCCTTCGTATTTCCATGCATTTCCTTTTATAGTCCCGCATGCCTCTTTTGGGTGTCGCTAAAGTACTCGGGTAGCGCTGGCCTCATCCGTGAAACCTCGTCCCACGTGCCGCCTACACCTAAGCCTCCCCTGATGAGCAGTGTAGTCTGCGGTAAGCCGTCCTCTCCGCGAGCAGTGGTCAGTGGGACTAGGAGCTCAAACGTGATAAGCTAACTACCCGAGGAAATACGTAACCTAATAAAGGCGGGGCGTGCGCGACTTTTCGTTGGTTACGAGTAAATCCCGACTTCTCGCTTTATGCAACACTTTTGCATTACACTGTTTTTTGCAGCTTGGCATGGCAAGTTCCGGTGAGCTTGCTGCAACTCCTACATGCAGGGAACGGCACCCTTCGTCTCGCCCGACCTCAGCACGCGGGGTCGAGCATACGCGTGTGATCGTTTTCCGAAACGCACTCTTCGAACTCTCTAAACTAAGCGGCTCCCGCCGGCCTTAACGGCCCCTCGCAGCCCTGCGCTCGGGGGCTGGGCACCGGGACGGACGACTTCGACAGTCGACCTGACAGGTGATTACGACGGGGGTTCGAAGGCTGGCCCATCGAGGGGTTCGACAGCCGCCCCCGGGCACCTTGTCGAGCGAGGGGCAGTGAAGGATGGGTCCCAGCGGCCAGTACTCAGGCGCACGAGCGCCACGAGCATCCTGAAACGCGTTCGAGTTCTGGTGGAAAGAAAGATCATGGTTTTTCCTCCGACGGAAAGGCAGCGAGCCGCTGGGTCCGGTCGAACGGACTTGGTAACTAGATGATCTCACCACTAGGAATTTGAGGTCGATCACAAGCTGATCCATCGACCCCCCACCGAAGGGGCGTTGGGCCTCACTCGAACCTACCCGTTTGTAGCTCAACGAGAGTCGTGCTTCGGCCTGCGTGGCAAAGTGCGATGCATCTCTTACCCTCCTTCCTATCGCACGGGAAGCATGAGGGGAAAAAACGCAAAAAGCCGAAACGAATCCCCGTCCGGACCCAGGTCTCGGGATGCACACAGGGTCAGAGTCGTAAACAGGGACCAATAGCATGGTCGCATAATTCGCAACAAATCACTACACAAACGCCATAAGCCTGCGAGCGAGTGTGCCACTCGCCCACAGGCTCGGGGGCTACACCCGGCGGGTGCGCTCGCGCGCCCCCACCCGAAACTCCACCGCTTTCTCGACATCACGATAATTCAGCCCGCAAGCGAGTCTACGACTCGCTCCCAGGCTCGGGGGCTCCTGTCGGATACCAATACTAGGGGTATCCAATGACAGCGATTAAGAATTAAAATCCCCGACGACACAGCCGCTCAGATAGACCCCCTGCGCAGAAGACGGCATGCCCGCCTCGTCCGACCCATGCGCAAGACCGCCTGCTTTCTCTATAATTTTATTCCACCCGAACACACATGGGCAGACATGCATAAACAATCACATGAAAGTGCATACATACGTATATGCATTTGCATGCATGGATGCATACGTGAATACACTTGCCTGCATGCATGCTTGCTTTTCCAATCGTTACAGCACAGCAAAGCAGACAGCAGCCAACGGCATGCATGCGTGCCCGACGAGTTGCATGCCCAAGCTGCGTGCTTGCCCGACAGGCTGCATGCATGCCCGACGAGTTGCATGCCCAAGCTACGTACCTGCCCGAGGAGTTGCATGCTCAAGCTGCACGCTCGCCCGACAAGCTTCACGACCCTCTCGGCAAGGCTTCGATTCGCCCGACTACTCTCCGTCTCGCCCGACGAGCTGCTCCGCGAGATACAGCATCGCCCCCGACTACTCTCCGTCTCGCCCGACGAGCTGCTCCGCGAGATACAGCATCGCCCCCGACTACTCTCCGATTCGCCCGACAGGCCGCACCTTCGCCCGACAGGTCTTCGCCTCCGAGGAGTCTCCGATTCGCCCGGCAAGTCTCCGCCTCCGACCAGTCTCCATTCGCCCGACCAGTCTGCGGCTCCGACTGGTCCAACCCTTCGCAATGAAGCAACCTCCGAGAAGACCGTAGCACCCGAAGTCAAGCTGCTACACTGTGCCAACCACTCCCTGACGCAACTGACACCAGCAGGACATGGCTACAGTGCTCGGAAGGACGACGGGCCCCACAGCATGGGCAGGCACGCCTCCTTTTTTCCCGTTTTACCCTTTGACTGTACCTCTTCTCCAGCCTTCCCTTGAGATATAAAAGGGAAGCCTGGGCCTCCTGCGAGGGGCATGGACTCTTTTCCTCCTCTCTCCTGGGCCTCCTACGGGAGGCAGGGAGCCTCTTTTCTCTCCCAAGGAGTACTCTCCCTCGACCTTCTTCTTCCTCCAGCCGGTCACTGGACTGAGCTCGATTCACGCACCGGAGACTTGGGAACTCGTCCCTCTCTCGCCCATTTGTACCCCCTACTACAAACCAGAGCAAACAACACGAGCAGCACGAACTGGACGTAGGGTATTACACCCCATGGGTGGCCCGAACCAGTATAAACCCCCGTGTCCTTTTGCACTACCATCCGAGGCCCGACGCGCGCTCCACGATTTTATTACTTGCCTGGCGGTAAAGAACCCCGACACTCTGGTCGCCATATACAGTTATAACTCCTTTGAGAGCTGGCATTTTCATACATAGGAATGACTGCCTTATGATGATGTCAAAAGCATTTATGACTCCTGTTCCGAAGATGACATTGTAGTCAAAGACCATGTCCACCACATCAAAGGTGATGTATTCTGTTCTTGCATTGGATGTGTCACCGAAGGAGACTTGCAGTGAAATTTTCCCAAGTGTTTGGGTTCGCTTCCCCCCGAAGCCGACTAACGGAGTGTCTGATGGCTCCAGGTTGTCTGGGTTGATATTGGTCATGTTTCTCAGTGTTTTTGCTAGGATGATGTCAGTAGAGCTTCCTGTGTCCACGAGCACCTTTCCAATCGTCCAGCCAGCAATATTGGTTTCGATCGACATAGCATCGTTGTGTGGGTAGTTGTGGAGCTTGAGATCTTCCTCAGTGAAAGTGATGGGCATATGAGACCATTCCGACCTCTTGTACGGGCCATCGACAGTGATGTTATTGACTTGGCGGAAATAGCTTTTCCTTTGCTTTTTGTTCTCAAAAGCAAGCGATGATCCTCCAGAGATGGGCATGATGTGTCCATAGCTTGGGAGTGGACTTGGAGCTTCTTTCTGATTGGCTTTTTGCTGTGAGAGTGGTGGTGGTGGTGGGAGCTCCTCAACCTTTATGTTTTGCGAAGCAGCTTGCTGGGAGGTTTGATGGTATAGGTGAGGATATATGGCTTGTGGGTAATAGTGTTGAAAGGTTTGTGGCGAAGGAAAATATTGGGTTGCCATCGCTGCTGATGGATGCACAGTGTTTGAGTTTAGCGAAGGATATACTGGGCAGTATGGTTGGACAGCTTGGGAAGGGTTTTGGGTATTTGGTTGCGAAGCCGATATTGGCTTCGTTTGGGTTGCTTGAATCTTCTCTGCTCTTAGCTTTTCTATTGTTTTCTTGATATCTCTGCACTGTTCTGTGCCATGGGTATGATTTTTGCCGTGGTATTGGCAAAACAGCTCAGGTCCCGCTGGACCTCTTCCTCTTCCTCGGCCTCTGCCGGCTTTTCCGCCCCTCTGAGTGGGCTCATTTCTCTGGTTGTGGTATTGGCTTTCTGGGTATGATGGTTTGGTTTCGTAAGAAGGAGGCGGATTGTCCACCTTCATGATTGTTTGGTGGGAGTAGTTTTGGTAGTTGTGGCTATGGTGATGGGTTTTGGCTTGTGACTCATATTGGTTTCTCATGATGGCTTCTCTTGCCAATCTCATTCGGTTATCATTGTCAGAGCGACAGTATTTTTTGAACTCCTCATACAGGTCTGCCAGAGTGGCTAGTGTCTCCCTTGCGATATGCTGTGCAAACAATCCTGGGCAAAGCCCTTGTGTTGCTACGAATTTTGCTGCTTCATCAGGGATATGTGGGGCTTGAGCACGTAGAGTGACAAATCTGCGGAAGTAGTCCTCTAGTGGCTCCTTCGGCTGCTGGTGTAGTGTAAGTTCGGTATATGAGAGTGATTGGTCTCCCATAATGCCAAAATTTTTTATAAGCTCCCTCTTCAGATCATACCAGCTGTTGATTGATAGGCCAGGCAGCTTCGTGTACCAATTCATTGCTGTGCCATCGCAGACAATGATGAAGGATTTTGCTAGCACAACATCATCTCCTCCTGCCGAAGCTATTGCAGCTTCATAGCTCATTAGGAATTGCTTTGGGTCGGTGAGGCCGTTGTATCTTGGTAGAGAGATAGGTTTATAGGAGGGGGGCCATCTTGCCAGTTGGAGGCTTTCTGAAAGTGGACACATATGATCGATGGGATGAGTATGGAGTGTTTGAAAGCCAGTTTGGGATGAAGAGTTGTGGTTTGGTGGGTTGATGGTGATGTTTGGCTCATTGAGCTCTGCTTGGAGCTCAGCGACTTGCTTTTTGGCTTTCTCGAGCTCTTGGCGCAGCTTTTCAGCACTAGAGCTTGTGTTGTTCAGCCTCCTCTGCTTCGCTTGCCTCAGCTCCTCGAGCTGCTTCTTGACTTGGAACAATTGATGCTGTTGCTCCTGTTCCTCCTCTTGCATTTGTTGCTCTAGTTCGAGCTGTGCAGCATCCAGCTCTCTCTGCTGCTCAAGACGTCGGAGATGAAGCCTTTCTTCGATTCGTTGCATTCTCTCCTGGGTGGTCAGTGCTTCTTCATCGGTCTCTTGATCGTCGAGAACAGCTTCGGTTATTGGTGGTGGGTTTGTTGGTGGATTTGTGGGTCGGGGGGCAGCTTCGATGCTGAGGGTTGCATTTGACACGGTGGTGGTTGGTTTGGTTGGCTTTTTTGGTGGCATGGTGGTTATCGTGGGTTTTGTTCGTGCACTGCACAAACGGTGGGCGCCAGTTGTTGGGTTAGTAGCCAAAGCCAATGGACCCAAACAACAGCTGAAACGGGATCACTGAAACAAGCAACAATGAATTACCTGTCTACAGTATTCTGGAATTAACAACCTTTACATGAAGGGGAGGGGTCCCCTTTTATAGGGAGACCAAGGGTCTTTACATTCCCATTGTACCCCTGAGATCAGGCATCATCCTCTAGACTATATAATACAAATAGCCTATGGACACTTTGGTACATTTACTCCTCCCAATGTGAATGCGTAGACTTGTGATTCCGTGTTTGACTTGGCTTGGACTTGGTCTCCTTGGACTCGGTCCACGTTTGCTTCGCCCGCCTCCAGAGGCTCTGTAGCTCCTGGAATTGGCTTCTGCTGAGTAGAGATGACCTTAGGCCGCTTCCCAGCATCCAGGAAGCCGTTGGCTCCTGCAAGAACCTGCAGTTTAGAGTGAACCGAAGCTTACCGTTAACATATTCATAGCTTTTGACATTCAATAGTATCAATATTTCACCGAATTGGCTTCTAACTTGATTCCGATAACGTCACATTGGCTTCCTGCTGCACGTTCACCGAAGCCGATTGGCTTCCGCATATAGCAAGATGTGTTACCGAAGCCGATTAGCTTTCGTAGACAGCATGACTTGACGACCGAAGCCGATTGGCTTCCGCAAATAGCAAGATGTGTTACCGAAGCCGATTAGCTTTCCTAGACAGCATGACTTGACGACCGAAGCCGATTGGCTTCCGCAAATAGCAAGATATGCTCGCCGAAGCCGATTGGCCTTTCTATGCAGCGAAACATGTCGACCGAAGCCGAATTAGAGATCTGTAGAGCAAGATGAAGCTAAATTGGTTTTATCTCTTTCGTTCATTGCTGCCCTTACGCGTGAGATGAAGCAAAACAAGTAGAAGGCGTTTGTCGGCGGGCCAAATCCCCAACAGTAGCCCCTCGAGGACGAGGGCTTTCTTCAACAGGCCGAGCTCCACGAAATTAAGATTGCTTGCCAGCCTGAAACGCCTCCTGGGTTAGTAGCCGAAGCCAATGGACCCAAACAACAGCTGAAACGGGATCACTGAAACAAGCAACAATGAATTACCTTTCTACAGTATCCTGGAATCAACAACCTTTACATGAAGGGGAGGGGTCCCCTTTTATAGGGAGACCAAGGGTCTTTACATTCCCATTGTACCCCTGAGATCAGGCATCATCCTCTAGACTATATAATACAAATAGCCTATGGACACTTTGGTACATTTACTCCTCCCAATGTGAATGCGTAGACTTGTGATTCCGTGTTTGACTTGGCTTGGACTTGGTCTCCTTGGACTCGGTCCACGTTTGCTTCGCCCGCCTCCAGAGGCTCTGTAGCTCCTGGAATTGGCTTCTGCTGAGTAGAGATGACCTTAGGCCGCTTCCCAGCGTCCAGGAAGCCGTTGGCTCCTGCAAGAACCTGCAGTTTAGAGTGAACCAAAGCTTGCCGTTAACATATTCATAGCTTTTGACATTCAATAGTATCAATATTTCACCGAATTGGCTTCTAACTTGATTCCGATAACGTCACATTGGCTTCCTGCTGCACGTTCACCGAAGCCGATTGGCTTCCGCATATAGCAAGATGTGTTACCGAAGCCGATTAGCTTTCGTAGACAGCATGACTTGACGACCGAAGCCGATTGGCTTCCGCAAATAGCAAGATGTGTTACCGAAGCCGATTAGCTTTCGTAGACAGCATGACTTGACGACCGAAGCCGATTGGCTTCCGCAAATAGCAAGATATGCTTGCCGAAGCCGATTGGCCTTTCTATGCAGCGAAACATGTCGACCGAAGCCGAATTAGAGATCTGTAGAGCAAGATGAAGCTAAATTGGTTTTTTCTCTTTCGTTCATTGCTGCCTTTACGCGTGAGATGAAGCAAAACAAGTAGAAGGCGTTTGTCGGCAGGCCAAATCCCCAACAATGGCCTTTTTGACTAGTCTTGGTAATTCCAAAAGATCTTTCTCTTAGCTTGACAATATTTCATATCTAATATTTTGCTAGGATTGTTTTTACCTACCAAGCTCCACATAAGCCTTCCACTTTCATAAATGAGTAGAATAGATTGAAAATAATCTAGTATAGGCTTGAGAGACTCGATGAGATGAGCGTTTCCATGAGCTTTTGCAAGAGAATCTCACTTATGTTGGATATCCATCTTTTTGAAATATGCATCTTTTTGAAAACTCTTCACGATGGAACAAGGTAAACATCTAAAGTTCGCTTAAGTTCAAGAGCATTGCATTTATTTATTATTGTGGCTTGTTCTTTATTGCTAGTTTATCTTCCATAATGAAAAGTAGTCGGTCACAACTTGAACTTTAATAGTGCAGGGAAGACATTGAAGGGCAACGCTGATTTCCTAGTTAAGCAAAGATCCTGGAATTGCTCGAGGACGAGCAAGGATTAAGCATGGAGGGATTATTGATTCTCATTAGCGACACCCTTTTAGTGCTAATTAAGTGGTGTTTTGGGACCAATTCATATACTAACCCACCACTTGGCACTTGAAATAACCTCGTTTTCGCATATGCATGTATTTTTGGAGAATTTTGGTTTACGTAGGTATTTGAGCTATAAATGAGCACTTTTGGACGAAAACCATGGTCATGCGTAGCATGGAGGAATATGAAGGCAAAGGACCTAATACGACTCGGATTTCGTTCGCTCTCATCTATGGTGAACCAACCTCCAAGAATGTGCAAGGGCAAAGATTTGAAGGTAAGGTCGGATGACTTTGGGATCAAGGCGAATCAGGCAGACATTTGGAAAGTTATCAAGACCCAATCTTATCCCAAAGCAACCGACATCCAACACCCACATGCATTGGCACTTCAATTCCTGAAGGATCAAGGAGCTTACACGCGAAAGATGGGACCGAGAAGGGCTAAAAAGGCCCTAGGCCGGCCGGCCCAAGGGGGCCTGTGCCGGCCAGCCTAGGCCTTTTCTACGCCGCCTTGGCCTCCCCTTCGAGCTAGGGTTTCCACAGACTATTTATAGCCCCGATACCTGAAGGCACACAGAGAAATCCACCAGAAGTCAACGAAAACTAGGGCATACACCAAAGGAAGATGAAGGTTGCTGCAAGTCTTCAAAGGTACCAAGGGCATGGTCTAGGCCAACCCTAGCCGCCATGGCTTCCCTGCACGGTTGTGCCATGGCGGAGCCCAAGAGTCAAGCCCCAAGATTCATCTGGGTATGTACACACACGATGGTGATATCAATCTAATCTCTATTCTAGTTGCCTCAACCTTGGTCTACTTCATTGGATGCTTTACATTCATATGTATGGCCGTCATATGTTCTTAGTAAGATTAGATCTAATCGTGGTGATTAGTCCATATCTTGCGGATTAGATCCGTTAGCTAGATAGAAAACTCTAGGTAGATCGCTGTCGATCCACAAATTGATAACCTTGGATGGAATACTCTAAGGGAAAAGCTACGATGATCCATGCGCTTGGGGTTCACAATTGGTGCATCTAAGGACCGTCAACACGCTGCTCGGGAGGTTTCTGTGACAGCGGCCTGCCCGGCAGTGGCTGGTTGACTCTTGGGCTTTTTCTTGGCAGGTTCGGCAGCCTTGGCTGGGTCTTGCTCTCTTTCCTTGATCATGTCTAGGGTTTTCAGATCGCATTGAACTGCACCCTTCTGGTCACCACAGACGGTGATCGGGCCTAGAGGCCTCGGGATCTTGATCATGGAGTAAGCGAAGTGCGCGACCGTCATGAACTTCTTCAGGAATGGTCTGCCCATGATACAGTTGTAATCTGACACGAAGTCTGCCACCTCAAAGGTGAGGACCTCTGATCAGATGTTTTTCCCTTCCATGAGCGTCACTTGCAGATCGATCCACCCTAGCGAGGTAGCTTGAATGCCCAGTATCACCCGGTAGAAAGGTTTGTCCACCGGTGACAATGACTTCCTCAGGATACCGGGCTTGTCATAGGCGTTGACGAACAACAGGTTGAGGGCGCTTCCACTGTCAATCAGGGTTCGCCCGACTTTGCGCCAGCCAATCCATGGCTTGATGCATAGTGGTAGCAGTGGCCCATCATACAGCATGTTGAGGTGGTCCCTTTCATCGAAAATGATCGGGACGTCAGACCACCTCAAAGGCTGCTTGCAGGGTTCGGTGCTTGCTATCTGCCTCTCGACTAGCTTCAGCTGGGATTTCGAGGTTCGGGTTGAGCAACCACCGAATATGGTGGCAATCTCCTGGTCCTCAGGAAGTTGAGGCTCGTCGTCGCCATCCATGTAGTTCGCCTGATGAGGGTTCTCATCGCATGATCCCGCCTTCTTCTGGTTGTCCTCTTCCTGCCTTTGTTTCTTGTACACCATGCAGTCCGCAAAGTGGTGCTTTTGTCGATCGGTGAATAGGGCAGTACATTGCGAGGTCCTCAGGTTTTCCTTGGTGACGGTACGGGGGTTTCCTGTCTACTGCCAGGACTTTCTCCCCCTCGGTCTTGCACTTTTTGTTCTTGTGCTTGTCTTTCTTCTTGCCCTGCGCAGGCGGCTTACTCTGATCGGGCTTCGATTGAACCCGTGCTCGGGCATCTGCCATCTTGGAAGTTTCCTCGAGGATCTTGTAGAGTTCCGCCACCGTCTTCGGGTTCTTCTTGGCAAGCTCTTCCGGCGTTCGCTCGTCCCTGTAGCCCTGGTTAAAGGATACAACCACCCGATCATCCACCATATAAGGGATGGTGTTGCGAGTGTCGCTGAACCAAAGGATGTAATCCCAAAGAGACTCCTTGGGCTTCTGCACGCAGTTAAGCAGATCTCCCTCATGTCCGGGACACTTATAGGTGCCTTGGAAGTTGGCCTCGAACGTCTCCCGAAGATGATTCCATGACTTGATGCTGGCCTCGGGCAGGTTCATGAGCCACGTTCGGGCTGATCCCTGCAGGGCAGTCGGCAAGTAGTTTGCTTTGATGTAGTCATCTCCCTCGGTGGCATCGATGATCATCGAATAGATCTGGATCCACTCACAGGGGTTGGTCGTTCCATTGTATTTTTTGATGTTAGTAGGACGGAACTTCTCCGGCCACCTGACCTTGCGTAAGGCTGGTGAATATGCAAGGCATCCTCCAGTGCTTGGTCGGGAGTTGCGTGGTGGAGAATCTGGATGGGACCGATAGTAGCCTTCGCGTGATCGGTAGTCGTGGTTGTAGTTGAGAGTCTCCCGAGCGTCACGATTCCTACGGTTGTACTCAAGTTGTGGCCTCATGTCACGTCCATCTTGGGGACGATATCGTGGGTGTCCATTGACAGGTCGAGAGCGAACTGGCTGGGGCTCGCCAGGTCTGTTGGATGGAGCTGGTGGTACGGCGACAAGTTCCAGCCGCTCCTTGGCCTTGTCCACAGCTTCCGGAGCCTTCTTAGCAATGGTGGCCATCGGGGTTCCTTCGGCCATAGCTTCCATTGTCTCCAAGAGGGTTCGGATCTGTAGGTTGTCCTCTTCGACCGCCCGTAAATTGGTATTGAGATTCCAGGGAGCCAGCGAGAACGGAGCCAGTTGCATGTGGGTCTTGGCCATCTGGATAGTTGGTGCACCACTGAAATGAGGTGGGGGAGGCCTGCACGAGCTGGACGACTCAGCGGCAGTGTTCTCCCTGTTTGCGGTGACCACGTGGATGCTGCGATCTTCGGGCTGTTCAGATCCATTGCTCGATCCACTGTAGCCGAGATCCAACTGCGCAGTGCGATCAACAATGTCATCGGGGGATGGCTCCCCGAAGGTGGTGAGAACTTTCTGGCCGGTGCATGTGAGATCGGGATCATAGATCCCAGTTAGCTTGAGCTCGTAATTGCCCTAGTGCTCGAACACGAGATCCCCGAAGTGGATCGAATGTGCAGGCACATGGTGGCTTGGATCGTGGAGATCGGAAGCGGAGGAAGAACTCCCGATGACTTCCGATTTAACGAAACTCAGCATGTAGGGCATCGATGAACTCGACGCGTCGGCGAACCAGATTCCGTTGACGATCGGCATGATCTTTCTTCACGCAAGGTCCCCTACCTGGCGCGCGTCTGTCGAGGTTATACTCGGCAGATATTTGTCCAGCAGGCACCCTGCTTCATGCGAAGATTGATCACGGTAGATGAACACAGAGACTCGGGATTTTATACTGGTTCGGGCTCTTGGGATCGAGTAAAAACCCTACGTCCAGTTGCTTGGTTGTATTATCTTGGCGAGTACAGATTACAATGGTGTAACAAATACTCTCAGGTGGATTGATGAGAATCGGGATACCCTCTATGTGCAGGACCCCCACTATTTATGTTCAGGGAGACTTGTCTTACAAGACAAAACAGGCCTAAACCTAAAAGGACCCTAACTATCTTCAAGCTTTCCTTCCTTGGTCCAACTGTCGTGTCCTGTTTGGAGTCTTCTTCGCATGGAGTCGGTAATCGGTAATCCTCGTGATCGGGCACCCAAGTGTTATGGCCTCAACAATCTAATTTATGAAAGAGGTCGATGTACGTATGTCCAGATTGTTTTTAAATTCTAGAAAAATCAAATGAAGTCTGAAAATCATGAAATTTGTCAAGAGTTCATGATATCATACATGGAGGATGTGGTAAAAAAAGAGAAGGTTTTGCAAAAGTTATCACGTACGATGCTTACAAACTGGAACATCTCTGAAGAAGAATCATAGAGTTGAAAGGATCCTTTATAATTTGGAGACAGAGTGACGGTCCAATTTGAGTTTGACTTCAAAACTTTTTCTATTGGCAATAGACTACATAAATTATTTCATTTCAACTTTTGGTAATTTTTTGGATCCATTTTATAATTTTTAATTTAATAACTACAATTATAGAAATTTAATTGATATAAAAGAATTTTGACAAATAAACACATGAAATAATGGAACAATATTTGTATAATGATGAGATATGCATTGTAGAAACACACGCTGACAATCAAAGGACACCATGGGTAAACATCTTTGCAAGAATGGATATACGACAGACTATACCTGGTGGATCTACTATGGTGAAGGTGATCGTGTGAGAGATGAGGTCGTGAGACAACGCATCGAGAATTTTGATGCTGATGCCGGGGTAGGAGACATGTTAAATGACTATCATGAAGCGCTGATGAATGAAGGCCCTAGGGAGGAGGAGCCAGAGGCAAGTGCAAAGGTGTATTACCACATGTTTGCTGCGGCACAGCAACCGCTTCACGAGCATACCAATGTTTCTCAACTGGATGGCATTGCACACCTAATGGTTGTAAAGTCCTAGTTTACCTTGAGTCGGGACATCTTTGATGTTATATTGATAGTTGTTGGCAGCCTGCTTCCGGGTGGTCACATTCTACCAAAGAGCATGTGTTGTGGCTATAATAACAGGGTACCCGACTACGAGGATTACCGACCATCGACTCCAGACGAGAAGACTCCGAGTAGGACAAGACAGCTGGGCCAAAGGAGGAAGGCTCGAAGATAGTTAGAGTCCTACTAGGTTTAGATCTGTTTTGTCTTGAAAAGCAAATCTTTCCAGACATAAATAGTGGGAGATCCTGTACATAGAGGGTATCCCAATCTTAGCCAATCCACTCAAGAGTATTTGTTACATCATTGTAATATGTACTCGCCGAGATAATACAAGCAAGCAACTGGACGTAGGTTTATTACTCGATCTCGAGGGCCCGAACCAGTATAAAATCCCGAGTCCCTTTGTTCATCTACTGTGATCAATCTTCGCACAAAGCGGGGTGCCTGTCGGACAAATATCTGCCGAGTATAACCTCAACAGATGTGCGCCTGGTAGGGGCCCTTGCTTGAAGGCTGATCACATGAGTTTGGTTCTCAGATGCGTTTTCAGCCGCAACACCAAATTTCCCCAAAACCTATGCAAAAGTTGCTGAATCGAGCGCAAAGTAATCTGGGTTCCTCGGAATAAAAAAACACGACTTGCCGAACACGAGCAAGCTTCAATAAAATCTCATTCAATTCGCTCCAACTAGGTCACGACTCGCTGACCCAAGCGAACCATCTTAACGGGGGCATGTCAACGCTTGCATCTTGCTCATGGTCGGAATCGTGTGTCGTCCCTGAAAGCATCTCCAAATCCAACCGTAAGCCAACAGGCTCTTGGATATGTTTCTAATCGCAGGAATTAGTAGGGATCCTCACCACCTTGTGTCATCGTCTGCGCCACACACCAACGCTGGTTTCGTGCAACGTGGAACTCCTCGAGCGGCGCGGCAAAATGGCAAGAGGCTACCCGGCCGGCCGGCACACGACCCCCACCAGCACCACCGACCTGATCGGATCCCTAAAATAGGAAGCATAGTTATCCTCTTTCTATTTTTTAATTAATATCTATTTTCATACTTCCATGCATCTACAAACCTGAATGTTCATCACATGTATTCTGATTCCTTGCAAGGATCGACTGGAGTCCTGTTTGAAATGGACTACAGGAACAAGTAGAGGCGTACGTAGAGACTATCCAAAACCACCAGGGCTCGGATCAAGCGGCGGATGGAGCTGGAGTTTCAGGACGCAGCAGATGTATCAGTACCTGCAGGGCCTTTTGGCACAGGTTGGTGGGCCGACGCCACCAGTGATGGTATTTCCACCACCGATGCCACCTCCTACAGAATATACTCCTGTGAGTCAATTTTAACATCATCTCTTATAGTTTTAGATTGTTACCAAGATAAATTAGAGAATTAGAGAACTTAGAGATTTTAGGGAACTTAGAAAATTTAGAGAGTATAAAGAATCTATAGTTTCATCTCATGACTTAGAGAATTTAGAGAACATATAGTTTCATCTCTTGACTGTTGGTATTTCTTACGGTCACAGATAAATCCGCAAGCGCACGGATACCGTTGTAGCTTTCACCCGGAAGTATTCAGGGTATAGAATCCACAGGGAAGGTGGTGGTTGACTAGAGTAGTTATCCATTGTATTCAATCATAACATTATTAATATACCAAACTCTAGCAAGGGGTAAACATTGATAGATGGGTAGTGTGACACACAGAAGGTTCATTGCTCAATAAATAAGTCTAGTTAATATGAAGGTCCTAAAAGAGAACTAGGGGTTCTATGTACTTCATGCATATGAGTTACATTCCTACAAGTGTATATACACAAGCTTAGAAGGAACACATGTTAGAGGGCAAATCGAGGAGTCGTGGGATCCCCTCATCCAAGGATACTGTCATGATGTTTATCACGAAGGCTTGCAAACGTCCAAACCCGAACGGCGAGGATTACAAAGGACGGACAGGGCTGTCACCACCTGCCGCTTACCTCTGACTACGTAGGGTAGGGTATCCCCAATGGTATTTCATACCCCAAACACCACATTTGTAATATGAAATAACTACTCTATTTATTGTCCAGATAAACAGAGCAACCTTGCAGTGCATTGGGCCATTGCCATAACAAGCATCCACTATACTAAGGTGTAAGGCATATAACTTATATGATGAACAAATAAGGCAATAAGCCAAATAACATAAGCAAGATAGTAATTCCATTACAAGCTCTAAGTCTTACAAGTAAACAAAATATAAAAGATAACTAAGCTTTAGGCTTACCAAGACTCCGTCGGAAGCTCGCAGAAGAACAACTCCTAAACCTACTTCACTACTAACTAAGACTACAATTTGAGGCAAAGAGAGCTCTTCCTTCTTGGTGTGTGCTGAACTGGGGCCGAGGCCATCTATTTATAGCTTTGTAGGACGGTGGAGAGGCACCTCGAGGCGGTTGAGGCCGTTTGGCCCCGGGACCAGGTCGGCCGATCCCCCTAGGTCGGCCGACCCTAGGATGCACCGACTTGAGTGGTGCACGGCCGGGATGGACTCCAGGAGGCGGTAGGAAGCACCCCGTCCAAGTTGAGCGAGTTTGGCGCGAATCACAGATCGGGCGACTGGGCTAAGTCGGGCGACCGGCCACCAGCTCCTCTCGGGCCCATCTTCGCCTGGGTGACTGTGGAGTGGGTCCTAATGTCGGTTCCAGGTGGGTTTGCTCAATTTGAGCATGTTTAGATATGTTGGTGGGCCCTTTAATCCATGTGACCTCCCCTTGGACCATTCCCATCTCTTGGATCCAACCGTCATGGAATCAACGACTATGATGGTCCTGAAGTGTGCTTCTTTGATGTGGCCAAATATGGGCTCCATTGGGCTTGGGCCCAGGTCGGTCGACCTAGGTGGGTCGGGCGACCTGGCCCTGAGCCCAAATCTCCTCCTCTTTTGCCAATTAGTCCCTACATTCACATATTCACCAAAACTTGTGGAATTGATTAGATATAAACCCTATCACTATGTTTGGTGATTATGTTGACAACGGATTTTCGTACCGGGAGTGCTGAGTCAGATGGTGATGTAGCAGTGCTGGAACTGAGCAGTGGACCCGTTGACTGGTCAAAGCCGAATGTGATAGAGAAGGAAGCCGATGCGGGGAGAGGAGTCCGATAAAGCAGAAGTCCGATCTGATGACGAATAAAAGAAAGGCGCGTCG
>CM014275.1:28466410-28523566 GCA_004135705.1 Alloteropsis semialata
TTTTGAGGTCCGATTGGCATCGGCCGATGCAAGTCCGATTGGGTCATGGCTAAATCCAACGTGCATCTGCCATCTGGAATAGAGCCGGCACAATCAAAGAGTAATTTAACTGTTTATTCCCTTGTCAATTACAGGTCAAATTAACTGCACGCCGCGAACCTGGACAAAGTGCAGGACCAGCACCGGAGTGAAGCAGATCTCCCTGGCCTTGTTGTGTTGCTCGCTGAGGATACGACTGCCGATTTTCCGCGTCAACACATTTTTGGCACGCCCGGTGGGACACGTAAGACAATTTCCAAGATGTCGTCTGATGCTGAAAAAGAAGCTGCTGCTAAGCTCGCTGCTGACAAACTGACGGCTGAGAAGCTGGCGGCTGAGAAGTTGGCGGCTGAGAAAGCTAAGGCTGACAAGAACAAGGTTCCTGATGCGACTATTCTAGTTATGAAGGCCGATCTGTCTAAAGCCCAGTTAGATGCAGTTCAGGCCCAGATTGAAGCATTTGAGAAGCTCTGCCTTGGCCAATTCGGGCGTAATCGTTCAGGCCCTGTGCTCAAAGGTGCTCTTCCGGACCCAGAATTGATCAAGAAGACAACTGATGCCCGGGAGTACCATGTCAACATGACAGAGATGATTCATCAAGCTGTCCACCATGCATTGATTAACCAGTCAGGCACTTTGGTGAATTCTTTGGACAATCTCATCAAGAAGGCGGTGGATGATACTATTTGCTTAAAGGGCCCAGTCTTTATGCCAGATTCTGCAGGGGCATCAGGGTCAGGAAAAGGCAAAGGTACTGAAGACTGCGCCATGACCGTTGCTCCGCAAACTCCGATGACTCCACCACCTATTCAGCTGGCCAACGGTTTTCTGTTGATGGCCGATGGATCTATTGTCGGCCCGCATGGTGAGAAATATGCTAGGACTCTGAACGAAGAAGAAAAGCAACCTGCAGCTGCAAGGCTACGTGCAGAGATTCCTCCACATCAGCGTATGGTCGGTGATTACAACAATTACATGACGGATGTGAATCAAGCTGGTGGAATGCCACTCGGAGGACAGGAGTCCGATTGGTCACAGAAAATAGCCGAGGTGATCCAGAATCAATTCGGCTTGAAGCCTAAAGATGAAGCGAGGTTGTATCGGCACCCGTACCCATCCTACTTTGATACAGTGCCACTTCCTCCGCGCTACAGAGTGCCAGATTTTTTCAAATTCTCTGGGCAAGATGATGTGACCACCATTGAGCATGTGAGCCGATTCTTGGCTCAATGTGGTGAAGCTGCTTCTGAAGAGGGACTCAGGCTCAGATTCTTCCCTCTGTCACTGTCAGGGCCGGCGTTTACTTGGTTCACGTCGTTGCCAGCAGGATCGGTTACAGGCTGGTCCGATATGGAGAAGCAGTTCCATAAGTACTTCTTTTCTGGTCTCAATGAAATGAAGATTTCTGATTTGATTGCTATCAGGCAGAGGAACGATGAGTCCATCAAGGAGTATGTTCAACGGTTCCGTGATATCAGGAATCGGTGCTACAGTTTGAAGCTATCTCACACGCAATTGGCTGAGCTTGCAATCCAGGGTTTGCTTGCGCCGATCAAGGAGAGGTTTTCTGCTCAGGAGTTTGAAACATTGGGACAGCTGGTGCAAAAGGTGTCAGCCCATGAGATCCGATACCAGGAGGCGAGGCGCACAAAGTTTTCCAAGCCAGTGTCCTATCTTTCTGATTCTGAAGATGAGGCTGATATCAACATAGCTGAATAGACCAAATCCAAAAAGCCGGCATCGTGCCCATGGGTTAAGCAGAACCCTGAGAAATTTGGGTTTGACATAACAAAGGCCGACAAGATTTTTGACATGCTACTCAGTGAGAAGCTTATCCAACTTTCTGCAAATCACTCTATCCCATCGGCCGAGGAGTTAAAGAAGCGCAAGTATTGCAAATGGCATAACTCAACTTCTCATGAGATGAATGAATGCAAGGTGTTCAGGAGGGAGATCCAATTGGCTATCGAATCTGGCAAGATCAAGTTCGAAGATAACAAGAATACCATGAAGATCGACGGTCATCCCTTTCCTAATAACTTTGTTGATTTCTCCTTTTCTATTAATATGATTGATGCTGGTGAAAAGGGGAAGTTCAAGGTGCTCACATCGGACCACGCCAAGAGTTCTGGTGCCATTGATCCTGCAGTTCAGGTCACTGTTGAAGAGCTGCGAAGGAATCATCAGGCATTTGGGCGTGAATCTAATGCTCATGGTGGATATCGGCCACACGTGACTTCCCAGATGCTGATTAACAAATACAAAATGCAGCAGGCAGCAGCCCGAGCGTGGGAAGAGAGCGAGGAACAACGACGTCAGAGGCGCGAATATCAGGCAAGGCGGTTTGATGAAGGGTTTGATGATCGGCGCCGACGTGATGACAGGTCCGATGGCCGACACCGGTTTGATGACAGGTCCGACAATCGTCGTCAGTACGGCTATAGGTCCGATTGGCATATGGACAGGCGTCAAACTTATGAGCAGTACGATCAAGATGATAGTCACTGGAGATGTCCTTTCTTCGTATTCTGCTGGAACGAGAAGCGCAGATTGCCGTCCAAAGCAGATTGTCCTGAATGCAGCTTCCAGTAAGAAGAATACAGAGTTTCTAAGAGAAGTCGACGATCAGTTCATGAGCGGATCGGCGTCAGGATTGATGATCGTCATCAAGGGGATGAAGGCCGGGTCGATACTCGTGGCTGTAAAAATAATGAAGGCCAGGTTGATGCTCGTGACTTTGAAAAAATGGAAGAGAAGGCTCCAGTTCAGGATCGGATTAGAGAACCTCAAATGAAGCCTGGACAGTGGTGCCCATCAGGGATTTCTAGGACCAAAAAGAGACGTGTTCAGCGGTTGCGCTACCATGAGCAGATTCAGGAGCAAGAGTTAGCCAAAGAGAAGAAAACTTGGCGCGTCAAGATGGCCAATGACGATGAAGCAAGCGCATCGGCCCCGGTAAACATGGTTTTGATGTTGCCTTTTGTTTTTGCTGCTCCTGATGAACAGGTTGATGATGAGACTGATTATGAATTAGAAGAAGCTGCCGCATGCTTAGTTCTAGATTCAGAGAAGGCCGTCTTTGAGAAGCCAAATGCGAATGGATATCGGCACCTGAAGCCTCTGTACATCAAGGGATACGTTGATGGAAAACCAATGACCAAGATGCTTGTTGATGGGGGAGCTGCTGTCAATCTCATGCCCTATTCCACATTCCGCAAGTTGGGTAAGGGGATTGATGATCTGATCAAGACAAATATGACGCTCAAGGATTTCGGCGGTAATGTTTCAGAGCCTCGGGGGGCAATTCATGTAGAATTGACCATCGGCAGCAAAACATTGCCGACTACTTTCTTTGTGATTAATGGCCAGGGTTCCGATAGCATGCTCCTCGGACGTGATTGGATTCATGCCAATTGCTGCATCCAGTGGCAGGGCAACAATGTGTAAATCATCCCAGCTGATGACTCGGTTAGCATTGCAACAGCCGAGTCAACAATTTGGGAATTTGAAGGGATTGAGTGCCTGTCAGGGAAAGCATGGGATGGCGACTTCCTCAAGGTGTCCGATCAGGGACTACAGCCGATCCAAGCAGTCGGCTCTGAAACTTTATTTTAAATGGCCGATTGTATAAAAGATTTTGAAGACCGAAGTGAATTCGGTAAGTTAGGGTTCGGATTTACGTCGGCCGACGAGTTAGAAGAGATAGACATAGGATCTGGTGATAGACCAAGGCTAACGTATATCAGTGCTAAGTTGGATCCCGAGTATAAACGAGAATTAATAAAACTTTTGAAAGACTATTCTGATTGTTTTGCTTGGGAATATTATGAAATGCCAGGTTTAAGCCGTGATATTGTTGAGCATCGGCTGCCCATCAAACCAGGATATCGGCCGCACAAGCAGTACGCAAGGAAGTTCAAGGCTGAGATGTACGAACCAATTAAGGCCGAAATAACGAAGCTATTTGAAGCTAAGTTTATCAGGCCATGTCGGTATGCTGAGTGGGTATCAAATATAGTTCCTGTTTATAAGAAAAATGGAAAACTGCGTGTTTGCATTGATTACAGGAACTTGAACAAGGCGACCCCAAAAGATGAATATCCGATGCCGGTGGCCGATATGCTTGTTGATGCAGCATCTGGCCACAAGATGATGAGTTTCTTGGATGGTAATCCTGGTTACAATCAGATTCTTATGGCGGAAGAAGATATCCCCAAGACTGCATTCCAATGTCCAGGTGCCCTCGGTTTGTTCGAATGGGTTATTATGACTTTTGGTTTAAAGAATGCCGGTGCTAATTATCAATGTGCTATGAATTATATTTTTCATAGGTTGATCGGCAGGGTAGTTGAAATCTATATTGATGATGTGGTGGTCTAGTCAAGAGGCTATCAGGAGCATTTGGCCGATTTGAAGGAAACGCTGGAGTGCACAAGGCAACATGGATTGAAGATGAACCCGCTCAAGTGCGCTTTTGGCGTATCGGCCGGCCAATTTCTCGGTTTCCTGGTTCATGAGAGAGGAATCGAGGTGAATGATCGGAACCGTAAAGCTATTGATGATATTGAGCCTCCAGTAAACAAAAAGCAATTGCAGAGTTTGATTGGAAAGATCAATTTCCTGAGGAGGTTTATATCAAATCTGTCGGTCCGATTAGAAGCATTTACTCCTTTGCTAAAGTTGAAGGATGGAGAAGAATTGGTGTGGGAACCTCAGCATCAAAAGGCGCTGGATGAAATCGAGCAATATCTAGCATATCCGCCAGTTCTTATTCCGCCACAAGAGGGTAAGCCATTCAATCTTTATTTATCGGCTTTTAATCATGCAATCAGCTCTGTTTTAATCCAAGAACTTGATGGGAAAGAGCGAGTCATATTTTATTTAAGCCGAAGATTGCTGGATCCTGAGACTCGGTATTCATATGTGGAAAAGTTTTGCCTTTGTCTATATTTTTCTTGTACAAAACTGAGGCATTATTTGTTATCAGCCGAATGCATTGTGGTCTGCAAAGAGGATGTGATCAAATACATGTTGTCGATGCCAATCATGAAGGGGAGAGTTGGCAAATGGGTGTTTGCTCTGACAGAGTTTGATCTTGGGTACGAATCGGCCAAAGCGGTTAAAGGGCAGATAATGGCTGATTTGGTTGCTGATCATTGTGGATCTAATATCGATGCTGTTGAGTAGTGTACCATGGTACAAGTCAGTCATTGTGGATCTAATATTGTGGATCATGGATCTAATATTGTGGATCTAATATCATTATGGATCATTGTACAAGTCAGTCAAGCATGTTTTGGTTGAAGGAATAATTTATTTTTGATCAATTGATGGAGTCCTGTTGAGATGCATCGGACCTGAAGAAGCCAAGGTATTGATGGGAGAAATTCATGAAGGTGTTTGCGGGGCTCATCAATCGGAGTTCAAGATGAAGTGGATGATCAGGAAGAACGGATATTATTGGCCGACGATTTTGGAGGATTGCTTTGAATATTATAGAGGATGTCAGGAGTGTCAAAGATATGGAAATATTCAGAGAGCTCCAGCATCGGCCATGAACCCTGTCATCAAGCCATGGCCGTTTAGGGGTTGGGGAATTGACCTGATCGGCCAGATTTTTCCACATTCAAGCAAGGGACATAAATTCATATTAGCGGCAACAGATTATTTCACCAAATGGGTTGAAGCTATTCCTTTGAAGGAGGTGAAGTCCCAGAATATTATTGATTTCGTTAGAGATCATATTGTCTACCGATTTGGAATTCCGCAGACGATCACGACAGATCAAGGTACGATGTTTACGTCTGATGAGTTCAAAAATTTTGCTGCTGATATGGGTATCAAGCTCCTCAATTCATCGCCATACTACGCACAAGCCAACGGTCAAGCTGAAGCCTCCAATAAAAGTTTGATCAAGTTGATTGATAGGAAGATTGAGGAGTACCCGAGAAAATGGCATATTGTGCTTCCTGAAGCTCTTTGGGCATATCGAATGGCTTGCCATGGATCGATCAAGGTTTCTCCGTATGAACTAGTTTATGGACATGAAGCCGTTCTTCCATGGGAAATTCATACTGGGTCAAGACGCATCGAACTTCAGGATAAGTTGAAGGCCGGCGAGTACATGGAACTCATGAACAGTGAGTCCGATGACTTGGTTGTTCGTCGGCTACGCGCTCTGGAGAGTATCGAGGCTAACAAGCTCAGAGTTGCGAGGTATTATGATAAGAAAGTTAAGGGAAAAGAATTCAACAGCATCGATATTGGATCCACAATGATCAGCAACCAAATCAGCCATTATCTGCCCTTTAACCACTTTGGCCGATTCGTACCCAAGATCAAACTCTGTCAGAGCAAACACCCATTTGCCAACTCTCCCCTTCATGATTGGCATCGACAACATGTATTTGATCACATCCTCTTTGTAGACCATAGTGCATTCGGCCGATAACAAATAATGCCTCAGTTTTGTACAAGAAAAATATAGACAAAGGCAAAGCTTTTCCACATATGAATACTGAGTCTCAGGATCCAGCAATCTTCGGCTTAAATAAAATATGACTCATTCTTTCCCATCAACTTCTTGGATTAAAACAGAGCCGATTGCACGATAAAAAGCCGATAAATAAAGCTTGAACGGCTTACCCTCTCGTGGCGGTATAAGATCTGGTGGATATGCTAAATATTGCTTGATTTTATCCAGCGCCTTTTGATGCTGAGGTTCCCACACCAATTCTTCTCCATCCTTTAACTTTAGCAAAGGAGTAAATGCTTCTAATCGAACCGACAGATTTGATATAAACCTCCTCAGGAAATTGATCTTTCTAATCAAACTCTGCAATTGCTTTTTGTTTACTGGAGGCTCAATATCATCAATAGCTTTACGGTTCCGATCATTCACCTCGATTCCTCTCTCATGAACCAGGAAACCGAGAAATTGGCCGGCCGATACGCCAAAAGTGCACTTGAGCGGGTTCATCTTCAATCCATGTTGCCTTGTGCACTCCAGCGTTTCCTTCAAATCGGCCAAATGCTCCTGATAGCCTCTTGACTTGACCACCACATCATCAATATAGATTTCAACTATCCTGCCGATCAACTTATGAAAAATATAATTCATAGCACGTTGATAAGTAGCACCGGCATTCTTTAAACCAAAAGTCATAACAACCCATTCGAATAAACCAAGGGCACCTGGACATTGGAATGCAGTCTTGGGGATATCTTCTTCCGCCATAAGAATCTGATTGTAACCAGCATTACCATCCAAGAAACTCATCATCTTATGGCCAGATGCTGTGTCAACAAGCATATCGGCCACCGGCATCGAATATTCATCTTTTGGGGTCGCCTTGTTCAAGTTCCTGTAATCAATGCAAACACGCAGTTTTCCATTTTTCTTATAAATAGGAACTATATTTGATACCCACTCAGCATACCGACATGGCCTGATAAACTTATCTTCAAATAGCTTTGTTATTTCGGCCTTAATTGGTTCGTACATCTCAGCCTTGAACTTCCTTGCGTACTGCTTGTGCGGCCGATATCCTGGTTTGATGGGCAGCCGATGCTCAACAATATCACGGCTTAAACCTGGCATTTCATAATATTCCCAAGCAAAACAATCAGAATACTCTTTCAAAAGTTTTATTAATTCTTGTTTATACTCGGGATCCAACTTAGCACTGATATACGTCGGCCTTGGTCTATCACCAGACCCTATGTCTATCTCTTCTAACTCATCGGCCGACGTAAATCCGAACCCTAACTTACCAAATTCACTTCGGTCTTCAAAATCTTCTATACAATCGGCCATTTAAAATAAAGTCTCCAAGCCGACTGCTTGGATCAGCTGTAGTCCCTGATCAGACACCCTGAGGAAGTCGCCATCCCATGCTTTTCCTGACAGGCACTCAATCCCTTCAAATTCCCAAGTAGTCGACTCGGCTGTTGCAATGCTAACCGAGTCATCAGCTGGGACGATCTCAACATTGTTGCCCTGCCACTAGATCAAACACTGGTGCATCGTGGATGGGATGCAGCAATTGGCATGAATCCAATCACGCCCGAGGAGCATGCTGTAGGAACCCTGACCATCAATCACAAAGAAAGTAGTTGGCAATGTCTTGCTGCCGATGGTCAACTCTACATGAATTGCCCCCCGAGGCTCTGAAACGTTACCGCCAAAATCCTTGAGCGTCATATTTGTCTTGATCAGATCATCAATCCCCTTACCCAACTTGCGGAATGTGGAATAGGGCATGAGATTGAGAGCAGCTCCCCCATCAACCAGCATCTTGGTCATCGGTTTCCCATCAACGTATCCCTTGATGTACAGAGGCTTCAGATGCCGATATCCATTCGCATTTGGCTTCTCAAAGATGGCCTTCTCTGAATCAAGAACTAAGCATGCGGCGGCTTCTTCTAATTCATAATCAGTCTCATCATCATCCTGTTCATCAGGAGCAGCAAAATCAAAAGGCAACATCAAAACTATGTTTACCGGGGCCGATGCGCTTGCTTCATCGTCATTGGCCATCTTGACGCGCCAAGTTTTCTTCTCTTTGGCTAACTCTTGCTCCTGAATCTGCTCACGATGGCGCAACCGCTGAACATGTCTCCTTTGGACCTAGAAATCCCTGATGGGCACCACTGTCCAGGCTTCATTTGAGGTTCTCTAATCCGATCCTGAACTGGAGCCTTCTCTTCCATTTTTTCAGGGCCACGAGTATCAGCCTTGCCTTCATTATTTTTACGGCCATGAGTATCAACTCGGCCTTCATCTCCTTGATGACGATCATCAATCCTGACGCCGATCCGTTCATGAACTGATTGTCGACCTCTTTTAGAAACTCAGTATTCTTCA
This sequence comes from Alloteropsis semialata, assembly GCA_004135705.1. NCBI lineage: Eukaryota > Viridiplantae > Streptophyta > Magnoliopsida > Poales > Poaceae > Alloteropsis > Alloteropsis semialata. Next base: position 28,475,316 of record CM014275.1, read on the forward strand.
TACTAGAAGCTGCATTCAGGACAATCTGCTTTGGACAGCAATCTGAGCTTCTCGTTCCAGCAGAATATGAAGAAAGGACATCTCCAGTGACCATCATCTTGATCATACTGCTCATAAGTTTGACGCCTGTCCATATGCCAATCGGACCTATAGCCGTACCGACAACGATCGTCGGACCTGTCATCAAACCGGCGTCGGCCATCGGACCTGTCATCACGTCGGCGCGGATCATCAAACCCTTCATCAAATCGCCTTGCCTGATATTCGTACCTCTGACGTCGTCGTTCCTCGCGCTCTTCCCACGCTCGGGTTGCTGCCTGCTGCCTTTTGTACTTGTTAATCAGCATCTGGGAAGTCACGCGTGGCCGATATCCACCAGGAGCACTAGATTCACGCCCAAATGCCTGATGATTCCTTCGCAGCTCTTCAACAGTGACCTGAACTGCAGGATCAACGGCACCAGAACTCTTAGCGTGGTCCGATGTGAGCACCTTGAACTTCCCCTTTTCACCAGCATCAACCATATTAATAGAAAAGGAGAAATCAACAAAGTTATTAGGAAAGGGGTGACCGTCGATCTTCATGGCTTTCCTGTTATCTTAGAACTTGGTCTTGCCAGATTCGATAGCCAATTGGATCTCCCTCCTGAAAACCTTGCATTCATTCGTCTTATGAGAAGTTGAGTTATGCCATTTGCAATACTTGCGCTTCTTTAGCTCCTCGGCCGACGGGATAGTGTGATTTGCAGAAAGTTGGATAAGTTTCTCACTGAGTAGCATGTCAAAAATCTTGTCGGCCTTTGTTATATCAAACCCAAATTTCTCAGGGTTCTGCTTGACCCATGGGCACGATATCGGCTTTTTGGATTTGGTCCATTCAGTTATGTTGATATCAGCCTCATCTTCAGAATCAGAAAGATAGGACACTGGCTTGGAAAACTTTGTGCACCTCGCCTCCTGGTATCGGATCTCATGGGCTGACACCTTTTGCACCAGCTGTCCCAATGTTTCAAACTCCTGAGCAGAAAACCTCTCCTTGATCGGCGCGAGCAAACCCTGGAATGCAAGCTCAGCCAATTGCGTGTCAGATAGCTTCAAACTGTAGCACCGATTCCTGATATCACGGAACCGTTGAACATACTCCTTGATGGACTCATCGTTCCTCTGCCTGATAGCAATCAAATCAGAAATTTTCATTTTGTTGAGACCAAAAAAGAGGTACTTATGGAACTGCTTCTCCATATCGGACCAGCCTGTGACCGATCCTGCTGGCAACGACGTGAACCAAGTAAACGCCGGCCCTGATAGCGACAGAGGGAAGAATCTGAGCCTGAGTCCCTCTTCAGAAGCAGCCTCACCACATTGAGCCAAGAATCGGCTCACATGCTCAATGGTGGTCATATCATCTTGCACAGAGAATTTGGAAAAATCTGGCACTCTGTAGCGCGGAGGAAGTGGCACTGCATCAAAGTAGGATGGGTACGGGTGCCGATACAACCTCGCTTCATCTTTAGGCTTCAAACCGAACTGATTTTGGATCACTTCGGCTATCTTCTGTGACCAATCAGACTCCTGACCTCCGAGTGGCATCTCACCAGCTTGATGCATATCCATCATGTAATTATTGTAATCACCGACCATACGCTGATGTGCAGGAATCTCTGTACGTAGCCTTGCAGCTGCAGGTTGCTTTTCTTCTTCGTTCAGAGTCCTAGCATATTTCTCACCATGCGGGCCGACAATAGATCCATCGGCCATCAACAGAAAACCGTTGGCCAGCTGAATAGGTGGTGGAGTCGCCGGAGTTTGCGGAACAACGGACATGGTGGAGTCTTCAGTACCTTTGCCTTTTCCTGACCCTGATGCCCCTGCAGAATCTGGCATAAAGACTGGGCCCTTTAAGCAAACAGTATCATCCACCGCCTTCTTGATGAGATTGTTCAAAGAATTCACCAAAGTGCCTGACTGGTTAATCAATGCATGGTGGACAGCTTGATGAATCATCTCTGTCATGTTGACATGGTACTCCCGGGCATCAGTTGTCTTCTTGATCAATTCTGGGTCTGGAAGAGCACCTATGAGCACAGGGCCATAAACGATTACGCCCGAATTGATCAAGGCAGAGCTTCTCAAATGCGTCAATCTGGGCCTGAACTGCATCTAACTGGGCTTTAGACAGATCGGCCTTCGTAACTGGAATAGTCGCGTCAGAAATCTTGTTCTTGTCAGCCTTGGCTTTCTCAGCCGCCAACTTCTCAGCCGCCAGCTTCTCAGCTGCCAGTTTGTCAGCAGCGAGCTTAGCAGCAACTTCTTTTTCAGCATCAGACGACATCTTGGAATTTGTCTTACGTGTCCCACTGGGCGTGCCAAAAATGTGTTGACGCGGAAAATCGGCGGTCGTATCCTCAGCGAGCAACACAACAAGGCCAGGGAGATCTGCTTCACTCCGGTGCTGGTCCTGCACTTTGTCCAGGTTCGCGGCGTGCCAGTCAATTTGACCTGTAATTGACAAGGGAATAAACAGTTAAATTACCCTTTGATTGTGTCGGCTCTATTCCAGACGGCAAACGCACATCAGATTTAGCCACGACCCAATCGGACATGTATCAGCCGATACTAATCGGACCTCCAAATCGGACCTTCATCAATGACATCAGTCAGACCGAATCAATCGGACCTCAATCAGACCATCGAATCGGACCTCAGAATCGGACCGATCCGGATCGGACCTTGATTAATGTAACAGATCAGCCTTTGAATAATTAAATAAAGTATAAAACATGGCCGATATGTTGTTCATCTGTCTCAATTGCTCAACTGCTACTTCTAACAAATCTATCAACTTTTCGATCTATTTACATCACTGTTTCGATACGGTTTCACAGACGGATACAGCGCACATACTCCAATGACATTGCCTCACGTAATTGCTAACAAATCTAATACAAGATAGCAGTCTTACAACTAATCTAGATGCAAAAGTAACGGATCGGCTATGCCTTTGAACAGGATATTAAATAATCAAAGTAGAGCCGATGCGTCGTCCACCTTGCCTAGTTGACAGTATGATTCATCTCATCGGACCATCTAGCTAGCCAATCAAACCAGACGGATGCAGCGCACATACTTCAGCTATGATCGGACCAGATAGCTAAACGATCAAACTCGACTCATCAACAGAACAACTAAACAAGATGCTCGCACAGGTAATTAATGAGATTGAAGCAAATAAGCAATAAAACCGTAACAAAATCGTTCCAATATTCAAAGCTGTCTTTGAATAATCAAGAGAAATCTAGCTCCGACGCAGGGAATCTAAATCAAACTTAACACTCAAAGAACAACCAGATTAAGCTGTAAAGATGAATCGGACCTAGAACAATGTTGTAAGATAAGTATTGCTCAAATTGGACTAAAACCAGTGCTCATAGCTGTTGAAGAATCAGATTAATTCACATGGCGCAGATCTAAATCAATCTAGCAACTCCAAACAACCGCATAAGCTACCTTCTAATAATCAAGAGAAATCTAGCTCCGATGCAGGGAATCTAAATCAAACCCGAAAACTAAGAAAACAACTCGATAAACGATTAATCACTGAATAATCAAGAGAAATCTAGCTCCGACGCAGGGAATCTAAACCAATCTTNGAATCGGACCAATCAGGATCGGACCTTGATTAATGTAACAGATCTAATACAAGATAGTAGTCTTACAGCTAATCTAAATGCAAAATTAACGAACCGGCTATGCCTTTGAGCAAGATATTAAATAATCAAAGTAGAGCCGATGCGTCGTCCACCTTGCCTAGTTGACAGTATGATTCATCTCATCGGACCATCTAGCTAGCCAATCAAACCAGACGGATGCAGCGCACATACTTCAGCTATGATCGGACCAGATAGCTAAACGATCAAACTCGACTCATCAACAGAACAACTAAACAAGATGCTCGCACAGGTAATTAATGAGATTGAAGCAAATAAGCAATAAAACCGTAACAAAATCGTTCCAATATTCAAAGCTGTCTTTGAATAATCAAGAGAAATCTAGCTCCGACGCAGGGAATCTAAATCAAACTTAACACTCAAAGAACAACCAGATTAAGCTGTAAAGATGAATCGGACCTAGAACAATGTTGTAAGATAAGTATTGCTCAAATTGGACTAAAACCAGTGCTCATAGCTGTTGAAGAATCAGATTAATTCACATGGCGCAGATCTAAATCAATCTAGCAACTCCAAACAACCGCATAAGCTACCTTCTAATAATCAAGAGAAATCTAGCTCCGATGCAGGGAATCTAAATCAAACCCGAAAACTAAGAAAACAACTCGATAAACGATTAATCACTGAATAATCAAGAGAAATCTAGCTCCGACGCAGGGAATCTAAACCAATCTTGACAATCCAAAGATAAATCGGTTGAACAGCATAAACGAGAAAGGGCGATGCGCCTCAATTCAAAGCTTATACTAATTCGATAAGTTGACAATCTTACTGGTAAGCCGGAGATCGAGAACTGATGCAGCCCGTTCACCAATGAGTTCGTCGAGATCTACTCTAACCTACTCCTAGGGTTTTGGCGTGAAGCCGGGTTGTATTGATTGTGTGAATAGTCTTTTTACAATGGACGAGGGTTTATATTTATACCTTGGTCATGAAGAGTCCTGATCGGACTTGACTAACTCGTAGATAAAGTAAACTAAATCTAATACAGAATGGGACTCTCAATACGCCTTCAAAAAGGAAATAGCCCCCGTATCTGAAACGCTTCCTTTTTAGCCGACGCGCCTTTCTTCTTTTATCCGTCATCGGATCGGAATTCTACTTTATCAAACTCCTCTCCCCGCATCGGCTTCCTTCTCTGTCACATTCGGCTTTGACCAGTCAATGGGCCCACTGCTCAGTTCCAGCGCTGCTACGTCACCATCTGACTCAGCACTCCCGGCGCGAAAATTCGGTGTCAACACACACTATTCAACTATTGCTCCCCGGCAACGGCGCCAGAAAGCTTGTTGGTATTTCTTACGGTCGCAGATAAATCCACAAGCGCACGGATACCGTTGTAGCTTTCACCCAGAAGTATTCAGGGTATCGAATCCACAGGGAAGGCGGTGGTTGACTAGAGTAGTTATCTATTATATTCAATCATAACATTATTAATATACCAAACTCTAGCAAGGGGTAAACATTGATAGATGGGTAGTGTGACACACAGAAGGTTCATTGCTCAATAAATAAGTCTAGTTAATATAAAGGTCCTAAAAGAGAACTAGGGGTTCTATGTACTTCTTGCATATGGGTTATATTCCTACAAGTGTATATATACAAGCTCAGAAGGAACACATGTTAGAGGGCAAATCGAGGAGTCGTGGGATCCCCTCATCCAAGGATACTGTCACGATGTTTATCACGAAGGCCTGCAAACGCCCAAACCCGAACGGCGAGGATTACAAAGGACGGACAGGGCTGTCACCACCTGCCGCCTACCTCTGAATACGTAGGGTAGGGTATCCCCAATGGTATTTCATACCCCAAACACCACGTTTGTAATATGAAATAACTACTCTATTTATTGTCCAGATAAACAGAGCAATCTTGCGGCGCATTGGGCCATTGCCATAACATGCATCCACTATACTAAGGTGTAAGGCATATAACTTATATGATGAACAAATAAGGCAATAAGCCAAATAACATAAGCAAGATAGTAATTCCATTAAAAGCTCTAAGTCTTACAAGTAAACAAAATATAAAAGATAACTAAGCTCTAGGCTTACCAAGACTCCGTCGGAAGCCCGCAGAAGCTCAACTCCTAAGACTACTTCACTACTAACTAAGACTACAATTTGAGGCAAAGAGAGCTCTTCCTTCTTGGTGTGTGTTGAACTGGAGCCGAGGCCATCTATTTATAGCTTGGTAGGACTGTGGAGAGGCACCTCGAGGCGGTTGAGGCCGTTTGGCCCCGGGACCAGGTCGGCCGATCCCCCTAGGTCGGCCGACCCTAGGATGCACCGACTTGAGTGGTGCACGGCCGAGATGGACTCTAGGAGGCGGTAGGAAGCACCCCGTCAAAGTTTAGCGAGTTTGGCGTGAATCACAGATCGGGCAACCGGGCTAGGTCGGGCGACCGGCCACCGGCTCCTCTCGGGCCCATCTTCGCCTGAGTGACTGTGGAGTGGGTCCTAATGACGGTTCCAGGTGGGTTTGCTCAATTTGAGTACGTTTCGATATGTTGGTGGGCCCTTTAATCCATGTGACCTCCCCTTGGACCATTCCCATCTCTTGGATCCAACCGTCATGGAATCAACAACTATGATGGTCCTGAAGTGTGCTTCTTTGGGCGACCTGGCCCTGAGCCCAAATCTCCTCCTCTTTTGCCAATTAGTCCCTACATTCACATATTCACCAAAACTTGTGGAATTGATTAGATATAAACCCTATCACTATGTTTGGTGATTATATTTGACATATTCTCTGCAGGAGTTGACGGTCAAAATTGGCATTTAAGGACCGTCAACATTGACTTAGATAATTTAGAGAACATATTGTTTCATCTCATGAATTAAAGATTTTAGAGAACTTAGAAAATTTAGAGAATTTATAGAATTTATAGTTTCATCTCATGACTTAAAGAATTTAGTGAACATATAGTCTCACACATGCAATGTCTTCTCCTTTGTGCAGATTCAATCGGCGGCATCGAACCAGCCTAATCAGGACGTTGATTTGTCGCCTCCGTGGCCCACACCCCCACCGCAATAGTGACTTAACATTTTGCTTTTGTGGTTGTGACTGGACATGATGGTTATTGTGATACTTTTGTGATTGTGATGGATATTGTGATACTTTTGTGATTGTGATGGATATTGTGATATATTTGTGTTTGTGAGGTATATGAACTGCCTGTGATGTTTATTGTGGTATATTTGTGATGCCTGCGATATATGTGAAGTGGGATACGTTATACATGACCAAACCCTAATAAAAGGGCAGGTTTGGTCATTTTGCCGAGTGCATCACTCGGCAAAAAGGCCCTTTGCGAGTGTTTTTACCATAGCACTCGGCAAAGTGACCATATGGGCACTTCTGGAAAAGCACTTTGCCGAGTGCCATGGTCAAGGCACTCGGCAAAGGGTGGAGCTTTGCCGAGTTCCCCAGGGAAGACACTCGGCAAAGGGTGGAGCTTTACCGAGTGCCCCAGGGAAGACACTCGGCAAAGCTGTAGTGTTTGCCGAGTACACGCGTGCAGACACTCGGCAAAGGTTCCCCGTCAAACCCATGAACTTTGCCGAGTGCCTCCCGTCGGGCGCTCGGCAAAGGGCGCGTGACGCCATCCATCCACGTTGCTCCACACCATTAGCTAACTTTTTTTTTTCCGAGTGCTGAACTTTTTCGCCGAGTGCATGTTGGCACTCGGCAAACAGCGCTTCGCCGTTCCTTTGTGTGCCGTGTGCGGTTCGCCGGGAGTGGCCAACGACAAAGCGTTTGCCGAGTGCAATAGGGGTTTTGCCGAGTGCCCCAGGCATTCGGCAAACATGCTGTTTCCCGTAGTGTGCTATGACTAGTAGTAGTGTTTTACTACTACTTAAAAACACTAGGAGAATTCCATCATTCTGGTAGTGGAGTACATATATGACATCAAGATAATATGGTTCACAATGTATGTGCATTTATGATATTAAGGGTGGAGCTATTGCAAGTTTTTCACTCCATGCTTGTAAGTAATGTGAGTATGAAATATGATTATAGATCCATTTATCTTTTGGTAACGATTCATTATCTTATTTCATCATCCAACTATTGTAACTGCTTTGAAATAGATATATGGTTATATGATCATATCCTATAATTCCATATAGTTCATACCCACTAACTCTAAATCTCGCTTGTGAGCCTATCCACGTCGGCACCTGAACTTCAGTTTTCAATGGTCACACATGAAAGTGTTCTCCCACTGCCTCCACCAATCGTCTCTCAACTTCCAGTATGTAACAGCCACACCAATTAAGAATCACTCTGAATCCATGCTCCAGCATTGATTTTCTTTTCTTCCACTATCGGTTGGGTTCTCCACTAGCATGCTTCAGCGTAGAGTCTCTCTACAACCTCAAACTGAAGCCTTAAATTGCCCATGACACCACGATTTGCATCTACATATACAGCCATGGTTCATGTTGTAGTGACTTGGGAGCCCGGCCACCTCACCCTGATCCATCAGCCACACCAACATGCTACCGATCCGGGGTCACAATCTTCTGTTGTCGGCTACTCAGCTTCTTCCTCGGTGAAAAATCCAAATCAGGTTCACTTGGGGCCCCCTTATCTCAACTCCTCTACAACATGTTCTGATGGTGCTGATTGTCCATGAACTTTGATTTATTTTAATAATTGCATAAGCTTACCTATTGTTTACTGTTCTGCATGTCATGCATCGTGTAGCTAACATCCCAACAGTGTGGACATAATCTTCGGTCTCTGCATACCTGCATATTAGTTATTAATTTATATTTTCTATTTGTCATGTGGTTTTTTGTCCATTTCTCGACTATACATTTGGGCATAGGTTTCCCATTTAATAAGGTGTGCAAATGTGTGAGCACAAATTCTGAAGTCTATGCAGTCATCTATTCATGACATCGAAGAATTTCCTAACGTGTTTCAGGTCTGCCGTTCACACTTTTGTTTCTGAGCTTACCATCATTGTGTGTGCTGCTATTGCCGTGAAACTGTACGTCTCACACACAGGTTACAACCATCATTTACTCAAGTCAAGGGTTAAAAATAATCACATATGGAACCTTATTGTGTTGTTGGCATTGGTAATTTGAGAAAGCCATTCACAATGATTATATTATTGGCACAGATAATTTGAGAAAGCAATTCACAAGCATGGAAATGTTTTTCACCCATCCGATTCATTTCGCCTTCTCAGTATTTCAGCTTTTCTAATGGTTTGAACAATTAGGTTTGCATTGGTTTCATGGTCGACACTTAAGTTAATAAAATAGACTTATTGTTCTCTAAATTATCATGACGTTATTCAGCAACTCCTCTACTCCTTTGTAATACCACTATAGTCTGCTACATTAATGTTTGAATGATCTATCTACCATTTACTAAAGCCATTTTCAAGATCCTGCAGCAACGCGCCGGAAATTCACCTAGTTTAATATGGGCATGGATGGCCATTCGACAATGATTTTTTTCTTAGAATTCATCTTTCATTGGTCAGTGCGTATGTAGCGCAAGGACACACACACAAAAAGAATCTCTTCGTCAACAAGATATCCTTCACCAGTCATCAGTGTAGTTCTTCTAGATCCAAAGCCTTTATATTCAACAGACCAATACCATATCTCGTTTCCAAAGATGCATAATATATATAGTATTTTTTTTGCAAAAATATAAGCAAAACTTCACATGAAGTAGGGCATGCGCATCCATTGGTGTCTCTAAAAATTGGTACCTCGTGCAGAAGCATGGGTTCAAAAACTAGCATGGGCTGAGGCCCAATGTAACTGAAGGGCTGACAATATAATGGGTCAAACATGGCTGGTTTCGTGACGTGCAGCTACAACACAATCAAAGGCAAAGCCCACTGGTGTGAGCGTCATATAATTAAGGCCGTAGTCAGGCTATATCAGTTAAATCGGCATGTTATTATTAGCGCTTTCTGTCCTCCATTCCGTCATGCTTGCAACTTAGGCATCACGGCTATCGTACTTTTCGTTCTCGCCCAACACTAGCGCAAATGTATCTTGTGCACCCCAAGAAGAAAAACAGTTATTTTCTGCTTACACCAGATTGATTCCCAAGTTATATCGTGGTTGCATGGTCTTCCTGGATGGTAATATACCAGAGTGTGTTACCGAACAAACTAGCTACATTTAGTCAAAGGAAAATGCAGAGGATGTTGCAAGGATTAATCTCCTTCACGGCCTGCTGCCATGGTTTTGACATGTAAAATGATGTAGTTCCTTTTTCTTTTGAAACAAGAAATGAAGCCACTCTGTCTGCTGAATTCAGATAATATGTCCGGTGCAAGTGAACTAAACAAAGCTTAGTTGGCAGTGGCGTATACCTAGGATTTTACTTTAGGTATGCCGAATCTATATTCTAATATAAGATTTGGTATAATCCAGTAAAAAGTTCGGTAAACACTAAAAAATTCACCAATAAATTTAGTATAAAACAACTAAAGTATGATAATATATTCAAAAGTTCTTATAGTTTCATAAATTCAACAATTAAGTTCAAAATTTGTATAAACTACAATATAAATAGATGTAGCATTTTATTAAAAAAAAGGCTTAATCCATCCATTCACCTTCATAGTTCACTTTTTTTGAGACAAGTGATGATAGGACTTCTTGAGCAATGAACTAAATTCAGAACACAGTAGACTCAAGCCACTAAAAATTTCAGACCAAGAAAACACATGTCAATCAAGCAATTCGCCAGAGATATGCAATTTTCAACCTCGCATGAATTTAAAACGCTTACATCAACGAGCCGAGACCCCACCTAATATCATTAATTATACCTTATCTAGTTCACTTGTTATCAGACTGCGTGCTACGTCCTGGCCATCTAGCTAGCATCCAGTGCCTGACGGGAGTTTCGCTCCTCCGCGGAGACGCGGACCACGGGCTGAGCGAAGGCATAGCGGTGTCCGCCGGGCAGTTAGCGCCCGTGCATGCTGCATGCCTGCCCGCTTGCTGCTAGCTATTTTCTTGTGCCTGCGAAACACTGACTCCCGTAGTCCAGGTTGCTCCGAGTGATCATCGCTAGGCCAACTATATGCGTGCGTCAGTGTGTGCCCGTGCAATAGCTGTGCCGTGCGTGGAGATGTTGGCTAATTTTAGGTATGCCATGGCCCACCCGGACCACCCACTAGGTCCGCCCCTGTTAGTTGGTTAGGTTCTTTATGGTGGAATCTGCCCATACTGATGTCACATTTGTCTATATTTATTCTAGGACTTAACCAACACAACTCTTTTAGTGGTAAGCCATGTGCCCATCGATAGCGATTCGCCTGTAGTGACTTCATCAATCTCCAGATCGGAACGGTTGGCCCTGTCTTCCAAATATGATCAGAAAGATAGGATTTGCATGCCTGTATTCATAGAGGTGAGTATATGCACGTGTGTTAATGTCTTTATCTGTACTTGTGTTTTGTATAAAATGTCTGGCACAAATTATCTGAAGACCAAATCGGCATCACAGGAGTTTATACTTCGTCTACGCTGAGACCGACTATTAGGAAAACAAAGACTAACTAACCGCATGTAGTCAAGCATTTCTTATGGAAAACGTGTATATAACCCTCGAACTATGGAAGATGAAATACATCACCCCAAACTATAAAACCGGATATTTAACCCCCTCAACTACACAATATCGTTTAAATAAACCCCCCCCCCCCAAAGCGGTTTTGGAGGTGGTTTTTTGTCACATGGTGGCTAACGTGGACAATGATGTCACAAAAAAGTCTGTATAGCCCCCAAAACTACCGAATAAGGAATACTTCACCTTTGAAAATAAGATGTTTAACCCCTGCAAGTATATAATATCATTTAAATAACCCCCTAAAGGAATTTTAGAAGTGATTTTTGGCACATGGCGACGGACATGGATGATGACGTGGCAATGGCCCACATGTCAGATACATTCTCTCCCCCTCTCTCTCTCTCCATGGCGAAGCATCACGTGAGCTCAGGTTAGCCATCCCTAGGCTGTGGCACCCTAGCACAAGAGTGAGGTCAAAGGGGCAGACAAAGCATGACCTCTGGACTGGACACAATTAACAAAGTGTTGGGTGTCGAGGATGGTGACAAGGTGGAATTTGAGCCGAGGCGGTTCAAGCTTCATCGGCCAATGCTCCCTCCACATCATTGTGTTTCATGTTTAGCCTCTCAAGTGAAATGGAGAGATGGGGAAAGAGAATGATGATGGTGTGCCTAACATGTAGGCTATTGCCATGTCATCATCGAGAGCAGACGCTATGTGAAAAAACACACCTCTAAACAAGCCTTTATAGGGTGCATTTAAATAGTATTGTATACTCAAGGGGGTTAAACATCCGATAATCGTGATCAAGGGGTGAAGTATTTCTCATTCAATAGTTTGGGGGGTTATGTAGACGCTCTTGCCATGTCAGCCGCCAGGTGGCAAAAAGCCCCTTTAAAACCGCTCCAGGGGGTTATTTGAACGGTATTGTATAGTTGAGGGGGTTAAACATCCAGTTTTGTAGTTCGGGCGGTAAAGTATTCCACCTTCGATAGTTCAGGGTGGTATATAGACTTTTCCCCAATTTTCTTATGCAAGTTTCACACAAGTTTGTCCATTCCTCAAATAGCAACAATTCCATGGGTCCACCGCAAGTGCAACTACTCCCTCCCTTTCAAATTATAGTTTATTGTTGATTTCCATAATGCACATTTGACCATTTGTCTTATTTAAAAAATTTACATTAGTATCATTTATTTTGTTATTACTTGTTTTATTATCAAAAGTACTTTATGTACTACTCACATTTTTATTTTTTTTGTACTAAATTTTTAAATAAATAAATGGTCAAAATTGTATTTTAAAAATGAACAATAAACTACAATTTAGGACGGAAGGAGTATTTTGTTGTTCCCTCTACTTGACAGTGTCTTTAAGGTTTCAAGTTGCATTCTGAATGGGCAAAGACAAGGTCTATTTACCATTTCTCAAGACGTCAGAGAACTTAGGGCCTATTTCGATCTATAATAACTAATAGTTATCGGCTAAAATTAGCTAGTAGAAATCCAGACTACTAATTATTAGCACTCTATCTTGCTAATAATTAGTCCACTATCTAGTTGAGGGTGCAAATAGATGATGATTGTGCATAGTCAATTTTTCAACTTCTTGGGGCCATAATACCAGGGTACCCGACCATAAGGATTACGGACCATGGACCCTAGGGATGAGCAGACTCCAAGAAGGACACGGACGCCCACTCAAGGAAGGAAAGACCCGATTAGGAGATAGAGTCCTAGTCTGTTTAGGTGTTTTTGTGTCTTATATGCCAAGTCTTCCCAGGATATATAATGGTGGATCCTGTGCGTAGAGGGTATTCCAACTTAAAACAATCCACCAGAGGGTACTCTATATGCCAAGTCTCCCAAGATATATAATGGTGAGTCCTGTACGTAGAGGGTATTCCAACTTAAAACAATCCACCAGAGGGTACTCGATATGCTATTGTATACTGTACTCGTCGAATCAATACAAGCATCAACTGGACGTAGGGTTTTAACTCGAACTCGAGGGCCCAAACTAGTATAAATCGCGTGTGTCATCTCACCAATTGTGACCAATCTCCACGAAGAAGCAGGGTGCCTAAGGAACCAAATATCTGTAGGCATAAAACATCGACAAAGGCGCGCCAGGTAGGGGCCCTTGCGTGATGATCTGATCACGTCGATCGTCAATCGAGTTCGGTTTCCAGATTTGGCGACTCCACCAACCTCATCGATCCAGAGTTCCGTCAAATACAAAGCCATCGGAAGCTCAATTCCAGCCTCATCCATCTATGCTCCATGCCACTATGTGCCATCAACCATGATTCACTTCGGTAATCTAGTTTTCGAACACCAAGGTGATTGCGAGCTCAAACTAACCGGGATCTATGATCCGGATCTAACTGGATCTGACCGGTAATTGTTCACAGTGTTTGTGGAGCCGACTCCTGAGGAGCTCGCAGACGTCACCGCACAACTCGACCTCGAGTACAGCGGGTCAAGCGGGGAGCCCGAACAAGATCACAGTGTGAATGTCCTAACTGGAGGGGAAGACGTGGCTGAGTCCACGGCCTCATGACTTCCCCCGTCGTTGAGTAATAGGGCTACCCTGAACATGGCAAATGAATGAACTCAAACGGAGCCCTCTTCTCTCATGCCACGAAATCTCGATTGTGATTTTTGAGCGGTAGAGGACGACAATTTCCAGATCCAAACCCTCCTTGACACAATGGCGGTCATGGCAGTTGGAAAACCTATGGAGACCATAGTCAAGAAGGTAGTGGAGGTTGCTGATATGGCAAAGGAGCATCTAGCTACCAAAGTAGCCATGCCACCACCTAACCTACGGCCGGAAACGCCCACTCGGTCAAAGTTAGTTAACGGAGGTTCGTACTACCGACCTCGAGACGGATGCGACAGTAGGAGGAATCATGGTGCTCAGGATACCATCAACTATAATTGGGAAAACCGAGCCCACGAGAATTACTACCACGCCCATCACAGTCCGTCGAGGACTAACCAACGAACAGCTACCGAGGGATGCCTCATATACACCCCCCATCTGAGGAAGGTCTATTGGCCTGATAAAATTCACCTGATAAGAATTGAAAAATACGACTGGAAGACCAATCCATGTGAGTGGTTATAGATCTACTCGACCATGGTCGATGCTGCTGGCGGTGATGATTATATCAAAGCGAACTACCTACCGACTGCCCTGCAGGGATCCGCCAGAACCTGGCTGATGAACCTACCCGAGGCGAGCATCAGATCTTGGAAGCATCTCTTGGAGACTTTCAAGGCCAACTTCCAGGGCATGTACAAACGCCATGGGCATGAGGGAGACCTCTTCAGCTGCGTCCAAAAGCCCAATGTGACTCTTTGGGATTTCATCCGCTGCTTCAGTGACAACTGCAACACTATCCCCGACAAGAGGACCATGTGATCATGGCCTTCAGTCAGGGCTTCCGGGACGAGCACGCCGCTGAAGAACTTGACAAGCAAAACCCTAAGATGGTGGCCGAGTTGTATAAGATCCTCAACAAGACCGCCAATATGGCTGATGCCCAAGCACAGGTGTGTGGTACCCCCGAATAGCAAAAGTTAGAGAAGGAGGGCAAGAAAACAAGCATAAGGACAAGAAGCGCCGGACTGAGGGGCAGGAGATATTGGCTATAGAGAAGAAGTCACCATACCACTGCCAAGGTAAGCCTGAGCACCTCCATGTATATTGCCACATACATCAATCAACCAAATATAGTTTTGTGGACTGTTTGGTTTACAGGAAGAGGACAAGCTGAAGCTTGTGGTCGGCCAAAATCAAACAAATCAACACCTGCACCAAACTCACATTGCTGAGGACAATGGAGAGCTCAACTTACCAAATATGGAGATCATGACCATATACGG
The DNA here is from genome assembly GCA_004135705.1 of Alloteropsis semialata. Classification (NCBI taxonomy): domain Eukaryota; kingdom Viridiplantae; phylum Streptophyta; class Magnoliopsida; order Poales; family Poaceae; genus Alloteropsis; species Alloteropsis semialata. Next base: position 28,490,502 of record CM014275.1, read on the forward strand.
TGGGAGCACGGCCCTGGCCTCCAAAACCCAGGCTAAACTGGTCGAGAGGCAGGTCATGAGTGCAGAGCCATCAACTCAGAGACTGTGGTGGTCGGATGTACCGATCGCGTTTGACACCAGGGATCACCCGATCAATTTATACTCGGGACAGTTGCTGCCATTGATCATCAAGCCATACATTGGCCCATACAAGGTCGGATGAACCATAGTTGATTGTGGCAGTGCCTTGAACCTAATGTTAACCAAGACCTACGATGGACTTGGCTTCCTGAGGAGGGCATTGGCACCAGTTAGTCAACCTTTTTTACGAGGTTGTTCCAGGAGTTCAAGCATACCCCATAGGCAGGGTTGACATGCAGGTCACCTTCACAGAAGTGTCAAAAGTCTGATCGAAGTTCCTAACCTTTGAAGTGGCCAATATTGATTCTGCATACAACTACATCTTGGGGCGGTCATTCCTGAAGAAGTTTATGGCGGTCGCACACTTTGCTTATGTGATTCTCAAGATTTCCAGGTCCTAAGGGACTGATCATTGTTGAAGGTGACAGGGTTGGCAGTACCAAATGTAAACTCAATACCCTCGACATGATCAATCATGCCAAAGGAGTCAGTGCAACTGTAGCCGAACTTAGCAAGAGGCAGCGTAGAATGGCGCCGCCTCCTCCGCTTGATCCTGGGCCGCCCCGAGCGGCTAAAGAGAGGACAGCTAAGGCCAAGCCCCCGACCGTGGGACGTCCCGATGAGCAACTAGGTCCATCTCCTGTGATGCCACTGATATAGGAGGAGGATTCATCTGCATTTCCTAGAGTTGACACACCTTCAGCAGCTCTACCAGGTCTTCCTACGACAACCCCTACGTAGCCGAGCACAAAGCCTGTCCAGATCAGCCCCGATGACTCGAATAGGACTACCCTAATCGGGACTGAATTGGAGGAGAAATAGGAACTAGAGCTCATTGGTTTCCTCTAGGAAAATAGTGACATGTTCTCTTGGGAACCATCCAACATGCCTAGGGTTCCTAGGGATGTAATCGAGCAGAAGCTTGGCATTCAAACTGACCAGTCAGCCAGAAGCAGAGGAGATACACCCCAGAGAAACGAGACACCATGAATGAAGAAATCAACCGGCTGCTCAAAGCTGGCTTCACTCAAGAAGTCCCTTTTTCGGAGTGGTTGGCTAATCCTGTCATGGTGAAGAAGCCGAACACGACATGGAGAATGTGCGTGGACTAACCAACCTAAATAAAGCATGCACGAAGGATGAGTATCCCCTTTCGAGGATAGATCAAATTGTAGATTCAACCTCAACTTGTGAATTGCTTAGTTTCCTTGATGCCTATTCATGGTATCATCAAATTAGCATGTGCATAGATGATGAGGAAAAAACTGCATTTGTAACCCCCTTCGGTGTTTGTACTTATAAAAAATGTGTCCACATTGTTCTCAAAGATCAAGTTCGTCGCAATGTAGAGGGATACATAGATAATATTATGGTAAAAATTAAGTTGAAAGGCGACCTGCTTGCCGATTTGACTGAAACCTTCAACAACCTGTGGAAACACAGGATGATGCTAAACCCCTCTAAATGCATGTTCAGTGTATCGTCGGGTAAGGTCCTCGGGTATCTAGCCTCTCATCGGGGTAATGAGGCCAATCCACATAAGATCAAAGCTATGGACAACATGCAGTCCCCACAGAACAAGCGAGAAGTACAGAAGCTAGCAGGAATGATGGCGTCCTTGAATCAATTCGTACACAAGTCACGCGAATGAGGTATGCCATTCCATAGTTTGTTATGCCAACAGGATTGTTTGAGTGCACGGCGGAAGCAGAAGAGGCATTCCAGATGTTCAAGCAATGTCTGCGACAGATGCCCGTGCTGGTACGGTCGCAGCCACAAGAAGAGATGTTGCGATACGTGGCAGCAACGCCAACTGTCGGCATCACAGTTCTGGTGGTTAGGAGGCCAACAGAGAAGGCTACAAAGCAACATCCACTTTATTTTGTTAGTGAAGTGTTGCACGATGTGAAAACAAGGTACCCCTAGATCCAAAAAGTATTGTATGTTGTGCTAATGACTTCAAGAAGCTCAAGCATTATTTCTTCAGCCACAAGATCAAGGCCATGTCGTCGCACCCTCCAGGCACCATTGTTCATAATCGAGATGTCATGGGTAGGATTGCTCAGTGGTCAGTTGACTAGGGGGCTATAGTATTGATTTCATACCCAAAACTACGATCAATTCGCAGGCTTTGATAGATTTTATTACAGAGTGGACGAATCTTAAACCCGAGGAGAGTGTACAGGACCCTGAATACTGGACGTTGTTCTATGATGGAGCATTCTGCCGGACAGGCGCGGAGGCTGGTGTTGTGCTGATCTCTCCCCAAGGAGACAAGCTCAGGTATGCTTTGCAGATTGATTTCAAGGAGCCAACTCCAACTAACAATGTCATTGAGTATGAAGGTCTTTTGATAGGCCTCCGAATAGCTGTGTCTCTTGGCGTCTGAAGACTGCTCGTCAAAGGGGATTTTCAGTTAGCAACTAAACAATCGGCAAGGAGTACGATACGCGGAGTGATGTCATGGCTCAGTACGTGGAACATATCGTAAAATGGAGAGCAAATTTGACGGTCTTGAAGTACAAATACATTCGGCGTAAGTTTGATGGTGAAGATGACTGCCTTGCAAAATAAGCAGCAGAACACAAAAGACTACCAAGTAATGTTTTACTTGAAGTTCTTAATAAACCCATTATCCCGATTGTGAAATTGGTTCAATCATCTATGCCCCCCGTGGACACAATGACAACAACCAGCAAATCCCCATGGGAGTCTATGTTGGTTGATACAGCTCGTGCTGCCGCTCTAGTTGGAAACGAGGAGAACTGGATGACTCCTATCCGGGCGTACCTCACAAACCAAGCTATACCTGACGATGATGCAACATTGGAAAAAATCCATCGCAAAGCCAAAAACTACACATTGGTTGACGACCAATTGTACAAAGTGGCATGCAAAGGAACATTCCTCAAATGCATCACATAGGCTGAGGGCATTAGTTTGCTCCATGATATTCATGGAGGAATCTGTGGACATCACACTTCTCCCAGATATCTCGTTGGGAAAGCATTTCGACAGGGCTCTAAAATTACTGATAATTTTTGATAATGGAGCAGCTGTAAAATTCATACGGAGTATTGTCACAAGACTCGGGGTTTTGAACAGGATAATTTCTAATAATATATCACAGTTCAAGAGCAAAAAGTTTAATAATTTTTCTATGACCATGGGATCAAGCATGATCAGTCATCTGTCAATCACCTGAAGACAAACGGGCAGGTGGAGCGCGCAAACGGTATCGTTCTACAAGGCATCAAGAAGATGATTTTTTACAGTCTAAAAGCCTATGACAAGCGATGGATAGATGAAGTACATATTGTGCTTTAGGCAATGCGAACTACCACAAATCTTGCGACGGGTAAAACACCTTTCTTTTTGGTGTATGGTGTAGAAGCAATTTTACCAGCGAACGTCAAGTTTCAGGCTCCTAGAGTGGAAATGTTTCCAGAACAAGAAGAGCCCGAGTGGAAAGTCGATGACTTGCTGTTGCTTGAAGAAGCATGATATGCAACGGCTGCTCGGTTGGTTCATTGTCAACAAAAATTGCGGCAATACTACAATGCTCGTGTGCGCAGTCGTAATCTTTGCATTGGGGACTTAGTGCTCATCAAGGAAGACCAACACATTAAAGAGAAGAAGAAATTGTCTGCCCCGTGGCTAGGCCCATTCATTGTTGTGGAAATCACCCGACCAGGTGCATACAGGATTGCTGAAATTGACAGTGATGTTCTCCCGATAGAACATCGATTAACTATGAAGTTTTTATTCTTAAAGCTGAAAAATTATGGTAGTTCAAGCCAACCAGTTGGGAGTTCACGAGTCGTCAACGTTAGCAATAAAAGATAAGTATTTCACTTTTTACATGTATCTATCTGTGTTTCAATATAGCCAGTTCCAAATATTATGTAAATTTAGAGTAGAGGGCACCCTTTATGTTTCTTTTCAATAAGCTTTTACTCTACAAGTTTGCATAACATTTGCCCGAATGCCATGCTGGGGGCCTGGGTTTCATATTTCTCTCACAAACAGTTTTATACTCTTTATATTTCTAAATATTAACAAAGAGTAGGGGGCTACTATGCCAGATTTGTTCTGGACCTATGCTTAAAAGCGCCCGAGCATCATGTGCTTGGAGGCTACTTGAGTTTCTGAACGGTTCTTTTTGTGATAAATGCTTTTCCACTCTTTGTTAGCTTGCTTTAAATTAACAAAGAGCCCCTGGATCTACTATGGTATCACTACCAATGCTTTTTATCACGACTAACAGAAAAACTACGTTGTATACGCCCAAAGTGCAACTACAAGGGGATAACAGTTCAGTAGATTGCTCGTGTCTCAGCGACTAACGGCTTAGATAGCATGCATAAAAGGCAAAAATAGCTACACTCTTATGTTAGCACGATAATGGCCAAACCCAAAATATACCGAACAAAAAAGCAATCAAGTTCAATTTGTAGAAACATGCAGCAGATGCTCAAAGCAATCACTAGCTAGACTACTAAACTATTAAGTTTGTATTCTTACAGGTCAAGAAGTGGCATTAGGACTATCCACTAATGGATCAAGCTTCTTGATGAACTGTTCCACAAAAGGGCGGTTGTGATCACAAAGCTCTTGGACAGCTGCGTTCGATGTGCAAAAAAAGCCTTTAGACATCAGAATCACATAAAGATTGAGAACCCGGCTCTTCAAGGCTCCAATGGTGTGAATTGATGCTAAAATGGCTCCTTCATCGAGTTCTTCCTTGACTTCAGCATGACGTTGTTCAGATATTGCAAGCTTGCCCTTGAGCTCGTTAATCTCTACATGTTGTGCAGCCACTCGTGCTTCAAGATCCGACTAGCTTTTAGTGAGTTCTTCAATACGCTTGACGTCAGTTGTGGATCAAAAGCACCAGTTAGAGCTAGCTCAAAGTTGAAATATCATTTACCTATGATCAGGGAATAGATTACCTTCTTTCTTTGATCTCAATAGCGCAAGGTGACCCTGAAGCCTGATCACAGAAGCCTCAGCCTGTTGCGCATGATGGTTGTTCAAGCGCCATTGTGTATCTAGGCACGTGAGCTCAGTGATGATCGGACTGAAGAGGCTATCCGAATAGCTCAAGGCTGGGAAAGAATGAACCTCTGGTACACTGAGAGTTTCCACCTTGGCCTGTAGCTGCTCAGTTTCCTCGGTTTGACGGGGAGTTGGGGCCGTGGTTGGGCTAATGGACCTGAAAGAAAGTTCAAACAAAGCTGCTGGGTAGCAAATAATTCTTAGAACAAGGGGATTTCCAAAGACCAGCTGCTTTACTTGTCAAAAGGAATCGTCATCTAGAGTTTCTTCTTCGAGACACCCGGTGATGATTGCACGGATGGCCGGGGGTGTAGCTCCTGCTGAGAAAGCTTCCAAATGCGTTTCAGTTTGGACAGACAGGAAAAATCCTCAAAAATACGACAAAAACGATCATGGTTGCTACCTGGTCTCTGCCCAAGGGAGTGTCACTGATCGGAGCGCTTTCAAGGATACGTCCACCGACCCCTCCACCGGACCCTGGGTTCACCAAAGTTGAAGCCTTCTCTCTAGGATGCTTGAGCGTGCATGAGGAGGCCTTCTCGGAGCTCTTCGAGACTTTCTTGGGGGCCGGTGGCTGGGCAGTAGCTTCTGATTTAGTTTCCCTGATGATCTGCTCCTGCTCAGGTTCTTCATCATCGAGCTCAACAGCGCCTAGGCGAGCAAGAGCATCAGGAATAGAGAGGAGCCTAAGAGACAAATAGGACTGCTTTAAACACAAAGATTTCCTAACAAATTAGGATCCAAAGGAGATGAAGAAGGGACATACCTCTGGTGCAGGATTGTTGGGGTGATAAGGCCTAGGGACGCCTGCCCAGTTAGGAATGCCAACGTTCAAGATCTTCTTCAAGCATTTGGCCACCTCTACTTCTGAGACGTCTGCTAGAAAAAGAATGTACATGAGCTATCAACATCCCGAACAACCAGATATGTGAAATAGACCGAACAAAAATTCGAAGTTCATAACTTCCTGCTTGGTTCAGTCTGGATCAGTAGTGCATCGGTAGACAGATGCCAATCGGCCATGAAGGTCTCACTGACATCAGCGGTGACAGACCGGCTTGGCGAAGCTCTGTGATCCGATCAATGTGCTTTTGCATCAAATCTATGGTCTTGGAGGCCTTTTTCTAATCATCGGTCAGATAAGGCATCAAGTAGTTCTTCTTGATCATAGACGCCTTAGGCAAGGTGATGTAGAACCATTGGCGCTCGTATTTTTTCTAGGAGTCTTTCACTTGATAGTGAATATACTGGATGCCAGTGCGCAAGCAAAAGCCAATGGACCCAACCATCACCCGATGAGCATAGTAGGCAGGGTAATAGAAGTATCGTCACAAATTTGCTGCCACTTCTATCCCTAGCCATGCTTGGCATAGAAAGGTGAAGACACTGAGCATGGCGATCGCACTAGTCTTGAGATGAACAATCTCGATCTTATAAAAGTCATAGATTTTCTCTATGAAGGCGCTTAGAAAATGCCAAAGTCACTCCAAAACTGCGCTATGAATGCAGTGATCTCAAGGGTGTCGGGGGTCAGTTGTTCCTGGCTTCTGGCAGGGCCACGAGGCTACCAAGAAACCTCGGGGAGAAGGCCGTACTCCTCCAGATTTGTCAGTTGTTTCTCCGTCGTGGAGGAGGTCACCTAGTACTTCTCTAGGCTCAACACCTCCTTTAAGCCTCGACTCTCCAAGCTAGAGACTTGCTTAGGGGAGGATGCAGAGGTCGCTGCATCAGTGCTGTAGAAGGATTTGGCGAAAGCCATTAGAGAAGATTTGTGACAAAGGCGACTCCTGTTCTAAACAATGGTGGCTGGCAGAGGTGGAAGAAGATGTAAGCAGAAAGAAGCGAATGAAGGGGCGAGGCGTGCGGTTTTATGGTTGCTTGGGAGGTGCACGAACCCTGAGAAAACCGTGGGTAACACGTGCCATGCGTATTAATCGTCGCTGACAAGATTTCCTATCAATTCCTGTGCTACGGACATTTTGGAAACTATGAAGATTAAATAAGTACTTTAGCTTCCCGGGGAAGCTAAAGGTAAAATATCTACCAAACATCTCGAACATCATGCTCGGGGACATTTTGACTTATTTAAGAAAGGAGTTTTTGAGAGCGATCTCCTACTCCGACCCGTTCGGGCAAAGGATCTAATCACCCGAACACCCCTATCTTTTGCTTCGTTCTATTGCGAGTCCTATGGGACGATCGGGAAATTGCTCAAATAAATTCCAAACTTTGCAGAATAAGGTAAAAGAGATAAGTCAAAAGAACTCATTAACTTTTTCATTAAGGGATCTTTCTGAGTGATTACATTTTGATCGAAATGATCTTCCAAAAGGATTTCCTACGAATCAAAGCCTCAAGCCAAGGAAGAACTCATTATTCGAAAACAGTCCCTTGTACTTGAACAGGCAAGATTCTCTGAAGGTAAAAAAAACTTTTCATTAGGATCTATCGCCCGAGGATGAGGAAGCTGCAATGACCGGCTCCTCCTCCTCGTCGGTGTCGCTAGTGAGGTCCACGAGCGCGCTATATCCTAGGATCCCTATCAGCGTGCGGTTGAGGGAGATGAAAAGGTGCTGAGTGAAATCCTCATCACCGCTCACGTCTGCTGCTGTAGAGGACAACGGCCCAGCTTCAAACGTCCCAGCTTCTGCAAGTGCGGTCGCCACCACATTGGTCTCCGGCTTGTCATCAGAGAGGTCGATGGTGGGGACGTCCTTCGCTGGGGCAGAGGCTACAGCACCAGATGCGGATGGGTCGGAGGCCATGGTGGGCGCCAGAGATGCGGTTCTTGTCTGAGTCGGCTCTGGGGCTTCACCAGAGGGCTCCCCCTCTTTCCAAGGGAAGGCTGGAAGGGGGGAACGAGTAGTAGAGGTCGCCGAAGAAGACCTTGGCGCCAGTTGGGAGCTCGACTGTGTCGGGGAGTCGCCGAAGAGAAGGCGGGGAAGCTTACGTCACTGGCTGATGGTTTTTTGCCCATGGCCAATAGTGGAGAAGTTTGTGTTAGTTGGTGGAGACTGCGACCCAGCGTGCGGAAGCTGGTCTAATTAAAGGCCATAGGCGATGCTTCGTGTGCGACCCGGGGTGCAAACACGGTGCCACATTTGATGCCACACGTGAACCTTGGGGAACATGCGAAGTGGCCGCGGAATATGTGGACTGGATTCAACAGATTGGTCATTTCGACTTCTGAGCAGTACTTTTTGAATGACCAACCCAATTTGTTATGGCTTTAATTTCTTGTACAGAGCTTATCTACCTGATCTATGTCTCCAAGTCAGAGTCTTCCAGTATTTTCAAATTCGCACTGGTAGTTGACAGAGATATTTAATGTTCTTTTAAAAGGCCCGAGGAATAAAAAGACTCGACGACCAACAATGAAGACCTATTCTGAATAAACAAGATCGGGGGCTACTGTTGGGCCCATAATACCAGGGTACCCGACACGAGGATTACTGACCATGGACTCCAGGGATCAGAAGACTCCACGAAGGACATGGACGACCACTCAAGCAAGGAAATACCCGATCAGGAGATAGAGTCCTAGTCTATTTAGGTGTTTTTATGTCTTGTATGACAAGTCTCCTAAGATATATAATGGGGGGTCCTGTGCGTAGAGGGTATTCCAACTTAGAACAATCCACCAGAGGGTACTCGATATGCCATTGTATACTGTACTCACCGAAACAATACAAGCATCAACTGGACGTAGGGTTTTTACTCAATCTTAAGGCCCCGAACTAGTATAAATCTCGTGTCTCATATCACCGATTGTGACCAATCTCCACGAAGAAGCAAGATGCCTAAGGAACCAAATATCTGCAGGTCTTAAACACCGACACAATTCTCTATTAACAGGTGAATCCAAACAGCACCCTTCTATTATCAAGCTAACTATTAGTTCTAAAGATCCAAACAAACTTTTACTATATTGGTGTCGGGGGTAGACCCCCAGGGGTACTCAGCAGGCGGATTGGCCCAACCATCAAAGGGCGGCCCAATCCGAGTACATCTGGATCGGTTTGTCGGACTAGGTGGCCCACCAGTCGGAAGGCCCACCAGTCGGGCGAACCGGATGGGCGCGACGACGCGCGCGGCAAGGAAAGCACACGGCGTATCCCGCGAGAAGATCGGAGATCAAGATAGACTAGCCGGAATTGTAGGGAAAGATATCTGTAATCGTTATGGGATCAAATCCTTGTATTCCGGGTAGGTTACGATCTCTGGCCGACTTGTAACTCAAGGCAGCCGGACTATATAAGGCGCCCTGAGACCTCCCTCCAGAGTACGAAAAAACTACAACCTTTACAACCCTAGGACAGAACCCAACTACGGAGATCCTTCCAGGAACTTCATACACAGCAATACAATCGCCGCCAACGCAGGACGTAGGGTGTTACGTCATCTCGACGGCCCGAACCTGTTCAATCCTTGCGTCTTGTGTTACCATCGACTTCTGATCCTCGATCTGTCCCTCGACAAATCAACCACGTAGGCTACCCTGTGTGGACTGCCGGGTCCAAACATCCAACAATTGGTTTTGCCATCTTCCAAAAAGACTGAGGATGATTCAGTTCAAATAAAAAAAGAATGTTTCATAAATATATGTAATGCAAGTTCCTTGTCGCTTTTAGTATACACTCCCTTCATTTCAATCTAGATAAAAGCCCATGCGTTGTTACAGTCATATAAAATTAGAACAATATAACAATTATTCCAGAAACTACATGCAAAATAACATGCGGCAGCGCGCTTAATCAGCGCCACCACTATGCCAGCAACGATTTGTGAGACTATTTCTAGGATCGTGTTTTGGATTTAGCGCTAGAAGTAATGAACTGTATGGCCGGTCCTAGGAAAAACCGAGGGCTCTCGAGCTATATCCTCTGTGGACGGGCGGCGCACCTCCCTCACCTCCTTGAGCTATGGTAGATAACGGATGAAGAGAGCTCCATGACAGCAGCAGTTGCGCTAGCAGCCCATGCTTCCCAGGGCAGCTAGCACATCATCATGTGGTGGCGTGCCCGGCTTCCTATGACGGTCGACATGCACGCCCGAGACAGGCCCGGTGCAATGGGCCCAGCAAGAGGTAAGTGGCGGCACGGGCAATGGTCATGTGGGCAGTGTGACGGACAACTCCGAGGTGGACAAGCGGATCCACAAACACCGTCTGCCAGACCGAGCGAGCATGACATGCTTGCATGGAGGTCTCAAGGATGCTAGGTGGGAAAGCCCTGGCTCGCGTGGCTACGACCGGAGGACCTCGGCCTCACAGCCCAAAGTCCCAAACACAGCCGTGCAGTGATCTCGAGCGGCATGATTCAGCGGTCAGCGCTGGCGGCATGACCGCGCCTGCCCCGAATATCGAGGCCCAATGGACGGCATTAGCTCGAGCCGTGTGGGACAATAGCGGGGCAGGATCAGGAGCGGCACGGCAAAAAGGGTGGTGGCACAGTGGGGCATGGCCGGCGGTCGGCGGATGGGATCATCTGGTGCACCGTCGGACTGAGGCCTTTTTTATTCTAAGTGTTTATGGTGTAACGGAGGAAGGAGAGGCCACCTATCGGCATTGACACACAGTGTCAGATTAGTGAAAGAGATAAATAATTAAAATTAATTTACTATTCATGAATTGAGCATTGAATGTATTTACAATATAATGTTATTTTTAATAGAGTTTGATCGATAAGAAAAATAGAAAATCTATAATCAAAATAATCTATGATAAAAAACATATGCAAGTGTAGCTCCTTCTCTGCTTCTCATCCCCGCGTCCCCCTCTCTCTTGTCGCTTTCTCTTCCTCTCCGACTCTGTCACAACCTCGTAAGGCCATAAGTCCAGCTAGCAGCCAGAGACAGCACGCCTATAGGCCACAGCAAAGAGCAGAAGGGCGCTCTCCCTCCCCATCTCTCATGGCAAGCTAACAATAGGCGGTGACCCACTCAGATACAGGGCAGCGCGCCACCTAGAAAGCCTCCATCGGTGTAGGGACCAGACGGGGCGCCGCCGCTCCTCGCTGGGAAAAGGCGCCCTGGGTCGGGAGAAGGGACCGCCGGACCGGCAGGGGGCGCGACCAGCCCCGGATGCGGCCGGAGCCATGTGAGGCAGAACCTCAGGACGAAAGAGGCATCGGCGACTCTGTGGATGTCGGTCAGTGGTGCGGCTATGATTCGAAAATTTCTGAGCCATAGCGCACAGCCATACCTCTTTCTCCCCACCAACTCTCTCTCTCTCTCACTCAGATCTTGTCCCCAGGGCGGCAACGAGCGGTAGCAGCAGGGCCACCACCAGCAGCAAAGCAGCCAACCAAGGGCAGCACAACCATCGTCCCCATTGGGCGCATGGCTCGCCGCAGAGATGAGCTCAGTGGGACAAGCGGCCACTGGCTTGGCCCCGGCGAGGGCATCTACCCACGGGATTGGCCCCAGCGGGCGAGTGCCTAGATGCGTTGGCCTAGTTCCACCGTGCGGTGAGGTGGCGAGGCCGGGGCAGCTCCTCCCCAAGCTGCAGCGTGTTGCGTGATGCTACTATCTGGCCTCAGTTAAAGCAATCAGCCCAGGCAACCCAGCGTCCGTGTGTGTGTGTCCGGCCTAGAATGGGTTCAGCAGATGTGTGTGCGTGAGTAGTATAACTAGTGATAGACATGAGAAAGGAGAGGGTATCCAATGTATGAACAAACACTATTCTCGATCTGAAAACAAGTTGCCCTCGCCTACATGCCCTGTTTTTCCCTTTCCCAATTCTACTTGAACCCTAACAATCTAGAATCAGAGACACCGAACCTGGATCCACCTCAACCCCACCATCACTACACTCATTTCCATGTTGCTATCGACAAGATCCAATAGCTCTTCTCCAGGCACAACGTGAAGATCGACCAGCGACTCGACGCCAACGACCTCAAGCAGGAGCAACGACTCATGGATCTGGAGCAAAAGCGTGATCCGCGCGTGAAGAAATTGGAGGATGCCTCGCAGTCATTTGAGGGATGGCGTACCGAGATCGATGATGCCATTGATGATCTGAAGCTCGAGATGCAGAAGCTCTCCAAGTTCTGCAACCACACTGCACTGGATTGAGCTACGGTCGAGCTGGGCATCATTGGGTCGCCCATGTCGGTGCCAGCGCGCCCATCTGCTGTGGGCCAAGCTGACAGGCCTCATGGCCACTGCGTTGAGAATGCTCACCGAGAGAATGGATTTGGCTCGGTCATGACTATTCCCCATCTCCCGGTCAAGGGTACTTGTAACTTCCAACCCAACCTTGTGTGGGTGCTAGTTCGGGGCGTTGGGGTTCATCTCAGCCGTTCAACAATTCGGTTGGGAAGTTGCCTAAGCTTGATTTCCGGCACTTTTATGGTTCCAACCCTAAGCTATGGTTATCTAAATGTGAGATCTATTTTGAGATGTACTTTGTGGATCCTTCTCTGTGGATCAAAATCGCAACCATGACTTTTATTGGGCTGCCGGCTAGATGGTTACAGTCAGTTACTAGACAATTCGGGTGCTAGTAGGGGTGATTTCAGTAAGTTGTTGCTGCAGCATTTTGGTCGTGATCAGCAAGAAAACTTGATACGGCAATTGTTTCACATCAAACAATCTGGGTCGGTTACTGATTACGTTGACCGTTTCACTGAGTTGATTAATTGGTGGCGTATGGTCACTCCACAAATACCTTATACTATACTATGTGTTTTGTGGATGGGCTTAGAGAGGATATTCGTTTAATTGTGCTTGTTCAATGCTCAAATTCCCTCGATACTGCTTGCACCTTGGCTCTATTGCATGAAGAAGTTGTCGAGCCTCACAAGAGAAGAGAGGTCACGAAGCCGGAAGCGGGTTATCTCATGAGGTCTTTGCCTAGAGGACCTTTACCTTTGCCTGCTCTGCCTTATCGATTTGACAAGTCTCCAAGCCCAGTGACAACAGAAGAGAAGAAGTTGACTAAGAATGCTAAATCTCCAGCTGACAAATAGGCTGTACTCCGGTCCTTTTGCCGTGCCAAGGGGTTGTGTGAGCGTTGTGCTAAAAAATGGTCCAAGGACCACAAGTGTTCCAACCAAGTGCAGTTACAGGTTGTTCAGGAATTACTGGAGCTGTTCAATGTTGATGAAGAAGAATACTCATTCCTGCAAGTCTAAGCAGTTTTTCCTTGCTTTATCTGCACATGCTGTTAATGGTACTGAAGGTCCTAGAACCATGAGACTCCAAGCCAAAATTCAAGGCACTGATATCTAGATTCTGGTGGATTCTGGGAATTCTAGTACTTTCATTAGCCATCAGTTGGCTATTAAGCTGCAACGGGTGGTGAACATTGCTTCTGCTATTACAGTACAAGTGGCCAATGGGGATTCCATGCTTTGCAATTCCTACATTCCCAATGGTGTCTGGTCTGTTGATGATCATTGCTTCATTTCAAACCTCACAGTCTTGCCTCTGCTGCACTATGACATGATTCTTTGTATGGATTGGTTGGAGGAGCATAGCTCTATGAAGGTGCGCAGGAAAAACAAATGGGTACTACTAGAGATGCGCAGACCAATGACGTTTCATTTTCGTCACAGCAGAGCAAAAATTCGTCACAGAAGGTTTTCTGTGACGAATTTATAATGAAATTGGATTCGTCATAGTATACGCATCGCTAATGATGTAAGGTGACGAATCGTCGCGTTCGTCATAGAAGACCTCTCATTTATGACAAAATGTTTTCGCGTCACAAAAGTGATTTGTGTTTTATGACGCCTCACAAAAACGTCATTGATGACGCTGCACGCCACCATGGCAATGACATGGTAAGTCTATGTGGCACTGGCCACACTATCAGATGACATGGCTTGTCCATGTGGCGAACACGTGATGAGATCTTATCCGTGCACGTGTTGTCTTGCTAGTGCGCCACGTGTCACCTCCGTGGGCCGCCACACGTTGCGCTCTCGATCGGCCACATGTGACACGTGTCACATTGGCAAAGTGCCACAAGTCCTTTGTAGGTTAAGCCACATGCTTCGCTCAGGCATAGACATGTGCCATCACGAGGTTGCGACATGTGTCGCGTCCTTGTAGTGCCACGTGTCAATTTTAAATTTTGCCACGTGCTACGGAGCCGCTTACCCACTTGTCGTCACGTCTTTGTGACACGTGTCGGTACGTGACTTGGCCACATGTCAGTTATTGACTGGGCCATGAGTCTGTTCGACATTTGGCCACGTGTCTGTTCGTGATTTGGCCACATGTCAGTTTTCAGTTTTGCCGCGTGCTACTTTTCTGCTTAGCCATGTGTCGTCACGATGTTGTGACATGTGTCCGTTCGTTATTTGGCCACGTGTCAATTATGGGTTGGGCCACGTGTCTGTTCATGATTTGGCCACGTGTAAGTATTTGATTGGGCTACGTGGCCCTAGTTGGTCGTGCCACGTGTCTGGACATGTCGTCGCCATGTGTCACTTTTTGGTTGAGCCACGTGTCTTTTTTTGGTTGCGCCACGTTTTTGCCGTGAATGCACCGCGTGTTTTTTCCCTGGTTTGCCACATGTTACATCGTGAAGCCACCACATGTCCAGTTGCGATCGGACCTCATGTGCATTTCCCAGAGGTCCCAGAGGTCCAGTCGCAACTGGACATTTCATCCACGTTTTAACTCCCATATTGACAGAAACAGTGCATCAACAGAATCGCAGAAAGAATCATCAACAGAATGACATCAGCACCATTTGATGCATCAGAAACAGCATCAACATAATCACATACACATTGGATGCATCAGAATGCATCAGAGTTCACCCATCAAAGAATCACAAGTTCACCCATCACTGAACCATCACATACAGATGTGATGCATCAGAATGCATCAGAGTTCACCCATCACAGATCACCACAGAACACTTGTTTCTGGTACAAAACAGCAATCCAACACATGATCACAAAGCAACAGTAGGTTGAGAGAAGTTACCAGCAGTATTCAAGTTGAGGATTTGCTGAAGGAGGGCATTGTTCTCTTCCGCCCTCTTCTTGTACTCCTCGAACTCCTGTTGGGCCTTCTCCAGCTTTTCATCAGCAGCTTCAGCCTTCTTCTTCAGGGCATTCACCTCCACAGCGAGGGCAGCTGCACCATCTTTTTTAGCGGCAAGTTCTTCACGAAATACCTGCTCAGCCTTTGTCTCTTGATGGTTCAGTGGTATACCAGCATTCTTCAGAAAAGTGCTGGTGCAGCTGCTCTGGGACAGAACCTTCGAGACAACCTCAGCACTATGCAGTGCTGCCTCCCCATCAACACAGCCTCTGCCTGCATAGTCTCCATAGAAGACTCCATATTGGAGTGGAAAATAGTTTACCAACAGTGTGAAAGACTGAAAATAAAATGAGTAGAGGGACAATTGCAATGGACATCTTTGACAACACACATAGAGAAGCAGATATGGTTGTAACGAGCCTTACCACTGCTTCTCTTGCGGCCTCACTAATGCCCTTTTTCTTGCTGGTATGACAGACCTTGAACAGTTCGACCACATTGAGCTCCTCTTCATGATCAGCTTCTTCTTCTTCTCTTCCTCCTTCATGTAGTCCTTCCTGATCTTCTTCACGCAGCCGTGCTGCCTCTGAATCTGTACAAAAGTGCTTGTCGGACTGACAGCAAACAAAGCACTGACTTATGCCTAAGACACGGGTAGCATAGACAATGGCCCAAAGTAAGACTTACATATTCATGAATTTGTGCAACATAACAGTGAGATCCAGTAGCCTGATGATACTTTACTTTAGAACGGTTTATCTTGTTCTTTTCAGCAGTTAAATAAAACAAAACGACAAGAGAGACCATGTCACCAGTCGAAAATGCAATTCAATGTAAAAAGAGACTTAACGAAGAACAACAATACCTTGTTCTTCGCACTGGACCACTTCTCAACAAGCTCAGACCACTGTGCATCAGTCATAGAATCAACAGGAGAGGTGGTTCTGTTCTGATCAGCAGGGACATTGTTGAAGTACATCCGCTTCAACCTGTAGCGCATCTGACGTATCCTAGATTTGAACACACTAGAACAGGCATTATCTGTTGCCCTGTCCTTGTTGATCGCCAACCTCCCCTAGTCATGTCAATTGAAATTGTTTGTGAGTTACACCCATTGGTACCATAGTTGAATTTAAAACTACAGGGTGTAGTATAGGCACCTACAGAAAGTCTCATGACAAAACCATTGAAGTGCTTAGTATTCTTGTAATCTTTCAAATGGGGCAAGATAGGAACTTGACTCCTAACAATAACTCCAGCCTCTGATGCAAACTTGGTAGCTTGCGTAGGTTGAAGGGGCCTTGGCAAGCCCTCAGGTACAGAGATATGTAGCCTTCTCCCCATAGAACTGGTCATGATGTCCAGCAAGAGTCCCTTGGTTGGGCCCCTCGGCCGCTTAAGATTCCTTGAGGCTACAAAAATTTCATTCAATTGTTATATTTGTGCTTACGAAAATCCAAGATTCAGAATACTGATGATATTTACCAACCTTGAATTGCTGAATCAGGGTTATGCTCTTCACCAACAACATCATGGTGCTCTCGAGGTGTCCAGTCATGAAAAGGGCTAGCAGGACTTGGCTCATCATGAGACTGTTGAGTCACTACACCTTCAGCACCAACAACATCATGAGACTATTGAGTCTCTACACCATCAGCGCTACACTCCTCTGTCGCTGTAGGCAGCTCTTCGGTATGCAGTCTTTTGGATGACCTTGTTCTCACAGCAGCAACGGCTTCTGATCGTCCATACGGCCTCACTCTTTTGGTTCGAGTTCCTCTAGGACCAGCCATGTCGGTGTTGCCTCTGGACCGTATTACAGAGACATTGTGGCACCTAGTTTGTGCAGGAGGAGCCTGTTGTAGGAAAAGTATGTTTGTTACCATGTCATACAAGTGTATCATACAACACTAATGTATGCTAATGACATTGAAATAATCTACTTTACATGCCACCACAAGAATAAGCAAAACATCTACCTCAATTGCAAGGGTTTGGGGCTCCTCCTCCTCTAAGTCCATATCAGCATCCCCCTAAACATTTTCTTCAGCTTCAGGGTGATAATCTGATGAATCAGATCATTCGACAGGACTAGAAGTGCTGCCGTGATCCAGTAATGGATTTGAAGCTGATCTAAGATATGCTGCTATATCACAAACCCCCAATTCAGCCATTCTTCTAAGATTTTCTTTGACAATGGCCTCACGCTCCTGCTTATAATCAGTTATTGGAGGTTCTTAAAGTTGGCAACAAATTTTATGTGTTAGATCGTACTACACTAAACTGCTGACACTACAATGAGTAATGCAACAATCTGTAACCATAGAATATCCTTAGCCATACTCATCGTACCTTGGCCTACGCCGCATCCGCGGCCTCCTCGGCGTCCGCATCCGCGTCCGCGTCTTCCCATCCGGCGAGGCGAGGTAGGAGTTGAGGCGCGAAACCGGTGCCGGCGAGGGGGTGGACATGGTCAAGGACGACGATGATGAGATCCGGTGCTAGGCGACGACGTCGACGAGGAGGAGGAGGAGGAGAGAGGAGGAGATCCGGTACGGGGCGACGCCGATGAGGAGGAGGAGGACCCTGCTGGAGCCTCCACCTCGTCCTCCTCGTCATTTTTCTAAGGGCTTTCAGCCTGGCTCTACCTAAAGTCTAAGTCCGTCCCTCCTTCCTACTTAGCTCTCCTCATACGAGAAGCGCCCCACAAAGAGGGAAGGAGTTGACTGAACATCTCAGCCATTGGCGGGAATTTCGCTCGCATCCGATGTGGGTTACTGACTACGACCCCGCCCACGTTCCTCGCCAGACACGGTGAGTCACAGTTTAACCATTAGTACCACAGCAGTACATCAGTTTCCCGGGTCCCTATATCGGTATGTGCTCAGTACGTTCAAAGCTTGATCCCAAGCAAACATCATGTTTCCTAAAGTTCATTATCTGGGCAGGACCATCCCAAATTACCAAAGCATCCAACAAATTACTACTCTCACAAACTCGTCCTGCCCAACATTGCTCAAAGCCTTACTAATCATATTTTAATTCATAAACAAGTAGTCCTAGGATGCAGGTGACCGGGAAATCACCTGAATCTACTGTAGTGAGCAGGTCTAAGCAATTCTACTTTTATCTTTTTGAAAAGGTGGCAAAGATATCTCTAATCAAGGAATGATCATGCATTAAACTGGGTTTCATTCAACTCTTACTCTAATGCACAATCAAAGGCTCAATCACATTGTATTGTATTTAATAAAACAGGGACAAGTATGCTCCGGGGCTTGCCTGGCTCACTGATCACAGGCTCGGCGGCTTGAGAGGCTTGCGGTGCGGCTTCAGCTTCGGTCTCAAACACCACCTCGTCCCCTTCCTGGACGTTGTCAGGAACTTCTACCAGCTTTGGCTGCAATGTACCTTGATCTACACGACATGATGCAAGAATGCAAAATTAAATTAGAGGCCCTCTCCCAACCTAATCTTTTGAAATCTACTAACAAAACAAAAATCCTAAATTAACTATTACTACCAAATTACTAAAACTATGCAAAAACCTAGATTACAAAGTATGAATGCATAAACAAAAATGCAACTATTCCTCCAAAATTTATGACTCCTACAAAAAGATATGAATTTCTAATCTATTTAATGCATTAAATAAAACCTTAAAGACCTAAAAACCTAAAAACCTAAAAGGCCCCCCGACTTTTTCCTTCTCAGCCCTCTCTCCCTCTCCCTCTATCTCACTGGCCAGCGGGCCCGGCCCCTAACTCTCTCCCTATCCTTCATCTCTGGCTGACAGCGGGCCCGCCCTCCCCTTCTTCTTCACGGACGCGCCCGCGCACGGCGAGCAGAGCCGACCACGGCGGCTCTGATCCGTGACGGAAACCGCCGCCGGCAAGGCTCGCGGCTCATCAAACCCCATGGCTACGCGTTCCACTCCCTCGCGCACCCATCCCCCAAACCAGAGCCCAACATCATCGACTCTGGGCGGTTTTCAGAGCGCCGCTACGGAGATCCGGTACGGGATGACGCCGACGAGGAGGAGGAGATGTGGTGCGGGGTGACGGCGTGGAGGAGGTCCTGGGCGACGGCGTGGATGAGGCAGAGAAGGAGGAGGAGATCCGGTGCGGGGCGACGGCGTGGAGGAGATTCGGGGTGAGGCCATGGAGGAGGTACGGGGCGGCGGCGGGGAGAAATGAGTTGATTTTTTGGGAGCGGGACGGGAATTAATATATTGGACTGAGGCGCGCAGCGTGAGTTCGCAAAAATGCCCTTGAATACTCAGTGCCAACCGACGTTTGGACGCCGGGGTATTACTGGCCTTTCAAGGTCAAAATTTCGGTGTTTGAAATTTTTGAGTCCCGGTTTGGCGCCCGACATTTGTTGGACCCACATGTCATGCAGTGTCCGAGTTCATCTCCAGTTCTTGGTAGACAGTACATTTCTGTTTTTGATTCGTAATTAACAACTCAAACATGTATAGATTGGTCATATAAGGTCCAAAAGAGTTTATTTTTGTTTCTAAATTTTTCTACAATTGGCCTTTATCATTTTCATTATGATAAGATAGTTAAAATGTGTAAACTAGTTAACGTTAATATCTTATGCACAACTTGTAATGTTTGAAAACATTTGCATAGATCACACCAAAATGATTTTGGTTACCAATTTTTGTGAACATGCACATCTTATGCACCTGAACATGTTACAATATTGCTGAGATATTTACAATAATTCAAACTTACAGGTGTTCAGTTTACTGTGAAGTTGCTTCGAAACTCCATCTCACATGAAGATCACTCTTAGGTTTCAAAAGACATGCCATGTTAAAAGTTTCCAAAAAATGTAACAAAATTTGTACATGATTATTTGGTCATGGAAAATACGTGTGCCAAATTTGAACCCACAATTCATTATACTTTGGGAGATAAAAATGTGAAAAATATTAGAAAATCAGCCTTTTTTTGTTTTTTTGTATGTTGCAAGAAAACATGAGTCTATAGCTATAACTTGATGTAGAGGTGCACATTGTGTACCCCAAGCTACAAAAATGTTCTAGGAATGTTTAGGATATATATGTCCATGGGCACTTCATATAATACTCATCACATGAATACAAATTCAAAACACCCACATGAGATGAAATTTTTCAAAAAATCCAAAAACTTTATTGAACATGGAGGAGTACATAGTGCACATGCTCACGAAATTATACTGCATGAATCGACATATTCTTTGAGATAGAAAATAATTCATAATTAGGAAGCAGGAAAACGTATTACTTGAAAGACGCCTTTTCTGAGACAAAGCGAATTCCATTGGCACAGCTTCACCAGGACAAAGCGATAACGTTGTTCGGAAAGACGCCTTCACTAGGACAAAGCGAAACAAATTTTGGAAAGATGGTCGAGCTGCATTCCGTTGGCCTGACCCTGTCCCCACCACCCGGCGGCGGCGGAGGAGGGATCACCGTCAATCCTGTTGGCCTGAGCCACTCCCCCCCACCCGACGGCGGAGGAGGGATCACCGTCGATCCCATTGGCCTGAGCCACTACCCTCCACCTGGCGCAGCGCATCGTCGACGACCCGGCCTTCCTTCAGGCGTTCATCTCCTACTCGGACAATGCTGGTAACTTTCAGTCCCCAGATGCGTTCTTTGTTCTGATTTTTGGTGCCTTGGGTCATGGGGCAATGGAACTGATTCAATGATAGAAGTTAACTCATTTTTTTTGTTTATCACACTTCATTTTTTAGGTGGACAGAAGTTGGGTCCTTGGGCCGAAATTTACTCAGGCGCACAGAGATGGGGTTGTGGAATTTATGCATTTTGTTGGGCAGAAGTTTGGAAAGGATCAGCTCATAAAATGTCCATGCCGCCGTTGTGTGAATCTGCATGATTTTTCACAGATTGAAGTCAACATTCACCTATTTTATTATAGGATGTCAGCTACATACACAAGGTGATTTCTGCATAGTGAAGCAGATGATGTTGATGTTGTCGAGGATGCACAGGGCTTGGGGATGCATCTGGATGATGGTGATGATGCACAAGGTGCTGCTGGGATGGAACTGGATGAGGAAGAGGATAGTGATGATGCAGTTTCAGATGTGGAATTGTTGGCAGATTTGTACACAGTCACAAAGGAGGACGATGAAGCAACAGAGCCAATGCATTTCAATAAATTGGTGAAGGACTTGACAACATCCCTGTACCTAGGATCTAGATACAGCAAATTTTTATTTATTGTGAGGTTGCTCCGGATAAAGTCCCGCCATAAAATCAGTGTCGATTTTTTATACCGGCTAGCCTACTATAGGGGGTCCCCAAGTAATCGAGTTGTTCGTAAGGGCCTCGCCGGAACCAGAAGCACGATGGTAAACACGAGACGATTTAGACAGGTTCAGGCTGCCTCGAGTAGAGAGTGTAATACCCTACGTCCTGTATGGTGGATCGCTTCGTATTGATGGTTACGATTTTACAAGTGGTCCCTGCCTCACCATATATACTTGGGAGACAGGGTCTACAAGGCAAGAAATACAACTTCTAGTCGGATACAATACACAGAGTCCTAACATGAGTAGGCCGGGTTGTTTCCTAGTACCCGACTAGTTTCCTTAAGTTGTACGCCTCTTCTTTGTATCTGTCAGAGTTGCCGGTCTAATTTCCTAGCGGGCCTACAGCCCATGAGGACTCCCATGGATCTTGGACCGTCAAGCCACCGAGTGTCTTCATGTCTTCATGCCTGCCGAGTTGTTTCTCAACAATTTCAGCATCAGCCGAGTTGTTTTCTTATCATCCGGCTTGTTTATTGAAAACCTTCAGAAGTGAACATGATGTGCTCCTTGCCGACTTCTTTTGCAGTCAGCCCCCGGGCTTTGATTTGTAAACCAAAGATGATGTAAAAACTTCGCCATTTACTATAATGGTGTCCAGCTTTTGAAAAAAGATGAACCCATTATGGGTCTAGCCCCCGAGCCTAGAAATGTTTTCAAGGATTAAAAACAATTCCAGGGTCTTTAATGAAAACTTTCCAAAAGAAATATATTATTTTCCCCCAGCCTCCAAGTTTAAAGCAGATGACAATAAGCTTAAAGACTTCTGTAGAAATAAGTATATTCTTTGATTTGGAAAAAAATCACTCGCATTAAGCATCAGCCCCCGAGTATAAAAATACATCGGAAAATGACTTAGCTCGTTAGGAAATTGCCACACAAATGTGCATCTGGTTAAAACCGCGAATACACAAGTGTTGGCGCTTGAGGAGAAAACGGCTTTTTAGAGAATACAACTAGGGTTACCACTTCAATTTATAAAAACAGAGGGTAAACCACATTGTATTCACATCTACTGCAGCCGCCGCTCCCAAATCTCAAATCCTTCCACACTTGTGCGCGCCCTTGAATCCATCCAGGCTCCACTCGAGATCTCCCCGGATAATCCCCCAATCAGAACCAAATGGGAAAAACAAACACCAAGCAAGTCCGCCACAAGCAAATCTGCTACCAGCAAGAAGCCCTCAAAGATTCCAATCATGGATATGCTGGTCTTCAAGAACACACCTACTCCTGCACTTGTTTGGAAGCCATCCAAGGCAACAGATCAGCTGGTGCAGGATCTCATCAACCAAGTTTATCTCCTCGACAAATCCATTTCTTTTTGGCGCACTGATGTAGGAAAAGCGTGGCCATTTGATGAAGTCCATGAAATTGTAGTTTTTGCTGCTTTCTATGAGCATGGATTCGCCTTGCCCGCTCATGATTTCCTTCGTGGCCTTCTTGCTTTCTACAAGTTAGAGTTGATTCATCTCAACCCTAACTTCATTCTCCAAATTTCTCTTTTCATCCACCTCTGCGAAACCTTCCTTGGAATCGACCCGCACTTCAATCTGTTTTGACTTCTTTTCTGCGTTAAATCCAGTCACGACAAAGAAGTCGGCGTGGCCGAAATCTAGCTCCGTCAAGGCATGAAAAATGTCTATTTCGATTTCAAGATGAATGACTCCATCAAGAATTAGGTGGACAAGTGGTTCTATGTAGAGAACCAGCCCCCAAAGGTGACCAAGCACTCAGGGCACCTGCCGTGTCAACAGAGGAATTGGAATGAAGCTCTTGACAGTGATAAGGTCGAAGGGATCTCCAGCCTGTTGAAGATGATCTCTGATTTGAAGGAGAAAGGCCTAACGGCCATTGGGATTGCCAGCTCATTCTTGCGCTGGCGCGTACAACCCTGCCAAAAGCGGGTGCACGCTGGCTATCAGTCCACCGGCCCCAATGACCCAACCAGGATCATCTCCACCGATCTGTCTTCCGTCGAAGTCACCGTCCGTGTTCAAGTTCTGTTCATGGATGCGCAGGAGCTGCCTCGCCGAGTACCCGGGTACTCAGCAAGTCGTCCTCCACCAGTGGTAAGTCTAAAATCAACCCGAGTACTATTTTTGATATCCTCCTTCTTACTTCACAAAAACTGATAAGTTTCTTTCCCAATTTCAGGAATTGTGGACAAGATTTGCTTCTGCTCCTCCCGTAACGGAGAATAATCAGACCGGCCTGCCTGAGCCGCCCCTGTCCTCACCGCTCTAGCAAACCGCTGGGAGTTCAGGGAGAGGGAAGAAGAAAGCAGCGCCAGTCATCGATAAAGTTGCGCTGGAAGATGGATCCTCATCATCGGATGACGATGCACTCCCATAGTCTCTCCCCAAGATTCTCGGGCAAGGAGGATCGAGACTGAAGAGGCCGTGTTTCGATGACGCGCCTAGTCCGCAGGTACCCAAGAAGAAGCGAGCCATGTGGAAGAGGCTGTCTCCTTCCCTCGAGAAGCCTGCTGATGTCGGTCTTGCTGAAGCAGAGGTCCTTGAAGCAAAGACGGAAGCAAATGTGGAGATTCCTATGGGGATCCCACTGCAGCCATCTCCCCCCAAGGTATGTCAGTAATCATTTGAAATCGTTCGTCTTGATTTGTGCCGGGTTCTTTCTCTTGATCTGAGGTCTTCTATGCAGCAACCACAAGAAGAGGAACCCACTCGTCAAGAAGAAACGCACGAGCCCCAAGACATCCCGTCTGGAGGGTTCAATTTTGACCTCGACGAGCCGGAGTTCGACATGGAGTTTGCCAGGTAAGTAATCTGCTCCAGTATTCAGCGTCGTCTGAATGTTGATGATGTTCAGCAAATTGATTCTTGGAAATCTTCTGTCTTGTTCAGCCGGTCACCTACTCCGCCTCCTGCACAATCGCCAAAAATCCCGAATGTGAACCCATCCGCGGAGATCCATGACAAGGAGGTAGGAGTGGAGCAAGAGCCAAACCCTCAAGCATCTTCGCAGCTCCATCCACAAGAGCCAAGCGCCGCCACTTCGTCGTCTTTCACAGTACCGGAGCAAGCTGCTCTGGGTACTTCTGTTCCAAGGGTGTGGCCCAAGGCAACAGAAAGTACTCGGATGGCTAGTCTCCGTTCTGAGGAACTCGATGCGGCTGCTGGTCTGGTAAAGGCGGCGACCATCGAAGAGATTATCTGGGAGAAGAAGAAGCCCCGAGAGCCGTCGCCGGAACCATTCCATATCTTCACTGGAACGCCGGGCGTAAATATTAATGAAGATGAGGTTAGCAACTCTCCAAGCTCACTGAGGTTAGTATAGAGTAAATTAATACTAAAAGTATACTTATCTCCTTTGGGTCTTTTGTTGATCAACTCTGCCACCTTGTTTTTGGGAATAGAGCATACTTGTTCGGTCGCATCAAAAGTCTGAGATGCTCCGCAGAGCTAGAATGTCCATTACTCGAGCGGAGAAAGCTGCAGACGACTTGGCCAAAGGGCAAGAGTCATGGGAGCAAGAGCGCACCAAGCTTCGCCTCGAGCTGGATGAGGCATAAAAGAAAATCAACTTGTATCAAGACCAGCGAGAGGATGTAGTCGAGAGGAACAAGTCGCTTAGACAGAAACTCTCAGGTATGTCGCCGAGTACTTCTCCCCATTGTTAGCATTGATCATATAGTAAAAATAATATGATGTGTTTGACGCAGAGGGTGAGAAGCGCATTGAAGCTCTAAAGGCCGAAGTAATCGACATGAAGAACCGCTTTTACCGGCAACAAGAGCGCGCGGACCAGGTCGAGCAGCGGGAGAAAGATTGCATGGCGGAGCTTGCTGAAGAGCAGAAGATGTGCCAGCACGCCGATGCACAGCTCGTCCAGGACATGACCATGATCCACGACCAGGAGGAGGAGATCCAGGCACTTCGCGTGGAAATCAACCGTCGTGGTGCAGAACTTGAATCCTGGAAAGAGGCTGCCCTCCTGCCAGTCGATGTATATGCCAACGCACCCGCGGGTAGTGCTGCTCCTCCTCCCCTTGATCTGCTTCGAGCAACTCCTGGGCATGAGCGTGCGTATTGCCAGCGGATTGCCCGATCATGTACTAGGCTGGTACTCGGACTGGTCCGATCCTGATTCCCCACCCAGCCCCTGAGTATTACGCGAGGACGAATCAACCCGGCATGTACCCGAGACATGTATGATACCTACATGGAGGAGGAGAAGGACAAAGTGGAG
Source organism: Alloteropsis semialata (assembly GCA_004135705.1). Taxonomy (NCBI): domain Eukaryota; kingdom Viridiplantae; phylum Streptophyta; class Magnoliopsida; order Poales; family Poaceae; genus Alloteropsis; species Alloteropsis semialata. Next base: position 28,516,227 of record CM014275.1, read on the forward strand.
AAGATAGTATCCTGCCTTAAGTTCTAGGTCTTCTTGTTACGTAAGAAAAAACTTTGTAGTGAACTATTTTAGATGTAAATACTAATGTTTCATCAACAAGAGTACCTGTTTATCTGTGTTATGTGCCCGATCCTTCTGTGTGAAAACAGAAAGTAGATCGCTTTTGTTTGAATGTAGCCTGTCTGGGTTGTTTTTAAACAAACCGGCATGATTCAAAATTTTGTAGTATAAGCGTTACTTGGCAAGCAAGCGTAGCATGATACACGTATCCGAATTCCAGGCTTGATGACAATGGAATATAGACACTTTATTATGTTTGGCTAAAAAGCCGATATCAGTACATTGATAGGACTGACTTTATTGAATCTTAACAACTCCTAAAAACTTCTTAAGGGTAAAAATGCCGCAAGTGCTCAATGTTCCAAGCATTGGGTACCTCTGTTCCGTCTTCCCGCTGTAGATGATAAGTACCCGGGCTGATAACCCTTGATACTATGAATGGACCTTCCCATGGTGAGGATAGCTTGTGCTGATCTTTTGTACTCTGAATTCTCCGGAGGACCAAATCACCAATGTTGAATGACCTTGTTTGGACATTTTGGTCGTGATACCGCCTGAGTTCTTGGTGGTACTTCATTGTCCTGATCAACGCTGCTAGCTTTGCTCCCTCTAGCATGTCCACATCTTCTGCTCTACTCTGCTCTGCTGCTTCCTCCGAGTAGTTTTGAATTCTTGGAGCATTGTACTTGATGTCCACTGGGAGTACTGCTTCTGAGCCATAGACCAGAAAGAAGCGTGCTTGCCCCGTCGCGTGGCTGTGCTGGGTTCTGAGCCCCCATACCACGGCTGGCAATTCTTGCACCCACTTGCCGCCGTACTTTTTGAGCGGTTCATAGAGCCTTGGTGAGTGGTTCATAGAGCCTTGGCTTGAGTCCTTGAAGTATGAGGCCGTTAGCTCTCTCAACTTGTTCATTGGCACGTGAATGCGCCACCGATGCGTAGTGGACATCAATTCCTAGACTATCGCAGAAGTCAAAGAACTCGCTCCCTGTGAATTCGGAGCCAAGATTAGTGATAATGCGATTTGGGACGCCGAAACGATGAGCAATGTCTTGGATGAACTTGGCCGCCTTTGCTGCTGTAGCGTGGACCAGCGGCTTAACTTCAATCCACTTAGTGAACTTGTCAATCGCCACGTAGAGATATTTGAAACCTTTTGGCGCAGTCTTGAGTGGTCCAACCATATCAAGCCCCCAGCATGCGAAGGGCCAAGAGGGCGGTATGGTCTTGAGGACTATTGCTGGGACATGAGCTTGCCGGTTAAAGAATTGGCAGGCCTGACAAGTCTTCACGATTTCTTCTGCGTCGGCCACAGCGGATGGCCAGTAGTACCCGGACCGGAAGGCCTTGCTGATGATCATGCGGTGAGCAGCATGGTTGCCACAGATTTCGCCGTGAATTTCTTCAAGGATCTCCCGTCCGACTTCTAGAAGGACGCACTACATCAAGACTCCAGATGATGCACCGCGTCGAAAGAGGGTGGAGCCAACTACTACATAGTGCTTGCTTCGCCTGATGACTTGCTCAGCTTCCACCTTATCTTCAGGCTCTTTCTAATGTAGGATGTACTCGATGAAGGGCTTTGTCCACTCAGGTGTAATCACCATGACTTGCTGATGAGGGGGTGTTGTAGTCGGTTGTACTTCCTGCTCTCTGATGGATGGATGTATCAGCTTATGGACGAAAACGCCGCCCGGTACTTGCGCTCGGTGAGAACCCAGCTTTGAAAGTGCATCAGCAGCCATGTTGTTGTCCCTAAGGACGTGATGAAATTCGAGTCCATGGAAGTGCTTCTCGAGTTTGCGGACCTCCATGCAGTATGCGTCCATGTTCTCCTTGGTGCAATCCCAGTCTTTGTTGACCAAGTTGGTGACCACCAAGGAATCACCGTAGACCACCATGTGCTTGATGCCAAGGGAAGCAGCCAGGCATAGCCCGTGTGGTAAAGCTTTGTACTCGGCTTCATTGTTGGTGGCTTTCCAGAAGATCTGGAGCACGTACTTGTGTTGATCGCCTTTTGGAGATATGAATAGTACCCATGCGCCGGCTCCTTCAAGCTTCACTGATCCGTCAAAGTACATGATCCAATGCTCGAGTGGTTCTTCTGCACCACTTGTTGTATTTCTGTCCACTCAGCAACAAAGTCCACCAGGGCTTGCGACTTGATGGCAGCACGTGGGACAAAGTCGATGGTGTGAGAGCCCAGCTCGATCGCCCATTTGGAGATTCGCCCTGTTGCGTCCCGGTTGTGGAGGATGTCACCAATTGGGAAAGAGGTGACTACAACAACCCGGTGAGCATCGAAGTAGTGGTGCAGCTTTCGAGACGTGATCAAGATAGCATATAATAGCTTATCGACCTGGGGATAGTGTACTTTTGATTCTGTGAGCACCTCGCTGATGAAGTAGATTGGCCGCTGTACCTTATATACAAGGCCGGGTTCCTTCCGCTTGACTACAATGGCAGTGCTCACGATGTGAGTTGTTGTTGCGATGTAGAGGAGCAGTGGTTCCTGATCAGCTGGTGCAGTAAGTACTGGTGGGGACTGGAGGAATTCTTGAGGTCTTCAAACGCCGCGTCAGCTTCTGCAGTCCATACGAACTTGTCCTGCTTCTTGAGGAGCTTGAAGAAAGGTAATCCCCAGTCACCCAGCCTTGAAATGAATCGGTTGAGTGCCGCCATACATCCGGTCAGCTTCTGGACATCCTTGAGGGGTTTTGGAGGCGCAATGGATGTAATAACGGTGATCTTCTCGAGATTTGCCTCAATTCCCCGGTGGCTGACTATGAAGCCCAGCAGTTTTCCCGCGGGCACACCAAACACACACTTGGTGGGGTTGAGCTTCCATTGGAACTCCCTGAGGTGTGCAAAGGTCTCGGACAAATCATCAATGAGGCTATCCGGGTTCTTTGTCTTCACGATGACGTCATCAATGTATGCTTCAACATTGCGGCCAATCTGAGCCTTTAAACAACTCTAAATTGCGCGCTGATATGTTGCCCCCGCGTTCTTGAGTTTGAAGGACATTGTGGTGTAGCAGTAGACGCCAAACGGAGCGATGAACGCCGTCTTGATCTGGTCGTCTTCATGCAGGCTTATCTGATGATAGCCCGAGTAGCAGTCGAGGAAACAGAGTAGAGAGCAGCCAGCTGCAGAGTCCACAACTTGATCAATACGGGGTAGCCCGAAAGGATCCTTTGGGCAGTGCTTGTTCAAGTCGGTGTAGTCGACACACATCCTCCACTCGTTGTTGTTCTTCTTGCGCACCAGGACAGGATTAGCGAGCCAGTCAGGGTGGAACACCTCTTAGATGTACCTGGCTGCTAGTAGTTTCGCCAGCTCCGATCAGATGGCTTCTTTTTTTGTCCTGGGTGAAGCGTCATAGGCATTGTTTCTTCGGCTTGGCAGCTGGATCAACGTTGAGTTTGTGCTCAGCCAACTCCCTTGGGACTCCTGGCATGTCAGAAGGCTTCCATGCAAAGATGTCGCGGTTGTCCTGTAAGAAGCTGGTGAGCGTGCTTTCCTATTTGGTAGGTAGGTCAGTGCCGATCAGCACCATCTTGGAGGGATCGCCCATCCCTAGGTCAATTGCCTTGATTGGAACTTCCTGGGAGGGCTTCATGGTTGACGTGGCTGGATTTTTCTTTGGGATGTCCAACTCAGCCTCGCCGAGTTGTTTCACCATTGCTGCTACGATTGCTGCTTGACACGGTTGCTGCATGCTTGCAGCAATCGTCAATGCCTCAGTGTCGCAATCATAGGAGGTCTTCAGTTCATCCTTTAGGGATATGATCCCCTTAGGGCCTGGCATCTTCAAGATGAGGTAGATATAGTGTGGATCCGCCATGAATTTCACCAGAGCAGGTCTTCCCAGGATTGCATGGTATGATGATTCAAAGTCAGCAACCTCGAATGTAATGTACTCAGTCCTGTATTGCCCTCGGTACCAAATGTAACTGGAAGTGATACCTGGCCGAGGGGAATGGCAGAGTTGCCTGGAACGATGTCGTGGAAGGGTGAATTAGTGGGCTAGAGCAGGTTGGTGATGTCCAAGCCCATCTTCTTCAGAGTCTTCGAGAAAAGGATGTTGAGTCCGCTTCCTCCATCGATCAATGTCCTTGTGAGTCACGCGCCAGCTACTGCCGGGTCTAGTACCAGAGGGTACCATCCCGGGTTCTTGATGTTGGTCCATTGATCATCGCGGGAGAAGCTGATCGAGACCTCTGACCACTTCAGGAAAGTGGGGATGGCAGGCTCGATGCAGGTGATCTCGCGTTGGATAAGCATTTGCTTGTGCTTCGATTCTATCTAAGCAATCCCACCAAAGATGACATTGACAACCTTGTCGGCTTGTTGGTAGCCTGTGTCTTTGTCACCTTTGCCTTCGTTGTTGTCGGAGTCATCGGGTTTGGGGCCACCTCCGGTGCTGAAAGCTTTCCTGAGCCCGATGCAATCCCTACTGGAGTGTTTGTCCTTTGGGTGGAAAGGGCACTGCTTGTCCAGTAGTTTCTCAAATCTTTTGCGGGATGGACCTTTCTCAGCAACATTGACTGAATCGTCGGGCTTGCATTTCTTGTCATTGAAGTCGCGCTTGCCACTGCTCTCGACTTGCTTGCCTTTGTTGTGATCATTGTTGTTGTTGCAGTCGCCTCCCGTCCTGTTTCAGTTGAACCTTTCGCGCTGCAGGTCCTCGGCGTCGGCCCAGCGACTGATGAGTTCGCGCATGGCCTCGAGGGTCTTTGGCATGTTTCTCCCGAAGTCGAGGTGGAATGTGGGGTCAGTAAGATCGCTGTGGAAGCAGTCAATGATGTCTTGGTCGGAGAAGCCGGCACATGTTGAACGTTTCTCCCAGAACCGGCGGTTCAGAGGTACTCGTTTTGGCCCTGTTTGCATGGGCTAGGTCCAAACGAGTACCCGGCTTCTACCATGAACCCTGGAAGTTGTTGAGGAACGCCTTGCAGAGTGCATCCCATGACTCAATGGAGTTTGGCTTCAGCCCTTCTAACTAGGTTAGCGGGACCTGGTCGAGGACTACTGGGAGATAGGTGCGCATGGTGTCGGTGTTGCCTCGTGCCGCCTTGATTACCGAGTAGTAGATGCGGAGCCACTGCTCGGGATCGCGCTTTCCGTCATATCTTTCGATATGAGCCGGCTTGAACTTCTCGGGCTAAGAAGTGGCGCGGATGCGGTCTGAGAAGACCGGGTACCCTTCGTACTTGTGAAGGTTGTGGTAACCCTGACCTGGTGGCCTGTAAATCTAGTCATACTCTTGACGCCTCCTACGCTCTTCTTCTTCCCGGTCGTGAACTCATGCGGAGATGTTGGTGGTGCGTCCTTGCTCTACAGTTGGTGTCGCAAATCCCTATCATCATCGCAGTAGTTGCGGCGTGCATCCCTGTCTCTGTTGCCATCGCGTCCGCCGTTGTGGCTCTATTGCACAACGTGGTGGCTAGGCCCCGGCGCCGACTACCATGCCTCCCTCGTTGCCGGGTTCTTGGCGGACTCTGCTTGGGTGGTGGGACTGGTTTCTGCGGTTGCCGCTGTCAGTAGGTGGTTGCTTGCTTGGCAACTTGTTGCCTTGGATTTGGTGATGGACTTGGGCAGGGTTGATGACGTCATGTTGAATGGCTGCTGTCTCGAGCATCGTCTTCATCCTCAAGATCTCCAGGGTTTGGGCCATCTACCCAAGCTCTGTTGCGACAGCTAGAATGTTGGCTGTGGCGTTGGTGTAGACGTGTTGCCCGGCTACTTGTATGAACTTCTCGTTGAGGTTCTGTAGAGGAAGTCTGCGACTAGCACGATGGCGACGATCTGCGCGAGCAGCGTTCTCTGCGCCGATTTCGGTCAGCTTCAGCTTCGTTCTCCACGGTTGGCTCATCGTTGGAGACTTCTGGTTCTTGGCTTATCATCACCATGGCTTGGCGCCCCGGAGAGTAGCTCCCCATGCTTGAGGTGGCTTCGGCCTATGATCACCATGGTTTTGGCCTCGCGCTTGGCAGTGGCTGAGCTCCTCTTCTTCTGGATTTTTGAATTGGCGGATTTTGGCACGACCGATGGTTCAGAAACCGACTCGCACCGCTTGGTCCGCTTTGGAATCTTCCCAGCTCGAGTTGGAGTTGAACTGGGAGTTGAAGTTTCTTGAGCCCGAGTTAAGTTCGAACTCGGGATTTCCCGAGCCCAAGTTGAATTCGGACCCGGGGGCGCAATCTCGTCGAGGTTGTCGGCGAGTTCCTCCGGAGTTGGCGACTTGAGGACGCAGTCGAAATTGCCCGCGCCGTCCGTCGTGCAGACCCAGGAGCCGAAGACAAAGGTGGCGCCCTTCTTGAACGCCATGTCGCTGTCGCAGTTGATGATGACTGGTGCCATCGAGCTTGCTTTACGATTCTCGACGAGAGCCCCTACCTGGTGCGCCAGCTGTCGGTTTTTTATACCAGCTAGCCTACTATAGGGGGTCCCTAAGTAGTCGAGTTGTTCGTAAGGGCCTCGCCAGAACCATAAGCATGATGGTGAACATGAGACGATTTAGATAGGTTCAGGCCGCCTCGAGTAGAGAGCGTAATGCCCTACGTCCTGTATGGTGGATCGCTTCGTATTGATGGTTATGATTTTACAAGGGGTCCCTGCCTCACCTTATATACTCGGGAGACAGGGTCTACAAGGCAAGAAATACAAACTCCTAGTCGGATATAATACACAGAGTCCTAACATGAGTAGGTCGGGTTGTTTCCTAGTACCCGACTAGTTTCCTTAATCTATACGCCTCTTCCTTGTATCTGTCAGAGTTGCCAGCCTAATTTCCTAACGGGCCTACAACCCATGAGGACTCCCATGGATCTTGGACCGTCAATCAGTAATACAGGATTTGATACAATATTGAGTCTGTTGTGTGCATCATTCCCTCAGAGCAAGTTACCCAAATCATACATTGAAGCAAAGAAATATCTTCGTGACTTGGGCCTTGGGTATGACACCATTCATGTGTGCAAGAATAACTATGTGTTATTTTGGGGAGTCCATGCTAATGATGAGGAGTGCCACATATGCAAAGAATCAAGATCGCAAGACAACGATAGTGCAGACATGTTCCTCATACGGTTTTGAGGCACTTCCCACTTATAGCCAGGTTGAAGAGGATGTTTGCTTCAAGCCGAACATCTGCGGACACCCAATGGCACAAGAAGGTCTACAAGCCAGTGGACAGTGTGATGTGCCATCCATCAGATGGAGAGGCTTGGAAGCACTTTGATAAAGTGTATCCAGGATTTGTAGGTGAGGCAAGG
>CM014275.1:28524566-28561651 GCA_004135705.1 Alloteropsis semialata
TTCACCAACAACATCATGGTGCTCTCGAGGTGTCCAGTCATGAAAAGGGCTAGCAGGACTTGGCTCATCATGAGACTGTTGAGTCACTACACCTTCAGCACCAACAACATCATGAGACTGTTGAGTCTCTACACCATCAGCGCTACACTCCTCTGTCGCTGTAGGCAGCTCTTCGGTATGCAGTCTTTTGGATGACCTTGTTCTCACAGCAGCAACGGCTTCTGATCGTCCATACGGCCTCACTCTTTTGGTTCGAGTTCCTCTAGGACCAGCCATGTCGGTGTTGCCTCTGGACCGTATTGCAGAGACATTGTGGCACCTAGTTTGTGCAGGAGGAGCCTGTTGTAGGAAAAGTATGTTTGTTACCATGTCATACAAGTGTATCATACAACACTAATGTATGCTAATGACATTGAAATAATCTACTTTACATGCCACCACAAGAATAAGCAAAACATCTACCTCAATTGCAAGGGTTTGGGGCTCCTCCTCCTCTAAGTCCATATCAGCATCCCCCTAAACATTTTCTTCAGCTTCAGGGTGATAATCTGATGAATCAGATCATTCGACAGGACTAGAAGTGCTGCCGTGATCCAGTAATGGATTTGAAGCTGATCTAAGATATGCTGCTATATCACAAACCCCCAATTCAGCCATTCTTCTAAGATTTTCTTTGACAATGGCCTCACGCTCATGCTTATAATCAGTTATTGGATGTTCTTAAAGTTGGCAACAAATTTTATGTGTTAGATCGTACTACACTAAACTGCTGACACTACAATGAGTAATGCAACAATCTGTAACCATAGAATATCCTTAGCCATACTCATCGTACCTTGGCCTACGCCGCATCCGCGGCCTCCTCGGCGTCCGCATCCGCGTCCGCGTCTTCCCATCCGGCGAGGCGAGGTAGGAGTTGAGGCGCGAAATCGGTGCCGGCGAGGGGGTGGACATGGTCAAGGACGACAATGATGAGATCCGGTGCTAGGCGACGACGTCGACGAGGAGGAGGAGGAGGAGATCCGGTACGGGGCGACGCCGATGAGGAGGAGGAGGACCCTGCTGGAGCCTCCACCTCGTCCTCCTCGTCATTTTTCTGAGGGCTTTCAGCCTGGCTCTACCTAAAGTCTAAGTCCGTCCCTCCTTCCTACTTAGCTCTCCTCATACGAGAAGCGCCCCACAAAGAGGGAAGGAGTTGACTGAACATCTCAGCCATTGGCGGGAATTTCGCTCGCATCCGATGTGGGTTACTGACTACGACCCCGCCCACGTTCCTCGCCAGACACGGTGAGTCACAGTTTAACTGTTAGTACCACAGCAGTACATCAGTTTCCCGGGTCCCTATATCGGTATGTGCTCAGTACGTTCAAAGCTTGATTCCAAGCAAACATCATGTTTCCTAAAGTTCATTATCTGGGCAGGACCATCCCAAATTACCAAAGCATCCAACAAATTACTACTCTCACAAACTCGTCCTGCCCAACATTGCTCAAAGCCTTACTAATCATATTTTAATTCATAAACAAGTAGTCCTAGGATGCAGGTGACCGGGAAATCACCTGAATCTACTGTAGTGAGCAGGTCTAAGCAATTCTACTTTTATCTTTTTGAAAAGGTGGCAAAGATATCTCTAATCAAGGAATGATCATGCATTAAACTGGGTTTCATTCAACTCTTACTCTAATGCACAATCAAAGGCTCAATCACATTGTATTGTATTTAATAAAACAGGGACAAGTATGCTCCGGGGCTTGCCTGGCTCACTGATCACAGGCTCGGCGGCTTGAGAGGCTTGCGGTGCGGCTTCAGCTTCGGTCTCAAACACCACCTCGTCCCCTTCCTGGACGTCGTCAGGAACTTCTACCAGCTATGGCTGCAATGTATCTTGATCTACACGACATGATGCAAGAATGCAAAATTAAATTAGAGGCCCTCTCCCAACCTAATCTTTTGAAATCTACTAACAAAACAAAAATCCTAAATTAACTATTACTACCAAATTACTAAAACTATGCAAAAACCTAGATTACAAACTATGAATGCATAAACAAAAATGCAACTATTCCTCCAAAATTTATGACTCCTACAAAAAGATATGAATTTCTAATCTATTTAATGCATTAAATAAAACCTTAAAGACCTAAAAACCTAAAAACCTAAACAATTTCGTAAAAGGCCCCCCGACTTTTTCCTTCTCAGCCCTCGCTCCCTCTCCCTCTATCTCACTGGCCAGCGGGCCCGGCCCCTAACTCTCTCCCTCTCCTTCATCTCTGGCTGACAGCGGGCCCGCCCTCCCCTTCTTCTTCACGGACGCGCCCGCGCACGGCAAGCAGAGCCGACCACGGCGGCTCTGATCCGTGACGGAAACCGCCGCCGGCAAGGCTCGCGGCTCATCAAACCCCATGGCTACGCGTTCCACTCCCTCGCGCACCCATCCCCCAAACCAGAGCCCAACATCATCGACTCTGGGCGGTTTTCAGAGCGCCGCTACGGAGATCCGGTACGGGATGACGCCGACGAGGAGGAGGAGATGTGGTGCGGGGTGACGGCGTGGAGGAGGTCCTGGGCGACGGCGTGGATGAGGCAGAGAAGGAGGAGGAGATCCGGTGCGGGGCGACGGCGTGGAGGAGATTCGGGGTGAGGCCATGGAGGAGGTACGGGGTGGCGGCGGGGAGAAATGAGTTGATTTTTTGGGAGCGGGACGGGAATTAATATATTGGACTGAGGCGCGCAGCGTGAGTTCGCAAAAATGCCCTTGAATACTCAGTGCCAACCGACGTTTGGACGCAGGGGTATTACTGGCCTTTCAAGGTCAAAATTTCGGTGTTTGAAATTTTTGAGTCCCGGTTTGGCGCCCGACATTTGTTGGACCCACATGTCATGCAGTGTCCGAGTTCATCTCCAGTTCTTGGTAGACAGTACATTTCTGTTTTTGATTCGTAATTAACAACTCAAACATGTATAGATTGGTCATATAAGGTCCAAAAGAGTTTATTTTTGTTTCTAAATTTTTCTACAATTGGCCTTTATCGTTTTCATTATGATAAGATAGTTAAAATGTGTAAACTAGTTAACGTTAATATCTTATGCACAACTTGTAATGTTTGAAAAAATTTGCATAGATCACACCAAAATGATTTTGGTTACCAATTTTTGTGAACATGCACATCTTATGCACCTGAACATGTTACAATATTGCTGAGATATTTACAATAATTCAAACTTACAGGTGTTCAGTTTACTGTGAAGTTGCTTCAAAACTCCATCTCACATGAAGATCACTCTTAGGTTTCAAAAGACATGCCATGTTAAAAGTTTCCAAAAAATGTAACAAAATTTGTACATGATTATTTGGTCATGGAAAATACGTGTGCCAAATTTGAACCCACAATTCATTATACTTTGGGAGATAAAAATGTGAAAAATATTAGAAAATCAGCCTTTTTTGTTTTTTTGTATGTTGCAAGAAAACATGAGTCTATAGCTATAACTTGATGTAGAGGTGCACATTGTGTACCCCAAGCTACAAAAATGTTCTAGGAATTTTTAGGATATATATGTCCATGGGCACTTCATATAATACTCATCACATGAATACAAATTCAAAACACCCACATGAGATGAAATTTTTCAAAAAATCCAAAAACTTTATTGAACATGGAGGAGTACATAGTGCACATGCTCACGAAATTATACTGCATGAATCGACATATTCTTTGAGATAGAAAATAATTCATAATTAGGAAGCAGGAAAACGTATTACTTGAAAGACGCCTTTTCTGAGACAAAGCGAATTCCATTGGCACAGCTTCACCAGGACAAAGCGATAACGTTGTTCGGAAAGACGCCTTCACTAGGACAAAGCGAAACAAATTTTGGAAAGATGGTCGAGCTGCATTCCGTTGGCCTGACCCTGTCCCCACCACCCGGCGGCGGCGGAGGAGGGATCACCGTCAATCCTGTTGGCCTGAGCCACTCCCCCCACCCGACGGCGGAGGAGGGATCACCGTCGATCCCATTGGCCTAAGCCACTACCCTCCACCTGGCGCAGCGCATCGTCGACGACCCGGCCTTCCTTCAGGCGTTCATCTCCTACTCGGACAATGCTGGTAACTTTCAGTCCCCAGATGCGTTCTTTGTTCTGATTTTTGGTGCCTTGGGGCATGGGGCAATGGAACTGATTCAATGACAGAAGTTAACACATTTTTTTTTGTTTATCACACTTCATTTTTTAGGTGGACAGAAGTTGGGTCCTTGGGCCGAAATTTACTCAGGCGCACAGAGATGGGGTTGTGGAATTTATGCATTTTGTTGGGCAGAAGTTTGGAAAGGATCAGCTCATAAAATGTCCATGCCGCCGTTGTGTGAATCTGCATGATTTTTCACAGATTGAAGTCAACATTCACCTATTTTATTATAGGATGTCAGCTACATACACAAGGTGATTTCTGCATAGTGAAGCAGATGATGTTGATGTTGTCGAGGATGCACAGGGCTTGGGGATGCATCTGGATGATGGTGATGATGCACAAGGTGCTGCTGGGATGGAACTGGATGAGGAAGAGGATAGTGATGATGCAGTTTCAGATGTGGAATTGTTGGCAGATTTGTACACAGTCACAAAGGAGGACGATGAAGCAACAGAGCCAATGCATTTCAATAAATTGGTGAAGGACTTGACAACATCCCTGTACCCAGGATCTAGATACAGCAGATTTTTATTTATTGTGAGGTTGCTCCGGATAAAGTCCCGCCATAAAATCAGTGTCGATTTTTTATACCGGCTAGCCTACTATAGGGGGTCCCCAAGTAATCGAGTTGTTCGTAAGGGCCTCGCCGGAACCAGAAGCACGATGGTAAACACGAGACGATTTAGACAGGTTCAGGCCGCCTCGAGTAGAGAGTGTAATACCCTACGTCCTGTATGGTGGATCGCTTCGTATTGATGGTTACGAATTTACAAGTGGTCCCTGCCTCACCATATATACTTGGGAGACGGGGTCTACAAGGCAAGAAATACAACTCCTAGTTGGATACAATACACAGAGTCCTAACATGAGTAGGCCGGGTTGTTTCCTAGTACCTGACTAGTTTCCTTAAGTTGTACGCCTCTTCTTTGTATCTGTCAGAGTTGCCGGCCTAATTTCCTAGCGGGCCTACAGCCCATGAGGACTCCCATGGATCTTGGACCGTCAAGCCACCGAGTGTCTTCATGTCTTCATGCCTGCCGAGTTGTTTCTCAACAATTTCAGCATCAGTCGAGTTGTTTTCTTATCATCCGGCTTGTTTATTGAAAACCTTCAGAAGTGAACATGATGTGCTCCTTGCCGACTTCTTTTGCAGTCAGCCCCCGGGCTTTGATTTGTAAACAAAAGATGATGTAAAAACTTCGCCATTTACTATAATGGTGTCCAGCTTTTGAAAAAAGATGGACCCATTATGGGTCTAGCCCCCGAGCCTAGAAATGTTTTCAAGGATTAAAAACAATTCCAGGGTCTTTAATGAAAACTTTCCAAAAGAAATATATTATTTTCCCCCAGCCTCCAAGTTTAAAGCAGATGACAATAAGCTTAAAGACTTCTGTAGAAATAAGTATATTCTTTGATTTGGAAAAAAATCACTCGCATTAAGCATCAGCCCCCGAGTATAAAAATACATCGGAAAATGACTTAGCTCGTTAGGAAATTGCCACACAAATGTGCATCTGGTTAAAACCGCGAATACACAAGTGTTGGCGCTTGAGGAGAAAACGGCTTTTTAGAGAATACAACTAGGGTTACCACTTCAATTTATAAAAACAGAGGGTAAACCACATTGTATTCACATCTACTGCAGCCGCCGCTCCCAAATCTCAAATCCTTCCACACTCGTGCGCGCCCTTGAATCCATCCAGGCTCCACTCGAGATCTCCCCGGATAATCCCCCAATCAGAACCAAATGGGAAAACCAACACCAAGCAAGTCCGCCACAAGCAAATCTGCTACCAGCAAGAAGCCCTCAAAGAATCCAATCATGGATATGCTGGTCTTCAAGAACACACCTACTCCTGCACTTGTTTGGAAGCCATCCAAGGCAACAGATGAGCTGGTGCAGGATCTCATCAACCAAGGTTATCTCCTCGACAAATCCATTTCTTTTTGGCGCACTGATGTAGGAAAAGTGTGGCCATTTGATGAAGTCCATGAAATTGTAGTTTTTGCCGCTTTCTATGAGCGTGGATTCGCCTTGCCCGCTCATGATTTCCTTCGTGGCCTTCTTGCTTTCTACAAGTTAGAGTTGATTCATCTCAACCCTAACTTCATTCTCCAAATTTCTCTTTTCATCCACCTCTGCGAAACCTTCCTTGGAATCGACCCGCACTTCAATCTGTTTCGACTTCTTTTCTGCGTCAAATCCAGTCACGACAAAGAAGTCGGCGTGGCCGAAATCTAGCTCCGTCAAGGCATGAAAAATGTCTATTTCGATTTCAAGATGAATGACTCCATCAAGAATTAGGTGGACAAGTGGTTCTATGTAGAGAACCAGCCCCCAAAGGTGACCAAGCACTCAGGGCACCTGCCGTGTCAACAGAGGAATTGGAATGAAGCTCTTGACAGTGATAAGGTCGAAGGGATCTCCAGCCTGTTGAAGATGATCTCTGACTTGAAGGAGAAAGGCCTAACGGCCATTGGGATTGCCAGCTCATTCTTGCGCTGGCGCGTACAACCCTGCCAAAAGCGGGTGCACGCTGGCTATCAGTCCACCGGCCCCAATGACCCAACCAGGATCATCTCCACCGATCTGTCTTCCGTCGAAGTCATCGTCCGTGTTCAAGTTCTGTTCATGGATGCGCAGGAGCTGCCTCGCCGAGTACCCGGGTACTCAGCAAGTCGTCCTCCACCAGTGGTAAGTCTAAAATCAACCCGAGTACTATTTTTGATATCCTCCTTCTTACTTCACAAAAACTGATAAGTTTCTTTCCCAATTTTAGGAATTGTGGACAAGATTTGCTTCCGCTCCTCCCGTAACGGAGAATAACCAGACCGGCCTGCCTGAGCAGCCCCTGTCCTCACCGCTCCAGCAAACCGCTGGGAGTTCAGGGAGAGGGAAGAAGAAAGCAGCGCCAGTCATCGATAAAGTTGCGCTGGAAGATGGATCCTCATCATCGGATGACGATGCACTCCCATAGTCTCTCCCCAAGATTCTTGGGCAAGGAGGATCGAGACTGAAGAGGCCGTGTTTCGATGACGCGCCTAGTCCGCAGGTACCCAAGAAGAAGCGAGCCGTGTGGAAGAGGCTGTCTCCTTCCCTCGAGAAGCCTGCTGATGTCGGTCTTGCTGAAGCAGAGGTCCTTGAAGCAAAGACGGAAGCAAATGTGGAGATTCCTATGGGGATCCCACTGCAGCCATCTCCCCCCAAGGTATGTCAGTAATCATTTGAAATCGTTCGTCTTGATTTGTGCCGGGTTCTTTCTCTTGATCTGAGGTCTTCTATGCAGCAACCACAAGAAGAGGAACCCACTCGTCAAGAAGAAACACACGAGCCCCAAGACATCCCGTCTGGAGGGTTCAATTTTGACCTCGACGAGCCGGAGTTCGACATGGAGTTTGCCAGGTAAGTAATCTGCTCCAGTATTCAGCGTCGTCTGAATATTGATGATGTTCAGCAAATTGATTCTTGGAAATCTTCTGTCTTGTTCAGCCGGTCACCTACTCCGCCTCCCGCACAATCGCCAAAGATCCCGAATGTGAACCCATCCGCAGAGATCCATGACAAGGAGGTAGGAGTGGAGCAAGAGCCAAACCCTCAAGCATCTTCGCAGCTCCATCCACAAGAGCCAAGCGCCGCCACTTCGTCGTCTTTCACAGTACCGGAGCAAGCTGCTCTGGGTACTTCTGTTCCAAGGGTGTGGCCCAAGGCAACAGAAAGTACTCGGATGGCTAGTCTCCGTTCTGAGGAACTCGATGCGGCTGCTGGTCTGGTAAAGGCGGCGACCATCGAAGAGATTATCTGGGAGAAGAAGAAGCCCCGAGAGCCGTCGCCGGATCCATTCCATATCTTCACTGGAACGCCGGGCGTAAATATTAATGAAGATGAGGTTAGCAACTCTCCAAGCTCACTGAGGTTAGTATAGAGTAAATTAATACTAAAAGTATACTTATCTCCTTTGGGTCTTTTGTTGATCAACCTGCCACCTTGTTTTTGGGAATAGAGCATACTTGTTCGGTCGCATCAAAAGTCTGAAGATGCTCCGCAGAGCTAGAATGTCCATTACTCAAGCGGAGAAAGCTGCAGACGACTTGGCCAAAGGGCAAGAGTCATGGGAGCAAGAGCGCACCAAGCTTCGCCTCGAGCTGGATGAGGCATAAAAGAAAATCAACTTGTATCAAGACCAGCGAGAGGATGTAGTCGAGAGGAACAAGTCGCTTAGACAGAAACTCTCAGGTATGTCGCCGAGTACTTCTCCCCATTGTTAGCATTGATCATATAGTAAAAATAATATGATGTGTTTGACGCAGAGGGTGAGAAGCGCATTGAAGCTCTAAAGGCCGAAGTAATCGACATGAAGAACCGCTTTTACCGGCAACAAGAGCGCGCGGACCAGGTCGAGCAGCGGGAGAAAGATTGCATGGCGGAGCTTGCTGAAGAGCAGAAGATGTGCCAGCACGCCGATGCACAGCTCGTCCAGGACATGACCATGATCCACGACCAGGAGGAGGAGATCCAGGCACTTCGCGTGGAAATCAACCGTCGTGGTGCAGAACTTGAATCCTGGAAAGAGGCTGCCCTCCTGCCAGTCGATGTATATGCCAAGGCACCCGCGGGTAGTGCTGCTCCTCCTCCCCTTGATCTGCTTCGAGCAACTCCTGGGCATGAGCGTGCGTATTGCCAGCGGATCGCCCGATCATGTACTAGGCTGGTACTCGGACTGGTCCGATCCTGATTCCCCACCCAGCCCCTGAGTATTACGCGAGGACGAATCAACCCGGCATGTACCCGAGACATGTATGATACCTACATGGAGGAGGAGAAGGACACAGCGGAGAAGATAGTATCCCGCCTTAAGTTCTAGGTCTTCTTGTTACGTAAGAAAAAACTTTGTAGTGAACTATTTTAGATGTAAATACTAATGTTTCATCAACAAGAGTACCTGTTTATCTGTGTTATGTGCCCGATCCTTCTGTGTGAAAACAGAAAGTAGATCGCTTTTGTTTGAATGTAGCCTGTCTGGGTTGTTTTTAAACAAACCGGCATGATTCAAAATTTTGTAGTATAAGCGTTACTTGGCAAGCAAGCGTAGCATGATACACGTATCCGAATTCCAGGCTTGATGACAATGGAATATAGACACTTTATTATGTTTGGCTAAAAAGCCGATATCAGTACATTGATAGGACTGACTTTATTGAATCTTAACAACTCCTAAAAACTTCTTAAGGGTAAAAATGCCGCAAGTGCTCAATGTTCCAAGCATTGGGTACCTCTGTTCCGTCTTCCCGCTGTAGCTGATAAGTACCCGGGCTGATAACCCTTGATACTATGAATGGACCTTCCCATGGTGAGGATAGCTTGTGCTGATCTTTTGTACTCTGAATTCTCCGAAGGACCAAATCACCAATGTTGAATGACCTTGTTTGGACATTTTGGTCGTGATACCGTCTGAGTTCTTGCTGGTACTTCATTGTCCTGATCAACGCTGCTAGCTTCGCTTCCTCTAGCATGTCCACATCTTCTGCTCTACTCTGCTCTGCTGCTTCCTCCGAGTAGTTTTGAATTCTTGGAGCATTGTACTTGATGTCCACTGGGAGTACTGCTTCTAAGCCATAGACCAGAAAGAAGCGTGCTTGCCCCGTCGTGTGGCTGGGCTGGGTTCTGAGCCCCCATACCACGGCTGGCAATTCTTGCACCCACTTGCCGCCGTACTTTTTGAGCGGTTCATAGAGCCTTGGTG
Organism: Alloteropsis semialata; assembly: GCA_004135705.1. Classification (NCBI taxonomy): domain Eukaryota; kingdom Viridiplantae; phylum Streptophyta; class Magnoliopsida; order Poales; family Poaceae; genus Alloteropsis; species Alloteropsis semialata. The sequence continues at coordinate 28,534,498 of CM014275.1, forward strand.
AGTGGTTCATAGAGCCTTGGCTTGAGTCCTTGAAGTATGAGGCCGTTAGCTCTCTCAACTTGTTCATTGGCACGTGAATGCGCCACCGATGCGTAGTGGACATCAATTCCTAGACTATCGCAGAAGTCAAAGAACTCGCTCCCTGTGAATTCGGAGCCAAGATTAGTGATAATGCGATTCGGGACGCCGAAACGATGAGCAATGTCTTGGATGAACTTGGCCGCCTTTGCTGCTGTAGCGTGGACCAGCGGCTTAACTTCAATCCACTTAGTGAACTTGTCAATCGCCACGTAGAGATATTTGAAACCTTTTGGCGCAGTCTTGAGTGGTCCAACCATATCAAGCCCCCAGCATGCGAAGGGCCAAGAGGGCGGTATGGTCTTGAGGACTATTGCTGGGACATGAGCTTGCCGGGCAAAGAATTGGCAGCCCTGATAAGTCTTCACGATTTCTTCTGCGTCGGCCACAGCGGATGGCCAGTAGTACCCGGACCGGAAGGCCTTGCTGACGATCATGCGGTGAGCAGCGTGGTTGCCACAGATTCCGCCGTGAATTTCTTCAAGGATCTCCCGTCCGACTTCTGGAAGGACGCACTACATCAAGACTCCAGATGATGCACCACGTCGAAAGAGGGTGGAGCCAACTACTACATAGTGCTTGCTTCGCCTGATGACTTGCTCAGCTTCCACCTTATCTTCAGGCTCTTTCTAATGTAGGATGTACTCGATGAAGGGCTTTGTCCACTCAGGTGTAATCACCATGACTTGCTGATGAGGGGGTGTTGTAGTCGGTTGTACTTCCTGCTCTCTGATGGATGGATGTAACAGCTTATGGACGAAAACGCCGCCCGGTACTTGCGCTCGGTGAGAACCCAGCTTTGAAAGTGCATCAGCAGCCATGTTGTTGTCCCTAAGGACGTGATGAAATTCGAGTCCATGGAAGTGCTTCTCGAGTTTGCGGACCTCCATGCAGTATGCGTCCATGTTCTCCTTGGTGCAATCCCAGTCTTTGTTGACCAAGTTGGTGACCACCAAGGAATCACCGTAGACCACCATGCGCTTGATGCCAAGGGAAGCAGCCAGGCATAGCCCGTGTGGTAAAGCTTTGTACTCGGCTTCATTGTTGGTGGCTTTCCAGAAGATCTGGAGCACGTACTTGTGTTGATCGCCTTTTGGAGATATGAATAGTACCCATGCGCCGGCTCCTTCAAGCTTCACTGATCCGTCAAAGTACATGATCCAATGCTCGAGTGGTTCTTCTGGCACCACTTGTTGTATTTCTGTCCACTCAGCAACAAAGTCCACCAGGGCTTGCGACTTGATGGCAGCACGTGGGACAAAGTCGATGGTGTGAGAGCCCAGCTCGATCGCCCATTTGGAGATTCGCCCTGTTGCGTCCCGGTTGTGGAGGATGTCACCAATTGGGAAAGAGGTGACTACAACAACCCGGTGAGCATCGAAGTAGTGGTGCAGCTTTCGAGACATGATCAAGATAGCATATAATAGCTTATCGAGCTGGGGATAGTATACTTTTGATTCTGTGAGCACCTCGCTGATGAAGTAGATTGGCCGCTGTACCTTATATACATGGCCGGGTTCCTTCCGCTTGACTACAATGGCAGTGCTCATGATGTGAGTTGTTGTAGCGATGTAGAGGAGCAGTGGTTCCTGATCAGCTGGTGCAGTAAGTACTGGTGGGGACTGGAGGAATTCTTGAGGTCTTCAAACGCCGCGTCAGCTTCTGCAGTCCATACGAACTTGTCTTGCTTCTTGAGGAGCTTGAAGAAAGGTAATCCTCTGTCACCCAGCCTTGAAATAAATCTGTTGAGGGCCGCCATACATCCAGTCAGCTTCTGGACATCCTTGAGGGGTTTTGGAGGCGCAATGGATGTAATAGCGGTGATCTTCTCGGGATTTGCCTCAATTCCCTGGTGGCTGACTATGAAGTCCAGCAGTTTTTCCGCGGGCACACCAAACACACACTTGGTGGGGTTGAGCTTCCATTGGAACTCCCTGAGGTGTGCAAAGGTCTCGGACAAATCATCAATGAGGCTATCCGGGTTCTTTGTCTTCACGACGACGTCATCAATGTATGCTTCAACATTGCGGCCAATCTAAGCCTTTAAACAACTCTGAATTGCGCGCTGATATGTTGCCCCCGCGTTCTTGAGTTTGAAGGACATTGTGGTGTAGCAGTAGACGCCAAACGGAGCGATGAACGCCGTCTTGATCTGGTCGTCTTCATGCAGGCTTATCTGATGATAGCCCGAGTAGCAGTCGAGGAAACAGAGTAGAGAGCAGCCAGCTGCAGAGTCCACAACTTGATCAATACGGGGTAGCCCGAAAGGATCCTTTGGGCAGTGCTTGTTCAAGTCGGTGTAGTCGACACACATCCTCCACTCGTTGTTGTTCTTCTTGCGCACCAGGACAGGATTAGCGAGCCAGTCAGGGTGGAACACCTCTTTGATGTACCTGGCTGCTAGTAGTTTCACCAGCTCCGATCAGATGGCTTCTTTTTTTGTCCTGGGTGAAGCGTCATAGGCATTGTTTCTTCGGCTTGGCAGCTGGATCAACGTTGAGTTTGTGCTCAGCCAACTCCCTTGGGACTCCTGGCATGTCAGAAGGCTTCCATGCAAAGATGTCGCGGTTGTCCTGTAAGAAGCTGGTGAGCGTGCTTTCCTATTTGGTAGGTAGGTCAGTGCCGATCAGCACCATCTTGGAGGGATCGCCCATCCCTAGGTCAATTGCCTTGATTGGAACTTCCTGGGAGGGCTTCATGGTTGACGCGGCTGGATTTTTCTTTGGGATGTCCAACTCAGCCTCGCCGAGTTGTTTCGCCATTGCTGCTACGATTGCTGCCTGACACGGTTACTGCATGCTTGCAGCAATCGTCAATGCCTCAGTGTCGCAATCATAGGAGGTCTTCAGTTCATCCTTTAGGGATATGATCCCCTTAGGGCCTGGCATCTTCAAGATGAGGTAGATATAGTGTGGATCCGCCATGAATTTCACCAGAGCAGGTCTTCCCAGGATTGCATGGTATGATGATTCAAAGTCAGCAACCTCGAATGTAATGTACTCAGTCCTGTATTGCCCTCGGTACCAAATGTAACTGGAAGTGATACCTGGCCGAGGGGTACGGCAGCGTTGCCGGAACGATGCCGTAGAAGGGTGAATCAGTGGGCTTGAGCAGGTTGGTGATGTCCAAGCCCATCTTCTTCAGAGTCTTCGAGAAAAGGATGTTGACTCCGCTTCCTCCATCGATCAATGTCCTTGTGAGTCACGCGCCAGCTACTGCCGGGTCTAGTACCAGAGGGTACCATCCCGGGTTCTTGATGTTGGTCCATTGATCATCGCGGGAGAAGCTGATCGAGACCTCCGACCACTTCAGGAAAGTGGGGATGGCAGGCTCGATGCAGGTGATCTCGCGTTGGATAAGCATTTGCTTGTGCTTCGATTCTATCTAAGCAATCCCACCAAAGATGACATTGACAACCTTGTCGGCTTGTTGGTAGCCTGTGTCTTTGTCACCTTTGCCTTCGTTGTTGTCGGAGTCATCGGGTTTGGGGCCACCTCCGGTGTCAAAAGCTTTCCTGAGCCCGACGCAATCCCTACTGGAGTGTTTGTCCTTTGGGTGGAAAGGGCACTGCTTGTCCAGTAGTTTCTCAAATCTTTTGCGGGATGGACCTTTCTCAGCAACATTGACCGAATCGTCGGGCTTGCATTTCTTGTCATTGAAGTCGCGCTTGCCACTGCTCTCGACTTGCTTGCCTTTGTTGTGATCATTGTTGTTGTTGCGGTCGCCTCCCGTCCTGTTTCAGTTGAACCTTTCGCGCTGCAGGTCCTCGGCGTCGGCCCAGCGACTGATGAGTTCGCGCATGGCCTCGAGGGTCTTTGGCATGTTTCTCCCGAAGTCGAGGTGGAATGTGGGGTCAGTAAGATCGCTGTGGAAGCAGTCAATGATGTCTTGGTCGGAGAAGCCGGCACATGTTGAACGTTTCTCCCAGAACCGGCGGTTTAGAGGTACTCGTTTTGGCCCTGTTTGCATGGGCTAGGTCCAAACGAGTACCTGGCTTCTACCATGAACCCTGGAAGTTGTTGAGGAACGCCTTGCAGAGTGCATCCCATGACTCAATGGAGTTTGGCTTCAGCCCTTCTAACTAGGTTAGCGGGGCCTGGTCGAGGACTACTGGGAGATAGGTGCACATGGTGTCGGTGTTGCCTCATGCCACCTTGATTACCGAGTAGTAGATGCGGAGCCACTGCTCGGGATCGCGCTTTCCGTCATATCTTTCGATATGAGCCGGCTTGAACTTCTCGGGCTAAGAAGTGGCGCGGATGCGGTCTGAGAAGACCGGGTACCCTTCGTACTTGTGAATGTTGTGGTAACCCTAACCTGGTGGCCTGTAAATCTAGTCATACTCTTGACGCCTCCTACGCTCTTCTTCTTCCCGGTCGTGAACTCATGCGGAGATGTTGGTGGTGCGTCCTTGCTCTACAGTTGGTGTCGCAAATCCCTATCATCATCGCAGTAGTTGCGGCGTGCATCCCTGTCTCTGTTGCCATCGCGTCCGCCGTTGTGGCTCTATTGCACAACGTGGTGGCTAGGCCCCGGCACCGACTACCATGCCTCCCTCGTTGCCGGGTTCTTGGCGGACTCTGCTTGGGTGGTGGGACTGGTTTCTGCGGTTGCCGCTGTCAGTAGGTGGTTGCTTGCTTGGCAACTTGTTGCCTTGGATTTGGTGATGGACTTGGGCAGGGTTGATGACGTCATGTTGAATGGCTGCTGTCTCGAGCATCGTCTTCATCCTCAAGATCTCCAGGGTTTGGGCCATCTACCCAAGCTCTGTTGCAACAGCTAGAATGTTGGCTGTGGCGTTGGTGTAGACGTGTTGCCCGGCTACTTGTATGAACTTCTCGTTGAGGTTCTGTAGAGGAAGTCTGCGACTAGCACGATGGCGACGATCTGCGCGAGCAGCGTTCTCTGCGCCGATTTCGGTCAGCTTCAGCTTCGTTCTCCACGGTTGGCTCATCGTTGGAGACTTCTGGTTCTTGGCTTATCATCACCATGGCTTGGCGCCCCGGAGAGTAGCTCCCCGTGCTTGAGGTGGCTTCGGCCTATGATCACCAAGGTTTTGGCCTCGCGCTTGGCAGTGGCTGAGCTCCTCTTCTTCTGGATTTTTGAATTGGCGGATTTTGGCACGACCGATGGTTCAGAAACCGACTCGCACCGCTTGGTCCGCTTTGGAATCTTCCCAGCTCGAGTTGGAGTTGAACTGGGAGTTGAAGTTTCTTGAGCCCGAGTTAAGTTCGAACTCGGGATTTCCCGAGCCCAAGTTGAATTCGGACCCGGGGGCGCAATCTCGTCGAGGTTGTCGGCGAGTTCCTCCGGAGTTGGCGACTTGACGGCGCAGTCGAAATTGCCCGCGCCGTCCGTCGTGCAGACCCAGGAGCCGAAGACAAAGGTGGCGCCTTCTTGAACGCCATGTCGCTGTCGCAGTTGATGATGACTGGTGCCATCAAGCTTGCTTTACGATTCTCGACGAGAGCACCTACCTGGTGCGCCAGCTGTCAGTTTTTTATACCAGCTAGCCTACTATAGGGGGTCCCTAAGTAGTCGAGTTGTTCGTAAGGGCCTCGCCAGAACCAGAAGCACGATGGTGAACATGAGACGATTTAGATAGGTTCAGGCCGCCTCGAGTAGAGAGCGTAATGCCCTACGTCCTGTATGGTGGATCGCTTCGTATTGATGGTTATGATTTTACAAGGGGTCCCTGCCTCACCTTATATACTCGGGAGACAGGGTCTACAAGGCAAGAAATACAAACTCCTAGTCGGATATAATACACGGAGTCCTAACATGAGTAGGTCGGGTTGTTTCCTAGTACCCGACTAGTTTCCTTAATCTGTACGCCTCTTCCTTGTATCTGTCAGAGTTGCCAGCCCAATTTCCTAACGGGCCTACAACCCATGAGGACTCCCATGGATCTTGGACCGTCAATCAGTAATACAGGATTTGATACAATATTGAGTCTGTTGTGTGCATCATTCCCTCAGAGCAAGTTACCCAAATCATACATTGAAGCAAAGAAATATCTTCGTGACTTGGGCCTTGGGTATGACACCATTCATGTGTGCAAGAATAACTATGTGTTATTTTGGGGAGTCCATGCTAATGATGAGGAGTGCCACATATGCAAAGAATCAAGATCGCAAGACAACGATAGTGCAGACATGTTCCTCATACGGTTTTGAGGCACTTCCCACTTATAGCCAGGTTGAAGAGGATGTTTTCTTCAAGCCGAACATCTGCGGACACCCAATGGCACAAGAAGGTCTAGAAGCCAGTGGAGAGTGTGATGTGCCATCCATCAGATGGAGAGGCTTGGAAGCACTTCGATAAAATGTATCCAGGATTTGCAGGTGAGGCAAGGAACTTGAGACTTGCGATTGCTTCGTATGGGTTCAATCCTTTTGGCAAATTGAGCACAACCTATAGCATGTGGCCGGTGCTTGTGGCACCATTGAAACTTCCACCGTGGGAATTTGTGAACCCGGCGCATTGTTTCATGTCTCTGCTTATACCCGGTCCAGCATCTCCAGGAAAGGATTTTGATGTTTTCTTGCAGCCACTCATCTACGAGCTGTTGGAACTATGAAAGGGTGTCAGTACCTACGACGTAGCCAGCCATGCAAAGTTCAACCTTTGTGCTGCAGTTCTTTGGTGCATTCATGACTTTCCAGCTTTAAGCACAATGTCCGGCCGAACGACGAAGGGCTATTATGCTTGTACTCATTGCGTCAAAAATCCTTTGTCATGGTCACTTCGGAATGAGTTAGGATACATTGGGCATCGCCGTTTCCTTGAAAGGGACCATCATTTGTGGCGGAGCCTGGCTTTTGATGGGCGCTGTGAAGAGCAGGAGGCGCTAGGGAAGTTCACTAAAGAGGAGGTTCTGTGGGAACTATAGAAGGTGGAACATGTCAGGCCGGGCAAGAATGTTGAAAGTAGGGAAAAAAAGTGTGGAGAGGATGATGAGCGAGTGATTTATAGCCAGAAATTTGCGTGGTGGCAGCTACCCTATTGGGGTGACTTTTTGCTGCCATACTACCTTCATGTCATGCATATAGAGAAAAACATATGTGACAACCTTGTTTCCACTATCTTGAAGGTGGAAGGAAAGACAAAGGACACAATCAATGCTAGGCTGAATTTGTATGATATGGGCATAAGGCATGAATTGCACTGCCAGCAGGATGGATCCAAGGTTAAAGCTCCACCACCTTGGTATGTCAAGACACCAGAGCACAAAACAGAGTTTTGTAAGTTTCTCAAGAGTGTCAAGTTTCCAGATAGATTCGCAGCCAACCTAGCAGGATGTCTAAGCGTAGATGGTTCCAAGTTCTTGGGCCAGCTTAAAACTCACTCTTGCCATGTCCTTTTGCAAAGACTTCTTCCTATTGGGCTAAGAAAAATTGCACACTCAGATCTATACAACACAGTTGCCAAACTTGGCATTTTTTTAGGGAGTTGTGTAGCAAAACTCTTAGGAAAGATGTTGTCCAACGCCTGAAAACCTAGATCCCACTCATCCTATGCAACCTTGAGAAAATATTCCCTCCGTCCTTTTTCACTGTAATGGTTCACTTAGCTGTACATCTTCCTGATGAGGCTTTGCTTAGAGGTCATGTGTAGTATGGGTGGATATACCCAATAGAGCGGCGACTAGGCACATTGAAAAACTTTGTAAGCAATAGGGCTAGGCCTGAAGGATCGATTGCTGAGGCTTACATAGCAAGTGAAACTTTAGCATTCTGTTCTCGGTATATTGATGATTTCAACCTGGACGGCACGATTCGTGAAAACAATGGGCCAGAAGATGATGAAATCTCTGTTTTTAAGCATGAGGTTGAGCTACAAGGCAAGGCAAAGATTGAAACCATCAATCACCAAGCATTTCGGAAGATGGTTTGGTATGTGCTAAATAATTGTGAAGAAGTTGAACCATATGTCGAGTAAGTATCAATTGTGCCTACTTAATGCTTCGTTCTGATGTTAAAACTGCATTTCTTTGCACTTTGTATTTTATTTCTTTGTACTTTATTTCTTTGCAGCTTATACAAAGTGGAGTTATTGAAAGAAGGGGTACATGCTGATGATATGGACAAAAGGCTTGCAGAAGGATTTGCAAAATGGTTTCAGACATATGTAAGTGACCTGCTGTTTCATTCCCCCATTGAAACTAACTTGAACAACATCTTCGATTAGTACTTATCATCGTCCGTCTTATATGTCGGTGCAGATTGCGAAGTAGCGTAAAATCAATCCAAATGAAGTCAGTGAAGGATTGTATGCACTATCATGTGGTCCTGATACTCGAGTGAAGCGGTGTGTAGCTTGCAAGGTCAATGGAGTCCACTAGGACACAGAGTAGTGGAGTCATGACACAGGGCATGCACGAAGGACAAGAGTTTGATTACTACGGTGTGCTTAGGGAGGTTTTCCAGTTGCAATATGCCTCAAGCCTCAACTTCATCCGGACAGTGGTTATTTTCAAATGTGATTGGTACAATCAAGTCGGCAAGACTGTCGACATTAGAAGTGATCTCTATTTCAAGTCCATCAACATTCATTCATATTGGTACAAGTCCGATCCTTACATCCTAGCCGACCAGTCAGTGAAGATATTTTACTTGCATGACAATTATAATGGCAAAGTGGATAAAGGATGGCGAATTGTCCAAAAATTTGAGCATAGGTCCACATATAATGCGTCCAAAACTGAAGTTGGTGTGTAACAAGATGAGTACTCTTTTGATTCAGAGCATGTTGTGCATCTACTTGAGGATCATGTTGAGGTGATGCACCATCAGAGTGGAGATGAGACTGTCATTCAAGCTAATTTGGAAGACCTTATAAGAAGCAAGAGCCGAGTGCAATTGCCTAAAGATCATGAGGAGGAGGATGAAACCATGGAGCAGTATTACAATGACAGCGATAATGGGTATTTCTCAATAAATGACAACACATGCGAGGATGATGATGACCTATGATGCTGCGGCTTTGCTTGGTTCTTGTGATTCTATGTTCTGTATATGAAACTGCATTTGATGTGGTCTGATGTACAACTCGATCAGTCCGGCTTGGTTCTTTCATTTCATGTCATATTGCATTTGATGTGGACCTGACTGTGTGCACGATTTGTTTGTTCTGGATGAATGTTGCTGTTTGCTGTTTGCTCCAAGAGACAAAAGATGGAAGGAGAGGGAGAGACCCATTTACTGTTTGCTCCAAAGATGGGAGGGTGAGAGACCCATTTGCTACAAAGATGGGAGGGGTGAGATACCCAGACACCAGTTTCACTGGTGGGTGATTGTATGACGGATGGGCCCAATGCCAATAGAGCCCGGCCGTCAGTGTGTCACTGTGAACCGAAGAATCGCTGCACCAATAGTCAAAACTCTCTGACCCCCATGTCCCCTCGTCTCTGCCTCACGCTCGTAGGTTTCCAAGGTCCCGTCCTGTCAGCTCCCACGCTCGTCCCAAGGTCCCGTCAGTATTAGTCCATGACGGATGGGCCCCAATGCCAAGAGGGTCCGGCCGTCAGTGAGTTTGGGATGGACGAGAGTCCGTTGGTCTTCAGTTCGTAGGAGGCTATAAACTGGTGCGCAGGGCGCATTCATCCTTATTCCTTCCACACGCCTTCTCGCTGCGCTACGCCTTCTCTCCTCCTCGCCGCGCTCCACCTTCCTCTCCTCGCCGCGCTCCACCTTCTCCCCGCGCTCCGTAAGGGATTGGCGACCTCTGCTCTCCCACCTCGCCGTACCAAGTCCTGCGTGAACGGCTGGAGCTCCACGAGGTCGACATCGCTCGGGATCGCCGGAGGAGAAGAGGGGAACAAAAGGGCTAGGGTTACGCACCGGGGAAGAAAGGGATGGATGCCGCCGGAAGCCGACGCCTCCGCTTCTTAACGGTCAACAAAAATGTCTTCGCTGACATGTGGGCCCTGCCACGTCGGATAGGATGCGTGGTGCTGACATGCGCGCATCGGAGGGTTTTCGAATCCAAGGAGGAATTGCAGATTTGACCAACAGTTGGAGGAGGTAAAATGGCCCAATACAGTAAGGAAACGCACGCCTGCGCATGGGCTTCATTCGTAACCTACAAATGGCCCAGTCCAGTAAGGGCGAACATCTGCATAGAAAAGAAAAATTTATGGCTCTGGAACCAAGCAGGCGTCGTAGCGCGGTGGTAAGTCTTTCGGTTTGCAGGGGCAAGTCACGGGTTCGAGACTTGACACCCCGGTTTGTTTTTTAACTTACGAAAACTAGGACGAGCGCGCTTAAATGTGGACCCAGTGCCATGATGGACCGTTACATGTGGACACAGCAAACCCATCGCATGCCACGTTGGAATGATGGACCCACATATGGCACACGTGTCACCTGGTGCAGTTCTATGACAAATCGAAACTGTCACAGCTCTTCAACGCGGATGGGCTGGGGTTCTATGATGATTTGGGTTTTCTGTTCTATGACGTTATTTTATGCTCCATCATAATTTCCGTCATAAAAAATTCATCACTTCTCTACCATGACGATCCATTTTTTTCGTCATAGTAACACCATCTACTGTGACGCTATTTCAGAACGTCATTACCAAATCATCATAGATGTTTGCATTTCTACTAGTGGGGTGTCCATACCATACAAAGGTACCTCTCCGTTATTGCAGGGTATTGCACCTACAATGTCTAAAGAAGTGGTGGTGCATGTCTGCAGTAGGATGGTTGTGGACAATTTTGCTATCCTACACTTTGTTGACTTGCTGCTTAATCAGTCCTATCCTCCCAAGGTACAAATTCTGCTGACTGAACTCTCCCATGTTTTTACTCTAGTCAATAGTTTGCCTCCTGAGCGAGATTGTGACCATGTGATTCCATTACTTCTTGGAGCTAAACTAGTTTATGTTCGTCCTTATCGTTATCCTCCTGCTCTCAAGGATGAAACAGAGAGAGGCAAGTTACTGACATGTTAGCTGAAGGAATTATTCAGCCTAGTGCTAGTGCCTTTTCTTCAGCAGTCCTTTTGGTAAGAAAGAAAGATGGGTCTTGAAGATTCTGTCCGGATTACAGATTTCTTAATGCTATTACCGCAAAAGGCAAGTTTCCTATTCCAATTTTTGATGATTTAATGGATGAATTGGCATGGTCTAGTTGGTTTTCTTTCTTGTATTTAGACTCTGGCTATCATCAAATTAGGATGGAAGTGGGGGAAGAATTCAAAACTGTCTTCCAAACATATTTTGCGCATTTTGAATTTAAAGTTATGGATTTGGGGCTTTGTGGTGCCCCTGGTACATTTCAAGGTGCAATGAATACCATCTAGAAACCACTTTTGAGGAAATCTGTGATTGTCTTCTTCGATGATATTCTGGTGTACAGTAAGACCTTGGAACAATATTTGTTTCATCTTAGACAGGTGTTAGAGTTACTGGCAGTTGAAAAGTGGCAAGTCAAGATGTCCAATTGTTCTTTTTCCCAAAGACAGATCTCTTATTTTGGGCACATGATCAATGAAGCTAGTGTTTCTACTGATTCCAAGAAAGTAGTTGCCATAACTTCTTGGCCTATGTCTACTTCTATTAAGGATCTCAAAAGCTTCCTTGGGCTGGTTGGTTATTATAGGAAATTTGTGAGACATTTTGTTGTTATTGCCAGGACACTCCATGATTTATTAAGGAAACATGCTTTGTTTGTTTCGACACCTGATCATCAGTCTTCCTTTGAAGCTTTGAAAGCTGCTCCGAGCTTTACCCCAGTTTTGGCCATGCCAGATTTCTCCAAACATTTCTGCATTGAGACTGATGCCTGTGATAATGGTGTGGGTGTTGTGTTGATGCAAGCTGGTCATCCTCTAGCCTTTATCAGTAAACCTTTGGGAGTGAAAACGAAGGGTCTCTCTACTTATGAGAAGGAGTATTTGGCCATTTTACTTGCTGTTGAGCAGTGGCGTAATTATCTGCAACATGCTGATTGTTGACGCTAAAACGCGCCGCGCCAAACACTCACACACGCGGAATCGCAAGATGCAGATCTGACTGCGCAGAAACCGGTGAAACCGGTTTGGGAAACCAGTGAAACCGGTTTGCTAGGGTTTCCTGCGAAGACCAACGAACGCACGCCCGGGAGGGACCCCGTCAGGGTATGCGCACCTTGGGTTGTTCTAGGATCGGTCAGGCCACCTAGAACGCCCTCAATCGCCGTGAAGACGAAGGAAGAACAACAGTTAGGGTTTGGAAGAGGCTAGGGTTTGAAGAACATAAAGTAAAGGCAAAAAGTAAAGACAAATAAAGGATAAATTGTGTTTGATCGATTGGATGATACTCAATCGGCCGCAACCCTTTATATTTATAGGGTGGGGAGGTCTTGCCCCGCAAGGAAAGTTCAAATACAAGTCGGATCTACAAAAAGAGTCCAAACCTATCACAACTCGGGGAAAACCGGTTCCACCGGTTTCCAGATCCGGTTCCACCGGTTTGTCTTGTCAGACGCAACACAGTGACCCAAACCGGTTCCACCGGTTTATAAATCCGGTTCCACCGGTTTCCCTGCAGAAACTATTCCTTGCCAATTTTGATCGCTAACATATGCCCCCCTGTTTTCTAGTAAACTTGTGCACTAGAAAACACTTCTAAGATCAAAATTGTTCTTCTGGACGATACTAAACATATAAAGCATCGGCCATGTCATGCGTCTCGCCTATGTTGAAGTTGAAGCAACTTGCTTTGGTCTCCACACCATCCTTGTAGGTGCCGCTGATCTTTGTTCAACTTCTGGCTCCATTGATTGCCTGCGCATTCTTTGTAATTTTCTCTTTTGAGTGCGAGTTAAGCCTGAGGGACACCACCTCGGCTGCATATATTTAGAATCTGATTTGCTACTATTCTCACACTGCTTAGGATCAGTACATGCATCTTTTCTAACCGGATTACCATTGTAAGCAATCGGTTGTTGAAAGACACCATAATTTGGATAAGAAATAATATGTGGTGGCATGTACATACTACCATAGTCACTAGGAGCATAATAACAAGGATATGGCCAAGACAACGGCATATATGATCCACCAAAATAATATGGCGCAGCAGCATAATTACCTTGGTATTGGTGAGATTTTCGACTACCTTGATGTCTTGGTGGTGAATTTGCATCTCCAGTGCTATGTGATCGACTCCTTTGTTTCTGGGCAGCTCCCTTCTTCTTATACTTTTCAAAAAGCTCTTCGAAGGTCGGCCCTGCTTTCTTTTTTGAACCATCAGAGTCTCCAGGTGAAAACCGGTTATACCGGTTTGAGGAACCGGTTCCACCGGTTCTATCAGAACCAGCACACTTGCTCTTGGTTTGCCCCCCGAGTGTTGAATTCCTTTTTGCAACTTGAGGGTCTTTTTTCTGCCATATCTTCTTGCTCCTTTTCTGCTCTGGTCGTGCTTCACCAATGATTACATTTTTTCCTTTTGTTGTATCGGCTTGATTTGGCCAGATCAACACTTTAGGATTCTGTAATTCAATGGTATTGACAGAAAAATATTTAGGAAAAGGATCAGAATCAACCTTCATTTCATGCAAAGTCAAATGGCCTTCATTAAGGGCCGATTGAATTCGCCTACGAAATACATTACAATCATTAGTTGCATGTGAAAAAGAATTATGAAATTTACAATATGCACGTCGCTTCAACTCATCAAGAGATGGTAAAGTATATGCACACTTGATGTATCCATTCTTATGTAACTCATCAAATATCCTATCACATTTGGACACATCAAAAGTAAATTTTATTTCTTCTTGCCGATTTTTGTGGATCGGCTTAAGTGAAGGGCAACTATATGATTGAGATTTACTTGGCCATGTAAATTCAGCAGCACATACTTCTCCATTCTCATCGTCCACTAAATCATTATTTAACATATGCATGTTAGGACGATCAGATTTTGGCCTAGCATCTTTACTTCGGCTTTCTTGAACCAAAGCTTTTTGTAATACTTGATTAAGGGTAAGAAATTCATAGCCTTCTAATTTATCTTTGATATGAGATTTCAAACCTTTAAAAGCTAATTCGGCAAGATCTTTTTCAGAAATAATCAAACTATAACATCGTTTTTTGTATCTCTAAATCTTCTAATATAATCAGCAACAGATTCATCATTCTTTTGAATAACCGATGTCAAGTGAGATAGCCTTAATTCATTATCACCACTATAAAAGTGCTCATGGAATTTATGTTCTAATTGAGACCATGTATGAATAGAATTGGGAGATAATGCCGAAAACCATGAGAAAGCAACACCAGATAATGACAAAGGGAATAATCTAACTTTCAAATGATTAACACTACCATGAATACCCATTTGTGCATTAAATTGGCTAATATGCTCCCATGTAGTCCTATTGTCTTCCCCAGTAAATTTGACAAACTCTGGCACTTTAAAACCTTGAGGATAAGGCATAGTATCAAAAGCTGGAGGATAAGGTTTCTGATATACTAAAGTTTTATTCTTAACCTCTACGCCAAAAGTATCCTTAATCAAAATAGCCAAATTTTTTATATTCTTCCATCAGACTCTGAATATAAAGATCATTTGAGCTTTGCTGATCATTGACATTTGGCACATGTTGTGACATTTGGTTCGGTGATGCATGTAATGGTTGTTGCAAATAACCCGAACTTTGGGAAGACATAGGATTTGTAGTATACGTCATTGGAGTACATGTAGGTACATTACCAGAAACACCATTAACTCGGCCAGAATTAGCCTGAGCAATTGACGTACTAGTTATAAGCTCAGGTGTTGTCTGATATGCAGCAACAGGGTAAGAACCGGTAAAACCGGTTCCTGGAACCGGTTGAACCGGATTTTGGCCGTACTGGGTATTAGGATTAAAACCGGTAGGACCGGTTACAGAAACCGGTTTTACCGGATTTGCCTGGCCAAATCCCTGAAAATTCTGTCCTGTCAAATGATTTAACGGCATCCCATATTGTGGATTTCTGGGTATTACTGCTGCCGATAAATTCTGAGGTACAATTGCGTGCTGTGAAGTACCCACTAAATCAGAATTAATAGCATTACTAATTACGGTCGAGGGTTGTTTTCCTATGGATTTATCAATCATGCCTTGAACAATCGCAAGAAGATTCTTTTGACCAGAAAGTAATAAGCCATTAATTTGCTCAAGGGTAACAGGTGCGGATGCAGCACTTACAGTGGGTGTTACCTCATCTTTTTCTTCTTCTCCTTCTGAAAGAATGACCACCTCCTTGTCCTTGGAGATAGCACCTTTTCGATCCTTGGAGAAGTGCGAGAGGAACCATTGCGCCTTATCTTCAAGTTTTTTCTTGGCCCGTTCCATCTCCTCCTTTTCATGCAACAGGAGTTGCTCGACAAGATGACGATCCTCAGCCGAAAGCTCATTGGCAGTCGGCCTTTGAATATTATCAGGATCCACCTCGCCTGGCTTCGGTAGACTCGACATGATAGTAGATCCCTTTTTTCTTGTCCCCAGCGGAGTCGCCAAAAAGTGTGTTGACGCTAAAACGCGCCGCGCCAAACACTCACACACGCGGAATCGCAAGATGCAGATCTGACTGCGCAGAAACCGGTGAAACCGGTGAAACCGGTGAAACCGGTTTGCTAGGGTTTCCTGCGAAGACCAACGAACCCACGCCCGGGAGGGACCCCGTCAGGGTATGCGCACCTTGGGTTGTTCTAGGATCGGTCAGGCCACCTAGAACGCCCTCAATCGCCGTGGAGACGAAGGAAGAACAGCAGTTAGGGTTTGGAAGAGGCTAGGGTTTGAAGAACATAAAGTAAAGGCAAAAAGTAAAGACAAATAAAGGATAAATTGTGTTTGATCGATTGGATGATACTCAATCGGCCGCAACCCTTTATATTTATAGGGTGGGGAGGTCTTGCCCCGCAAGGAAAGTTCAAATACAAGTCGGATCTACAAAAAGAGTCCAAACCTATTACAATCGGGGAAAACCGGTTCCACCGGTTTCCAGATCCGGTTCCACCGGTTTGTCTTGTCAGACGCAACACAGTGACCCAAACCGGTTCCACCGGTTTATAAATCCGGTTCCACCGGTTTCCCTGCAGAAACTATTCCTTGCCAATTTTGATCGCTAACACTGATTTTACCATTTTCGCAGACTAGAAAAGTCTGATTCATATCTCTAATCAAACGCTCAATACCCCTTGGCAGCAAAAAGGCTTCACCAAACTGATGGGTCTTCAATATCAGATTGTTTACAAGAAAGGTATTGACAACAGAGTTGTTGATGCCTTGTCTAGAAGGCCACACACTGACAGTCAGCTCCTCGCTTTGTCTACTGCTGTTCCTTAGTGGTCCTCTACTATAATTCTTGGTTATGAGCAGGATTACGTTCTAAGATTTAAGTCCAGGATTTGGTTGGAGACTCATTCCAGTTTGCATGTTCAATTTCTTAAAGCATTTCACAGCTCACCTGTTGGAGGGCACTCTGGTTTCCTTGTTACTTACAGGAGGATGAAATAGTTTTTGCTTGGAAGGGAATGAAGACGGACAGCAAAGCTTTTGTTGCTTCTTGTAAAATATGCCAGCAAGCCAAGCCTGATCATTCCAAGTATCCTGGTTTGTTGCAACCCCTCCCCATTCCTTCTTCTGCTTGGCAAATGGTGTCTTTAGATTTCATTGAAGGCCTTCTACGTTCTAAGGACAGGAATTCTATTCTGGTGGTCATTAACAAGTTTACTAAGTATAGTCCCTTCTTACCAATGAGTCACCCTTTCTCTGCTATGGGAGTGGCATAGGTTTTCTTTGACAACATCTACAAGTTGCAAGGCCTGCCATCTTCCATTATTTTAGATCGGCACAAGATTTTCCTAAGTGTTTTTTGGCAAAAATATTCAAGCTTGTGGGTGTATCCTTATGTATGAGTTCTAGTTATCATCCTCAAACTAACGGCTAGATCGAACATGTCAACCAGTGTTTGGAAACCTTTCTCTGTTGCTTTGTCCATGCTTGCCCGACCAAGTGGATGGATTGGCTTAGTTTGGCCGAGTATTGGTACAACACTAGTACACATTTGGCTATTGGGCGGTCTTCTTTTGAAGCTCTATGTGGATATATCCCTCACAGTCTGGGTCTTTCTACTGATACTGTGTGTCCTGTTCCTGATTTAGATGACTGGGTACAGTCTAGGGCGCTCATGAACCGACTTCTGCCACAATAGCTTAATAGAGCACAACAAAGGATGAAGAAGCAGGCTAACAAGAAGCGCTCAGAATGCCAGTTCCAGGTTGGTGACAAAGTGTTTATGAAGGTCAAACCTTATGTGTAATCATCCTTAGCACCTAGAGCATATCAAAAGCTTGCATTTAAGTTCTTTGGGCCATTTCTAGTACTAGCACGTGTGGGACAAGTGGCTTACAAATTGGAGTTGCCATCGTCTGCTGTTGTTCATGACATCTTCCATGTTTCCCAGCTAAAGCATTCAGTTCCTGCTACTCACCAGGTGACTATCCAATTTCCTTTGGATGACTCATCTCTTTGTGTTCCTGAACTGATCCTTGATTAGAAGGTGCTTCCTAGTGACACTTGGTCCACTACTCGTGTGTTGATCAAATGGTCTGGTGGTCCATGTTTCTTAGCTACCTGGGAGGATTTGGAGCCTCTTCTAGAAAGGTTTCTGTTGGCACCTGGTTGGGACAAGTCAGGTCTTAAAGAAGGGAGGGATGTTAGTACTCCTGCTACTGTTGGTGTCAATGGCAACTCAGCTGATTGTGCTGCTGGGCCTCGTCAGAGCAATTGGCCCAGGAAACCCAGTGTCCATGTGTCTGGCCCACAATGGTTTTGGCATATGTGTGTGCGTGAGTAGTATAAGTAGTGATAGACATGAGAAGGGAGAGGGTATCCAATGTATGAACAAACACTATTCTCGATCTGAAAACAAGTTGCCCTCGCCTATCTGCCCTATTCTTCCCCTTTCTATGCTCCTCCCTTTCCCAATTCTACTTGAACCCTAACATGCAGCCTCACTAGCCCCATGGCGGTGGCTAGGAGAGCGAGCAGGGACCACCCACGGGATGAGGGCTGTGGAACCAGGGTGTTCGCTCGGTGGACTCAAGGCATGTATGTGCGACGGCGGAGCTACTTGCAGCGATCTCATGGCATCTCTATGTGACGTGCTTGCAGGCTAGTGAGTGGCAAGTGGGCGCGACAGGTGGCGCAATGACAACAGTAGACGGGTTGCGCTGGATCCATGCAGTGGGTCCAGCATATTATTTTTGTTTTTTATTGGCACCACCAACCGGTTCCTGCCCTGCCTGGACGACCGTGCTCTTGGGCCGTCACGCCCTCCGCCCTCCCCCCTCCCCTCCATTGCACCAATCCTTTCTATGGCCGAAGGACACTGGAACCCACCCCCTCCACAACATCCTAGCAACCCTAAACTCAAACGCTAAATATGGCCTCCTTCACCACCACCCCACCCCACGGCAACCTCGCTGCCTACTGTGGCCCCCCATCTTCTACCCCTCCAGGTGAGCTGTGGTGGCACGCGGGGCGAGTGCACAAGCATGGCGAGCGTGAAGAGGAAGAAGAGCGAGAGAGAGAGATCATGTGGTGGAGAGAAGGGATCGAACGGCTGGATGATCGGAAGCCATCTAGCTTTCGGACTTCCGGAAGCTAGATAGGTTCTCTGATTATGAGTAGCTTGCAGGACATGGCCCATATATGATGTTGTGCATTTATGTTGTAGTCACAATTTGGCCCAAGCAAGGTCCCGGTAGCAGTGGCAAAGTTAACTGCAAGTTCTAAATATTGTCTTAACCATATATATTCTGAATGTTTCCAAGTGCCATCCCATGCAAGCATTTTCTTGAAGTTAAGCTACATCATTTCAAAATAAAATATTAGTAACAATTTATTTGTGGATGTATGATTCCAATACCATAAACAATCTTGTTGCAAGATGTTGGTATTTCTTACGTCGTAGATAAATCTGCAAGCGCACTGATACCGTTGTAGCTTTCACCCGGAAGTATTCAGGGTATCGAATCCACAGGGAAGGCAGTGGTTGAATAGAGTAGTTATCCATTGTATTCAATCATAACATTATTAATACACCAAAGTCTAGCAAGGGGTAAACATTGATAGATGGGTAGTGTGACACACAGAAGGTTTCATTGCTCATTATATAAGTCTAGTTAATATGAAGGTCCTAAAAGAGAACCAGGGGTTCTATGTACTTCTTGTATATGGGTTACACTCCTACAAGGGTATACTATACAAGCTCAGTAAGCGACACATGTTAGAGGGCAAATCGAGGAGTCGTGGGATCCCCTCATCCAAGGGTACTGTCACGATGTTTATCACGAAGGCCTGCAAACGCCCAGACCCGAACGGCGAGGATTACAAGAGACGGACAGGGCTGTCACCACCTGCCGCCTACCTCTTAATACGTAGGGAAGGGTATCCCTAATGTTATTCCATATACCAAACACCACGTTTACCATATGAAATACAACTCTATCTATTGTCCACCTAAATAGAGCAACCTTGCGGTACACTAGGCCATTGCCATAACATGCATCAGCTATACTAAGGTGTAAGACATACATCTTATATGATGAACACACAAGACTATAAGTCAAGTAATATAAGCAAGAGAGTAATCTCACTAATAGCTCTAAGTCTTATAAGTAAACAAAAGATACAAGATAACTGAGCTCTAGGCTTACCAAGACTCCGTCGGAAGAAGCTCAACTCCTAAGACTATTTCACTACTAACTAAGACTAGAATGTGTGGCAAAGAGAGCTCTTCCTTCTTGGTGTGTGTTGAACCGGAGCCAAGGCCACCTATTTATAGCTTGGTAGGACGGTTGGGAGTGGACACGTGGAAGATGAGGACGAACGGACTCAGTCACAGGTCGGGCGACGCGGGGAGGTCGGCCGACGTTCGATCCACCGCCTTGAGTGATGCACGGCGTAGATGGACTCCTGGAGGCGGTGGGAACGCGCACCAGAAGGATGAGGCGGTTTGGCCTCCGGACCAGGTTCGGCGACCGGGCTCGGTCAGGCGACCGTCCACCGACACCGATCAGGCCCATCTTCGGCTGAGTGACTGAGGAGTGGGTCCTAACGACGGTTCCAGGTGGGTATGTTGGTGGGCCCTTCAATCCATGTGACCTCCCCTTGGACCATTCCTATCTCTTGGATCCAACTGTCATGGATTCAACGGCTATGATGGTCCTGAAGTGTGCTTCTTTCCTGTGGCCAAATATGGGCTCCATTGGGCTTGGGCCAAGGTCGGCCGACCTAGGGGGGTCGGGCGACCTGGCCCTCAGCCCAAATCTCCTCCTCTTTTGCCAATTAGTCCCTGCATTCACATGTTCACCAAAACTTGTGGAATCACTATGTTTGGTGATTATATTTGACATATTCTCTGCATGAGTTGACAGTCAAAAGTGGTACTTAACGACCGTCAACACAAGACAGGAAAAGGACACCTATGTAGTGTATGTGACCTTAATTTCAACTATCTCGGTCATCTGATTTATATATATTTCTTAATGTACATGTTTTCTTCAGTTCGTGGCTTTTCCTTCAAACTAAATATCCATAATTCATAAGTCATTAGCCAAGAATGTTGTTCAATGGTTGGTTTCTTGCAGTACATCCCAAGATCTCCACCAGGATCCACTACTACAGAACTCGCTATCGGTACCGGTTCGTAAATCTCATAGGTACCGGTTCTGGAACCGGTACCGCGCATCTGTGACTAAAGGGGTTGGTCTTTGGTACCGGGTCCAGAACCGGTACCAAAGGGTGCCTTTGGTACCGGTTGGTAACACAAACCGGTACCGAAGGTCCCTCCCACGTAGGCTACGGGGGAAGGCATTTGGTACCGGTTGGTCTTACCAACCGGTACCAAATGGTGATTTGGTTATTTTTTTTAAAAATGTTTGATATTTGGGTTAGTTATATGCAATTGATCTACGCGTCATATGTCGTATGTCGTACACGATCTTTCACGCAATAAGATTGAAGTCGTCGCAATTGTCAATTGATTTTGACCCGACTTTGATTGCATTTTTCTCGAACATTCACATATAAACATTTGAGATCAGCCAATACAAAAGTTAGAGCATTTAAAAGTTGTTTACAATCTATGGCCAGAACTGGAAGAAGGAGCGGAAAGGGAGCCTAATTGAGCGATAGCGTGTCCGTCATGGTGGTACTCCCCGTTTGGATTTATAACTTGGTCCATAATGAATCCAAATAGTTGGTCCGCAATAGCTTTTGCTTTTTCTGTCATTGGGAGCTCTTCATGGTAAAACATCCTCTGCATTAATCACAAATGACAACATTCATTCATATAATAAATAAATTTTGCATATAATCATTTCTAAACAAGTAACTAATAATCATTCATTCATATAATAAATAAATTTTGCATATAATCAAAAAATTTCCTAACACATTCATTTCTAAACAATAATTAATAATCATTTCTAAACAATAACTAATAATCATTTCTAAACAATAATCAATAACAAATAATCCTTTCTAAATAAAGTATATTCATGAAATAACAAAGTATACATGAAATAACAAAGTATAATAAATATATTCATAATAAATATACACTAATAATCTTATTTCCATATACACTAATAATCTAATTTCCATACTAATAATCATATTTTCATATACACTAATAGTCTAATTTTCGTACTAATAATCTAATTTCTATATATACAAATAATCTAATTTCCATATACACTAATAATCTAATTTTCATATACACTAATAATCTTATTTCCATATACACTAATAATCTAATTTCCACATACACTAATAATCTAATTTCCACATACACTAATAATCTAATTTCCATATACACTAATAATCTAATTTCCATATACACTAATATTTTCATACTAATAATCTAATTTCCATATACACTAATAATCTCATTATCCACTGGCAGACGTACCATGAGTTCTTCGTTAGTCGCTTTTTTGGGAGAAATAAAGCTATGGATCCACTGGCAGACGTAGTATCCGCATAGATTCATCCCTTGTTCCTGTTTGGCACACTAAAAGTGGAGAAGAATAAAATTGGATGTAACAACTGTATATTAGTGTGATTTTACGAGATATGCGGGTACACCAGCCACATACCGGAAAGTCTGTCTTCACATCCAATTTTTCTTTGAAATTTTCTCGAACATTTGCACGGAAACGTGTCCATGCTTCGTCAATCAGGTCTAAAACTGCTTGGTAATCCCCTCGTGGTTTCCGCATTGAGTCCAAGACAAAAATTTGACCGGTGTTTATGATTATCACAAGGAGTATCCAGTGGAAGCTGTAGATATATATATATATAAATACATGCACACGTATTGAGAACAAAGTCTTAAAGTTGTACATACATAGAGAGAAGTATTAACTTGAAATTGTATGGCAAAAGAATGTATGTCTTGCTTCTTTGTCTCTCCAGGTACAAGTATATGTTGTCCACAGTGTCTAGTGGCTTACTGGATTCAAGTACGGCATTTACCATGCATGGATCCATGAAGCCGACAAACATGATACGATTTTTGGCGGCATGTATGGATCTCCATCCTACATGACAAGAATAGATTGTTATTGTTGCAAATTCTAACTAAGGAAGCAAGTATTGCGAGAATAGATCAGTGAAACAAACTTACACAACCCAGCAGCTCATCAATGAGAGGTCTATGGCATCTTGATGGTACAACATATACACATCCTTGAAATCCAAAATTAAGAGACTATGCCCACGGAAGTAATCACGGTCTTGTATCAAAACATTGAGCATCAGTCTACCCTTTTTGGACACCTTCATGTACCACTCATGAAATCAGAACGCTTGAGTGGGTAGGTACTTCACAGAAAATGAGGGCACCATTGCTTCGCCATATCGAAATTCCCAAGTTTTCACTGGTGTTGCCTTAGGAATTTCGCCCCGTAAAATTTGTGTCGGTGAGAGGCCCGTTTGCGCGCACAACTTCGCAAGTTCTTCGTCGTCATAATCCTGTTGCCCTTGTGTCCTCCTAGCAGAGCTCTGACCGACTTGTTTCTTCTTAGGAGTGGCCGCCTTCTTCCCCGAGGATCCACTATTGGCTTTTTTCTGCTTATCATAAGACTTTGCAAGCTAGCGGTCGTAGTCAGAGGGTAAGAATCTCTTCTAATTCGCCGCGCTCATTGTTTTGAAAAAGGTCTTCGCTGTCGGATCTATGTGTACCGGCTTCTCTGGCTCATCTGGTTTGAAATGCTCTTTGACCTGGGCTTGGACCACCAAAGCAGTTTCCTCGTCAGTTTGGTCGTAAGATAACTTCTTCCTTATGGCGGCCAACTTTTCTTCTTCGGTAGGCTCTTTCTCCACCGTTTGGCGCTTCTGGCGAGTAGTCCGCCGTGGGGGCGCAGCTTGGCACTTTGGAGGATGCCGTGCTGGTGGAGGAGGAGACATGTATGAGCCGGCATCATCCCGACCTGGAGGTGGCAGCTCTGGGTCATCCTCGTCCCTTATTGAAGGTGACGGTGGCTGCGGGGGATCCCTGGGTCGAGTAGATTATGGCCCTTGATTGCCAAATTTGACGTAACGCTTTTTCCATAGAATGATACTGCCATGGGCAGCATCCGCTAACGTCTTTTCTTCGTCGCCACCTTGGATTTCGAGCTCCAAGTCATCATATCCTTCACAAATTTGCTCAACTCCCACCTTGCAGTAGCCACTTGGAATCTGTGCCCCATGAATGGTCTGCCCTTGCTCCACCGGATAAGCCATACCGTAAGCCACATTAGTGGATAGGTTCCGGCTTGGTATATGAAGCTCACATGACGTACGCAGAGTGATTTCGTCCACTGGATAGCGAGCACTATCGTCCCCGGTATCGGCAGGTGGGAGCTCCGTGGAAGCAACACTGCTGCGACGTTGGGAGGGCGGGCTAACACCATCAGCTGATCCACCAGCTGGTACAAGTACTGGTCCCGGCACCGTCTGCCCTTGGCTCAGCAATGTCTGTAGCTGTCCAGACACCATGTCTGGGATGCCGACCTTTGGCTCCCGAAGCTCTCTTTCCAAGTTCTATACTCTTCTCTCCTGTGCGGCCTTAGGCTTCGACTCTTGTACGTGTCAATGTCCGCAGGGAATGCAACCTTCCACGGGACAACGCCGACACCTCTAGCTCGTCCGGGATGTTCGGGATTCCCCAGAGCCCTTGTTAGCTCGTCGTTTTCTCTGTCGGGAATGAATATCCCATTAGCTTTCTCTTTAAGCACCTTAAGGGTAGCACCGGCTGCCTCTTTTAACTCATCGTTGTATATAAGCGACCCATCATTAAGATCCAGAATGCCACCATGAGCGTAGTACCAATGCCTTGATCGCTCTGGCCAATTTATTGTCGCCGGTGTGATTCCCCTGGCAATCAAATCTTCTTCCATCTTGTCCCAGATAGGAATTTTCTTCTTATATCCAGTTGGTCCAAGAGAGTGGAAATACTGTTTCTTCGCGGCATTGATCCTATTCTGTCGCGAGTTCTTTTCACCTAACTCCGACCGCCTGTATTGCACGAACGAATCCCAATGACCTCTGAGCTTTGGGTAGTCGTCAAAGTTGGGTGTCAGGTTCTTCTCAGCATATTTCTTGTACAGGTTCTTCTTCCATGTTTGAAATGCAGTACACATCGTCTTTAGAGCCCAATTTTTTACTCTTTCCTCTGAACCTTGAGGCACTGTGAAACGTTCTTTGAGACTAGCCCATAGCATTTCTTTCTCTGATTTCGGCACGTATGAATGATCAGCGCTGGGTTTCCACCTCTACAGGCTGATGGGCACGTGGTCTCTCACTGGAACACCACACTGATTGGCCATCTTTATAGCAGCTTAATCTGGCGCAACTGGCTGACCATCTTCTGCCACATCAGTGATTACAAGTCTGCCCTCTAACTTTTTGGTCGGGCCATGTTTCGTCCTCTTCGATGATGAGGACCCAGAAGGCTGTGAGCCTGAGGGCTACACGTACAAGAAAAAATGTATTAAGATTTCATGTTGAACATATACATATATATATCATTGATATTGACAATACATATACATGTATACCTCCTCTGTGTGAATATTTGCAGCAGGTTCTTCCATGCCATCACCTGCCTCCTCCTCGATGTCGACGAGGTTAGTGGCACGTGCACTGTATTGTGCAATTTCCTTCATCATAAACATTTCGTTCATTTCGTCTTGCGTCATCATCTTGGCACCTAAAATTGTATCAAATTCTATCAAATTCTATCTTATTCTATGAAATTACACTAATGATAAGACAATTTTGAGGATTTTCTGTCAAACTCTATCAAAATCTATCAAATTTATCAAATTCTATCAAATTCGATCAAATTCTATCAAATTCTATCAAATTCTATCTTATTCTATGAAATTACACTAATGATAAGACAATTTCGAGGATTCTCTATCAAACTCTATCAAATTCTATCAAATTCTATCAAATTGGATCAAATTCTATCAAATTCTATCAAATTGGATCAAAATCTATCAAATTCTAACAAATTCGATCAAAATCTATCGAAATCTATCAAATTCGATCAAATTCTATCAAATTCTATGAAATTACACTAATGATAAGACAATTTCAAGGATTTTCTATCAAACTCTATCAAAATCTATCAAATTCTATCAAATTCTATCAAATTTGATCAAATTCTATCAAATTCTATCAAATTGGATCAAAATCTATCAAATTCTATCAAATTCTATCCAATTCGATCAAATTCTATCAAATTCTGTCAAATTCGATCAAATTCTGTCAAATTCTATCACAACTACATGTTTATCAACTCGAATGAGTACTGGAAATTCAAACAGTATTTCAAAATTCAAATTTGAACTCCTTTGACTCTCATTCTAATCAAATTCAAAATTCAAATTCAAAATTCAAATTCTTTTATCCTTTTTGAGAGGCTCCAAACAATTTATTTTGCCTAAGCACTTGAAATACCACCAATATGAAAGTTGGAGTACAAAGTACCAACTTTTGAATGGTGATGATCTTGATCCATGGAAACAATTTTTGATTATTCAAATTAGTGATCAAACTTGGGTCAAACTTCTGAATTTCAACACTTAGCTGACAAGGCAAAGTCCTGAAAACCATGTTTTTGCCCAACTTTCCAGCCTCGTAACTTTCCAACTGTTGATCAAATGTTAATGGTTGCTTTATAAAAGTTGTAGCCCATTGATTCATCTACAACTTTTGCATTGACCGATACTAACGTTTACATGTGAATTGCTGAACAATATTCAACCAAAGTCGATGAATTTCTATCAAATTCGATGATACATTATTTTTTCTTACACATTCATTCATATAATAAATAAATCATTTCTAAACTATAATAATTATAGAGTTTACATGAAATAACACAAATAAATTCTAAACTATAACTAGTAATCAACATTTGTAAACTATTCTTTCTTATAATAACAAAGTAATTATTTGTAAACTATAACCAGTAATCATTTCTAAATTGACAATAACTAAAAATCAATATTTCCAAACTTTTCTTTCTTATAACAAAGTAATCATTTCTAAACATTTTCTAATAATCATTTTTATTATAGTATGATTTCTAAACATTTTCTAATAATCATTTCTAATATAGTATGATTTCTAAAAATTTCTAATAATCATTTCTAAATATTTCTAATAATCATTTCTAATACACTAATAATCATTTTTGATTGAATTTATGACTATCAAATAATCCACAACTATTCTTTCTTATAAATATATAACAAATACATCATTAAACATAAACATTTTTATAATTTTCTATCAATTTTAAATGAATTTGTACGAATTTCCTATAACAAATACATAACTAAAGATAAAAAAAGGTGACGTCAGCCGAGCAGGGGCTGACGTCAGCCCTGCTCGGCTGACTCGAGAGCGCCGGCCAACCTGCAGGCGCGGCGGCGGCGGTCGGGCGTGAGGTGGAGGCCGGGCGCAGGTGGAGGAGGTCGGGCGCAGGTGGAGGAGGCCGGGCGCGGGGTCGGTGGAGGCCGGGCGCGG
>CM014275.1:28561718-28600619 GCA_004135705.1 Alloteropsis semialata
GACATCACCCGGTACCAAAGGCCCGGTACCAAAGGGCCTTTGGTACTGGGTGGTGACATCACCCGGTACCAAATCTTTTACCTTTGGTACCGGTGGTACCGGGTGGTGACATCACCCGGCACCAAAGGGTGTTAGGCGCCAATTTAGGCGCCATTTTCACAGCCTTTTGGTACCGAGTGGTGTTATTACCCGGTACCAAAAGGGTCCCAATTTTTCTTCCCGCCACATCTTTCTTCCTTTTTATCTTTTTAGTATATACTCTTTCTTATAATAATCTTTCAATTTCCTATACATGAAATAACAAAATATACATCAACTATCAAGTATTATTTTTCTTATAATGATATCTGAAATAATGTAAATCTAGATTCATATTACTATTTAGTAATATATATTAACTCCTTTGATATTAGTAATATATATTAACTCTTTTACTATTCTAGATTCATATTACTATTTAGTGTAATATATATTAACTCCTTTACTATTCTAGATTCATATTACTATTTAGTAATATATATTAACTCTTTTACATTACATACCATAACGCTTCAACATAATTAGAATTACATAGCATCATCATGCTTCAACCTAAGTACAACATTATGCTTGAACAGCAATAATCAGGGTCCCTGCACGCCATGCTTCTTCATGAGATAGAAAGGATAGTTTATATTGATAATCTCGATGCCTAGGAACCTGTCGACATAATCAAGTGCATATATGTATGCACTATCCTGTGCCTTGTAACGTGAATCCAAGACCTCTCCATAAATTGTGATCTCAGCAGCATTGGCATGACTCAAGGTTATATTAGCTTGGAAACCACCATTAACTCGGTAAGCCCCTGGCGTCGTGCGTGCATGCCCTAAGTTTCCAAGGACTTGATAAAGGACTGCATGTAGACCAGAACACGCATGCATAAATCCAAAGTAGTAGTCATCCTACAATAAGATTAATAAAACATATTGTTACAGATAAAGATAGTTAAATTTTAATATAATTACACAACTAATAATAAAACTAACTTACATAAATCGACTCATATGAAGGACTAATCCTTTTAGGCATCTGTGTCACGTCTGGCTCACCCGTCTCGAGAGCTTTCAACTTGAAGTAGCTGTAGTCCGGGAAAACGTGGCCAGTTTGACTTTCTATTTGGGCTAATGCTTGCCTCACAGCATCACACGAGGCCACATGGTCTTGCTGCCACACGCCAGAATGAACGTGGATAATAACCATATCACCAGGATTTGGGTCACGGGTGGCATTTTGTTGAATGCTAACAGAGATCATAACCCTACCAGTATTTTCGGTCACATTTTCTCTTAATACCAAAGGACTTGATGACCGATGTTTGCATCTTTTAGCCATGTAATTGGATTAATGATCTGCATTATTAATAATTTCTATTCTCAGTGACATAGTGATTACATTCAAATGCAACTTGCAGAGGATTATCTATATTACCATATTGTAGCGAAGTTGCTGAGGTGTGGGAATTGGGACATGATCAATTTGTTGTGTTGTCGACCATCTAGGCTCGTGAGCCTCTCAAATCGGGATGGTAGGTGGCATATTAGTAACATAGCCACCACGTCTAGCTGCCTGACGCTGTCTCGGCATGATACTAACCAAAATAACCAAAATAAACCGCAATATATTACAAGTCAATTTAACAAAACTAGTAAATACTTATCAAGAAGCATAAGAGAAAATCAAATTTGGTTAATCAAGAAGCATAAAAAATTATTCTAGATTCATATTACTATTTAGTAATATATATTAACTCCTTTACATTACATACCATAACGCTTCAACATAATTAGAATTACATAGCATCATCATGCTTCAACATAAGTACAACATTATGCTTGAACGGCAATAAATGTTTTCTTTACAAGAGTGCCTTCGTTATGATCGTTGCGAGCGTAAGGAGCATCTTCATTGGCCAACAGGATGCTTGTGTCAATCTCCACACTGAATGGAGACACCTCGTCACACCTATTATAATCATCTTCATCGGTGACGTCCTCGACACCCACGATTTTTCTTTTCCCCGTGAGAACTATGTGCCGTTTTGGATAAAGTTCAGAGTTGTTTGTTTGCAGAGTCCCCGTCTTGGGTTTGGTAGACATGTCCTTCACATAAAACACTTGATGCACATCCTTGGTGAGCACGAATGGTTCGTCTACATACCCAATTTTGTTGAGATCCACAGTTGTCATGCCATAGCGGTCTATAGTAACACCTCCACTTGTAAGTTTCACCCATTTGCACCGAAAAAGTGGTATTTTCAAAGGTCCATAATCTATTCCCAGATCTCCTCTACC
Organism: Alloteropsis semialata; assembly: GCA_004135705.1. Lineage (NCBI taxonomy): Eukaryota > Viridiplantae > Streptophyta > Magnoliopsida > Poales > Poaceae > Alloteropsis > Alloteropsis semialata. Next base: position 28,564,052 of record CM014275.1, read on the forward strand.
TGGCCATAATATGAGTCCCTGTTCCCTTTGTTATCATAGGCATCTATACAGACACCACTATTTTGGTTGGTGCTTTTGTCGTCTTGGGCTCTCGTGTAAAATGTATACATGTTTATGTCATAGCCTTGGAACGTCAAGAATGAGGATGATGGTCCCCTGGCCAAATACGCCAGCTGTGTATGTATTGTCTCGTTACCCATGAGCTTTTGTCGCAACCAACCAGCGAAAGTTTCTATGTGATGGCATGTAATCCACTTGTCAGACTTTCTTGGATTTTGGTAGCATATTATAGTCTTGTGCTCCTCGATGTAAGGAGCCACCATGGTTGATGACTGCAATACAGTGTAATGGGCTTTCATGAATAAATCGTAGTCGCTACACCTTGTTTGTTTCCTTCCTAACGTGCCCTTTCCAAGTAGTCTCCCCTCATGGCGTGACTCGGGTAGCCCAATCGGTTTCAGTTCGAGGATATAGTCAACACAGAACTCAATGACCTCCTGTGTTCTGTATCCCTTGGCGATGTTCTGGAAGAGAATAGTTACGAATATATTTCTTTAGAATAGCCATGAGCCTCTCAAAAGGATACATACTGTGTAGGAATACAGGACCAAGAATACCAATTTCTTTGACAACATGGACCAGGAGATGCGTCATAATATTAAAGAAAGACGGAGGAAATATCATCTCAAGGCTAACAAGGCTTTGGGCCACATCCTCCTGCAGCTTTGCTAGATTACTGGGATCAATTGCCTTCTGGTCGATTGCATTGAGGAAGGCGCATAGCTTCACAATAGTTGTTCGGACATTAACGGGTAGTATTCCCCTCAGCACCACCGGATGCAATTGTGTGAGCAGCACATGGCAGTCATGGGACTTGAGGTGTATGAATTTCTTCTCTTTCATATTTATCAGACTCTTTACATTCGATGAGTAGCTGGACGGGACCTTAATAATGTTCAAGCAATCAAACATGCTGGTCTTCTCCTCCTTGCTTAGAGTGTAGCTAGCAGGATGTAAGTTCCATCGCCCTTTCTCTCTTTTCTCAGGATGCAGGGGATCTCGTTGTTTCATACGTTTCAGGTCCTGTCGTGCTTCAAGCGTATCTTTTGAGTTTCCGTAAGTACCAAGGAACCCTAGCACGTTTACGCAAAGATTTTTGGTCAGGTGCATCACATCAATTGCGTGGCGGACATCTAAGACCTCCCAATATGGTAGGTCCTAGAATATTGACTTTGTCTTCCACATGGGTGCCTTTCCATTTTTACTTGCCGCTGGCTGGCTGCCAGGTCCCTTCCCAAAGACCACCTTCACGTCTTTTACCATAGCAAATACATATTTTCCATCCCGATGCCTTGGTTTGCTACGACTTTCCACCTCAAAATGCTTTCCTTTCTTTCTTAGCGGATGTTTCTCAGAAAGGAATCGACGATGGCCCATATACACACACTTTCTACAATGTTTCAAGTAAATGCAGTCGGTGTGTTCTAGGCAATGTGTGCATGTTTTGTATCCCTTGTTTGACTGTCCCGACAGGACCAAGTGCAGGCCAATCATTGATGGTCACAAACAGTAATGCTCGTAGGTTAAATTCCTCTTGCTTGTGCTCATCCCACGCCTTTACACCATCTTTGCCCCACAACAACAAAAGTTCCTCAATCAGTGGCCTTAGATACACATCAATGTCATTGCCAGGCTGCTTTGGCCCTTGGATTAGCACTGGCATCATAATGAACTTCCACTTCATGCACATCCACGGAGGAAGGTTGTACATACAAAGAGTCACGGGCCAAGTGCTGTGGCTACTGCTCATATCACCGAAAGGATTCATGCCATCCGTACTCAAACCAAATCTTATATTCCTTGCATCTTCTGCGAAGTCTGGGAACGCTCTGTCGATTTTTCTCCATTGGGACCCATCAGCGGGGTGTCTCAACATATTGTCTTCCCTCCGATCCTCTTTGTGCCACTGCATCAATTTAGCATGCTCTTTGTTTCTGAACAAACGCTTCAGACGTTGTATTATAGGGAAATACCACATCACCTTGGCAGGGACTCTCTTCTTGGGGGGCTCTCCCGCAACATCACCAGGGTCGTCTCGCCTGATTTTATACCGCGAACAATTGCAAACCGGACAGGCATCCAAAGATTCATACGCCTTGCCCCGATAAAGGATACAATCATTGGGACATGCATGTATCTTTTGTACTTCCAGTCCTAGAGGGCAAACGATTTTTCTTGCTTCGTATGATGTTTCGGTCAATGTGTTGCCCTCTGGAAGCATCTTCTTTATCATTTTCAATATCTCTCCAAAACCTTTATCAGACAAGCCATTAGTTGCCTTCCATTGCAACAGTTCCAGTGTGGTACCCAACCTTTTCTGGTCCTCTTTGCAATCTGGGTACAGCAATGTTTTGTGGTCCTCCAACAAACGCTTCATTTTCTCCCGCTCTTTCACTTTCGCAGTCTTTCTCTTCATCACGGATCATGCCACCTAAGGCATCATCATCCTCATCTTCTGCAACTGCTTCACCCTCGCCCATTGCTGTATCATCTGCAAAGGCACCGTATTGTGCAAAGTCCGGGATGTTGTCCTCACCCTCTTCGTCACCTTCTTCAAAGAATATCCCCGTTTCGCCGTGTTTGGTCCAACAGATATAGTTAGGCATGAAACCACTCCTAAGCAAGTATGTGTGAACCACCTTCTTCGAGATGTGATAATCCTTCTCATTCTCACAGACCTTGCATGGACAGCATATAAAACCCGAGGTCGAGTTAGCCTCTGCCGCGTCGACGAATTGATGAACGCCATTAATGAAGTCAGATGAGCGTCTATCCGTATTGTACATCCATTGCCGATTCATCTATGTAAATATCATTTCAAATATGTAAATATCATTTCATGTATGTAAATATCATTCACAAAATACAACGAAAAATATGTAAATATCATTTGAAATATGAACATTATTTGAAGTCTCTAAAAAGATGTAATTCTAAAGAGATGGTTTTGTTGCTTGGAGCAGGTCAGGGCCCTCAGGGGTAGCTATTTGTAGCCCTTGTAGGCACGTGAGGTGGAGAGTATCCGATGGAGCCGGTTGCTTCACCGGGAAGAGAGTGCAGAAGAGTTGATTTGAGTGGTCACTGTAGCAATGCTGGACATGGACGTAACAGGCTCTCGCTCAGAGCTAGCAGGATGGTGCTACAGTAACCAAGGGCACGATGGCCGACAACCACATTCCAAAATTATCAACGTCTTACTTTTGCTCATCTCAAAAAAAATTAATGGAGTGATTTGCCTCAGATATGTTGTCTTTCATTTGACCTTGAACTTGGAGCATAAGAAACATTATAGGTGGTAAAAAAATTGGTTCATGGTAGGCATGGAACCATGAGACACACCCAGCCCAACCATCACAACCGATCCGTTGCTTGGGCATGGATGTGTCTCATGGTTTGATGACAACCATGAGAAGCATAACTATACAATACAAGCTCAAGCTCAAGGTCATCATATGTTACCCAGCTAGAAAACTAGGTAAAATTTGATATCATCATAGGCATGCCTAGAGTTGAATTGTTTTAGTTCAAGATATTGACAACCATGAGAAGTAAAATTGAATTTAAAATCTAACTAAATAAGAATATCATTTATAATCTCAAAAAATCCTAATAACCCTAAATATCAACGTCATTTGAAGCCTCTAAAAAGATATAATTCTAAAGTTCGTAATAAGCCTAAATATGAATATCATTTATAATCTCTAAAAATCCTAATAACCCTAAATATGAATATCATTTATAATATCTAAAAATCATAATAAGCATAAATATGAAAATCATTTAAAGTTTCTACAAATAATCCAAAAATCTAAACAATGTCTAAAAATTTGTGCACCATCTCTACACATGCAACAACTAACTATATAGCGATTCTCTATTACAAATTCATAATAAAAATGAAGATTAAATCTAAAATCTGTTATTTCAATCCATTCCACAAAACACAAATTACTCAAAATATAGAGCATGAAATAGACCATACTAACCGTCAAAAGAGAGAGGATGGAGTTGCTAACCTTCTAGCGGACTTGGTTTGCAAAATCTCCAAAAGTTATGAAAATTTTGGGCATGAGCTCCCCCAACTCGAGCTCAATGGAGGATGAAGAAATGAGCCATGGCTCAGGCTGGGGGAGGAAGAAGGCCCTTTTATATGCAGAGCCCCTTTGGTACCGGTTGGTGGCACCACCCAGTACCAAAGGGGGTCACATTGGTACCGGTTGGTGTCACCAACCGGTACCAACGGGGCATTTGGTACCGGTTGGTGACACCAACCAGTACCAATGTCTGCTCATAAGTACCGGTTGGTGCCACCAACCGGTACCAATGAGCGCGCAAAATTATTGACCGTTGGACCCGGTACCAATGCAAGCATTGGTACCAGGTCCGATCCATCCGTGACCTATGAGGGGTGGCAGATGGCGGGTTCTCTAGTAGTGATCCTACTTTGATCTTGATGATATTCTAGCTCTAGAACTCCGATGTGGATCTTCCTTGCAGGGTTCCCACGTCGGCTAGGAAAAACCCTAAACAACTTGCACGGCCCTCAGCTCTGCGAAAGGAGTCCCTCTATATTCTTTGCTCCTCGATGGTGCGTAGTAAATTCTTCTATACGAGGGGGCTGTATGGGGGCTATTTATAGCCTGAGGAAATTCTAGGTCAAAGGGGAGATCGAGACGACACAGGAAACGGCCGGGCCGGCCGGCCTAGCCTATTTCCTGGTTGCCTCGTGCCCAACTTTCTGCCCAAGCCTTCTTTCTTCTTTGGAATCATCATCCCAATGCATGTGGGCCCGAGATGTCTGTTGCTTCAATATATAATTGGGACTTGATGAATTCCCAAATCTTTGATTGATTCACCTTGATCCCGATGTCTTCCAACATTATCATCATGTCTTAGCCAGCTCACCAAGGATGAGCATGAATGAAATCTGAGTCATATTAGGTTTTTGGCCTTCATAATTCTTTTGTGTTGCACATGATCCTGGTGCTCGTCCATAATAAGTGCTCCAAAATATCTCAATTACATGCGTAAACACAAATACTCCAAAGATAGTGTGAGCGCTTGTATAGTTTTTGTGTTAGATCTCAGAGAATTTATGTGCGAATTAGGTGTTAATTGTCAGTTTAGTTTTGGTCTAAAGTTTGTGTGTGAAGTAGTAGTCTTGTTTTTGCTTCTGAGAAGACTTAGGCCTAGATCGCTAATTCTAGTGTGTGTCTTTTGTGACAAGAAGCATGGAATAAAAAGGGAGTCAATGTCTTAGTTTTGATTTCCTAAGCTTATTCATAATGCTAGTGTGGTTTTCTTGTTTATCCTCTATGCTTGATCTCTAGCTTTGTCTCTATTTTATCATGAGTATCTTACCGATTAATCTTAGATCTGGTACATATTTAATTCGTTAATGCAATATCCATGTTAAATTTGAGTTCTAGCATTCTGAGTTTTGATCATACTTGCTAGTAGTTTTTATTTTGGAGGTTATTTTCAATCATTTTGTATATCAAAAACCACTATGCACAAGTTTTTGTCTTCTATACCAGGTGAGAGTAAAATTCGTATCCACAGCTATAATTTTAGTTTTTTCCACCATAAGCAAATCAATGCAATGAATTGGATTAGAATTGTTTTCTCTTGGAAGCATTAATCTTGGGCATTTTTCATGTTCTTCTTTCAATCTTTTATTGCTAACCATGTCAACATTCATTAATGTTTGTTCTTCATTCCATCGATCAATATTCTTCCTGAATTCCAAACCCAAACCAAAAATCTTTATTTTATTTACCCTTCCTTGAACATAACCCAAATTCTCAAGATTCACAAGGTTTTTGCGCACATCTGATGCGTGGACACAATGTATACATGGAAGGTTAGATGCAGAAGGAAATGAGGACCAACAGGGAAAAAGAGGCCTTGTGCCTATCGGCACAAGCCCCTGCAATAATCGGCACAGGGAGGTTTTTCCTCTTTTTCAAACAGAAAATTTCCTGAAGTTCCTTATTTTGTTTTGTGGGTTTTCCAAAGAAGGTTTGTTCCAAAAAAATTTTGAAATTGAGGTGAATTTAAGGAAGAATCTAAGGCAATGAAAGATAGAAAGGAAAGAAAGAAAGAAAAAGAAGAATGAAAAAGTAAAAAAGAAAAGAAAAAACTAAATGTGAGGAGTTTAAGGAATTTGAAGAGAGTGCAAAAGAAGAAGTGCCAATATTGAGTAAAAGCAGATGCAAATCTTCATTCTATTCGAACCTTGTGCGATCCAATGACGAGGACAAAATTAGGGCCTCGTTGTCATTCTTTTATTTGCCTTTGCACATGTTCACTATTCTATACCTTATTTTCCTTTTTACCTTTTCATTATGGCTAAATTCTCATGACCAATGGCACCAAGAGATAAGCAACCATTAGAGAGATCCCTTTATTTGATATTATTTTCTATTGTTTTTTGGATAATTTTTCCAAGCTCCACATAATGCATATAACTTTGAGAGATGAGAATTTAAGGATTGATAGGATAGAAACATAATATGAGAGACTTGTGAGAACCTGGTAACAGTAAGATGGTTGTAATTGCTATTCCAATGAAATTATCTTGCTTCAAGAAAAACCCCTCCAAAGTGATCCTAAAAGTATGTGTGGTTGGTCTCAGGTATGATTGGTTTTTTATGAGAACAACGGAGTCCTTTATGTGCACATAATAAATTGCTCATGCTTTGGTTACTTTTGCCGCTCCTATTATAATTGATAGAGCTATGCTAGTGGATTGCTGAGAGATGTTTTTAGTGCTAGTATCTTTTTGATGATCCTTGGGATGGTTTATTTTTGTCGATCACTTGATCGAGGATGAGCAAGATCTAAGCATGAGGGTCTATACCAATTAGGCGATGTTTAGGTGGTATTTTTGTGTTAAATCATATCCTAACCCAGCACTTGGCACCTGAAATAACCCTATATTTCATATATGTGCCATGTTTTGGATCATTTTGTGAATTTGCAGGAAAAGTGACATAAACAGGAGGTTATTCGCATGAGCTTTGCATGGGGATGGATCATGAACAACATGGGGAAGCTACATGAGGAAGATGGACACGCGAGGCCACAAAGTGGCTCTGTGCATATCGGCATGGGCCCACTTTGCCCTGGTTTTGCCTGTCTTCGCTGCACATCGAAGCGCACTTGATTTCTAGACTTTCCCATGACGTTCATGCACCCAGAACCGACTTTAAACAACTATAAATACCCCTGGGTGAGAGCCCCCAAAGGGAATTCGTGGCTGCCCTAATTCCACTCCAAAACCACCTCCAACACCATATCCAACGCTACCACAAGTTGAGGAACAGAGGAAGGATTGACCCGGAGAAAAAATGAGCACCAGAGGGCAATAGAGGCCGCCATGCTGATCGGCACAGGACCGCATAGGGAGATTTTTCCCCCGTTTGCCGCCCCCTTTGTCGAAGATCTTCACTAGGGACTGTATGACCCCTTTGCGCATCAGTATGTATAATATCTTCAATAAGGAGATCTTGATATGTACCTCATATGCTTGTTATTGATCTACAAGTTATTTTGATACTGCATAGATGAGTTCTTTATGTCTGAGCATATGGTGGCCACCGTTCTTAGTAGGATTGATTTTTGCTTCCTTACCAATATCTTTGCAGTTTGCATACTCGGTTGATAGTTGATTACCCCTGTGTAATCATAGTGTGCAGGAGGGAAAGTTATGCACATGCTTAATCCTTGAGAAGCATGTTAGATTTGTACGTTTGCTTCGTAGATGCATATCCAAGTGATCCGGATACGTGGGATGAACGTTCTCTGTCTTGTCGGCTACCGCTTTGACTTCATTTGGTAATCTAATTCTAATCTTGCGCTAGTTATACTTTCATACACAAAACCTTTGTTTAAGTTAGTAGAATTAGTACTTTAATTAACTTAGCAATAAACCACTTGCTCTTTGGATTAATTGATAAACCTTGGGGGAATACTTCTAAGGAAAAAGCTACAACAGATCCGTGAGCCTGCGGTCTAATGCTCGGTGTCACTAGCTGGCACCAACAACATGTAACCATTCGCATCTCTTGGAATTATATCATATATTAAATATTTTCTAACACCCCATTGAGACATTCATGAGAAAAGATATGATCCAAAGAAAAATGGTATGTCCATCTCAAAAAACCAATGGGGAAAATAAATGATGATACATATATTTTATGTTCATATTTCTCAAAGAAAACCCTCACGGGAAAATCAGAGAAGGGCTAGGTGATATCCAAGCAGTGTTGTATGCCCAAGCACCTAGTTCACTTATACCAGAATTGTATAGATATAGATACAGATACAAGTACAAATATATAGATACTGATACCAATATAGATATAGATAGAGATATAGACATATGTCTATAATATTCTATATTGGTATCTGTATTTAATTCCATATTGGTATACGTATCTATATTGGTGTCTATATCCATGTCTATATCCGTCCCGTGTATATGTCTCTATCTATATTGATACCTATACCTATATACCAGGTCCCTCAGTCCCATAAAAAATGCACATGACCTCTAGAATTATTTAGAAAGATCATTGCAAGCCAAATGACTGACTTTCATTTAACTATGGTTATTTACCATGAGGTTAATTTGAGAGTGTCTATGTGGTGCTGGTGCGTGTGGGGTGGGGGTATATGTTGTTGAATGAAATAATGTCTCCAATGCATATAGTACAATGTGACGGGTTTGATGGCATCATATGAGATGAAACCTTGTAGCATGTGGCAGTTTCTATACCTTTGATAGCCTTAAACAATATAATGTACATCTAGTTTCATCTAGATTAAAGCCATCTTCTCTTCATAATGAATTTGTTATGCCACTATTTTTGCTAATAAGGTATCAGAAAATAATGAAAATTCCATGGTATATCCTGAGAGTGGAGATTAAGAAAACCCTAGAGCGATTAGCATCCAATTAGGTGGATGAAAGTATGAGGCCACTTGTGGCTTAACTGAGAATAGGCCAAACCAAACTGGTCTAAAAGCAACAATTGTATTTTTTAGGGATCAATTTTGAATGTCAAGATTGAAATTTTGTTATTAATGTAGAACCACCTAGATTAATAACAAAGTTACCATGTGCCAAAAACTCAAAGTCACCTGAATTAATGTCAGAAGAACCACTTCCCTTCCGTGTCATGTACTCTCCCTGATTAATCTGAGTGCACCAGCGGTCCTTAAACTTGTCACGCTGTGTCATCCCGGTCCCCGAACTCATAAATTGCATATTTAGGTCCCTAAAGTTAGCTTCGGGTGTCATCCCGATCCCTAAACTTGCAAATTGCAAATTTAGCCCCTCAAACTCAGATTCACTTGTCATCCCAATCCCCGAACTTACAAATATGCATTTCCAAAGTATATTTTTTGATATATATTTAACATATATAAGTTCATTGAAAACACTTGTGTAATTTTCTTTATCGATTACATGGATAAGGTCAAATGTGTGATAACTTGTGAAGTTTTATTATGCTACATAGTTTTGATAACTTAATTGTTTAATTCAATTAATAATAAAAAGAGTTACTAACTGAAAGGACCTAGGATGTCAACTAGAGGGGGGTGAATAGTTGAAACTGAAAATTTTCACTCAAAATAGCTGTCAGTCATAGAAAGTACGGAGACTCCGAAGATGTCCGGAGACTCCGAAGATTTCACCGGAGAGTTCGAAGATAATGCTAAATTGAACTATGACAGATCAAACCTCAACAGAAATCAAATCGCAGAATTACCATACAACCTTGGGGTGAATACAGCTCAATTCATGTGTCACTTGTAGCAGAAACCTTCTCAGAAGATAGATCGGGACCAAACCCTAGAATTTAACACAAGTAGCACAAGAACCAGCAATAATGACATGGTGACTCAAGGATTTGTTTACCGAAGTTCAGTTCCACACCTGGAACCTACTCTCCATTTAGGAGCCCACGAAGGGCAGGTTTATCCACTAAACCACTTTCCTCTTCTTCACCAACCCGAAGGTCAAATGGAGAACTTACTCTGCAGGGGTAATACAAACTTCCCAAGACAACCACAGCAACTTGGTTGATCTTGAGCGATGCCTAGCCGTCTAGGAGCTTGAAGCTCCAAGAGTAACAAATGCTTTAATCACCGGCTTGAGGACGAACAAGGTGCTCAACGAATGGGGAATCAGCTCACAAGCACAATCTCTTGACCTTTCCTCAATCCCTCACTCAATCCCTCACCAAATCTCACTTGGAAACAAGGAGAGAGTACAGAGGGGCTTAGAATGCTCAAAGGAAGCTTCAGTTCGAATTAGGTCAAAGGAGAGATGAAAGGAGGGGGCAGGATGAGTATAAATACCCCTTCAACCGAAACTAGCCGTTAGAATTGTTGAGTTCCAGAGTCTCTGCAAAAATCTCCGGAGTCTCCGAACATTCTGAAGAACACCAATCTCCAGACACCAATCTTCGGAGACTCCGAACAATTCTTCGGAAACTCCGAAACTTTCCGGGTAAAACACTCTCAAAAATTTCCCAAATGAAGTGCAAGTGCAAGGTGTCTCTCATGGTTAAGTTAGATCATATTTGAGCACCTTGTCATCACCAAACTAGTTTTTTTCAGCATCCCTCTTGATAGTACGGTTTTCCTAAACTCAATTTCAAGAGAATAAAAATTAATATTCATGTAAGCTTCATCCATGCTTTTCATTTCCTTTTTGAGTACCACATTTCTCCATATGTTCTTTATTGTTTCACCTGTCACCTGTGTACATGTCTCATTGCAGATATTAGATACTCAAGTGTGTTGTCATTAATCAACCAAAACCAAAAGAGTAATAGATGCACTTTCACTAACGTAATTCAGATAAGAAACTGTCCAATTTTTAATCCTCATGTTGAGACCATATACCTGAGCTAAAATCTTTCATCCGTTGTTGTCTTTTCCATCACAAGTCGTGATGGTACTAATTTTTCAAGTGAAATGGATATTAGGAGACATTCTGTAGGTGTACAAGGCCTACTCCACATGTGTCAATTTATGGTCCAATTGTGTTTGTGAGTTTGGGGACCAGGATGGCATCCGGAGCTAACTTTAGGGACCTAAATATGCAATTTGTGAGTTCAGGGACCGGGGTGACATAACGTGACAAGTTAGAGGACCATTGGTGGACTTTATTCATAAACTTAATACATATAGCATATCGTGTCGTTTCAAAAAATGCAGAACTTTTAAAATCGGTACACATTGAACATCTTGTTTTGAAAATCCCACTCGTATACAGAAGTTGATGAAGTTACCCTAGACATCAGACTATAAAACGTCAAGTTCTCAACCACTAAAAGAATATTCTCTCTTCTCCTTGAAGAGTGGAATTAGGTAATGCTAAACTTGGGGGTCCGTAGAGAGGGAGAAAATCGGACCCTTGACTTATGTTACAAATATTATCTTTACGTATTCCGTAATGCGGGTTACACGAAACATGTTATTCATGTTGCGACCGGAATTTTTGTATCCTATAGTCGGATTTTATAGTCATTTTTGTGCATATTCTTTTGATATTGTAAGCGGTGGTATCCAATGTTCGGTAGTTAATTTTCAATATTGTGACAGAATGTCCATCGGAAAATTTTCCATTGGATGTTTGGACGACTGCAGTAAAACGACATGTCCATGTAATCAAACGTGATGTCACTTCAGTATCCACAGAGATATAAATTAGCATGCATCTAACTATCGATGTTAAATCAAATTTGATCACTTGCTATGTAGAATGTCATACAAGCAATGCAGTTAAGGATGGTTAATCAAGAATATTACAGTAGTCCAATATATAAAATGACTCCTTTTGTGGGACTTTTTTTAGTCCTAGAATTGTACTCTTCATGCAATCAATGTGAACACAAATACAGTCAGCTCCTGAAATGGATTGTTTATTTAAATTGTTTCCTCAATAATTCTAAATTAATTAATGCTTTGTATATAAATGTCACACATATAGTGGTTACACTGATGTCTAGCAAACATAATAAATTATGTTGGCCATCGTATCTCACGCAAAGGTTGTCTCTATGCCAAGAAATAATTTCGCACAAACCGGATAGGGGTGAAAACACTACTACAAAAAAAGTATCACAGCCAGTTCGGAACCCCTTATTACAGCCAGTTTTGAAAAGCGGTGCTGATCAAGTGGCGCTGAAAATCCCTTTTTCACAGCCTATTTATAAACCAAACCGGCTATGAAAATAGAGTACCACGGCCGGTTTTCACAGTAAACGGCCGGTTTTCACCACCAGCCAACTGTGATGCAATATTTTCACAGCCGGTTTAAAAGTCCATTACAGTCGGCTGGTGGCTAAAACCAGCTGCAAAAATGTTTTTTACAGCCGGTTCAGAATTGGCTGTGATAATGTTTTCAAGAATAAAAAAATAATTACATATATCCCAATTTCGACAGCACAATAATGCACAAATATATAACACATCCAAAATACATATTACCAGCACAATACATAAGTATATTAAGAGTCCATACATAAGTTCATTACAAATTCATTGAGAACAAACAAAGCTAGCCCTAAATAAGCTGATCGAGGCACTAATGTTTTTTTCCTTGATATCCACTGCCATCTTCTCTAAGGGCAACTCATCATGCACTGCATTCTTCTCTTCAAGGGCCATCTTTGATAGAAACTAAAATCAATAAGGTATAACGCAAATCTATCTGTTAAGAGAGAGTCAATCTGACTTCTAAAAGAATGGAAGCTTCCAAACTAGTCTGAGTTGCATAAATCAGTAAGGAAACTAATTCCGGGACCTGCAAGGTTCATTCCATGAATGGAAACTTAAGTTTTTCCTCATGAACTTTATGCCTGCAAAAAATGAAACGACCTACCAGAAGCTTCTCTAGGGACTGACCAATTTTGGATAACCTTGTGTTTTCTTGTGACTGTTCCATTAACTTGAAATCAGTTTCAGATATCTGCCAAGAAAAAATAGCAATGAGTGAGTTCAATATATAAAGAAATTATGTGTGGTATTTAAATGGTATTCTGTAAGGCTAAAAAAGGATGATTGGAATGCATAATGGTGGAATCACAAGAGCCAAACTATGAAAGAAATAAATCATAGCTAAACATGCACATCTGGAACACAACAGAAGCAGCCATTCTGCTAAGCTAAGGGAAATCGAGGACTTGCTCTATTCTGAACTCGCTGTCTATAAATTTTTCAGTTTGGATTATACATAAAAATCAGCAGGATTAATCAATCACGATGTCGCCAATGATCCCTGTAAGTATATACCATGTGAGATTGAGAACACTTTCTAGAATACTACTTTAGTGTCGATAAGTAACAGCAATTAATATCAACAAATTACTATGGAACTCCCATATTGCAATATATTTAGGTTTCTACCTTCAAAAATTAACATATATAGCAATTTGCTCAGTGTTGGCCCAGAACCTAAGAACCATGGGAAGTTCAGCACATACACAATCTATTGAGTTTCTCAATAGTCAATACCACCAAAAAACCTCACTGCATCTGTTTTGCTTACGCTTATCTGCTAATATTTGCCGAGCTGTAGTTACTGAACCAAAGAACATACAGAACAGAGAAAACCAGGCAAGTAAGACAACCTGCTAACATTTTCCTGTTTAAATAACTTACTCATATTTACATATTGACATCTAGCACTAATCAGACATGCATCAGCTACATGATTAAAGAAATAAACTAGTGAGCAGCATAAGAAAAGCACTTAATTTCTTTACACTGAGCAACAAAAAACCTAGAGGATGGAGGCAAGTAATAAACTATGCAAGCTTAAATGTTTAATGCTTTGCTGCAGAACAACTGCTGCTCAACAAGAAAAAACAGGCAAACATGTGACTACATGTATACAATGTATATGACCTTGTACAAGATACATAGTTCACTGGACCAAATCAAATGCAGTCATATAGGGACCAAGGGAAGGGATCGAGGGAGTACTAAAGACTAGGTACCTGGAAGCTCGTGCGGCGGAGACTTGGGATTTGAAGAAGTTGGAATAGGCCGCGCCTTCTTGTTGCAGCACACGAGGCCGTCGCCGGCAAGAGGGCCCTCTCTGCAGCAGCCTTCGTGGCCTCCGGTGGAACAGGCCCTCCAGCCAGGCACGCCACCATCCACCGCAGCGCAGGGCCCTAGTGGTTGAGCAGCCAGGCACGCCACCATCCACCACAGCGCAGGGCCCTAGTGGTTGAGCATGGCGGCGCTACCCCAGCGTGGCAACACCACCCCCGCCGCATCTCGGCCCCAGCGTCGATGGAGAAAGGCGGCGCCCCTGATAGGTACCGATATGAATCGATACGAGGATGGCCCGATCTTCACGACAGTAGGTTTACGAACAAATGGTAACTTGCTGAAATCAGTGGGATAACTAGCTTTATACCTGACCAGGGTTGGATGCGACCAAGCGACGGGGAGAGAGGCACCGAAACCTTGAGGACTTCGACTCGATCTCCGAACGACCGCAGAACCACAATCCGGAACTAATCCACACAAAACGTTGCAGCCGTACTGGAAAACATAGAGCACGAAGTAGCGGACCCCAGAGGGATATCTTCACAAGTCCAAGAAGAACAAGGAAAAATAAGTGTGTGCAAGGCACTCAACCGCTCGGGTGCAAAACCATAGAGGTTATCAATTCATCAAATTCAATATAGATTGTTTTTTCAGTATCATAGAGGGGATATAATACTAGGAACAACCCTCCTAGGTAGGTATGAATTGAAGTCTCTAGGTTGGAAGTTGGAAGGCCAAGTGGTAATACATTCACGAGGTGGTCTTCAATTCTCGTGCGTATGTTGGCCTTCTGCGCAGCCTTCAGTAATTTGGACATAATTCTTAATTGGAAAGTCCAAATGATGCTCCGTTTAATGCATTGGAAATTAGACTTCATAAGGTCTCCAGCCATGTATCATATGGACCCTAAAACATGGCAGACTGGTACAAACTTAGTTTGTACAAGAATTTGAGGCTTTTGCAGTGTGACCCTGAATCTTGTGTGTATAACTCTCCTCAACTTGGGCAGCAGTCTTGGTGTTCTTTGTGCAACCCTCTACATCCTCCATGTTACCCAATGGGGTAGCTTGATGTGTAAACCTGAGTAAGAGTAGAGTACATGACTTAGACAGTATATAATTTTCATCAATATTAAGATGTAACCCAGAGAGGAAAGCATTCACATCTTGTTGCAGTTTCTTAGCACGACTACACGTAACTAGTCCTTCATAAGGTTGTGTGCACGAATCCAATGCTTGATTGTGTGTAACTGATCTTACACCTATTTCTTCATGTGTAAGTGAAATTGGACTTGGTGTAACCTGAGGCGTAAACGATGGAGTAACCATTGTTGCTGCAGGTGTAACCGGTGTAACTGGTGCATTTGATGTCACCATGGGTCCGAGGTTACGCACGGCTGAGATGTCCTCATCAGCCCCGACCCTGCCCCAGCGTCGATTGGGAGTGGCACGCACCGGCCCCAGCGCTGATGGGGAGCAGCGCGCCCAGGCCCCACCCTAGCACCCTGCTCTCGTCCGTTGAGGGGCGATGTGGCGGCAGCGGCCATGGTCGCTAGCTCGCTGCATCTCCGAGAAGAGGAAAAGATGTCCGGAGTTTTTTTATTGCACATGTCTAGGGTTTGGGCTGCTAAGGAGAATATCAACCGTCGATATGCTAATTCGATGATCGAGGGTGATGCAGTGTCAAGTGGGCCTGCCCAATTTTAAGGTTGGGCCTGAGCTTAGGTTGTCTTGGTTATAGTTTAGTATTTTTCTATATCAACTAATTAAGGCACACTTTCTGAATTAACTTCTAAAAGTTATATATCTCATATGCTCCATTCTATTTTCTAAATGTAATATAATACATATATGTTATTGTATGTAAGTTTTAAAAAAATTAGAACTTATTTACTATTTTCCATATATTAAATAAATTTTTACATGGTTATCAAAATAAATTCTAAACTGAACTATGGGTGCATCTAATAAGATAAAAATATTTGCACAAAGTTCATATTTAGGCTCAAATGTTTCATTATATCCCATTTCTTAGACGTAGATGGAAATTTTAGTTGTCTTCTTTGATAAAATTAAACTTCTATCTCCAAATTACCACAAAATAATAGAGTATTATCTAAATTTAGTTAAAAAATTATACAAATTGGTGTAGGATCATATTTTTGATCCAAAAGCTTGTCATAATTTTTTTTGATTTTGATAAATTGGGACCATACATTGTTCACAAATGTACACATCTCTCACATATTTTCTTATATCTCAAGTCTACCTTTGAAAATTGAATAGTTTATAATATTCTCAAACCCTTATGGACCTCGAATTTGGACACAATAATATGTTGACCATTATATTATAAAATATAAAGTTACATTAGTTATTTTTACGTAAAACATGTTTTTTATTCTCTACTTGGGTGGAAGAAAACAAGCCATATGAAAAGATCCAAAAAAATATCAATTAACTTACAAAAAACCATTAAATGAAAAAGCATGATTTTAGAAAAAATAAAAAACAAGAATCACCAAATTTGGAGTTTTGATGAGGGAGAAATACTAATTACAAATCTTAATTCTGGATTTAAAAAAAGATGAACCATACCTATGCTCTTATCTCCCTCCACCTATTAGAAATATAGTCCAAATAACTTTGTTTCCAAAAGTTATCACAGCCAACTCAGTGGCTCACTATATTTTTCCATTTTAGCTCTCTCGCATTCTTGATTGGATAAAGGAAACTTAACTCCTGCATCAACCACCGTCGAAGCCGTATTCTAGTGGTAAGGCACCAAAATTGCAGTGCACGGTCATAGGTTCGAGCCCTTGTGCTCTCATTTTTTCACAGCCAGGTGGAGATGGATTTTTCGTATTTTTTCACAGCCGGTGGGGAAGCAAACCGACTGTGAAAATATGGTTTCACACCCGGTTCGTTGGCATTTTTCACACCCGGTTCGTTGGCATTTTACAACGGGAAAATATGGTTTCACACCCGGTTCGTTGGCATTTTACAACGGTTTGAGCCACCAACTGGCTATGAAAACCATTTTCACAGTCGGTTTTAACAATCAATGAGCGCGCCAAAATAAAAACCGTCTGCAAAAATGTTTTAGCGCCGCTTTTTTAAAACCAGCTGTGAAAATAGTGACTAGAAAAATGATTTATATAGCAGTGAAACGTATCAACAAGAACATATTGAAGAAAATATAAATATATATTTACTTTTTCTTAGATACAGATAGCATAAAATATATCAGATATGGAACAGATATCATATCTATGTTAGATATCCAACTTTGAAGATCCAGATTTGGATATCAATCGGATACTGAATCTCCAAATTCGGATATCAGACTATTTATTTAGTGTGTAAACACCCTCGTTCTGACAGAATCTGAGTCCCAGTCCCATTCTTTGGTAGTTTCTTGCAATGCATGGCAGCCGGATCGAATTAAGCAATTACAACTTATAATGGCAATTCTAATGGGTCATTTTCGAGTCTGTGTCGTTTCAATGCATGACATATTTTAATGATTTAGGAAATTAATTAGTGGAGCATCACGATGTTGCTCGGATCATGCTTTGTGTTCGCCTCGATTCGGTTCATGTTCAACAAGATTTGTTAAACTTTTCGTGTTTACAGTTTGGCATGATAAAAAAAATGGTTGTTTGGTAGCCCTCTCACGGATGCCATTCTTTTCAATTGTGGATATGTTTGGTGAGGGTAGGAAAATAACGATCCCACTCGGGTGGTGGGAAGCAATGCAATTAATTGTGTTAACTAAGCATGACCTCACTTTCGTTGCCTCGTAGAAGCTTTAAATTCCTCGTGCTGACCTTGATTTCGTCTGACTCTCATACTTGTTCCCCACCCGTTTCTCGTTCACTCAGAAACGAGAGCACCTCCGGCAATGTCCAGCACCGTCAGCGTCAGTGCCCTCCACGGCCGCGGCGTGGAGGTGGAGCTGCACGCCGCCGGTGACCATGTTCAGAGCCGCACGGAGGCAGAGCCACCCAAGCCAGTCGTTGACGATGACGGCCGGCCACTGCGCACGGGCACGATGTGGACGGCCAGCGCGCACATCATCACGGCGGTCATCGGCTCCGGCGTGCTCTCGCTCGCGTGGGGCCTCGCCCAGCTGGGATGGGTGGCTGGCCTCGCTGCGATCGTTTTCTTCGCCGCCGTCATCTACTTCACCTCCACCCTCCTCGCCGAGTGCTACCGCTCCGGCGACCCCATGCTCGGCCGGCGCAACCGCACCTACATCGACGCCGTCCGCGCCACGCTGGGCGATTCCAAGGAGAGGCTCTGCGGTGTCATCCAGCTCTGCAACCTCTTCGGCATCGGCATCGGCGTCTCCATCGCCGCCTCCGTCAGCATGCAGTACGTGGTAACCCAAAACCCCATTCCATCGCGACCGTGCCACGCCTCCGCCGGCGATAACGAGTAGTTTTGTTGCTCCACGAGCAGGGCGATCAACAGAGCGGGCTGCTTCCACTACGAAGGGCACGAAAACCCGTGCCACGCCTCCACCACTCCGTACATCGCCATCTTCGGCCTCATGCAGATCGTGTTCTCGCAGATCCCCGATCTGGACAAGGTATGGTGGCTCTCCATCGTCGCCGCCATTATGTCCTTCTCCTACTCCGCCATCGGCGTCTCCCTTGGAGTTTCGGAGATCATAGGTACGTCGATCCTTCGAAATATGGTATAAAATTCTCCATGTGACCTGTGAAGTGCTGACTTTTGCAATAATTGCAGCACACGGGGAACTTAGGGGCAGCCTCGCCGGCATCATCGGCGCCGGCGGCGCCGGGGTGACTTTGATGCAGAAGGTCTGGCGCACCCTGCAGGCCTTTGGGAACATCGCGTTCGCTTACGGTTTCTCTGTCATTCTCCTCGAGATCCAGGCATGTCACCAGCCGTCACAGCTCACAGCTGATCTCTCTATCTCTCGTATTCATTTGCCTGTCTGTAAGACAAATGTTTATTGTCTGTTTCTTACCTAACAAGATCCTTCTTCTTATTACTTTCAGGACACGATAAAGTCACCACCGCCGTCGGAGGCCAAGGTCATGAGGAAGGCGACGGCGGTGAGCGTGGCGGTGACCACGGTGATCTATCTGCTGTGCGGGTGCGTGGGGTACGCGGCGTTCGGCGGCGCGGCGCCGGACAACATGCTCACGGGCTTCGGCTTCTACGAGCCGTTCTGGCTGCTGGACATTGCCAACGCCTTTGTCGTGGTGCACCTGGTGGGGACCTACCAGGTGATGACCCAGCCACTCTTCGCCTACGTCGAGCGCCGGGCCGCGGCCGCATTGCCAGGCAGCGTGCTGGTCCTCGAGAGGGACGTCAGGGTGG
This sequence comes from Alloteropsis semialata, assembly GCA_004135705.1. NCBI lineage: Eukaryota > Viridiplantae > Streptophyta > Magnoliopsida > Poales > Poaceae > Alloteropsis > Alloteropsis semialata. Next base: position 28,583,548 of record CM014275.1, read on the forward strand.
GCCGGATCGCGACGTTCTCCGTGAGCCCGATCCGGCTGGCGTGGCGCACGGCGTATGTGTGCGTCACCACGGCTGTGGCGGCGCTGCTGCCGTTCTTCGGCTCCGTCGTGGGTTTCATCGGCGCAGTCTCCTTCTGGCCGCTCACCGTGTACTTCCCCGTGCAAATGTTCATCGCGCAGCGTGGGGTGGCACGAGGGAGCACGATGTGGGTGCTCCTGCAAGGGCTCAGCGCAGGGTGCCTCGTCGTGTCTGTGGCTGCCGCGGCCGGGTCTATCGCCGGCGTCGTGGAAGAATTCAAGGCGCACAACCCGTTCTGCTGGTCGTGCTAGCGGAACCAACTCCGTCCGGCCACCCGAATCCTCACTGCGAGAGAAGTATATGTTTTCAATTAGCTTTCGTCTCCGTTCGTGGGATTGTATCCGAACTAAAACCAATAAGATACTCTTTTGCAATTGGTGGCAGAGACAGTGCGGCAGTTGTCCTAAAAAATGCACCGAGTCTGGTTCTTAGATGATAATGTTCTCGTACCATAGGACATGTCCATGCACAGGAGCATCGTGATACTATTTTAGAGCAATTGCAGCAATACTTCATAAATCAGGGCCATTGTTTTATCAGTTGAAACTCTGACTCTTACCCTCAACTTCAGCAATTTTTAGCCCTTACATTGATTATGGAACCCATGTACCATTGGCTTGTATTTTGGAAAGGCAAAATAGTCATTTTGGTCCTCAAACTCTTGATCAAGGGTCAAGTTCATCCCTCAACTATCGTTTAGGCCAATTTAGTCCCCAAACTTCTATTTCCTTGTTCAATTTCATTCTCCATCCTAGCTGGAGTGCCACGTAAGCATGCCACGTCACCCAGCCGCATGTCCCATCTATTGATGAGGCCAAAATATCAAGTATGCCCCTCGCTGCCCTACCTCTCGCTCCATCTACACAACAAGATACCTATGCAACTATGTTGTTCACTGATAGTTTTTTTTCAATTTGTGTATTTCCTGACATACATGCTACCTGAAATCAAGCATTTTATCCCATTCTCCATGAAAATATACTAGCAGCCCCGACAAGCTACCATTCATAGACACCAGGTCCTGAATCACCATTTTGCTCTTGCAAAACATTCAGGATCAATCCAATGGCTGAAATCGCAAAGGCCCTTCACATCTGAGCATTGCAAGAACCTCCTTCCGCTGTCAATACTGATTCCTCGTCGCCATGTGTTCTTCCTGCCCTCCCAATTGCCGATCTGCTACTTTCCCTAGCACCACGCGCCATCAATTTTGTTGATCTGGAAGGGAGCTATGGCGGAGACGGAAGGGAGTAGGGAAACTCAGCCGCATAGGTGAAAAAGGACGAGCCTGTTCAGTTTAGATGCAGATCTGAGTTGGATACAAAAGGGAAAGAAAGGTAAAATGGACATTTAACATGTGTAGCAAAACCCTAAAATGTGGCTAGGTGATGTGGCATGCCTACATGGCAGTCCAGCTCGCATGGAGGACGAAATTGAATCGGGAGATAGAAGTTCAGGGACTAAACTGGCGTAAACGATAGTTGAGGGATGAACTTGACCCTTGGCCAATAGTTCAAGGATCAAAATGGCTATTTTGCCATTTGGAAAAGTCCAAATCACTACCCTTTACCGTAAGCAAAATTCGTATAACTCCTTGTACAAAATTAAAGTTCATTTAACCCTGTAGTTTCTTAAACTGGATCACTATTCACCTTTGGACCGAGTTAAAACGGATTTCGCTGACTGGATCGTGGTTTTGGGGGATTAATGCTGCCACGCGGGCTGTACAGTGTGGCAAAATTTTTTGGGTGCAGAAAACCCCCTTGTGAATCGGCCCGGGGTTTTTCCTTCTCTCTTTTCTTGGACGCCTCGGGCATGCCCATAGTGCCGCTGGCTTCGCACGTCATCGCCATCCACAACGCCATGTTCTGGGCTGTGCACCGCTGGTGCATGCCGTGGCTCGCTTGCCCCCATCACCTGGACAGGCAGTGACGGCTCGCTGGGTCATCGCCATGTAGGAGCCCGGCCTCAGGTAGGGCTAGCAGCAGGATTTACTGACCCAGATACTGCACCACCATGTGGTGGCCAACTGTAAGCCCAATCATGAGGAAGGTGCTGCACCACGGCCAACAAGAACTTATTAGTAGCTACCAGTAGCCGATGAGTTCATATTTTAGAATGAATGTGACTGAATTTGAGTTTGTGAAGTGAAGATTTCAATTGTAAATTGAAGACCTTCAGTCTGAAATTTTTGATCACTTCAATTTTTTGATGCGTTGTTTGTTGTGAGATGCAAGTTAATAAAGGATGGAATTGCACCGTTTTCCATCAGATGCAGTAACAGAAATGTGCAAAATGAATTCAACCTTTCCACATAAATACATAGATGTATATTCTTGCTTTAAGAGGAACATATATCAAAATGAGAATAGATGATTGATTCAATAACTGATAGAATATGTGAACTGTTAGAAACATGCCCTAGAGGTAATCATAGAGATGATCATATTTTGTTGTATCCATGATATATTATTTGTTTATTGAATATCCATGAATGGCAAACTTGTATTGATTGGCAATTATGTGAATTGTTTGTGAAACCCTTTTACTTGTATGGTTATTCTAAAGTTGTCCCTAGTCGGAGTTGATGACTAGCACATGTATTAGTTGATGACTATGTTTCACAAGTCACGGACATGGAGATGTCAAAATAATAATGTGGGCGCATGTATGACATGAGGCTGGGCCAACCCAACACGAGAAATTGTGGCATAGTTCTCTCTTTACACAACGTGTACGCTATGTCCTTAGACCTGAGATTGTCGCATGGACTTAAGATGTGAAATGACCTGCTTAGGGGTTATCAAACGCTACTCCGTCACTGGGTAGTTACAAAGGTGACTTTCGGGCTTGTCAGAAAACATGCTGTAAGTCATGGTCAGTCAAGATGTGATTTACCGCTCTCTACTTGAGAGAGATATCTCTGGGCCCGTCGAACGATCGGATCAAGAAATGCATGGCCGTGCTTAGGTTAAGTGTTAACCTACTAAAGGATCCCGAATCACAATGTCGAGAAAGAGAGGTCGAATTGGAGCTAGACCAAATATCATGAGGCAAAGGGAATAGCATGTACGTGACATTGTGATGGTTCGTTTGATATGATCTTTACATGTGTATAGGAGTTGACACATCTTGCTAGAGGCCGCTATCAACTATTGGACCGAGTAGGAGTACTCAGGCCATGTCTATGTATACGTGAACCCATAGAGTCACACACTTAAGGGGCCGGAAGCCTAATTCGGATAGGATCCGAATTGGACTAGGTTTAGGAGTTCTAATGGGCCTCGAACCTAGAGGCCTGTTAGGGACGCCTATATAATGAGGGGTGCGGGCGTGGCTTAGGGCAAACCCTAATTCGCCCAGCAGCCACCGCAACTCCCACGCCCACGCCTTCGTTGCTCCTGCGGACCTAGCAGTTCGGGGCGTGATGCTTCCTCCCTGTACGTGTGGATACCTCAAAGGTGCTGCAGCTGGAGCACAAGGACGAGCCGCATGAGAAGGATGTAAGCAACTGCATGGCACTACTCCGACGTGCTTCGTCTTCATCGAGACGTTTCCGCTGCACCTACACGTCCAGTGGTAATCCCGTAATCTATAACAGCAGTAGTTCCCGGTTTATGAGGTAGAAAATTTTTGTTTTGCGCTAGCGTAGCCTCCCATATCCCTTCATGAACTTGCTATTGCACAAAAGAATTTGGAATCACGTCACCAAAAAAGCCTGCTTTCACCAAAAGTAACAACAAATATGACAATTTTGACAGAATCAAACTGTACTGAGTTCGGCATTTGACTATGTTTCTCTACCAAGCTACCATATAACTGACTACCCCACCATATCAATTAAGATGGCCAACTATGTACATCAAACAACTAATTAAGTTCATTTGCTTGTAGAGACCGCCTTTTCTTTCCTTGCAATAGCCTTGGTGGTAGATGATGTACTATTTTTAGGAATAGAGTCTTTGCCCTCTTCTTTGGCCTACTGGACTCCAGTACATACATACAACATAATTGGTCAGTTCATAGGATGAACATGACCTGTATATGAAAAGTTGCAATTCTTTGCACAAACAGAACTTGCCGTTTTGACTGCCTCATAAATCCGTCTCTTTGCATTTGATCTAGGTCCATAGGTCCTAGTATTATGGCCTTCTTTGTAAAACTTTGTACATCTACTTTTTGTTCCTATTTTGCTAAACTTTGTGGCCTTTCTTGTTTCCCCAAGCTCCCTTCTTCTCTCTTTTATGGGCCTGCCTGGCATCTTAACATATGCTGGTGGCTGAGGCTCCCGGTGATCTGTTCACCACTGATCCATTCCATTCATGGGCATCAAAAAATGCTCATATACTTTGTTGTACTCAACAACTGAATAGCACCATGCTATGTAGTCCTCAGCTGGCTTGGAGCTCTATAGTACAATGATGGCTCATGCACAAGGACTACTTGCCAACTGCCAATACCTGCAAGAACAAGTCAATATCTCTATGCTAACTGTGTACCTCTTATCCTTTTGTCTCACTTCATAGCCATCCTTTCCATTCTGAATTGCTAAACAGGACTGTGCTAGATCAATGTACTTGGTAAGCTTCTTTAGAATCTTGCATATTCTTGAAGTCCATTTTCAATCTTTGGTTCTATTCTGTTGTATTCTAACATAAAACTTGGTCCTAATGCCCTCCATCAGGAAATGATTGGGTGAGCTGAGACATATACTATCCAGTTATTGAAGCTTTCACACATATTGTTGTCTACACTGCCACAGTTGGACCCCAGATTGAACCATGCCCTGCTCCAGTGCTTGGAGTTAGTCCTCATCATATCATTGGCACCTGCAAGAGTTAATTGTGCTAGCTTTGCTCTACAACAGGAATTGCACATTAGATGCCTTTGCACATATCCAAAGGGGCTTCTGAAAGTCTTCATCTGTGTAAGACTTCCTCTAGTTGGCGTATATGTGCCTTATACACATTCTATGCTCAGTGTTTGGGAACAGGGCCACAACAACATTGAGAAGGCCCTACAGATCATGAATTGAACAGCAAGGTCATTACCTATTTTTGGTCAGATATTATTACTCATCCACTACCACCAATTGACATCTGCAGATCCTTTTGTGCAAGACCCAAGAACCAACTCCATGACTCTTCTGTTTCTTTCTCCACCACTGCCTAGGCAATAGGATATATCTTTTTGTTGGAATCTCCTACTATTTTTCTATAATTTCCATGTTCTAAAAGAATAAAAACTATATGACGTCATCAGGTTTGGGGCTTACCTCAATGCTAAGGGGATGTAAGATCTGCGCCCATTAGCATCGTGAAAGATGAGAAAGGAGCACCAGCATCCAACGGACACATTGTTCGAGGTGATGATGTTGGAGTGGCACACAGTGGGGCCGAACGCTACGGGGTGGGGATGGGAGGGGTTCAACCGGCGGACAGGGCACACAGGGCCACCCGAGCGGCGGTGAAACAGGAAAAGAGGCCGGCCAGGAGTGGGCATCGGGGACGGCGCGCTCCGTTCAGACAAGAGAGGACTCGTGACGAAGCGGTGACTTTGTTGGGGTGAGAGGATAAGTGTAGGGAGGAGCAAGCGAGGAGGAAGATGGTGGCTTATATAGGAAGACATTTAACACCGAGTGGTGCTTTCACCCAGTACTAGAGGGTGCTTCTCAACTTGGTACTAAAGGGTGTTCAAATGGCGGGAGACAAAACTTGCGCCCTTAGTACCAGGTGGAGCCACAACCTGGCACCGCCCTTCCATTTCCCGCCCACTGTTGGATGCAGTTAGCACGCCAAGTTGTGAATCGCAAGCGCACGGATCGTTATAGCTCTTTCCTTAGAGTATTCCCCCAAGGTTATCAATTCGTGGATCGACAATGAGCCTACTAGGGTTTTCCATGTAGCTAAATTGATTTATTCCTAATGTGAAGCAATGCATATAAAGGGTAAACAGACATAGTAGATATTTATGTTGATCACATCCAAATGTAAGGTGATCAAACCGTAGATTGCATCTCTACTAAAAGTACTAGAATCATCACTCAAAAAGGCGACTCAATAGCGGTCTACTTTTCAATAGTCACTGCTACGAGGTGCGTGTCAACGCCTCTGGTTTCCCAAAGCTTTACCCCATACAACTAGTAGGCGCTCTTGTTCAAAGATCCTCCTCCAATAGTTGCTACAGCGGCTCCCATAATACTCGCCATTGATCCAACTCTACATCACGTCGTCGCAAGAACCTTTCCATCCAGCATGCTTTCATAACACTAGGGTAATCGACAAACTAGCTAAAATGCACTACTTCAAAGTATTTGCAAGATATAGACTAATCACCATGATTAGATCTAATCCTACAAAGGGCATATGATGGCCATACATATGAATATAAAGCATGCAATGAGGTAGACCAAAATTGAGACAACTAGAATAAATAGTAGATTGATATCCCCATCATGTAGACATACCTCGAGGAATCTTCGGGCTTGACTCTTGAACTCCACCATGGCACAACCACGCAGGGGGGCATGGCCGCTAGGGTTGGACTAAGCCATCTCCTAGGTACCTTTGAAGACTTGCAGCTGCCCTCGTCTCCCTTTGGTGTATGCCCTAGATTTTGGCAAGTTCTCCTGGATGCATGCATGTGCCATCGGCTATTTGTGCTATTTATAGTTTGAGGAAACCCTTGGTCAAAGGGGAGCACGTTCGGAGCCAAAAAGGGTCTGGGCCGGCTGGCCTGGCCCTTTTTTGGGTGGCCCGCCCTCATCTTTCTCCCCAAACCTATATGCACCTTCTAGAATCTTAATTCCAATTCATGTGGGCACATGACGTTAGTTGCTTCTGGATATGATTGGGACTTGATAACTCTCCAAAACTTCTACTGATTCACCTTGATCCCAAAGTCATCCGACCTTATCTTTAAGTCTTAGCCCTTACACATTCTTGGACGCTAGTTCACCATAGATGAGCATAAGGGCTAGGCTCCATCCATGGTGATGTAGCCTTCAAGGATGAGTGAGGGCCAAGAATTGAAGATAAGGTCGGATGACTTTAGGATGAAAACAAATCAATCAGGATTTGGAAAGTTGTCAAGTCCCAATTATATCCAAAGCAACCGATGTCTTGGGCCCATATGCATTGGAATGAAGATTCTAGAAGGTGCAAGGAGGCTTGGGGAGAAAGATGAGCGTGAGGCGATCCAGAAAAGGGCTAGGCCAGCCGGCCCAAGCCTTCTCTAGCCCCGATCTCACTCCCCTTTGACCTAGGGTTTTCTTGGACTATAAATAGCTCAAATACCAAATGGCACATGCGTCCATCCACGAGAACTCGATGAAATCTAGGGCATACACCAAAGGGAGATGAGCACCACTGCAATTCTTCGAGGGTACCGAGGAGATGGCTTAGGCCAACCATAGCCGCCATGGCCTCTCTGCGTGTTCGTGCCATGGTGGAGTTCAAGAGTGCGATGGCGATATCAATCTATTCTTTATTCTAGTTGTCTCTACTTTGGTCTACTTTAATGCGTGCTTCACATTCATATGTATGACCATCATATGTTCTTAGTAGGTTTTTATCTAATCGTGGTGATTAGTCTATTTCTTGCAAATACTTAGCTTGTTAGTCGATTACGCCTATGTGGTGACAGCATGCTGAATGGAAAAGTTCTGGCGATGGTGTGATGTGGAGTTGGATCAATGGCGAGTAACATGGGAGTCGCTGCAACAACTATAGGAGGAGCTTCGAGAAGAGCACTTGCTAGTTCTTTGGGGTAAAGCTTTGGGAAACCTTTAGGCGGTAACACGCTCCTCGCAGCGGTGACCTTGGGAAAGTAGGCCGCTTGAGAGCTGCCTTTTTGAGAGATGATTCCAGTGCCTTTAGAAAAGATGCAATCTATGCTTTGATCACCTTTTGACTAAAACTGTACATAGAGACGATAGGCTCTTGCTTCCTTGGTTGTGTTATCTCAGTTATATATGTGGATGTGATCAACATATATTCAACATACATATATATCTTGTTTGTCTACCTTTATATGCAATAATGCTTCAGGATAGGATTAGATCCGTTAGATTCGATGGAAAACCCTAGTAAGTTCATTACCGATCCACAGATTGATAAATCTTGATAGGAATATTCTAAGTAAAAAGCTACAATGATCCGTGCGCTTGTGGTTCACAACTTGGCACTGTTAAGAGCCGCCAACACCGATGGAGGCTTGTTCGCCATGGCTACATGGAGAAAACTATGCAGATCATCAATGAAATCCTTGATGTGTTTGTCTGTGTTGTACATGCATTGCCAGTCCATGTACATTGTATTTTGGGTTAATAGAAATATTTTTTAATCAACTCCATTATTATGCTACAAAATAATGGTCCATCTACAAAATTATGCTACATAATATATATCAGATCGCTCTCAAGATGTCTGACCAAAACAAAACAGCTCTTATCACCCCGCATAGCATCTACTGCTACAAGACCATGACCTTCGGGCTGAAGAATGCAGGCAATACATACCAAAAGGCCCAGAGTTGCCTCGAGACCCAAATCGGTCGAAACATCGAAGCTTACGTTGATGACGTCGTAGTCAAAACATAAGACGCCAACTCACTCATTGCAGACCTCCATGAAATGTTCAACAACCTGCAGCACTTTAGGTGGAAGCTGAAACCGACAAAATGAGTCTTTGGCGTACCATCAGGAAAGCTCTTGCGCTTCCTGGTCAGCTACCGCGGCTTTGAAGCCAACCCGGTCAAGAAAGACATCATGAAGCTCACAGGCATGAAAGCGGCCCTAAGACGATTCATCAACAATCTAGGAGACAAAAGTCTACCTTTCTTCAAGATCCTAAAGAAGACCGACAAATTTGAATGGACTCCTGAAGCTAGTAAGGCTCTGGCCGACCTAAAAAGACTTTCTGATTATGCCTCCAGTCCTCATGGGGCCCGCCCCCAAAGAGGAATTACTACTGTACATCTCTGCCACCAAAGAAGATAGTGTACGGCCGGTCCTCAAACTTGTGCGCCTGTGTCACCCTGGTCCACAAACTCGCAAATCGCTCATTTAGGCACTTAAGCACTGTTTGGGTCTCATTTGCATCCAATCGGGCCGTAGACCCTTGACCTATCCTGACGTGTATTGTCTACGTGGCTGCGGGTGGTCAATAAAATCACCCAAAACATTGACTCGAACCCTAGGTCCTGAAATTGATCATCTTGTCGTTGGATTGCGGCATCCCTGTCGAGGAAGGTTGGTAGATCTCGCTATCACGCATCCTCCGTCCCCGCGATTAGGTTTCATCGACGTCGGCCGCTACATCCCAAGCTCACGTGTGCCTGAGGTTCATTCCCATCGAATCATGACGCTGGACTCAGCAACCTCAAGCATGTCCATGGGACTTAGTCGGTGCTAGAGGCCTAAACAGCCTCTCATCACCTGCACCGAGTGTGGACACCAAATCTGATGAGAATGGGAATAGCGGGCGAATTTTTAACAAGTGCCCTGGACAGAAGGTGCGTATGTGTTGATTTGGTCACTTTTTAAGGCATTATGTTTGAATTCAATTTGATTTGAGATCTTTGATGTGTTGTGTGCTAGCGTGGCTGTCCATTTTGGTACTAGGAGGAGTAATATGTGGAGATGGTGAAGGAACAAGATAAAATTAGAGCCGCTAATAGAGATGAGAAACTGGAAGAAGTGAAGCAAGATCAGTTGAAGAACGATAAGAAGTTCAAGGTGAAGGAAGAAGATTTAGTTGTTCCAGTCAGAGCATTAGTAGGAATAGGCAAAGAATTGCTAGTGGTTTTGAAGTGTGTATTGCTTGTTTGTTGTAGTTTTTTTTCGATAAAGGCTTTACCCTACTTTTATAGAAAGCATATAAAGTTTGTACAGACTTTGACCGAGCGAGACTTAGGGATACCAAGTTTCACTTACAAAACCACAGACTCACGCCAGCTAAGCCTCCGCACATGAGCTTGAAACAAAAGAGGAACAAACAGCACTAAGCAAGCTGGTGTAGAACCTAGCAGCAGACTACAAAATGTTTTCAGACTCCTCAACTCTTGGTGCCTTCGTGAATTCCTGCATCTAAGCTTCCACCGTCCTCCCTTGTTTCTCCAGCAGCAGACTGTCTTCATCCTTTAAGAGAATTCCCCACTTTTGAGAAAAGTTCCAATTTTGTAAAGAAAGTCATTAGTTTGTCTTGGAAACTTTCTTTTAATTCTCATTCTATTTCTAGACATCCACAACACCCAAAAGACAATAGCAATCATGAAAATCTTAAAAATATATTGCTTACACCCCATAGGAACCCATTCTCCTAACAGGTTGCTCATCGAGGTTGGAATTTTGATCCATCCCAAAGCTTCCTTGAAACAGGACCAAACAAAACGAGCTATCACACATTGAAAAAAATATGGTCCACTGTTTCTTTTGCCTCGCAAATGTGACTGCTCTCTTCTCCCTGCCATTTCCTTTTCTTAAGCTCAGCTCCTGTTTGGAGTTTGTTCTGAAAGACAAGCCACATAAACACCGTTATTTTCATGGGCAGCTTACATTTCCATGGCTTCCTCATTCTTCTATTTAGCACCCCCTATCTACCAAAAGCCTATACATTGATTTAGTAGTATACTTGCCATCTTTCTCCAAACACCATATCGGTTTATCTCTGTCCTCTTTCAGTTCCACCCCTTCCAACATTTGCATCAGACTCCCCCACTCTTCAAACTCTTGGTTGTCAAAAGGTCTACTAAAGTCAAACACCCATCTACCATCTTCCCAACACTCTTTACTGTTATCATTCTTTATCTACACTTGCTGTATACCTGGGGGTATAAGATCTTTGGTGGTACATTAGTTACCCAACAGTCTTCCCAAAACAAAGTGTCTTCCCAACTATTTACCTTGAAGGTCACCCGCCAATTGAATTTACTTTTGACCTTTCGGATGCCTTTCCAGAATTGAGATTCTCCTTTGCCATTGCTTTGTGCAAATGCTTTGCCTTGCAGGTATTTGTTCCTTCATAAATCTATGCACGGGTCTCCAGTATCACTGTTGTATATTTTCCATACCCACTTTAGTACCAAAGCCTCATTCATCAATCTTGTATTGATTATTCCCATCCCCCAAGATCCTTAGGCATGCACACATTTTCCTATTTGACCATATGATATCTGAACTTCTCCTCCTCCCCCCAAAATATTTTGCTCTTACAGAATCCATCCTGCTATGATTTTCCTCATACAGGGTGAACATCCCCATTAGGTATGTTGGTATATTTGAAAGGGAAGTATTTGTGAGGACGAGTCTTCCCCCAGATGACATGTTCCTTCCCATCCACGGTTGTAGCTTATTTCTCATTTTCTTAAGGACCCCATCAAAGTCTTGTACTCTTGGAATCCCGTCACTTATTGGAATACCGAGGTATCTCATTGGTAAGTTCCCCAGTTGGAAGTTTAGCATATTGGCAATTCTATATTCCTCTTCTTTCTCCACCCCAAACACGATCACCTTACTCTTATGGTAGTTTATTTTAAGCCCTGACATCCACTCAAAGCAGTAGAGCAACAACTTCATGGTGGATATTGACTTTTCCTCTATGACCATCAACAGGATTGTATCATCAGCGTATAGTAGATGTGTCAACCCTCCATTCACCAGGTGTGGTACTACCCCTGTAATTAACCCCTGCTCTTTAGCTTTGTCTAGTATCAAGGCCAGAGCATCAGCTGCTAGATTGAACATGATTGGTGATAAAGGGTCTCCTTGTCTCAACCTCCTGTGAGTTTTAAAATATGGGCCATTGACCCCATTTATGTTGACGCATACTTTGCCTCCCCTAATGGTGCTCATGATCCACCCCTTCATTGTATTACAGAACCCCTTCCTTGTTAGTACTTCATCCACAAAATCCCAATTGATGCTATGATACAATTTTTCGTAGTCTATCTTAAATATTACTCCCTTCATCTTTTTCGATCCTAGCTCATGTAACGCCTCATGTAGGATAACCGCGCCGACCAGAATGTATCTCCCCTTTATAAATGCAAATTGGCTCTTACTCACCATTTTGTCAGTCACTATTGCCATTCTGTTCTTTAATAATTTTGAGAAAATCTTGAACCCCACATTGAGCAGACATATTGGCCTAAATTGTTTAACATTGTTGGCCTCTTGGACTTTTGGTATCAGGGTAATAGCCCCATAATTTAATCCCTGAATATCTAGTCCCCCCTTGAAAAAGTCAATTACCAATGCCATGAAATGTTCATTAATTGTCCCCCAAAATCTTTTATAAAAGATCACCCCAAATCCATCAGGCCTTGGTGCTGTGTCTTCCTTCATACTAAAAATAGTTTCTTTCACCTCCTCCTCTGTGAAAGGTCTAGTCAAGAGTTCATTGTCGTCAGCAGATAAACCCCCTACTGTCCGCCAGTAATTATCCTCTAGACTCACCTTACTCCTTTCTCTAATTCCAAATAGCTGTTTGTAGAAATTATAAATGACTTGTTTTATTTCCCCCTATTTACTAACTGTTCTCCCCCATCTTCTAGGGAGAAGATATTCTTCTTCCTTCTTCTGCCATTAGCTGTTAGGTGGAAGAAATTAGTATTTGCATCACCCTTAGTCACACAATTCTCTCTCCCCTCCCCCCCGGTCTTTGCCAATATAGCTCCTCAGCCTCCAGGACTCTCTCTAGCTCTATTTCCAAATATCTTTCTTTAAGTATTTCTTCTGGTAACTTGCCTTCTTCATCCTTTGAGTCCAACTCCTTTATTCTCCCCAAGATCCTAGTTTTCTGTTTTTTATACTCCCCTCTCACACTATTGACCCAACCTTTCAGAAATTGTCTCGTGTGTCTGATGTGCCATTTGTTTAGAGAATAAGCTGCCTCAGGTTTTCTTGGTTTCTCTTCTTCCCACTTGTTGTTCACTAATTCAGTACAGTCTTGTTGTAGAAACCACATCTTTTAAAAGAAAAACTGTCTCTCCACTTTCTGTATATTTTCCCCAGTCTTCAGAACCAGTGAACAATGGTTAGAGCCTATTCTCGTAAGTCCCCTGACATTGCAAAGTGGGAACTTAATTTCCAAGTCAGTTGTCATAAAGACTGTCAATATTACTTAAGATAGGTTTATCCTGCTTATTGGACCAAGTGTATTTTGACCCCATTCTCTTAATCTCTCTCATTCCAAAGTAATCTATAAACTTGTTAAAATCCTCAATTAGTTTTGCATCCCCCAAACCTGAACTCTTATCCTCCTTGGACCTCATTAAATTGAAATCTCCCCCCATCACAATTGGTAAGGATCTTGCCTCCCATCTGTCTGCCAGCTCCTTCAGAAACTCTAATCACTCTCCATCTGAAGTTCAACACTTTATGTCTGACAGTCACTTCAATGAATTACTCTCCTAAATACCAATCTTCAGCTTGTAAAATATCCTCTTTAACCCCCACTAAAATACCCCCAGATAGTCCTCTAGCTGGAATCCATCTTCAAGAAAAGGTACCCCCAACTGACAGAGCCACCAGCTCCAGATTTGAGAAGTCTTTCTTGATAGTTTCTTGTATCCCCACCACATCTGCCTTTTCCTGAGAGATAAGTTCTTTCAGTTGTCTAACTCTAGCAAGCTTTACTATACCTCTAATACTCCAAAAGATTGTAGTCATTGGATACTAATTCTCTTTAATTCCCTACTCAACCTTGAGCTCTTCCCTTTATCTTTTCCTCTTCCACCTTTTTCTTCAGTCACCTTTGCTGGATTCAGAAGTTAAAATGGAATGAAAATCTTCACTAATATTACACTGTAATGATGTATCAGACAGAAGATATGTATTGTTTCATTCATATTGCAAGAAATGGATTGAAAAGCTTCATTCATATTGCACACTGGCACCCAGAGTGAATTTTTTATCAGATTAAGTGCAATCTAAGTAGGCTAAAGCTGTTTTGCTTGTACTATTATACATAAAGGAGCAGGACATATCCAGTTGAGTGTCTTGCGCACTAAGTGCTACCTGAGCCATAAACAAGCTATTTTGCTTTCACTATTATACACAAAAGAGCAAGGCACATTTAGGTTTATGTCTTGCACAACAGATGGTGTTTCATCCTCCAAAAGCCACAAACACATTTAGTTCACTTGTTTTAGTCTTGTCTCTCATTCCAGGTTGCTGCTACTGACTTCCCTCCTTTTTTGCTTGTAATGTTGGACTTGGTCTTCTTTCCAGCTCCAACATCCTTGCTTGTGGAAGCCTTCCTCTTTTTTGTTGCTGCAGCCTTGGGTGCATTGGTGTTTGTAGTTAATGGGGTAGGCTTTGGTATTGGTATGTTGGACATGATGTACTGACTATTAGGCAATGGCCCAAGAGGCTGAGTGTATCCCATTGTAGACTGAGTAGTATCCTGCAAAAGAGATGTTACAGTGACATGAAGGACAACATGCAAATTTTAAGCATCTGACATGGAGGAGTAGTATCCTACAAAATGTACCTTTGAGGGCATCTGACTTAGCAAGGTTGTACATGATTATGTCATTGGCACTTCTGCATCTTGATGTGAGATGTTCTAGAACAAATTAAATGAAACGGTTAGTGCACATGTAATAGCCAAAATATGATGTGTAGAAGAAACTGTACCTGGTTTAAAGGTTGTTCTTATTCAAGTATAGCAGCATCCATGTTTGCTTGTTCTGATTGAAGTGTAGAAGCTTCCATAGCAGCTTGTTGAGCCTCTAGTTGTAGTGCAGCTTGTGTTTCCGCAACAAGCTTCTTAGCCTCTATTGATCTGAAGCCCATCCTTTTCACACTGCAACCACCATTGTTGTGGTCAGCCTCTGAGCAATGCTTGCAATGCATTGTGACATCATGCTTAGATAATTTAGGTCCATGTTTCCCTTGAATTTCCTAAGATTGCTTCTTCTTGGACTTTGGTGGCCTGCCTACCTTTTTCTCATGAATTGGAGGAAGCACTTCTGGACATTGACACTTTTCCACTCACTTTTGTCCTTACAATACATGATACTGAACCCATATGCCGTATGGAATGTTTCCACTGAATAACACATAGGAAGCACTAATTCTGGCCTAATCCTCTCATGCCTTAAACAAGCAATTGCATGGCAACAAGGCACACCAGTCAATTGCCACTTCCTGCAGTCACAAGTCTTGCCTTTAATGTCAACAATGTTCTGATATTCCTTGAATTGCACTTGGAAGACACCATGACCAGAAGGCAGTGCATAGCACAAGTTGGCAAATTCAGCATTTTTGGCCACCTTTTTCTAATGTTAGGGCAGAAGCTTCCTTAAATCTCCTCTACAAGTTCTTTATGTTTGTTGTAGTGCCTTGTCATGAGCTGACACTTTATCCTTTCAAACATGCTAAGAATTTGGAGTTCTCTAGCCTCTAGTATGTAGCTATTGAACACTTCACAATTATTGTTCAACATTATGTCACATTTGGGAAACTCTAGAAAATGAACCCATACCCATGTATTAGGAGCCATCTTCTCCAACCATCTGTATGCATCCTCATTCAAAGCCTTCATCTTGTCCATGTTTCTGATCCATTACTAAACTGTAGATGACCTTGCACATGCCCACAACTGATTCTTCAGAATCTCACCCTTAAATTTTTCTTAGAAATTTGAGTACAGGTGCCTCACACAGAACCTGTGTTCTGATTTAGAGAACACATGTTGTACAGCTACAATTAGTCCCTGCAAATAATACATAAAGATTTTAGTCAGTATTACATAGAGATTTCAGTGAAAAATGCATGCACAACATGAATTAGTCACATACCTTTTGCTTGTCTGTCATAATTGTCCAAGGATATGTGTTCTCTATCTTCAGATCATCCTTTAGAGTTTGCAGAAACTATTTCCATGAAGCCAGTGACCCAACCTCTATGATAGCCATTGCAATTTGATAAATACAGTCATAAGGATCTATACCCACAGTTCTCAAAAGCTGACCTCCAAACTTGGTCTTAATGTTCCATCCATCTAGATATATGATGGGTCTATATGCAGCCATAAAACCCCTCTTGCATGCATCTAAGGACGTGTAACGAGTACTAAAAAGACCGCCAGCAAGGTTCAGGTAGAATGTGCTCCCAGGGTTGCTTCTTCTCAATTCTTCCCCATAGTCTCACAAATAGTTGTACTGCTGAACCTCATCTCCATGAATGGCACTAAAGTTCAACCTTCTTGCTCTGGCAAGCTTGCTCTTGGAAAGGCTCAAATTCAAATCTTTTTACACTATCTTGCCAAAACTAGTGATGCTCATCTTCTCATTGGCTTTGAACAAACCAGTGTACTTCTTAACCAACAACCTAAATGTGGACCTCCTAAGTACCCACTCTTTTCTGACAATTGTGAACCCCATAGTACGTCTTCACAACAAATGACTTCACCCTACTATCCATTGAAGCATCTAGGGTCCATGGCCAACCTTCTGAACAATGAGCCATTAACATTTTTCTGTCATTCCTGGGTTGTAGGATTTGAACCTCGTTCCTCACACTGTATTCTGTAATTGTATCTCTGAGCTTTTGAACGGATGGAAACATTTGTGCAACAAAGAATATTGGATTGTTGATGTCTTCTTCCTTCCAAGACTTGAACTTGACCCTCTCTTCCCCTTCTGAAACAGGTAGCTCCAAGCCCTCATCTCTTCCATGTCCACATCATCAATGATTTGTGCAGGTCTATTTATCTCATAAGACTTCAACTTTCTTCCCCTTGGCTTACTGTTGTCCTTCTGACCCTCACCTCCATTTCAACATCATCCTCAAACATGTCCTCATCACTTCTAGAAATGTCATTATCACTATTAGTGAACACCTCATCATGATCACAACCCTAACTATCAGTTTTAGTCTCTTGCTCAACTCTGCCTTTTTTCACATCAGTATAGAATACTAGTAATTTCTCACCATGCTTCCTTTCAACATACATAACCTTCTTTGGGCTTCTGACCTTAGGCAAATC
>CM014275.1:28608938-28632885 GCA_004135705.1 Alloteropsis semialata
TTTCCTGTCTGTTCCAGAACTGGGATTCTTCAAATATTTAATAATGGGCGCTCTCCAATCATCCACTTCGGCTTTCTTATTTTGAGGATTTTCAGCAGCCGAACTGGACCAGAAGACGTCGGACCGGTCTGACCGGTCTCTGAATCAGTCTGACCGGTTCCTGGACCGGTCTGACCGGTCTCCGCAGCGGTCCAACCGGTCAGGTCTGGAACTGCTGCGAGCGCTAGAACTTCACTTGTGACATTAGCAATCAACGGCCTTTTTCTATGAAAGTGTCTCTTCTGGACATTATAGCCGGATGCTTGCTGTGCCAAAGTATTAGCTCTAGGATTATCACATCTTGAAACATGATATATGGTGAATTCATCAAAATATGGAATAATATCAAGGCACTTGTCAAGATAAATATTCAATGAACTTTCCAAACATTGACACACCTTAGATACTTGCTGCACAACCAATAATGAATCACCAAAAGCTTCAACATGCTTTACTCCCATGTCATGCAAAATTTCTAATCCGAATAATAGAGCTTCATATTCGGCTTGATTATTTGTGCATTCAATTTCTAATCGGCTAAGAGCTTCAAAAACAGCTCCATTAGGAGAAACAAGAACAATTCCAATTCCACATCCGTTCTTGCAAACCGATCCATCAAAATGCAATTTCCATGGAGTAAAAGTCATGTAATCAATTTTCAAATCATGCTCATCATTAATCCGATGTTCAACAATAAAATCAGCTACAATTTGGCCTTTCATGGATTTCAAAGGTTCACAAGCCAAATCATATTCAATAAGAGCATATGCCCACTTACCGATCCTACCACTCAAAATCGGTCTATGCAACATATACTTAATAACATCGGCTTGACATACCACAATACAAGTACTAGATAACAAATAATGCCTCAATTTTGTACAAGCATAATATAAAGACAAGCATAATTTCTCAACAGGTTTGTACCTTGTTTCCGTATCCAAAAGCCGTCGACTCAAATAAGTAATAATATATTCTTTGCCATCTGTCTCTTGAGTCAAAACAGCCCCAATGACATTATCTTCGGCCAAAATATAAAGCCTAAATGGCACCCCATTCTTAGGCGCTTTAAGCACAGGCGGCGAAGACAAATATTTCTTGATTTCCTCAAAGGCCTCTTGCTGCTTTGCCCCCCAAATAAAATCGGCTTCATTCTTTAACCGAAGTATAGGAGTAAAAGCACTAACTTTTTCGAACAAGTTAGAAATAAACCGCCTCAAATAATTAACCTTGCCCAAGAATTTCTATAAATCATGCTTGCAAGTAGGCGCTTCAAGTTTATCAATAGCTTTTCTTTTCTTAGGATCTATCTCTATGCCCTCTCATGAACCATGAAGCCTAAAAATCTTCCAGTCGGTACACCAAAAGCACATTTCAATGGGTTCATCTTTAAACCATACCGACGCATTCTTTCAAAAGCAAGACGCAAATCAGCCAAGTGAGAATTTAATCCAGCTGATTTGACAACAATATCATCAATATAGACTTCTAGGATAACACCAAGTAAGTCATGAAAAATCAAATTCATTGCTCTTTGATAAGTAGCGCCGGCATTCTTTAAACCAAAAGTCATCACAACCCATTCAAATAAACCAACAAAGCCGGGACATTTAAAGGCCGTTTTGTACACGTCTTCCTCGGCCATAAAGATTTGATTATATCCCGCATTGCCATCAAGAAAGCTAATAATCTTATGTCCAGAAGCATCATTAATAAGCATATCGGCTATAGGCATAGGATATTCATCTTTGGGAGTTGCTCTATTAAGATCTCTAAAATCAATGCACACTCTAATCTTATTAGAACCCTTCTTCTCAACAGGCACAATATTAGAGATCCATTCAACATAGCGACATGGCCGAATAAACTTAGCTTCAAGCAAACGATTAACCTCTTCTTTTATGCGATCATAAAATAAAGGATTAAATCGTCTATTGCCTTGTTTATATGGCCTAAAACCAGGTTTAATTGGTAATCGATGTTCAACTAATTCACGACTTAAACCAGGCATCTCATGATACTCCCAAGCAAAGCAATCAGAATATTCTTTCAACAACTCGATTAATTCAACTTTATAATCGGCTTTCAAATTTTGATTTACAAAAGTCGGCCTTGGTATAGAACCATCACCTATATCTATCTTTTCTAAAGGATCAGCCGACGTAAATCCTTGTCCTAACTTTTCTACTTCTTCAAAATCATTAATGGCTTCACATGCATCATTCATGTTTGACCGATAATGCTCCACCTTTTTCTTTAGCCACTTCTCGCTTGTATGCATCTACTCTTCATTATCTGAATCAACCGATTTTTGAACCGGCCTTAGAGCAGCAGAGCAACTAGAACGGCGGGCGACCGGTCTGACCGGTCAGGGAAACCGGTCTGACCGGTTGCGGCCAGCTCAGCTGACTTCGCCACAGATGGCTCGGCCTTTTCTGGTTCTTCAACTTGAATATCTTGGGCACCAGAACCATCCTTGGAACTCTGACCAACTGGCGGAATCATCGGCTTAGCCTCATTGAACCACTCCTCCCTCTTCTTAGCGGATTCTTCGTCCCTTTGCTTCTGGGTGCGCAACCGCTGCAATCTTCTCTTCTGAGAATGAGTCAAACCAGGAGGACACCAATTTGGCTGCGTGTACTGAGGTAAAGGGACCTTTTTTACGGCCGAAGTACCAATAACATTAGGTGCGTCGGCCATCGATGAATCAACTGCCATAGAGCCAATTCGAATCACACTCTTCACAATTGACTTTGGAATAACAGGGGCAGGCTCTTCCTTCTTCGGAACAGGACGATATTCTTGCTTAGCTGGCTCCTTGCCCGGCCTCCTCTGGAAACCGGTCTGACCGGTCGTGGCAACCGGTCTGACCGGTCTGTGCTGCTGGGGCACAGACTCCGGCTTCTATTGGACACCGGTCTGACCGGCCATAGGAACCGGTCTGACCGGTTTGTGCTGCTGGGGCACAAAATCTGTCTTGGCCGAACATTCGCAGGCCTAGGCTGTGGTGGATTCATCCTTGCATGCACAGGAGCCCCAGACCGTGGTTGGTTTAGTGCAGGACAGTAAGGCACAAACATAATACCATCCCTCCAAATAGGTTGAGGAGGGGAAGGTTGATACGGCCTCCATGGCTTAGAAGGACCAGCACCATTGAATGAACTTGGACCCTGATTCCACTGTCCCCTTGGTGCCTTCATCACACCAGAATTCCTTGGTGGCGAACTTGGTCTCTTTTTTGGTGGCCGATCTTGTTGAACGGCCGCGTTGTGCATATCCTTAGCCATGACTTGATCAAAGGTCGCATTCGGCTTGAAAGCTCTCCCCTGATATTTGTCCTGATTCATCTTCCAAGTGCCAACCTCAGGGCGTTTAGGTACAAAGGTTCGGACCGGCCTCTGGGCCGGACCGGTCTAACCGGTTACGGCAATCGGTCCGACCGATCTCCCCTGGGCAGGGACAACCGGCCTTTGATCCCGCGCTTGAGAGCTTGATTCTCCCCTGACTTCAGAATTCTTTACTGTAATAGTCAAGATCTTCTTTCCATCAGGAGCTTGCTTAAGCACGACTTCTCTCCCAAGCACTTTGTCTTGTTCCATCACCCTCCTTGGTTCTCCAATCACAACATTCTTGCCTCCTGTCGTATCGGCATTGTCGGGCCGAACCAACATCTTGGCGTCCTGCAGATCCATGGTATTGACCACCATGTTGTTGACTGGAAACGGGCGCTTATCAACTTGTATCTCATTCAAAATCAATCGTCCATCATTTACAGCCGATTGAATCTGTCGACGAAAGAAATTGCAATCATTAGTCGCATGAGAAAACAAATTATGAAATTTGCAATAAGCACGCCGCTTTAACTCCTTAGGTGATGGAATATTAAAGGAATATTTGATATATCCATTCTTATGTAATTCATCAAAAATCTTATCACATTTGGATACATCAAAAGTAAACTTCATCTCCTCTTGCCGATTCCTATGAGTCGGCTTAAGAGATGTGCAAGTAAAGGCTTTATTAGATGCTGTCCATACAAATTCAGCAGCCAACACCTCATGAGACTCTTCATCAGAGCTACTAGAATCACATTCTACATTATGCACATTAGCTCGATGAGTTCTATGGCTTTCTTTTAAATCTTTGCTCCGGTTTTCAGCAGCCAAAGCTCTTTGATGCACTTGGTTTACACTAAAGAATTCAAAGCTCTCTAATTTCTCCTTGATGTGAGACCGTAAACCATTAAAAGCTAAATCAGCAAGATCCTTTTCGGCAATGGTAACACCAAAACAACGGTTTTTAGTATCACGGAAATGTTTAATATAATCATTAACCGTTTCATCACGCGATTGCCTAACCGATGTGAGATGTGACAATTTAAGTTCATTACTGCTAGAAAAGAAGTGATAATGAAACTTTTGTTCTAACTGTTCCCATGAAGTAATAGAATGAGGAGCTAATGATGCAAACCATGAGAAAGCTGTACCAGTTAGAGACAAAGAAAATAAACGCACTTTTAAAGCCTCACTAGAGCCAGAATCGCCTAGTTGTGCCATGTATTGACTTATATGCTCAAAAGTGCTTTTAGAATCCTCCCCCATTAAATTTAACAAAATCAGGAAGTCTAAAACCAGTAGGGAAATGAACAAAATCAAATTGAGGAACATAAGGCTTTTGGTACAACCTAGCCTTATCCCTGACATCTACTCCCAAATTCTCTTTAAGAGCTGAAACCAAATCAAGTTTGTACTTAGAAAATATTTTATCTAAATACTCCAATGAATTATCCTGAGAATCTGGCTGTTGAGTATTTTGCACGGGAGTAGGAATTAAATTCCCCGAATCTGATCTACCGGGACCGGTCTGACCGGTTCCAGAGACCGGTCTGGCCGGTTGATGCGGCACAATCTGATTGGCCGCATCAGACCCTCCAGGGCCGGTCTGACCGGTCACAGCGACCGGTCTGACCGGTTGGTGCTAGCCAGATTGATTGGCCGACACCTGCCCTTGCATCTGTTGGACGAACCTTCCGAAAAGTTCGTAAGGTACTGGGCCTTGTGAAAACAAATTTTGCACCAGTGGGGGTACAGAATATCCATAGTTCGGATTTTGCGGGGTAAAATTTACAACTTCATTGTTAATTCGGCCGTGATTAACCGAATTGGGTAAAGTTGCAAACTACTAAGGCGCAGCAGGATGAGTAATCATTGGATTGGATGGTGTAATAGATTGGCCTTCAAAATAATTCAACGGCATGCCATATGTAGGTTGCTCTACAGGCTTTGCTATCGATGTTTTAAAATCAGGCACAATAGGAATCTTAGGAATTAAAAGACTAGGATCGGCGGCAGGTTCTTCAGCCAAGGGTTGTTTACCTTTCGATTCTAAACGCTTTTTCATCATCCAATTACCAAATTAACATTGTTTTCGGCCAATTTATCCTCCATGTACTTAAGGAAAACTTCATGAGAATTTTCATCGGATTGTACCTTAGGAGATGCCGCTGAAGATGTAGCAGATGGATCTACTTCCTTGATCTTGGAGACCACGCACTTGCGGTCTTTCTTGAAGTGTGACAAATAGTAGATGTGTTCTTCTTCCGCCTTCTTCTTTAGGTACTCTTCATGTCCTTGGTGGTCTTCAGCAGAGAGTTCGTCATCCTTGATGGTGATGATGTTCTCCAGATCGAACTCGGTGTTGGCACCCATCTAGATAGAATTAGATTGATCGGCTGCACGAACCAGATCTCCAATTCTCCAGCGGAGTCGCCAAAAGTATGTTGACGCAGAAATCAGGTCAACACACGAGAGCGCTAGAACGCGCAGCACGTAACACACAGCTCGCAGCTCCTCTGCGCAGACCGGTCTGACCGGTTGCCCTGACCGGTCTGGTGGGCCTTACTTGCAGGGAAGCCGGGAGCAAACCCTAAGCGCGCTTCCCGGAAGGATCCGTCAGGGAGCACGCACTCAGGGGTGCCCTAGGGTCGGCAGGCCACCTAGGACGCCTTCAAACGTCGCGGAGACGCAGGAAGAACAGCAAGTAGGGTTAGAAAAGCTAGGGTTTGAAGATGCAAAAAGTAAAGGGATAAAAAGTAGTAAATTTTGATAGATTCGATTGTTGTGTGTTCAATCAGCCGAATCCCCTTATATTTATAGGGAGGGTAGGTCTTGTCCCGCAAGGAAACCAAGTTACAACTCGTTACAATCTCGGAATCCCAAATTAAGAGTCCTACTCGGATTACAAAAAGGGCAACCGGTCTGACCGGTTCCCCAAACCGGTCAGACCGGTCTGGGCGTGGCCTGCCTCTTGCGCCGTCTTCCTTCTTGATCCTTGCGCCATCTTCTGCAATCCTCTTGATCCACGTGTCAATTTTGGTTGTCAACAATAAGGATAGAGTTTGCGTGCATTTATTCTTTGGGGTGAACGTGCGTGCGTGTATTGTTCATGTCTTGCTACAAACTTCAAAAGAAAAAGATGTAGCACCGAGCCACCGCTGCGGGAGAGGAGCAAGACGAAGGAACGGTGCTTGGAAGGGACAGGAGCATGCAGACAAAAGGAGGCGTTTGCAGGCTTCGTGGGCACCTGCGGGCTTCGCAAGCTTGCTCGCTAAGGCCCACCAGATTTGGTTCTTAAGCCCATCGAGAAATTGCAGACAGCTGAAGCGCCCACCAGGCCATTTTTTGCATCCCTAGACTCGAAACAACCTTGGTCGAGATTTGATTGTCTTAATATTTCATCGTGAACTGAATCTGACATGAGATTGGACGTATGTTTCCTCGGGTATTCGATGAGTGGCATGCTATCTTAATCTAATAAGCACCCATCATTCATATATACATGCAGTCGTCAGCAAGGCAAGTTCAATGGTTGGTTAGTTTTGATTCAGTTCTGCCATATATAGGAAGTTACAGTGAATGTTGCAATATGATGATCTCTGGCATGCCATGCTTCACAAGCAAATTGAAGTCGCTTGACAAGCTGATTAATTAGTGCAATTTAATTTCTTCACAATTCAGATGATGTTTCTGGAACAAACAATGTGAAGACTGAGTCGGCATCAAACCGGACATCAGACTTTGCTTAGATACATCTCAATGAGCATTCTTAACAACCCCGTTGTAAACAAAATAATTAAACGCTAAAAACAACCACATCATTGCATGCAGACAAAATCAATCTCTGTAGTTGTTGAACAAATTTTGTCCATTTCCTCAACCAAGGTAGCTGGCAATTCCACTGGTCCACCCCGTGGCATGCCACACAATTGATCGGATTTTACCTGCTATCTTCTCCCTCTCTGAAAAAATGTCACGGAACAATTAGTCTCTGTTCAGAACCTATATCTTGATTGAATATTTTCACGCTACTGATCGATTTGTGGTTTCCTGCACAAAATTTAATTATGATCTTTCATTGCACCAAAATGAGTTATCTGCCTACACATGTTTTTTCGCAATTGGCATAAGGCTTTATATGCCAGTTCAATTAGGTCAACATGAACTTTCTTCGATATTTGCAGTAAGAACATCGACTATCAATTTTTTTTTGCACTAAAAGTGCAATTGCACTCATATCAGCAATTTCTTGGCGGAGCCTGAACGATCTGTGATAGACTATCGAGCCAGTCGATGTGCTGTGCATAGCTAGGCGACAATGCAACCCCTTTGACTAGTCGTTAACCGCTTCGCTGGGACACACTTAGGATCTTCGATGACGAATTGATGATTACCTAACCTAGCAGATTTCACACTGATTACTTAACCTAGATTGTAGTGAAGGTAAGCATGACAGATGCAGATACGTATAGAACGAAGACACGCTCGTCACGCGGATTCCCAACTAGGCAGTTCATCGTACACAAATTTGTCATCTTTGATTTATTACATTTGGCACGTAAATGTGTCTGTTGTTTCACTCGTAGATTATATAAACTGGCTTGAGGGTCAAGGATAGCATGGTAAAAGAATACCTTGGACTACTTTGGCTCTGCTTATTTCCTTTCTAGATTATATAATCTAGCTTTAGTATAATCTAGCTTATAAACCAACAACAATATGGTAAAAAATCACCACGGATCACGAAATATTCTGACTTAATCTACCCATATATAGCTTATTTCATATTATTTTAGTGGTCCATAATGGTCTTTTATCATGTTAGTCTTGACCCATAAGCTGGAATAGGCATCTCTCATATGCAACTTATACCAACTTATTAATTTGGTGGTCCTGGGCGATTTTTACCATGCTTCCTTTGACGCATGAGCTAGCTTATATAATCTATTCATAAGCCCATAGAGTGAATGAATAATGTACCTAAGAGAGGCTTGCTTTCTAAATTGCAACCTAACTTCATGGAGAGGAACGAGTCGTGTATGCTTGTGGTGACCCGTACTCCTACCTAGCGTCGTACTCCAAGTAGCTTGTTTCAGGACAGTCCTGAAGCATTACATTTGGTACAATTGACCTCAAAGAAAAATAAAATGATGAATCAACTCTGATGAAATTTCCATGATTTGTACCCTGCACACGGCTAATCAGAGCTATATAATGCCCATAAACCTCTGCCTCAAACGAATCACAAGAAGGTCATAAACGATCGCACTGCACTTGGCACTAACAATGACGATCAAGAAGGAAGCTAATACAAACACCTCCGCCATTGGTGCGCCTCAATCGAGATGTTATTAATCCTTGTTCTACTGCGTAAAGCTGAGTTGCTTGGCCTTTAGTTCTGTCTGATACGCTTGAAATGTACTATACAAATGCAGGGATGTCCACTGCCGACATGCCTCCCCTTGGAGGAGGACCACCCGGCCGGCAGCCGTATCGACCTCCACAACAAAATCCATACTCTGCTGGTTACGGTTAGTACCGTCTGTCCATGAACGCCGTGAGAAAAGCCACGAACCTTTTCCCCTTGCCATGGGAAAAGCAAAGCAGAGCTCTAATTATAATTGAGCTCAACCTAGTACCAGCTCAGCATATGCACCTCTAGGTTTCATTTTTGTGCCTGTCTGATTTTCTAGCTTCATTTTCCGTTGTGCCAATCTTCTTATTCCTCTCTGAAAGTTCCATAAATGTTTACTGAAACCAGGGATTATCATTTTCTTACATGTAGTTGGGTGATATATAGTAACAACAAAGGAAAACTAAAATCAGAAGCACCTGATGGGATGATTAATTTCTTATATTTCAGACATGACTAATAGCCCTTAATCTAACGTTCTCTTTTTTTTCTTATTGCAGCTCCATCTCATATAGGTAGGCAGACTCCTCTGCAGGACACTGGGAACAGATACATATCGAAAACGTCGCAGCCACCGTACCAACCAGAAAAAAGAGACAACAATACGAGCAAAAATCGTACGTTTGCTGTGTTCCTATACTAGTACACTGTGCATATCTTACATGTTTATGAACTCGTTTAAATTACAAATATACATCAATTTTCATCTGCACACTGGGCTTGAAGAATGCTCACGTACGTTATCTGCATTCTCACTTTTCAGATGCTGCTTATGGTACGACGCGTGATATTAAGTACTAGCTTGGAGGATCTACAAGGGGGTACTAGGCGGCAGATATCATCATGTCCATGCTCGTCGATCTGTCTATGAACTATTAGTTAAATGGGTTATTGTAAAAATATATAGTCACTACGTATATCAACTACTTCGTTTGTTTCGGTCAAATTTGATGCATTCGTTGTGTATATGCTTGAATAATGTACATTCGTTCGTATTCTGGAAATAAATACTTCCAAAGAATTTTATTGTTTTATGATAATTTTTAGATACCACAAATTATATAAAATTGAATATACTTTAGCCAAGGCTATCTCTGAATGTTGCACTATGATATGTTACTTCAGAGAAATTACTTATTGTTTTAAACAAAATATATGAGAGGGAACAACCCGGGATGACTCAGTGACGGCAATCGACTGGTCGTGATTAATGGCCAGTCTATGACATGCTTCAATTATTAATAAGCATGCTCCTTATCACAGAGTTGCTGGCCGTCACCTATGAGATATGAATTGAAGTGGATAATAATCATCCACGTAGCGCCAAAATTTTAATTATTTAACATAAAAAATGGTATATGAGCATTGCGTACATAAGGTTTGACAAGCATTAATAAGCTTGACCCATCCAGTACACGCAAACGAGTAGAATGCT
This sequence comes from Alloteropsis semialata, assembly GCA_004135705.1. Classification (NCBI taxonomy): domain Eukaryota; kingdom Viridiplantae; phylum Streptophyta; class Magnoliopsida; order Poales; family Poaceae; genus Alloteropsis; species Alloteropsis semialata. The sequence continues at coordinate 28,619,161 of CM014275.1, forward strand.
GGCTTAATTCGATCTGAACACGAATGAATGCAGGAAATATCCCGTCTCAGAGTTCATCAATGTTCAAAATGGTCATGCCCTTCTTTCGCTGAACAAAACCAATATCTCAAGAGATTAACTTTAATGATGAAGTCAAATTAGTCAACTGCTGCAGAAATTGCCTCTTCATTTCAATGCCTACTAGCCTCCAAATTGTTAGGTGTGGTTACTCGTTTGCTTGTGCCCAAAGTAGCACTGGCAAAATCTGCCTATAAATGCCAAAATATTATTTTGGTTGATATGTAAAAAATGTTATTAGGCCTTGTTTAGTTCGTAAAAGTTGGTCGAATTTTTTGTAGAAAAAGTGCATTGGGAAACGTGTTGCAGAGAGGAAGGCATGTTTTTCAATGCGTTACTTTTGGTTGAATTGCAGAAACTTACTGGAACTAAAAGTGTCTAGTCAATTATTACCACAGTGCTCCAAATTGATATAATGTGCTCGTTCGCAAATAAAAAGCACTACTACGGTGGGTATATGCTATATGTGGCTATCTCATCACATCCAATTTCACCCAGACTAATTTTTATGATTAGAGGAGGGAGGTAGGACATGTCGAAAGTCATTTTTGCCCTTAATTGAATGTAGGGTCCACATGTCAGCTGTTCCTCCTCTATCATCGTCCTCCTCCACAGCTTTGACTGAGATTCTACCGCACCTCCTGTGTCGTCCTCCCTTCCGTTTCGCCTCCCAATCACTCCTCCATGACCCCAAGCTTTCCGACGCATCTCCGCTCGTTTCTCGGTGCCGCATCATCCAGGGCGAGCTCCGTCCATGGAAGAAGGGCTGCGAAGGCCACATCCATGGCGACTTCAGGCTGCTCCACTGTATGTTTCTTGCACGGAAGTGGAATCTACAGTGGCGGCCGTGACAGGCTGCGTCCACAACTGTGGTGTTCAGCACGGCAGTTGCAGCGAATTGGCGATTGCGAACTGCTACTTCACGGCAGGGAGAAAGTCCTCTGCTGCTGAGCTCTTTTTTCAGTGCCCTATACTACTACTCAGTAGTATATAGTATAGAGGAAGGGCATTCTAGTAATCTCCTTCTATTGAAAAATTTTTTCCCTTTCTTCGTCCCAGGTTCGAACCATATTAATGTCTTGACATAGACTATTAAAAATATTTACAGTTGTGCCATTACGATATTTTTAATAATATTATATTTGTGCAAATAAAATTTCTTCAAAAAATTACATTTGTGCCAATTATAATTTTTTCCCTAAATACCCATACTAGACTATACTACCCACCTATACCACTATACTACATGTCAAGTTTTCACCAGTATACAAAAATTCTGAGCCGTCCGATCCTTTCATATTGGTCCTTTTTTATTCCATACTAGTCCATCTTTAGAGTAGTATAGGACACTGTAAAAGAGCTCCTGCTAAATGGGGCCCATGGTTCGTTTCATTCACACAAGGAGAGAGGACTAGAGCGTTGCTGTTGCAGGAGGGGTAACCTGGTGGTTGTTATTTGCTAATTGCTTTCTTCTACAGCTGTCTTAAAAATGAAATATTTAGTTGCGATGTCAGTGGTAAATATCCATAATTTTATAATGGTATCTAACCAAATAAGCTTCTAAGTTCGGTGTCAAATACTCATATATGCTGTGGCAAAATTTTCTCAGTATATCATGGATAGAGTTTTTGATAACGCTACTGTGTTTCTTGCCTTTAATTCGCTTAATCTTCTTTTATTATCAATGTACAAATAATTAGTAGGGGCATGCTGTTCCTGTTCCCCTAAAGAAAATGAGAAAAATAAGCTATGGGTAGCTAACGCATTACGTATCATCACAAGAACGTGGTTTATATGTGGATATTTTTTTTAAACCTTCCAAAGTTTTCTTTAGATGCAGCTTACGTGTGCCAAACTGCCAACTAAAATTAATTAGTAATCAAGTAATAGCAAATTGCATTTAATTAATTTCATGGAGAACCATGCAATTGCATACGCTGTTGATGGAATTTTCGGGGACAACACATGATGCAATACGTAGTTGTCATTCCTACCTTTGAAGCGTCAATACACCATTGGCCCATGTCACAGAAATTCAAGTGAAAAGGGTTGACACCGCCGCTGTCAGTATCATCATTGATTGACTTTTGTGAAAAAAATGAATATCGAACTGAACTTGTTCTCCCTCCTGAATGATCAACCAACTAGTAGTTAGAGGCTGAAATATTTACTTAATACAGGCGATGGTTCAGTGTTTTGACGCAATTGAACAATGATAGAGATCGAGTCTAACAAGTGATTCTTCTCTGATTGTTGGATGCAAGGTTGAATTCTTCCTACTCTGTTCACCCTCTATGAATGGAATTTTTTTATCATGACTAGTCTCGCAGCTGGTTTTTATAGTTTCTATTGCTAGAACACCATGGCTTGCAAAATAATAACGCCAAGTGCAAATGGAAACTGTAGAAGAATTTGTGGATTTCAAAGCCAGGAACCATAAAGGAAAATACATGTCGTTACACACCTTCAATTTCATGCATGTTTAGACATCAAAGAATGAGACTCTACGCGTCATGTAGTTTTCAGGAAGAAAATCTATCAGGATCTAGGCTTCAGAAACACAGAATGAAACTGAGGTCATGGAGAGATGACCAACTTGTTCAAGTTTTGTGTTTAAACTACACGCAGGTTGTTGAAAATGTAAGGTAAAGATCTCTGCATTCGCTGTAAAGGTCCAAGAACCTGCCGATAAATGCAAGAGTTATTTCAATCTACATTTTGATATATTTCTTTATTGGTTAGTTCTGGAGAATATATGGAGTTTACATCACTCAGGAAAATGATTTTTCACAAGTCAATAAATGTTGGTGGTGTCAGAGCCTCTCCCCTCTAGTGAATTGCGTAGATGGAACGTGTATCTGTGATCGTAGAGAAGAATACGTACCCTTGTACAGCTGGAAGATGTTTGTAAAAGAAGGACACGTGTATATGCTTATCGACATCATACATGCATGTAGGAGAAGGATCAGTGAAAATTGCATCATAATGCCAGGAAGAAGACTGAGTTACACCGACTACAGCTAGCTTACGGGAGCACTACCGGAAAATTTGTCTTTGCCGAGTGTGGATCTCTTTGCCGAGTGCAATTTTTCGGGCACTCGGCAAAGATTTTTTTGCCGAGTGCATTTCGAAAAACACTCGGCAAAGAGGGTCTTTGCCGAGTGTCAAAAAATTACACTCGGCAAAGAGGGCCTTTGCCGAGTGTTTTTGTTTGACACTCAGCAAAGATGACATTAAAACCACAATTTAAAGTAGTAAATCAATTCAAATTAAAAAGTTTTGAACTACAAAGTTGTATAACTTCTCAAGATGTACAACTTTTAGTTTGGTCATTTCTTCATTCGACAAATTCATATGAATGTTGTTCACAAAATCAATATCTCTCGTAGAGTTTCCTGAAACTAGAAAAGACATTTATAAGTTTTGTGAACAATGTTATTTTTACTACGTCGGATGAACAAATAACATATATAAAAGTTGTAGATCTTCAGAAGTTAAACAACATTGTAGTTGAACTATTTTTAATTTGAATTTATTTTCATAAGGAAAAGTATGTTTGTTGTTCTCAAAATTTGAAAGAGTTTTTTCAAACGACCTCGGATGAAGAAACAGTCAAAATAAAAGTTGTAGAGCATAATAAGTTATGAAACTTTATAGTTGACAACTTTTTTATTTGAAGTGATCTTGTCAATGAAAAATAAGTTTGAATGTCCTCAAATTTGAAATTCAAATTTTGTAAACAACCTCGGATGGAGATACTACCAATATGAAACTTGTAGATTTCAAAAAGTTATGAAAGTTTGTAGTTGACAACTTTTTAATTTGAAATCGTTTAGTGCCTCAACAAAGCAATTTGCACTTGGTTTAGGATAATATGGTAGGAATCAGAACAAAATCTAGTCAGAGATTAGTGTGTGGTGCAGTGGTAGAGAAGGTTACACGCGAGGGGGAGGTCGCGGGTTCGAATCCCGCCAACCGCGTAGCGCGCGAATTTTTCGCGAAAAATGCCGCGACTTGCTGGCTTGGGTGGTTGGGTGCCTTCCCATATTTGAATAATATTTTTTGCTATTTGTTTACGGTTTTTTTGTGCTCAGGAAATCCAGTCTTTGCCGAGTGTTTTTTTGGCACTCGGCGAACCTTTGCCGTGTCTCCGACGAGTGGCCCACGGCAAAGGACTCTTTGCCGGCCGCGCTTTGCCGTGTGAGCTTTGCCGTGAGTTACCCACGGCAAAGGCTTTGCCGTGGGTAAAATTGCTTTTGCCGTGTGCATCTGGCACACGGCAAAGCCTCGGATTCCGGTAGTGAGAAGAATGAACATCGACACGCAAGCCTGCCTATTGACGTGATGACCCTACTAGAAACACAAAACATTAGTAAGAATAATTACGACATTTGGTAACGGTATACATATACTTCTCTGTGCTTAAATATATGACATCCTAAGTTTGTACTAAGTCAAAATAGATAAATTTTGATCAATTTTCAAGGAAAGAAAAATAATATTTACGACATCCGAAGAAAACCGATAGACTCATTATGAAATATATTTTGATGTTTTACTTATTTGATTTCGGTATATGTTAATATTTTTGTTTATAAACTTGGTCAAACTTTTAAAAGTTTGACTTAGACATACACTCAAAATATCCTTTATTTCAGAAGAGAGAGTATGCAATTATGCGTCAGATTTGCATGATTCTAATTGGTGAAATGAAATTTCCATGATTCTACCATTCCTAGTCACAACTCTCTATATATATCACGCATCCACAGACATAATAGCACCACACCACCTCCTCAATCTAAAGAAACACAAAAGGAAGACACACATATAGCATACCACACACGTTAACACGAACAATGTCTAAGTCGAAGGGTAAGGATTCCGGGAAATTCTTTCCAAAATATCGTGCGTGCATTAGCCTTGTCTAACTCATTGGATATGCAGGAACAATCACTCCTGTGCCACCCCTGAGATCATCGTCGGTGGCCCCGGCTCCGATGTCTGGCTCAACTGCTCGTAATCAAGATGCACACCAGTCATCCTCTTATGGTTAGTATTACTTTGCATTATGACTTTGTGAGATACTAATCTGTTAATTTCAGAAACCATAAACTTTAAGCTACTATATATACATGTAAAAGGTAATGCATGTTTGTCTACCGTTTTCATGTTTGAGCGAGCTCGATCAACCAACGCGTGCCCGGACGTGCATGCATGCATGGCGTCTTGCGTTCACATTTCTTTTGCATATCTCGCTTTTGGTACCCGCCGTACACTTTTGTCCTGCGAATCTGGATATTCTTGTCCTTTTAGCTTTTTGCTCTCTCCTTTGTACCGCTCACCTTTTTCAAAAAAATCCAATGAAAGGAAGAAAGAAAAGATTCATTCTGGGGAACCGTTTGACTGAGTGACAATGGGAGTGTTTAAATCCAGAAACTTGGTGAAAAGTGGTGAAAAGTTTTCACACTGACAACCGGATACGCTTCTCAGTTTGAAAACTTTTCACCACTTTTCACCAATTCACCGGATTTAAACACCCCCAACATGGAGAGATGAGAAAGCAGCGCTATATATGAATCTAACAAGTTGATATACGCTGCAACGTAAGAACTGGAATCTAACTGGTTTCATTTAATTTGCTTTATCCTGTTGATCCATGTTGAAGGAGCTAAAGGCTCGTCGTATCCTGTGCCGGCTACTGGTGGGTCATCGAACCAGCAGAAGCCGTACAAACCTGGTCCTGCTCCTCAGCCTGCAGGCAAAAAGGCAATCCCAAAGTTGGTAAATTTATATATATAAGCACTAAAATTCCACGCATTAATTATTCGCATGTTTTCATTTGGTGGTCTTGATTAAAAATAACATCTCTGCATCAATTCTTCATCATCAGCTAAGGGTATATCGTACTACTGACGAGGGATCAATACAGAAGCAAATCAGAAGGATGCCATCAACTAGTTTGTCAGTACTACATATGTTGTAGATGTAAACATGTAAAGATATATAGTAGAAGTCTAGAATATCGAGCACAGTGCATTCATTAATGTTTTAGCTGGATTGGTTTACTTTTATGTATATATGATAGTCATATCCAAAAATAAAAGAACACAGCTATCCCATTTGTAAAGAAAAATCATGTACACAACCAAAATATGCACTGTACATATGTATTGGGACCTAGAAGGAAATGTTGAATTTTTTCCTGACATCCGATCGATTCCTTTCTCTTTCTTTTTAACCCTTTTGCGATATATTCCGACCTCGGTAATTCAAGATGTTGCAGTAATGATCTCTAGAGACGACGGCTGGAATTTTCTTTGAAACAGCGAGTTGTTCTAGACTACTGAGCAAGAACATGGTGCCGTATAGGGAGTAGGCAATCGTCCACATAGCTACAAAGAGGTTAAATACTTTTCCTAATTTTAGTGACGAGGTACGTCGTCGCACGTTTCTGTGCCTGTCCATGTCGCAGTACGTAGAGTCATGCATGGATCTTCATGTACCTGCCTGCCTGCTTGCCTTGTCAAGACAGAGGGAAATGGTTCGCTGGGAAGCCGTGTCAACACACCAATTGTTGACGCGAAAACGTGCCGCGCCAAATACTCGCACACGCAGAGGAGCTTCTTGCAGCACCTCTGACCAGAACCGGTTTAACCGGTATGTTGACGCGAAAACGTGCCGCGCCAAATACTCGCACACGCAGAGGAGCTCCTTGCAGCACCTCTGACCAGACCGGTTTCACCGGTTCTGGTAACCGGTTAAACCGGTTCTCGCCGGGCAGCTAGGAGCTCGGCGAGAAACCAACGAACGCTCGCCCGGGAGGGACCCCGTCAGGGCAGGCGCACCTTGGGTTGCCCTAGGCTCGGCAGGCCAGCTAGGGCGCCCTCTCATGCCATGGAGACAGGAGAAGAACAGCACATGAGGTTGGAAAAGTTGGGTAACGAGGAAGAAAAGTAAATACGATAAAAGATAGATTGATTTGATCGATTGTGATAATCCTCAATCGGCCGCAACCCTTTATATTTATAGGGTGGGGAGGTCTTGCCCCGCAAGGAGAGTCCTATTACAACTCAGATCTGCAAAGAGAGTCCAAACCTACTTGGATTCGGGGAAAACCGGTTCCACCGGATTCCCAAACCGGTTGCACCGGATTGCCCTGTCAGATGAGCCACAGTGAACCAAAACCGGTTACACCGGTTCATGAATCCGGTTCCACCGGTTTCCCTGTGAATCCTGCTTTATGCCAATTTTGGTCGTCAACACCAATTAAATGAACTCCACACCGTCTTGCACGTACTCAACCATGCATGCTTATTGAACGTGAACGCTGAAATTAGCAACGCGCGGACGAAGTCCAACGTACCCAAAGATGGGTTCATATATTAATTGTTCGTCAAGGTTGTATCATGAATGCATTAATTGGTTGCCAATCTCCCTGAACTTTCATCAAACCACGCTGATATAAAAAATTGGAGACAAAAGCCATTAATTATTAAATTTTTATTTATTGATGAATTTCTATGAGTTTCTTATATGTAACATCGATCTTATGGTACAAATGCATGCAGTAAACTTCTATGATTTTTCACCTAAAGAAAACTTCTATATTTGATGACTTTTTTTGTTCATATACATATGTGTTGTCCTAATATAAGGAAAAAAAACAATTTGCCATTTCTGAAATTTATGTGATAGACATGCATATTCTAACTCTTCAATGACCCATTGCAGTATGATGTAGTTTTCTCAGAACAAAATATGATAATCAAATATGAACTAACATGACAAAAAAACATGTATGCTGAACACGTTAATAATATTGAGCGTCTATGGTATTGGAGTTTCTCATGGATGGTTTACAAAAATATATGACCACACTCACAACCTTGAAAGCAGAGTAACTGCACAGCAACATCTTGATCAAATTGTATGAAAAAAAAGAATAACATTCAACAAGGAAACATTACATCTCCCCCCTTTGACTGAAAATAATTAAAACAAAATCACTTGGTCTGAAATGAAGTACTCACTGGGTTCAATTAATATGCCTTGTTCGATGTGTTTAACATGCCATTGCTAAGAAAGCTCTATAACGTGAAAGCCAATCTGATGACCCACACGGATGTATATGTAGCAAGTCAGTTGTTCACAATATACCAAAATGTGAGATTTTTTTTTTTTGTACAAACGACAGTTGGGTGAAATTTCCTTGACGCCACAGATACCTATAGGGCTATAGTGAGCTATATATACATGGCCCCTTTCGCATGCAACTATACCACAAAACCAGGAACAATAGCAGACACAAGCACGAGAAGCTTGATATCACACATTGCCGGTTGCTTCCAACAATATTGTTCAACATGCCGTTGAAAAACTCGAAGAAACCTGCAGCTGCAATGTCTAAGGGTAAGCCTCTGAATCTAATGAAATGTAAACTAACCACAAGGTCACCAGTTGATTCGTTCTGCCTTGTCCACGCGCTGGAAATTCAGGGCAAAGACTTCCTGTGGCGGCTGGAGGATCGATGATACTTCCCCGTCGGGCTTTTGAAGCTACTCCAGGCCCCTGAAAAAAGTGCATCCTGTAAAGGTTGGTACCTGTCCGAATCATCAACCTTTTGTTGGCCTTTTTGCATCTGTCTTCCTCTCCTCTCCTACCTCTATGTTTCAGACTTTCAGTGTCCCAAAAAGCACGTGCGTGATCCTACCTGTGTTTTCATTCCTTTTTTTGCATCTGCTGTTTTTCTCCCTTTTTGTTCTGTCCGGAGATTCTGCTGGTTGTACTCACTCTGTGCTTCCTCTATTTAATCTTTTTGAAAAATACTCCGAGTAAATCTGGCAATACAGTTAAAAGGTGTATAAATTAGGAATAAGTGATAGATAAAACTAACAATGCTTAGCACTTAATCATGAACACAGGATCTCTAGTCTATCCTAGATCACAACTAGCACTTAATCTAATGCGGAAATAGCTTAGGAATGAGCTCATACCGGCGGCAGTGGTATCCATCGCGTTGGTGTGAGCCGGATCAGTAGCAGTAGACTCAATGGCGAGGGCGACGTCCGGCTTGTAGCGTAGGCGTTCCTTGAGCGTCCTCTGAGGGTACCGATGGCCTTCAGGACGCCAGCGGCACTGCCCAGGACGCGGAGCTCGAGCTTCCAGGCCCTCCAGCGCACTCAGAGATCGGGTTTGGGTGGATTAGGGTTTTGGTGAGCCTTGAGCTCTTGATTAATCTCTTAGGAGTCCCTGTGGAACCCCCTCCCTTAGATTTATAGCGCTGTAGGCCCAGGGCCGAGTTCTAGATGGATAAGAACTGCCTCCCGATCACGGCAGCATGTAGTTAGGCTTAATTCCGAGATTTAGGGGGATAGGAACAACTCCCCCTTATCCTGGATGTTGGTTGACCGAGGTCAATCCAAAATATCTAACATTCTCCCCCTTGACCGAAGGTCAACACTTAAACTAAAAACTAACTTAAACTAAACTTAATACTAACTTAATCTAAATCCTTCCTTAGTAAAACAGCAAGTACCAGACCAATGTGTCATCAGCAGCACCACGGCATACCGGGACAACATTACCCATAGCCTTTACTGAAAAACTTCGTCAGGACTCTTATTCTTAGTTTAGGGGAAATTCTAATAGCCCTTAACCAGGACTTTGTCAAAGGTATCCACTAATCCCATGTGAAGGACATGTCTCTCGTAAAGGGATGGTGGTAAGCCTTTGGTGAGCGGATCCGCAATATTAAACTTAGTACTTATATGCTTAATAATATACGTACCGTCCCGGTTTCTTTCTTTCACGACACGATACTTAAGATCAATGTGCTTAGAAGCACCAGATAATTTATCGTTTGCGCAAAAGAAAACTGCGGCTTGATTGTCGCAGTGCATTGTGATAGGTATCGAGATACTATCAACAATTCTTAATCCCGGAATAAAATTCTTGAGCCATGCACCTTGGCCCGAAGCTTCATAACATGCCACAAATTCTGCTTGCATTGTAGATGCAGCAGTTACTCCTTGCTTACAACTTTTCCAAGAGATTGCTCCCCCTGCCAGTATGTAGACGAACCCAGAAGTGGATTTTCTATCGTCTTCATCACCGGCAAAGTCGGCATCTGTATAGCACTCAACTTCAAGATTATCTGTTCTCTTGTATGTGAGCATGTAATCCTTAGTGCCTTGGCAATACCTGAATGCCTTCTTAACGCCAACCCAGTGAGCCCAACCTGGATTCTCCAAATATCTACTAAGTACTCCGGTTGCAAATGCCAAGTCTGGACGCGTACATACTTGTGCGTACATCAAGCTTCCAATAGCTGATGCATAGGGAACGTTCTCCATTTTGCTTTTCTCAAAATCATTCTTAGGGCACTGATCTTTATTAAACTTATCGCCCTTTTGAATTGGTGCAGGTGATGCATTACTCTTCTCCATATTATATCTCTTAAGCATTTTCTCAATATAAGCTTTCTGAGACAATCCTAGTACTCTTTGGGCTCTGTCTCTGTGTATCTCAATGACAAGTACATACGAGGCTTCACCGAGATCCTTCATATCAAAATGAGATGATAGGAAATTCTTAGTCTCATGTAACATATTCTTATCGTTGCTAGCTAATAGTATGTCATCCACATACAGTACTAGAATTATCAACTTTCCACCCTTGAACTTAATGTAGATACATCTATCCACATCATTCTCACTGAATCCAAATTTCTTAATGACTTCATCAAACTTAAGGTTCCACTGTCTGGATGCTTGCTTAAGTCCATAAATAGATTTCTTTAATTTGCATCCCATATGTTCTTTCCCTTTAATAACAAAACCTTGCGGTTGAGTCATATAAATAGTCTCATCTAAATCTCCATTAAGGAACACAGTCTTAACATCCATCTGATGTAGTTCTATATCAAAATGGGCTACTAGTGCCATGACAATTCTAAATGAATCTTTAGTAGACACGGGAGAGAAAGTCTCATTGTAATCTCTTCCCTCTATCTGAGTGAATCCTTTTGCTACAAGTCTAGCTTTGAATCTTTCGACCTTCCCTTTGGAATCACGTTTAGTCTTGTAGACCCATTTACAGCCTACTGGTTTGACCCCATCAGGAATTTCTACTAAATCCCATACTTTATTAGAATTCATAGACTTTAGCTCTTCTTCCATGGCTTCAATCCATTTAGTGGAATTCTTACTTTCAACTGCCTGTTTGAAATTGACAGGATCACTTATTGTTCCTACATCATATAAATCTTCACTTAAATATGTCTCATAAATATCAGGATTAATTGCAGGCCTCCTTACTCTTTGTGATCTTACTGACGGCTCATTCACAACTGGTTCAGGTACTGCTTGAGGTGGTTCTTGCAGAATTTCTTCTGCTCGAACTTCTGTAGCTGGTGCCTGAATCTCAGCAGCTGGCGCCTGAAAAACAGGAGCCTGCTCCACGTGTCCTTGCTGAATAGCAGTATTAGGCGTGGTGTCACTTAACTGAGGAATAATTGGTTGTATAAACTGATACATTTCTGTAGACTGAGGGATTTCCGGATCGGGAAGTTCAACCCGTAATTCTTCAAGACTTATATCTCTTTTCGGAAAACCTGCACTCATTTCTGAGTCCTCTAAGAACATAGCTTGTCTGGTCTCGACGAACTTAGTGGAGCGACCAGGACAGTAAAATATGTATCCTTTTGACTTATCTGGATATCCAATAAAGTGACAACTCACAGTCTTGAAATCTAATTTCTTTTGCTGTGGATCAAACAACTTTGCCTCAGCAGGGCAGCCCCATACCTTTAAATAGTTTAATGACGGTTTCCTCCCATTCCACAACTCAAAAGGTGTCTTGGGAACTGACTTAGATGGAACCCGATTAAGTATATGAGCAGCTGTTTTTAATGCTTCCATCCACAATTCCACTGGCAAGCTGGAATGACTGAGCATGCTCCGTACCATATCCATTAAAGTACGATTGCGACACTCAGCAACTCCATTCTGCTGTGGTTCGCCTGGCATGGCGTACTGAGCTCTTATGCCATTTTCTTCTAAGTACTTAGCGAACGGTCCCTTAATTTGACCAAATTGAGCATGTTTCCCATAGTACTCACCTCCCCTGTCTGATCTTACTATCTTAATAGGAGTATTATGCTGTTTCTCAACTTCTTTCTTATATATCTTAAATATTTCTAACGCATCTGAACGCTTACGAATAGGGTAGATGTGTCCATAACGGGAATAATCATCAGTAAATGTAATGAAAGAATCATAGCCATCTACAGATGTTACGGAGAGAGGGCCACAGATATCTGTGTGAATTATTTCTAATACGCCCGTACTCCTAGTAGCGCCTTTCTTAATTGTCTTAGCATATTTCCCCTTAATGCAGTCGATGCACTGCTCTAAATCTGAAAAGTCTAAGTTTTTGATTATCTCATCTTTAATGAGACGATCTATTCTCCCCCTCGAAATGTGACCAAGGCGACAGTGCCACAATTTCGAAGAGGTCTCATTAAAACGCTTACGCTTATTTGAAACATTAGAAATAGTCATCACAGAATCATCATTAAGAGAGAGCATATAAAGTTTGCCTTGCCTTTCAGCAGAGCCCACATTTATTGAATTAAACTGAATCACACACTTGTCTTTATTAAATACACAAACATGTCCTGAATCTACTATAGCTGAAACTGAAATAAGGTTTCTCTTTAAACTAGGAACATAAAGAACTTCATCTAAATTAAGCTGGAAGCCGCCCGGCAACTCTAAGACGAAGCTTCCAATGCCTTCAACTTCAACGCCGTTCCCATCAGCCACTCTTAGGTTTCGCTCCCCCCTTCTTATAGTTCGAATCGAACTGAATGCCTGTAATGAATTGGAAATGTGCAAAGTAGCACCTGAGTCTATCCACCAAGTATTAGGGGAAAAATCTGCTAAAAATAATTCATCAATGAAAGAGACAACATCATACTTAATATTACCTTGTTTCTTTAGCCATTCCTTAAAGCCTGGACAACCTTTCTGAAGATGCTTGGGTGATTCACAGAATGAACAAAGCATTTTGCCATCCTGAGACTGATTGCCACGCTTGAACTTGTTGTCATTCCTGGGACCTAAATTCTTTCTCTTATTCCCATTCTTCTTATTGTTGTTCTTGTTGTTGTTGTTGCCTTGCTTGCTGCTGCCTGACTCATGCTGGTTCTTAGGAGTATTATTGAGAGAAAGATTGCCAACCAAATTGACCACGTCCTTCATCTTCTCAGTCTTAAGCCTCTCTTCCTCCTCAACACAGTAGCTGATCAAATCACTGATAGACCAAACAGCCTTGTTGGTGTTGTAGTTTATCTTAAAAGCAGCGTACTGTGGTGAAGGGAGTGAGGTCATGATAAAATGCACTAGGAAACCATCAGAGATCTCCATCTGCATCTCCTTAAGCTTGTTAGCCATGTCACACATATTAAGAATGTGCTCCCTTATACCATTCTGACCATTGTACTGAGAGGAGACAAGCTTCATGATCAAAGTGCTTGCATAAGTCTTAGATGAGCTCTTAAAATTCTCTTCAATCTTAGCTAGCAGCTCCTTAGCAGTGAGATCATCGCCATTAGCTTTCTTAGTGGGAATAGCCCCCTTAATGACAGCACTGATTGTCTGAGTC
>CM014275.1:28642384-28669140 GCA_004135705.1 Alloteropsis semialata
ACCGTACAAGCATCCAAAAAGGAAGGGGGCAAGGCGGAGGGGGAGCGTGGTGAGCGCGCGCGAGGTCGCGAGGAACTAATAGGGTCGAGAGGGAATCGCCGGAGATGGGCCGCTCTCCACGGGCGTCCGCGGCGGCGGCGGCGGCGGCTGTGCCTTCGCTGCTTCTCCTCGCCGTGCTCTTCGGTAAGCCACTTCCACTGGCCTCCGGCGCCGGGCCGCCGCCGGTCAGTCCAGATTCTGGTTTTGCCCGCCTCGTGTTTCTCTGCAACCCTGTTTCGCTGAATTCGTGATGCGTTCCTGGTTCGGCGACGAAGTGGGCGGCGACTGCGCGACGGAGCTGCACGAGCACGCGGCGTTCTTCGACCGCAACGGCGACGGCGTCGTCACCTTCTCGGAGACGTACGGCGGTGAGCTCTCTGTCCCGTGCTTGCTGCGGCTTCATTCGTGCTGTGCATGTGATTCTCGCCCTCAACTTTGGCTGTCGCATCGGCAGCGTTCCGGGCTCTCGGATTTGGATTCGGACTGTCCAGCGCCAGCGCGGCCTTCATCAATGGCGCCCTCGGCAGCAAGTGCAGACCTGTAAGACCCCAACCCTCTCCCCCTCCTTGCCCTGTAATCTCTGTGTTTGCACTTGCACATCTAAGAAAATTATTCAATAATACTACTTCGTATATTTTACGTTTTGTCCTTTCAGTATTTTGGGTTTAAGGTCCCCAGGTTTTAGCTGTTGACTTGAACAAAAGCCTTACTTCACTGAGAAATAAAAGCGTAGATCATGCCGTTTTTATGCTAGCCTAGGGACACCATGAAAGTTCAGACACGAGAGTAGTATAACTGCAAATTCGGGTCACATCACCAAATACCTCAGGATTCTTGGATAAACCATAAATTCCAGTTGCAGATTGTGACAGCACAGGCCTGTAATGCTCACTTCGCAAATACTCCCTCCGTTCCAAATTGTAGGTCATTCCAACATTCCTGGAAAGTCAAATCATCTTAAGTTTGACCAAGTTTTTACGATAAAGTACTAACATTTATTATATTAAATAAGTATCATTAGATTCTTCATTAAATATATTTTCATAGTTATATCTATTTGGTGCCATAAATCTTTGTAATTCTTTCTAAATTTTTGGTCAAACATAAAATGATTTGACTCTCCAAGAATCTTGGAATGACTTACATTTTGGAGTATAATGCAAATACTAACCGCTGACAATTTGGCCAAAAAAGGATGGCCGCATGATCCAATCTGCCCATTATGCCGTTTGCATCCGGAGACACCATCACACCTGTGTAAGGACTGTGATTTCACAATGGAGGTTTGGAACACACTACTCCGGTGGGGTGGGCTGCAATCTCTGTGCACCTAGACCCCTTGGTATCCTTGTATCGTTGGTGGAGAAGATGCAGGAGCACATTTGATAAGTCCCTTAAGAAGGAATTTGATGGTTTTATGATCTACTTTTGGTGGCATATTTGGAAAGAACGCAATAGACGGGTTTTCCAACAAACCTCCAAACCACCAGAGGCAATAGCGGTCCTGATCAAAGAAGCAGTGCAACAATATCGATTGGCCTTCTTCAACAATTCCAGTCGGTGCGCCACTCCTTAGGGGTTTTTCCCAGTTTTAAAGTTGTGTCCAGCTTGGTAGTGTACACTCTTGTTTTCTTTGCTTTAGTGTGTTTGATTTGTACTGTTTGTCTCGGTCGTGGGGTTGTTGTCTCCCCTCGTTCTGTTGTACTGTTTTTTCTTTTATCGTCTAATAAAATTTGCGGCAAATCTCTTGCCGTTCTTTCGAAAAAAAATGCAGGAAAATGCAACATCATCGAAGTTGGACATCTACATAGAGGACATCCAGAATGGGAAGCATGGAAGTGACACAGGCTCATATGACACTGAAGGAAGGTAAGCCATCGATTCCCAGACGCCCATTTCTGCACAGCAATAGATCGAACGATCTTTCAGTAGGTCTGCTCACACAGCAATTCTTCAGGTTTGTTCCAGCCAAGTTCGAAGAGATATTCGCCAAGCACGCCAACACCGTCCCTGACGCTCTGACATCGGACGAGATCGACCAGATGCTCCGAGCGAACAGACAGCCCGGGGACTACTCAGGATGGTAATTTTCCCAGCCCCCAAAACAGCACACATTTGCCATTGCTCATTCAGACCCAACTCCTCACTTCTCCGTTTCTCTGTCCATGCACAAAACAAAAAGGGCTGGAGCAGAAGCGGAGTGGAAGATCCTGTACAAGCTCGGCAAGGACAAGGACGGCCTCCTCCACAAGGACGTCGTGCGGAGCGTCTACGACGGGTACTCTTTCACAGGCTCGCGCCCAACTGGAATTCTCCCGACAAGGAGAAACTCAGCGGTGAGAACTGAGCCAAGAGGAGCGTGGCATCTGCGTTCTCTTGCCTCAGTTACTGGTGCAAGCAATCCCATGAAGATAAGGGCTGGACTCTGAACATGCGGTGTGAACAGGTGTGAATGCTTTGTTTCAGAATTCAGATTAAAAGAAAGTGTGAACGGAATCTGTTGATAGGACGACGGATGGTTCCGTGTGGTCTGTTTGTTCGCATCCTGCGAGTGCGATGGTTGAATGGTTCTGTAGTCTGTACATTCAATGCAAGTGGTTCCCGATGGATTTGCATGCTTGACACTTCTTGCCCGTGAGGCCGTGATGCTTGTCGGCTGTCGCTGTCCTTGTTGCCATCAGAGTACCAAACCCGTTTAGTTCGCTAGAAGCCAGATAGGCCTCTACCCTGTTGCATTATATTGCTTCTCTGATGATGGATCAGGGATCTTCCCATCTTCTGCAGGTCGTTAGTGTTCAGTTCAGTCTGTTCAGATGGCATCGCCACTTGTGATCCTGCGCTGTGAACTGATTGCATTTGTTCGTATTAGCTGGCTAATCGAGTGCATCAAGGCAATATCAGCTACTAATGATGGCACCAAGCTGGGCTTCTACACACGGTAGTTGTTTAATTGGCGTGGCTGGCAGGTTCTCTTTTGTCGATGACTGATCACTATTGACAAGATCACAAAAAAATATAGGGGGGAATAGTTTCATGAGAGCTTCCTTTATCGGGAAACAATGCACTTGAATTTTGAAAGTTACCTTTTGAAAAAAAGTGTTTTTTTTTAAAATGATAGGTGAAAGGGTCCCTTGCAGGTAATCCGAAGAGTCATATCAATTGCCAACCACCTGATTTGCTGAATGTGCCATTTCATCTATTAGAAGTTTTTGAATAATAGATCCATTTCAAGTTTTGAACAGACTGGGATCAGGAGAAACGGAACCATTACCACCGGCCCGTCACACGCTGAAACCAAACAAGTATCTTGGCCCATAAAACTGACGGGCCTTCAAAGAAAATCCTTCCCTAGCTAGCTCCAACAGAGCCCATGCAGCACTAGCCCAGCGTTTACTTTTGCCCGCCGTTTCTGTCAACAATACCGTATAGCCCACTAAGCCCAACCCACCACTCTTTTCACTACACACGCGCACGAGATTCTAAAACCAAGAGGTTCGCTCGCCTTCTCGAATTCTCCCGCAAAGTTTACTCTGAAGCCTGAACGAGAGCGCAAGCCGAGCAGGCCAACAATCAAGCATGGCCACGCGCGTCCCGGCAGCCACGCTCCTCCCGGTCCTCTCTCTGCTCCTCCTCCTGCGCGCGGGCACCTGCTCCGATGACTACTCGGCGTTCGTGTACGCCGGGTGCTCACAGGGGCACTACGACGCCGGTTCCCAGTACGCATCGGGGGTGGACTCCGTGCTCACCTCGGTCGCCAACAGCGCGCCCTACGCCCCCTACGCCAACTTCACCGCGCCGTCCGACTCCTCCCTGGTCGGCCTCTACCAGTGCCGCTCCGACCTGCCGGCCTCCTGCAGCGGCTGCGTCCGCTCCGCCATCAACAGGCTCTCCTCGCTCTGCGGCTGGGCATCCGGCGGCGCCGTGCAGCTGCGCGCCTGCTTCGTGCGCTTTGGGAACGACTCGTTCCTGGGCAAGCAGGACACGACCGTGCTGTTCAAGAAGTGCGGCGGCGCGCCCGGGGACGCCGGCGGGACGGCCATGCGGGACTCGGCTCTCGGCGCGCTCGTGGCCGCGGCGGCGCCGGAGGGCGGAGGGTACCGCGCTGGGGGGTCAGGGGCCGTGCAGGCCATGTCGCAGTGCGTGGGAGACCTCAGCGCCAAGGCGTGCTCCGACTGCGTCTCGGCCGCGACAGGACAGCTCAAGGCCGGCTGCGGGTACGCCACGGCCGGCGAGGTCTACCTTGGCAAGTGCTACGCGCGCTTCTGGGCCAACGGGAGCGGAGGCTTCAGCAGCAGCACCGGCCGCCATGGATTCGGGCTAGTCCACGCGATCGCCACCGGTCTCTTCACTTCCTTAGCTTATGTCTCACTTGCCGTATAGGTGTAGCTGCATCATGATTGTTGAAGACTTGAGTTGTAACTATGCTGCGTGTTTGTCATCCTGTATGATCATTGTGCAGTACAGTTTTTGCTCTTGTGCTTTAAGGTAAGATCGATGAGGTTCTTGTAGCTTAACTGGGGTTTCTCAAGGTTGTAAGTTGTAACTGTAAAGTTCTTATGTTCTAATTAAGCATGTAACTATATATGCTGAATGCTAAAAACACAGGTTTTCGTTACAATTTATCATCATCAGTCTGAACATTAGTTGTGTCGTTGTGTGTCCATACCATTCTGTCAGTCAGTAGGTTAGCCATGCATCTAGCTCCTGCGCAAACATCCGTCCAGATTAGAATGTGCAGTAACTTTGGCTGTATACATGAATGCAATTTACCAACGCCAGAATTTTGGCAATGATGTTGGTTGGGTGACAGCACAAGGCAACAAGTTCATCTTTGCGTGGTCATTAACCATATCAAACGCTGATACCTGATGCAGAGTCTGAAAATAAACATTCGTTTTAGTAGCATGAGTAAACTCTGCATTGCAATTGGCTGACTGGTCCCCAAACCATATAATAATGCAACGGCGCATGTAAATCTTAACAAAATTTCAGTGGTTAGAGAAAGCAAACGCGTAGTATTTTACAGTGGCCTGTGATGCTCAACCAATAATTTGAGCGCAAGGCCATCCTGATCCTGGTCGAAACGACTTATCAATTTATCATGCATGCTGTGTTCAAAGGCACTATGTGACAGCAGGCACGAGTGATGAAAAGAGCTTTAGTTTTGTCTGCCTTTTTCTTTGCTCTGGGCTTTTTGATGTGGACTCATGCACTTTACTTGGCCGGTGTCACTAAGTTCAGCTGAACTTTAGTATATCTCTGAGAGTGGATTCAAATGATTCTGCTCCTGTGTGATTCAAATTTAAAATGAAGGGATATCTCTCTGGTCCACTGTACTACAGCTGCGTGCTGTTGCTTGCTTTTTGTAAGCTTTTGGTTGTAGCATTGAGCCTCTTTCACTAGTTACTAGGCTTGATGCTACTTTGGATGAAGTTAGTGTTAATTGCACCATATTCACCATGCATGTTTATCTATTGCTCTCTCATTTCCCTTTTGAATTTGAAATGAGCAATATGGAAGAGGTACCCGCCACCTTGAGAGATGTCATAGAATCAGTAGTAGCTCCATCTACCACCTGAATTTGAGAATTTCCTCCTCCAGAAATTAGAAGAGCTGGTCAGCTGGTGGTTCGCCATTCTCTGAAGTACCATCTTCTGCAGTTCATTGTTACCCTACTGCACGAATACCATTCTGACCTGTCACTTGCAGGAGTGCGGCTGCACGTAAAGGCTGGTTGCAAGATTTAGTGCGGCAGTTCGCTATGATTGGATCAACCGGCCAGTGGCTTTCGCTCGGACGCCGCCTTTGCTTTGCCTGTGGTCGCTGTTAGCCTGTTATCATTCAGAGATCTTTTTGGGTATCGTCGCTGCCTTGCTGGTCAAAAGATGAAAAGAATGGGCACAGCAGCGACATGCTTCCACTGGGACAAGCTATAAAGATTGCCCGCCACGGTGCTTCTTCATGCCGAAGAGATCCCAGTGTCCATATTTCGAGCCATGGATACTTGGACTTGGACATACCAGCATTTTTTTTTTTTCCCAATTTTGGGATAAAATATTATTTTGTTCCAAAATTCTCCAAGCAATGATGACTCTTGTAGTGAACAGTTTATAGAAACCTGTGTCCCCTCACTGTCGCAACCCTTGATTCTCACGCGAGCGCGGCACCTCGATCCTCGGGTGGTTCCTTCCTTCTTAAGCCCTATAAATACCAATCGAACCGTCATCTTCCTCCTCCCGTTCTCATCTGCTATCACGCCCGAGCTCTCTCCGCCGCCGCCATCCTCAAATCCTCGTGCGGTGAACTCAAATCACCATTTTCAAAACCTTCACCACATTTTCGGTAAGGACCTTCCCCGCGCATGATTCATCCCTTTCATCTGGACTTTACTTGATTTTTCACGATGATTCTTCCAGCTTCCTCATCCCGGGTTACTGTTCACTTTATATCCAATCTCATCAATGGCAGCTTCGGACGACAGGGCCAGCAGCACTCATGTCCCCGAGGTAAGAACATCGCGGCTCCTTCGTCAAGATTTTAGCGTCTTATTTTCCGCATCTTCTCCTCAAAATCATCTGCGAACTGCCATGTCTTTATTTATTGTTTTATTTTCTTCCCATTGTAGAATCTTAAGAACGACATTGTCATCCCTGTTTCTCATCTCCAATCGGCCTATTACCTGGGTCCGATGGGCGATCATGATCCGACGGATTATATCAATCTAGAATCAGAACGGCTCCCTTTTAGAGGATCAAGCCTACAAGTGTCCAATTGGACCAATTCCTTCAGATCGTGGCTAAGCATCATTCCCAAATAGAGAAATTGGCTTCTCAGAGTCCACACCGCCGAAGCAGATTTTTGGGATGAAATAGATATAAGCCAATGCATCACCCTATCTCTTGCCGATATGGCCAAGGATGAAAATTTGCTGGCTTCCACCTCCCTATTCTGGTCCGATGCACTGAACGCCTATCTATTTGGCCACGCGCCGATGACTCCAACATTAATGGATGTCCATATGTGGACCGGTCTCAACACCACCGATGCTACAAACCCAAGGAGGCTTCTATGCAATTTAAATCATAAATTAGTCAGCCCGGGCTCCAAGGGATGGAAAAAGTACATCACCGATCACTACAAAACAGGCTGAGTCAATGACAGAGAACACACAGCTTTTCTGAACATGTGGCTGGAACGATTTGTATTCTGCGGATCGACTCTTGGAGCCACCAGCAACATGCAACCGATTGCTGAAATCTTGGCCCGTGGCGGATCGGTTCCTCTCGGCCGTCTTCTCCTTGGAGCAGTTTATCACCTCCTGCATCAAGTATCAGCAGGTCAACCTGTTGGCCACATCGGAGGCCCTTGGTGGTTTATTCAACTCTGGCTTCGTACTCAGTTCCGATCCGCACTACGCTACAACTTCAAAAACCATCAATTCCCAACCTTTCATACAGAAGAAGAAGATGCAGCCACTCGCGGATGCATGTCTTTTGGAGAAGCGGCATCGGTCTGCCCCGGATCGAGACTTGATTCCAACAATATGGCCAGCTTTTTTGAAAGCTTCTATCATGGAATCGCATCGGAGTATTTACTCTATTTCGCTTATGCCGATCCTGACCGCAATTACGAGCTGCCACTATTCAATATTCATAATGAGCTCAAGACGATTATGCCAGTACTCAAGTCCTTCATTACTCCAACCATCCTTGGCAGCAACATCGTCCATGGCCACAAGAATTCTTCTTACGAATTCTACAACCCATCAGTGGAGGCTCGTCAGCTTGGATTCGGTCAATTGCCGATCGGTTTGTATTTTGCTGACAAAGTAAAGCATCAGGAATCAGTGTCAACTGATTTGGAAATGGATTGAATCTTAGCTCTGTTGCCTGAGGCCGATTTCACAATAACTGAATGGCTGTGCACAAGTTTCCAGTCCAAATTGTTCAAATCCTGGTGGAAAGAATGGTCAACGCATCTGTTCAGATTGCCTGCCCTCACTTATTGCAGTCTCATCGACTCTGATTATGAAGCTCTGGACAATCCTGTAAGTTATCAACCTTCTCCTTTTTCATCAATCCCCGCTTCTTTGGAATAATTTTGTATCTTGAACTTTCAACAGCCAGCTGAAGAAGACATCCCAAATGTTAGACGGAGTGGGAGACCGATCCGATACGCAGTCAGAACCCCGGATCCAAGAATCGGCTCCTCCACACCGTCTCTAGCTGACATTATGGACTGTAAATTTAAAAGGAAAGCTACCTCCAGTAAGGCCATCGTGCCGAAAAAATTGAAGAAAAGTCACACCCCGGTACGATTTCCTCATAATTCTGATTCTTCTTTTAATTCAATATCAGAAAAATAACTTCCCCTTATACATTCTACTGGCGCAAGAGGAGAAATTCTTGGCCAATCAACCTCTAGGGCTGCCGAAGAAGTGGCAGAGAAAACTGCTGAGGGTGCAAGAATTCTCACTGACGCAGTAACGGTAATGATCCGATCTCATATCTCTTTTCTGCATTCCTCAAAAATCATATAATTTTCAATGAAACTTTCTTCTTCTTTTTAGGAAACAAATATTATCCTTCCCGATCCGCAGCCAGCTCAAACCCAAGAAACACAAACAGAATCGGCTCAACAGGTAACTTTCATTTAACTTATCTTAATCTTACACCTCTTCATTTTAACCATAAACCCCTTGTAATGTTCTCCAGCCTGTCATCGGGGACATAATCGGAGATACCCAATCAGAGGCAGTCATCAATCAACCTGAACAATCAATCGCAACTCCACCAATTGCCCCTCCGATTGAATCAACTCCTCAAACACTCCAAGTAGAACTGCCCAGCACAAGCACTCCTGCACCAATCCCAGAAGTAATTCCCGATTACGTCCGGGAAGGGCAATTTAAACTAGTACCAATCGGTTCTCTATGTCAATATTTATTATATTAATAACTCTTGTTTATTAATATTTTATTTCAGGCACACGATTCCCCAGCTATGAGTTTCGCATCAATCGATTTGGACGCTGCAATCGGTGTTGAAGAAATTAGTTCTGTGCAAACTTCTGAAGTCGTCTCCGATGCAGTCAAGGCAAAACTCCAAGAGACGCTAACTCATTTGGGCAAAAACATTGCCATCCTCGTAGAAGATACAGAGCTGATTCGCCAGCTATTCAAGGAACTGAAAGGTCAACTACCATCAGAGCTCGAAGGCGCTATCATCCCTGCCGCATTCATCGAGGGTCACGAGCCCCAAGTATCCACATCTCGCCAAAGGATATCGGAGCGACTGGCCGAACAAGAACTCGTCAAAAAACGCGATGAAGGCAGGGAAGACCTGAAGTCGATGCAGGCCCAGATGAAATCCTTGGAGGCCAAGCCAAATCAGCTGAAAGATCGGATCAAGCAACTCCAAGCTACCGAAGCTGATCTAATCAAAAGGCTTGAAGAAGTGCACAAAGAGATCTCCGACACTAAAGGTGGGCTTGGCTCGATTCCAGCAACCATCACATCGGCGAAGGACGACATGCAGAAGCGCTTGACTGTAGTCCGCCAAATTCATAAAAGCATCAAGACTGTGTCCGGCTCCGATGTTGATGACCTAGAAGCGATCCAAAACATTGACAATATTCGCCTGCGCGCGATTGAAATGATCTGGAAGCACTGTAATACTTAAACTTGTTGGTTACACTTGATCTGATCCGATGACTTCGATCATCGATGAACACTTGGATTATAAATATTTTTGATGTAAAGGCGATACGTGTCGTATCGGCTATCTTTGTCGACATCATTTAGATTATCGGCTTTATGAATCGACCCAAACACTTGGATAGTACTTCTTCAAATATTTTCCATTAAGCGCTTTTGAAAACTCTTCCCCTTCCAATGTTTCCAAAATATACGCATTTCCAGGAACACACCGATTCACACGATAGGGGCCTTCCCAATTAGGTGACCATTTTCCAAACTTAGAACTTTTAGTCCCTATCGGCAAAATCTGTTTCCAAATCAATTCTCCTTGAACAAACTCTTTAGGCTTAACCTTTCTATCGTAATATCTAGCAACTTGTGCCTTATTATTTTCAATATTCTCAAGAGCTCTCAAGCGAGTTTCAGCCAAATCATCCAATTTAAAATTCATCAAACTATTATATTCATCGGCAGTCAGGTTATCCTGTTCCGATATACGTCTCGATCCAATTTTGACTTCCCAAGGCAAAATAGCTTCATGTCCATAAACCAAACGATATGGGGACAACTTAGGAGAACCATGACACGCCATCCGATACGCCCATAATGATTCAGTCAACGTTAAATGCCATCACCTTGGTTGTTGATCAATCTTCCGTTTGATAATTTTGATAATGCTTTTATTTGATGCCTCTGCTTGGCCATTGGCTTGTGCATAATAAGGAGAAGAATTTAATACCCATACTGGAAGCAAAATCTTGAAATTCATCAGACATAAACATAGTCCCCTGATCAGTCGTGATAGTCTGAGAAATACCAAATAGATAAATAATATGCTCCTTGACGAACTCCACCATATTCTTGGAATTAGCAACCTTTAAAGGAATCGCCTCAACCCATTTAGTAAAATATTCAGTTGCTACCGATATGAATTTATGTCCTTTACTCGACGACGGATAAATCTGCCTGATCAAATCAATTCCCCATCCTCGAAAAGGCCATTCATGGCTGACGCAGGTGCTCTTTGTATATTCCCAAATTTCTGACATTCTTGACAACCTTTATAATATTCAAAACAATCTTCTAAAATCATTGGCCAAAAACAACCCATCTTTCTAATTACCCATTTCATCTTATAAGCCGATTGATGTGCACCACAAACTCCCTCATGCACTTCATCCATCAAATCTTTAGATTCTGATTTACTCAAACATCGGAACAACACACCATCAATCGTCTTATAATATAATTGATCATCAAGCAAAACATATTTGACAGCCATGAATCTTTTCTGGAAACCTTTTGTGGTGGATTTATAAGGTAATTTATAATCTCATGCCTCCAATCCCCAATTTCTGGTTCTATCGTCATAATGTCATGAAAACACCGATAACCAAAAGCAGCTTGCGCCAAATTATTAGCCTCCTGATTCTGAGATTTAGGGATATGTTCAATATTAACCATCACAAATTTTTTCAGCAACAAATGGCATTCTTCAAAATACTGAATCAAAATATCATCTTTACACTCATATTACCGATTAATTGATTGACCACCAATTGGGAATCCCCAAAGATTTCAACAGCTTCAGCTCCGATTTCCAACAGCAATTTTAATCCTTTAAGTAATGCTTCATATTCAACCCGATTATTTGTAAAACTAGGATCCGTCGGATAGCTGAATTCAAAGTTTGCCCCCTGAGGTGAAATAATCACGATTCCGATGCCACATCCTTGTCCGCATGAAGATCCATCAAAGAACAATGCCCAAGCCATCGGCTCAACCATTTTAACTTCATCTCCGATGTGTTGTGTCACAAAATCAGCCATCACTTGCCCTTTCACTGCTTTAGCCGATTCGTACTTCAAATCAAACTCCGATAATGCTAATATCCATTTTTCAATTCTGCCTTTCAACATTGGCATCGACAACATATATTTGACCACATCGGTTTTACAAACCACCGTGCACTTGGCAGACAATAAATAATGTCTCAATTTGGTGCAGGCGAAATATAGGCGTAAACACAATTTTTCAACTAGGAGATACCTGGTCTATACATCAATCAATTTCCTACTTAAATAATAATCCACTCGCTCCTTTCCCTTAAATTCTTGTATAAGAACTGAACCGATTGATAACTCATCGGTCGACAGATATAATCGGAATGGCCTATCTTTCTGAGGCGGAATTAAAACTGGCGGTGTCATCATATATTTTTTTATATCATCAAATGCCTTTTGTTGCTCTTCTCCCCATACAAACTCCTCATCAGCTTTCAATTTCAGCAGCGGAGAGAAAGGATGAATTCTTCCAGATAAATTTGATATAAATCTTCTAACGAAATTAATCTTACTGATCAAAGATTGGAGACTTGTTTTATCGGTAGGTGGCTTAGCATCTTTAATAGCCTTCATACTCTTCTGTCCGACTTTGATACCTTTTTCATGAACCATGAAGCCCAAAAATTGTCCAGCCGATACTCCAAATGCACATTTATTAGGATTCATCTTCAAACCATGCTTTCTTGTGCACTCAAGAGTTTCCCATAAATCGGCCAGATGCTGTTTATATCCATCGGACTTTACTACCACATCATCAATATAAATTTCAACAATCCTACCGATCAATTTATGAAATATATAATTCATTGCCCTCTGATATGTGGCGCCAGCGTTTTTCAAACCAAAAGTCATAACAACCCACTCATATAACCCGAGTGCACCAGGACATCAGAATGCAGTTTTAGGAATATCTTCTTCCGCCATAAAAATTTGATTATATCCTGCATTACCATCCATAAAACTAATCACCTTATGTCCCAAGGCTGCATCGACCAACATATCAGCAATCGGCATTGGGTAGCATCCATCGGAGTTGCCTTATTAAGATTCCTGAAATCCACACAAACTCGTAATTTCCCATTTTTCTTGAAAACAGGAACGATGTTAGATATCCATTCAGCATATCGAGTTATTTCGGCTTTTATGTCTTCATTCAATTCTGGTCTAAATCGTCTCGGCGCTTGTTTAAAAGGCCGATACCCTGGTTTGATCGGGAGCCAATGTTCAACAATAGACCGGCATAAACCTGGCATTTCATAATATTTCCAAGCAAAACAATCATGATACTCTTTCAATAACTTTATTAATTCTTGTCTAAACTCAGGATCCAAATTAGCACTAATATATGTCGGCCGTGGTCTATCTCCTAAACCTATATCTATTTCTTCTAATTCATCGGCCGACATAAACCCTTGACCAAGTTTACCCTCATCTTCTATAAACTCTTCCATTAATACAAACTTTTAGAGCCGACTGCTTGGATCGGCTTTATACCATCATCGGACACTTGTAGAAAATTGCCTTTCCAGACTTTGCCCGATAAGCACTCTATCCCTTCAAACTCCTAAACCGTCAGATCGGCGGTAGCAACGCTAACTGATTCATCGGCTTGAACAGTCTCGATCTGATCTCCATGCCATTGAATAAGACACTGATGCATGGTAGATGGCATGCAGCAATTAGCATGAATCCAATCACGCCCAAGGAGCAAACTGTAAGACCCTTTGTTGTCGATGATGAAGAAAGTAGTGGGTAATGTCTTGTTTTCCAATCGTCAATTCAATATTCAATGCCCCCCAAGCCAGTGAGGGATTCCCACCAAAGTCTTTAAGCATCATATTGGTCTTGATTAAATTATTAGGGCCTTTGCCAAGCTTCCGATATGTAGTATATGGCATCAAATTTACTGCAGCTCCCCCATCGACAAGCATCTTCGTCATCGGCTTACCATCAACATATCCCTTAACGTACAATGGCCTCAAATGCCGATACTTCTCATCAATTGGCTTTTCAAACACAGCTTATTGAGGTTGCAAAACTAATTGTGCCATAGCTTCTTCAATGTCATCGGCTCATCATCGGTTGAATTTACATTGTACTCAGCTGGCAGTACAAACACCATATTTACCGATGCCGATGGTCCTTCATGGTCACGCTTGGGCTTTGCTCTCCAGATTTTGGAATTGTCATCTCCTTGACGCTTTTCTTTAAGATGTTCCCTGAATCAGAGACGCTGAACCCTTCTTTTTTGAGTCTTAGTCAAACCCTTTGGACACCACTGTGGATTAACCTTGTGATGTGGACCTGGTTTGACCTCTTGATTTTCTTCTAACTCCTGCACATTTTCTAGCTCCTGTGTATTTTCCTTTTTCCTGTAAACCAAAGGACCGTGTATAGAAACATGTTCTTCCTTATATTTTTTGGTGATCATTATACCTTCGGCGATCATCGTCCCATCGGTCATAACACCGATTTTCTTTCTCGCGCCGATCATGATATTCACGCCAATCTTCTCGCTCTTGATGATAAGCAACTTCATCATGCCAATTGCATCGATGCCCATAATCCAAGCGATCATGCACAAATTGGCGCTGTCTCTTTGAATCTCGATAGCTCTCATATTGATCACTGCATTCTGGACAATCGTAGATTGATGGAAGTCTCAAACTCTCCAGCAAAACCTGAAAAACGGACATCTCCAATTATCTTCATCATCAAACCTCTTCATCGGAGGACTCCGATCTCTCTCTTGCTGATGCATATATTTGTCAATAAGTTGTACTGACGTAACTCTAGGTTTATCTCTACGGCAACGATCTTCCCGGTAAACTTGATAGTTCCGATCCCTCACCTCATCAGCCGATACTTGGCATTCAAAATCCACAGCTCCTGAATTCTTTGCATGGTTCGATGTGAGAACATTAGCCTTCATCTTCTTGTCAGGTGCTCCGATTTCAACCATATTTTGAGGAAACGGATGCCCATCAAGTTTCATCGGCTTCTTGCCTGTTTCAACCTTAATGATTCCTTTTTCAATCGTCGATTGAATTTCATTATGGAAGACTTTGCAATCATTTGTACGATGAGAAACTGAATTATGCCACTTGCAATATTTCTTCTTCTTTAACTCTTCGGCAGAAGGAATTGTATGATTCAGAGATAGCCTAATCTGCTTTTCTGCTAGCAATAAATCAAATATTTTATTGGCTTTAGTAATATCAAAACTGTACCTTTCTAGGTCAACCTTTACCCTCGGCAGGCAACAGAATTTTTGCTCTTAGTCCACTCAGCCAGATCGACTTCAGCTTCCTCACCCTCTGATTCATATTCGATGTTGGCAATTTTCCTTTGATATTTCTCCCTCCGATAGTCATTATTGCGTCCTTCATGCTGAGAGAGTTTCTGAATCATATGTCCCAAGCCTTCAAAATCTTGACTTGTATACCGATCTTTGACTTGAGGCAACAATCCTTGGAAAGACAAATCAACTAGCTATCCCTCTGACAAGTTCAATGAGTAACATCGGCTATGAACATCTCTAAATCGTTGAACAAATTCACTGACCGATTCTCCATTCCTCTGTCGAAGAGCTGTCAAATCAGACAATCTAGTCTCTTGCATTCCCATGAAAAAATAAGCATGAAATTGTTTCTCCAGATCGGCCCAATTGCTGATAGAATTTGGTGGTACGAAGAAAACCATGAATTGGATTGTATACCGACTGATATGCTCAATGGTGGTAACATCTCCTTCTCCAGAAAACTTATAAAAATCAAGGATCCTGAATCGGGCTGGCATTGGCAGTGTATCAAACCAGTCTGGATACGGCTTCCGATACAGATAAGATTGTCCTTTGGGTTTCAAACCAAACTGATTTTTCATGACATCTGGAATCTTATTTGCCCACTCATCCTGAACATTATTTCCTTGATTAACCGGAGCACGAGTCGGCGTCACTATAACTTGTGTTTCAACATGTCCGACCGACTGTTCCCGATAATCAGCTCCCCTATTCCTTGGTGGGTTTTCAGTGTTAAATTAAGAAGGATACACCATTTTACCGTTAACCACAGTGATCCGACTGCCAAATTGATCTATGTGTTGAGATGCATTGGAATTTCTTGGATCCTGCTCCTCCTCTTCCTCTTCTTCTTCACCTTCATCCCCCACCTTGGCTTTTGATTTCTTTGTTTTAGGAGTTTCATATAGCTCAGGATGTGTCTCTGGTGATGTAGATGAATTGATCTGTACAATCTTTTTCTTGAGATCCATTACTGCAGAAGCGCTGGCATCAAAATAAGTAGGTCCTTTTTGGACATCTTTCAGCACTGCTCCATCCAGTAACTTGGTGATCAATCCCACCACCGTGTCAACCAATATTCTAGATTGGTTAATCATTGCATGCCTCATTCCAACATCTATGTAATCTTGAAAGAACTGTCTTTCGTCTGTCGTAATCCTACCAAATGCTTCCTTGGGAACAGGAAACTGATTTTTCTTGATCACAGTGTTGCGGGTCTTGCTGAATGAATCGAGGCACAAATTCTTGAATTCTTCAAGTTGCGCTTCCACGAGCTTCTTCTGTTCATCACTGAGGTCATCCATTGTGATGGCGGTGACCTCACCTTTGTCTCCAGGAGGTGCCCTCACAGAAGCTTCTAGGTCCCGCTGGGCGTGCCAAAATGTGTTGACGTCCAAAAAGTCAGGCGTTGACTCTCAGCAATTAACACTGTGGCCTGGAAGATTTGCTTCACTTCAGTGCAGTTCCAAAATCTTGAGGTTCGTGGCGTGCCAGTCAATTTGGCCTGAAATTGACAAGGTAGATTTTAATCAGTAAACCAAAAGGAACTCATCGGCCAAAGCCCCGATACGTTCCAGCGATCAGATCAGCGTAGAAACAAGTCCGATGCAAGCATGAACCATTGACCTTGAGTCCGATTCATGATGATATGAAATATATTGAAACAAGCCATCGACTATGAAAGCCGAATCGGAGATAACCCTAACTTAAACTTATTCTTTATTATGCATATTTTTGAAGGCATTAAATAAACTGAATCTTGTGTCACTAACAATTGGATCGATTTCGAGACAACGTTGCTAGCAGGGCACCGATTTAGCCTATTTACTCTGATAGATCAAAGTATATCAAAGAAATTGTTTAAACCAGATTTATTTATAACTTGATAATTAAATCTAAATCAGCTATATAAACAACATGAACATATCTATTTATGAGACTTAGAACACGGTAAACGAATAGATCTTCAAACAGATGTAAGCTGATTAGGTAAAATAACAAGATACGGTAAAGGGTGAGCTATCTAAACGAAGTAGGGAGATATGCCTCAATCTAAAGCCTAGAGCAACTCGATAAATTGGTGAATTAACAAAATGAAGAAGGGCGATACACCTCAATCTAAAGCTTAGATTAATTCGATAGGTGTCGCACTTACAGACAAAATGGAGGTCAAGATGATGCAGCCCAGCTTGCTGAAGAACTCGACGAAAAGGGTTATTGGCACGAGGGCCGAAAGTTGTGTTTGTATTGATGGTTGTGAGAATGTCTTTTACAATGACACAGGGTTTATATTTATACCCTGAAAATGAAGCTAATCCTTGTTGGATATGCCACTATCTCTAATTTATTTAAAGCAAACTAATCTTAAACTACCAAAAGTATTACCATTTGCCGCACAATCGGGCCTCGAAGAAGCTTCTAGACGCATCCATCCTTTAGAGTCGTAGACGCCCCGGACTTCTTATCCTCATGTCTGACCAGGACTCCATCGGACAATTCCCGATCGGAATCGGAGACCTTAAAGTCAGAATCGGACTCGGCTTTAACCCTTGCTTCTTGGCGTTCATCAAAATAATATTTCCTTTATACCAACCGAGTCAAAATCTGGTGTCAACAAAGTCTTTAGATCCTTTAGATAAACCTCAAACTTGGATTGATATAAAATTTCTTATGAGAGAAACATTTGTTAGCCCACCTTCTATTTTGGATTCATATGATGGAATGCATAATTTAGAGGAAGAGTCTGTTGTTATATCTCTTGCTATGACTAACCTTGTGCAGGATGATGTACATAAGCAAGAGGACGACATGGACGCAACTGAGGAGCTCACAACTTCATGTGCACATTCAGAACCATCACTTGACATTGCACCTATTGTGCTGAGAACACAGTTCGTGCACATGTTGCTACACTCACGGAAGGTGAGAATTGTCTTAATGCACTGAATTTTTCCACAAACCATGCTATCATAGAGCAATTATTAGTGGAACCACCTCTTGATTTATCTTTGTCACATGATGATTTTCTTGATGTTTCATGTGATAAAGATGAATTGTGTGATAATGCTTCAGTTTTACATGTTTTTCAACCAAACACTTGTGCTGAACCTAAACACGTTATGCATATTTGTTGACGGTCCTTAGACGCGTCAAGTGTGAACCGCAAGCGCACGGATCGGTTGTAGCTCTTCCCTTAGAGTATTCCCCCAAGGTTTATTAATCTGTGGATCGACAGTGAACTGCCTAGGGTTTTCTATCTATCTAACGGGTCTAATCCCAACATTAGGCATCGATTGCATATGAAGGTAAACCAAATAGATATGAGTGAAGTGTAGGGTTGATCTCATCCAGAAGCGTAGGCAAAGATAGCCTTATCGTCTCTAGGTACAGTTCTAGTCAAAAGATGATCAAAACCATAGATTGCATATCTACCAAATGTACCCGAGTCTTCTCTCAGAAAGGCGGCTCGCAAGCGGCCTACTTTCCAATGGTCGCCGCTGCAAGGTGCGTGCTAACGCCTAAGGTTTCCCAAAGCTTTACCTCAAACACCCACCAAGTGCTCTTTACTCGAGAACCTATGCACTGGACACCACCAAGTCATGCATTGGGAGATGGTAGTGTCCTCATGATAATTGAATAACAAATACGATTGGTAGAGATGAGAGAGAATAATGGATTGAGTATTAATTATGGACCTACATGAAGAAACTATGCATTGAGAGATGTAGTTTCTAAATATAATGTCTTCCTTAGTTGGCAACATAGACACTATTCTAAATAGCAGTGTTTTAATGGGATGACGCGTTCGATCCTGGCGTGTAGTTGTCACAGGATCGATCGTTTGCCGTTTTCAACGAGTAGTTGGTAACACACGAGCACACGCACCGCGTGACTGGCCGCCCGCGGCGGCGGTGACAAACGAAAGAGACACAGTTGTGTACTTGTGTGTCGTGGTTACTGTCGCTCGATGCGCTAGGGGAGAAGAGAACACGTACATTTTCTCGTCCACGCACGACTTTCCTGCCACTCGTCCGCGGCCGGAGAAATCCTGTGCTGCTCGTTAGGGGATCTTTGCCAGCCACGGCGACTCGATCGATCGGCGAGTGAATTACAAGTCTCGTGCGATCTTTCTCCCTCGATCGCCTGCGGCTCTCGCCCCACTGCATGCTGCCTTTTCGTCATGTCAAGCTACCGCGATTTGTCAGCACCGGCCATGAGTGCGGATCGGTCTCACGCGGAGTCTCGTGACCTCGCGCGTTCGCGCGCCAGGTCAGGGTCCGGCCGGGAGCGCCGCCATCGTGCTACGGGGCGACGACACGCGCGCACACGACACGGGACGGGCGCGCGGCGCACGGTCGTGCCTGGGGACTTCTTGTGTCGTGCGCCTGCGTCGCACTTGCCCTGCTTATAACGCGGGGCACCCGTGGATTCGTGTCTAGCACAAGACAGGTCTTTTTACAAGCCGAGTTCAAATACATAAATATACATCAAGGTGGAACTACGGCAACTACTCGTCGAGCTCCACGACTTCCCATCCTTCGGCATCACGCCATTGTACTTAACACAGCAAGGACAATATTCAACAATATCTTGCCCTGAAAAGGTTAAGCAACAAACCCTAAGTAACTAATACTCAGCAAGATTTACCCGACTGGTGGTATATACTTAGCCGACTCCTAGTATGCAAGGCTTTTGGCTGTAGGTTTGTTTTACCGAAAAGCTACTAAGAGTTGATCCTATTTTCAATGTTTTAGCATCAAGATTAGTGTGATAGCACTAACTTCTATGTTTGCCAACTATCATATTATTAAGTTTAATAGTAATTTACTAGCAAGCAAAC
This sequence comes from Alloteropsis semialata, assembly GCA_004135705.1. Lineage (NCBI taxonomy): Eukaryota > Viridiplantae > Streptophyta > Magnoliopsida > Poales > Poaceae > Alloteropsis > Alloteropsis semialata. Next base: position 28,662,106 of record CM014275.1, read on the forward strand.
AATTACCAAATCTTCATTCAATCAACCATTTTATAATCCCATTTACTTTCATTATGTCACACTGTGAGGAAGAGATCAAGGTTCTCTCATCCGAGAGTGGCGGCGAATCAATCCGATTTTAAACCTTGCAAGGTAGACCTAATCACACGACACGTATGTGCCCCGTCGGGCCGTACATGGCAACCGTTCCCCATATGCACCCCGCATAGGTTGAACTGCCCTGCAGCCCGGGACCGCTAATCCCCACCGATACCAACGATGGGTCAGCCATGGGTTACTGACTAGCACCACTGAAGAAGACAGTATCAGTTCACTCTACCAGTTTGCATATAGGTACGTAGGTTTACCGGGTTCCACTACCTCATACTACTGGCATGTGATTAGTACTGTTCAACCTTGATATCTTGGGCCCCATGAACGACTTCCATGTTTAGTAATAAATCATCAACCCCATAATTATCTTTAAAAAAAACCCTATGTCTCGCGAGTGACGGTGGTCACTCGACTTCTACCGGACTTATTTAAGCATAGCAACTAACAATGCAACAACTAGTTGACCAGGTACCTAAGGAATTATGCATCTATGGTTTCATACAAATAAATACTTAAGTAAACATTGTGTAGTTTTGAAAATAGGGGTTATTCTCCGGGGCTTGCCTTGCTCAGAGATTAGTTCCTCCGGACCTGGGGCCGAGTCTGGTTGTTGCTCGACAGACCTTGCTGCTCCTAGGATTCAGCTACTAGCTCGTATACGACATCGGTGGTGTCTATACGAATGAAATGATGCAATGCATGAGATGATAACGAAAAGGCTCTTATATTTATTTATCACTTCGTTATTTAATTCCCTCAGAATATTATACGTGCATTTAAGAGTTTAGCAACTTATGCATACACGTGATATGAATATACCTTTTACTAGCGGTGTTGATCATTTTAACTTCAATATATTAGCCTCTGCTATTTATAAACTATAATGTTTAGTATTATAAAAGCAACATATTTTTATTCATGTACTTATATGATAACTTATTTTACCTAGCTATACAAGCTGCACCATTTAATTATATTATACTAATATTTTCATGGATAGGAAATAAATCTTATGTCTACAAAAATTAATTTTAACATTTTATTATCTTTTTATGATTTCTTAAGTATTAACAAAGTTAATAGGCCTTATTTTGACTTGAATTAAAATGTACATGTAAAACTTAGTTTATACAAGATTATATATTTTTCTTGGATAGAACTCTGCATGATGAATTTAACAAAATTTCGTTTGTATTTTTCTCATTTTTCTGTGATTTTGTACGATTTTACCAAATAATAATCATTGATTCAATTGGAAAAACATTTAAAAGGCTCCTGGGCCGGCACTGGGCTCGGCCCGGCCTAGCACAGCGCGCGGCCCAGCTCGAGCGCGTGCGCGCGGCCCGGCCCAACGGCCGGCGCGGCCAACGGCCCGCGCGCGCTCGGCCTTTCTCCCTTCTCCTCCCCCTTCCTCACCTTCTCCGACGGCGGTGGTGACGATGCGGCGACGGCGGCGGGGAGGCGAGGATGGGGAGCCGGGGAGGAGGGAGTCCTTCCCACGGAGCTATGCCAGGTACGCCCCCTCTTTCTCCCTCTCTCTTCCTTCCTTCCTCTACTCTCTCTCTCTCGCCCCTGCTAGGGTTAGGGTTCCGGCGGCGGAATGGGTGGCCGGTGGTGAGGTGGAGGGGGAAGATGGGTGGTGTGAGGTTGAGCGGGTGGTGGGGGCCTTTTATAGGCGAGGAGATGAGGGGCCGCTGGCCGGGGAGATGGATTGAGCCGGCGGTGAGGTGGCGTGTGGCAGACCGCCCCAATTAATCCGGCTTAAGAGCATGGGACCACTATCACAGCAGTGCGCCACGCCCCTAAACCGAGTTAATCGTGCAATCCGTCGGATACCTTCCCGATTACACCACATTTTTCTCTCGACCGAAACAAAATAGCAGCAGTCCCACTCGAAGATGGGCTCAGGCAGTACAACTCATCGTATATTTTACATCACATGGTGCACGTAGGTAATTATACCAATACAGTACATATGTTTTATCTTCTTACAAACCAGAGTTATTTACAGCGGAAGACTACACATTGGAACAAAAGGCATTATGCGGAGCCCTCGCACAACACCTAATCGCCGCGGCCCAAGTCGGACTCGGACGGCACCCGCTCCACGATCCAGCCCTCAGGCAAAGTGCACGGCCAAGTCAAAGCAGCCACGGGATCATAGCCAGCAACATTATCTGCAATAAAATTTAGCCACAAACAAGGCTGAGTACTAATTACTCAGCAAGACTTACCCGACAAGGATAAACTCTAGACATGCAAGGCTTTTTGGCTCTGGGGTTTGTTTTGCCAAAAGCATCTACAACTTAAGCCTATTTTCAATATTTTAGCCAAGTTTTTAAATGTGACTAACCATTACTAGGTTTGCCAAGCTATCCAATACAACCAATGTTGACAAACAATTAATTTATATTGCAACATCATTCCTCTTTTACCAACTTTCTACACATTGGCCCAAGGACACTGAAGTGTGAAAAGAGATCAAGCAGCTTCATGTAACCGCGAAGGACGGACAACTCGAGTTGATTTTAACCATGCATGGGACAACCTAATCGCACGACCCGCGAGAGACACCCAGGACCTCACGGGGCAACCTTTCCCATCTCTCCCTGCCATCTGCCATCGGGGACCACTCCGTCCGAGTGCACGCCCCAACGGACCCCAGGTGCCCCAGGCAACCTGTGCCGCGGCCACTGCTACACTCGCCACAACCCCTCGCCCAAGGGAGTGATAAAACCCGTCAGACGTCAGTTTGAATCAAGTACTAGGTTTACCAGTTTACCATATTTCCCGGCATACGATTAGTACCTTCAAAAGCTTGACCAACATCGCCACACAAGCAATGCCTCAGCCCACCATTTTCTGTGCAAGCGGGACATTCAATCAATCATGAATATCGCACAAGCCCCGCTTGCCGATCATCATTAACTGAAATAAAGTAGAACCTATATCTCGCAAGTGACCAAGCAATCACTCGACTTCTACCGGACCTAATTAAGCATAGCACTCTATACGACCTACACATACTAGTATTAGGACATAGGTACCTAGGGATCATGCATCTAAGGTTTCAAGCAACTCCTTAAACTTAAATGCACAAAATTAAGGCACAAGCAAGGAATGTTAGTTTCACAGTGGGTTATGCTCCGGGGCTTGCCTTCTTGATCAGCTACGGCCTTGGGCCCTTCCGGATTTTGGTCCGGGTCTTGAGCAGTCGTCAAGTTCAGCTCCGCCGCCGCTTGATCGCCCTCGTACTCGACCTCCAACTCGTAAACACCGTCAACGATGGGGTGATCTAAACGAAATGTAAAAATGTATGCATGAGATGCATGAATGCATAAGCTATCAACTAGAAGAATATTGGTAAAACTCGCAACACTGATTAATTATTCACGGGGCACCACAACTAAGAAAAGCAATAGGCACAGGAACCGGTTTGACCGTATAAAATAAGGTGGGGACTAAGCTTTTATTCTGCCATGGGTGCAGATGGGCATTGCCTTATATAGCGACATGGCTTGCTAAGTTGCTATGCTTAGACGTGTGTGATCGATCGATCCTTAGTCTGCTCTGTGGGGTTTCCTTTTGAGGCAGTGCTGAAGGCTATATATTGATCCGGGTCGATTGCTTTGGGTGCAGATGGGCATTGCCTTATATAGCAGTAAGTCATGGTAGTGCCATGGAAGTTCCATAGTAGAATCATGGAAATGTTATGCATATGTGTTAAAAAATTACCAAATGGCAAACGCATTTATTGTTCATATTACTGTTCTATATATGTTCTAGTAGGAGCAACGACAGGCTTGCGTGTCGACATTCATTCTTCTCCCACAAGTTAGCTATACACGGTATAACACCTCAGTCCTCTTCCTGGCATGACCATGCAATTTTCAGGGATACTTCTCTTATGTGCCTAGATTTGTGTCAGATAATCCCAGAACACCACATATGTTACTACCAATTGAACCTGGTCTACATATAAACCGTGTTCCCCTGGTGCTCGCCATTACTGCACAGCTTTGTGCACAGCTTCTCTATGATCACACACATATGTTCCAGCTGCCACTACTACAGAACTCGCTATCGGTACCGGTTCGTAACCCTCATAGGTACCGGTTCTGGAACCGCTACTGTGACACCGTGACTAAAGGGGTCGGCCTTTGGTACCGGGTCCAGAACCGGTACCAAAGGACCCTCCCGCGTAGGCTACGAGGGAGGGCCTTTGGTACAACCAGTACCAAAGGCTGTTTTGGTTATTTTTTTAAATGTTTGATATTTGGGTTAGTTATATACAATTCTACGCGTCTACGTGTCTGCGCGTCATATGTCGTATGTCGTACATGATCTTTCACGCAATAAGATTGAAGTCGTCGCAATTGTCAATTGATTTTGATCCGACTTTGATTGCATTTTTCTCGAACATTCACATATAAACATTTGAGATCAGCCAATACAAAAGTTAGAGCATTTAAAAGTTATTTACAATTAACGAGCAGAACTGGAAGAAGGAGCGGAAAGGGAGTCCAATTGAGCGATAGCGCGTCCGTCATGGTGGTACTCTCCCTGTGGATTTATAACTTGGTCCATAATGAATCCAAATAGTTGGTCCGCCGTAGCTTTTGCTTTTTGTGTCATTGGGAGCTCTTCATGGTAAAACATCCTCTGCATTAATCACAAATGACAACATTCATTCATATAATAAATAAATTTTGCATGTAATCATTTCTAAACAAGTAAGTAATAATCATTCATTCATATAATAAATAAATTTTGCATATAATTATAAAATTTTCTAACACATTCATTTCTAAATAATAACTAATAATCATTTCTAAACAATAACTAATAATCATTTCTAAACAATAATCAATAACTAATAATCATTTCTAAACAAGTAACAAAGTTTACATGAAATAACAAAGTTTACATGAATTAACAAAGTATACATGAAATAACAAAGTATAATAAATATATTCATAATAAATATACACTAATAATCATATTTCCATATACACTAATAATCATATTTCCATATACACTAATAATCTAATTTCCATATACACTAATAATCTAATTTCCATATACACTAATAATCTTATTTCAATATACACTAATAATCTAATTTCCAATACACTAATAATCTAATTTCCATATACACTAATATTTTCATACTAACAATCTAATTTTTATATACACTAATAATCTAATTTCTATATACACTAATAATCTCAATATCCATTGGATAACACTAGATCATACACATTACAGAACAAGTCATATGCAAGTATGAATTGTTTTAATTCATACCATGAGTTCTTCGTGAGTCGCTTTTTTGGGAGAAATAAAGGTATGGATCCACTGGCAGACGTAGTATCCGCATAGATTCGTCTCTTCTTCCTGTCTGGCACACTAAAAGTGGAGAAGAATAAAGTTAGACGTAACAACTATATATTAGTGTGATTTTACGAGATATGCGGGTACACCAGCCACGTACCGGAAAGTCCGTCTTCACATCCAATTTTTGTTTGAAATTTCCTTTTTGTTTCACACGGAAACGTGTCCGTGCCATGTCAATCAAGTCTAAAACTGCTTGGTAATCCCCTTTTGGTTTCCGCATTGAGTCCATGACAATAATTTTACCGGTGTTTATGATTATCACAAGCAGTATCCAGTGGAAGCTGTAGATATATATATATATAAATACATGCACAAGTATTGAGAACAAAGTCTTAAAGTTATACATACATAGAGAGAAGTACTCACTTGAAATTGTATGGCAAAAGAATGTAAGTCTTGCTTCTTTGTCTCTCCAGGTATAAGTATATGTTGTCCACCGTGTCTAGTGGCTTATTGGCTACAACTATGGCATTTACCATGCATGGATCCATGAAGCCGACATCATGATACGATTTTTCACGGCAGGTATGGATCTCCATCCTACATGGCAAGAATAGATTATTGTTATTGTTGTAAATTCTAATTAAGGAAGCAAGTATTGCGAGAATAGATCAGTGAAACAAACTTACACAACCCAGCAGCTCATGATTGAGAGGTCTATGGCATCTTGATGGTTCCCCAGAGCCCTTGTTAGCTCGTCGTTTTCTCTGTCGGGAACGAATGTCCCATCAGCTTTCTCTTTAAGCACCTTAAGGATAGCACCGGCCGCCTCTTTTAACTCATCGTTGTATATAAGCGACCCATCAGTAAGATCCAGAGTGCCACCATGAGCGTAGTACCAATGCCTTGATCGCTCAGGCCAATTCATTGTCGCCGGCGTGATTTCTCTGGCAATCAAATCTTCTTCCATCTTGTCCCAGATAGGAATTTTCTTCTTATAGCCAGTTGGTCCAAGAGAGTGGAAGTACCGTTTCTTCGCGGCATTGATCCTATTTTGTCGTGAGTTCTTTTCACCTAACTCCGACTGCCTGTATTGTACGAAGGAATCCCAATGACCCCTCAGCTTTGGGTAATCATCAAAGTTGGGTGTCAGGTTCTTCTCGGCATATTTCTTGTACATGTTTTTCTTCCATGTTTGAAATGCAGTACACATCGTCTTTAGAGCCCAATTTTGACTCTTGCCTCTGAACCTTGAGGCACTGCGAAATGTTCTTGCAGACTGGCCCGTAGCATTTCTTTCTCTGATTGCGGCACGTATGAAGCATCATCGCTGGGTTTTCACCTCTGCAGGCTGATGGGCACGTGGTCTCTCACTAGAACACCACACTGATTGGCCATCTTTATAGCAGCTTTCTCTGGCGCAACTGGCCGACCATCTTCTGCCACATCAGTGATTACAAGTCTGCCCTCTAACTTTTTGGTCGGGCCACGTTTCGTCCTCTTCGATGATGAGGACCCAGAAGACTGTGAGCCTGAGGGCTACACATATGAGAAAGAAATGTATATATTAAGATTTCATGCTTGAACATATACATATATATTGAT
>CM014275.1:28670577-28694404 GCA_004135705.1 Alloteropsis semialata
CGGCGGTCGAGAGGAAGGGGAGGCGCGGCCGAGGAAGGAGGGGCGGCGGTCGAGGAAGGCGCAGGGGGACGGCACGGCCGATGAAGGGGAGGCAGCACCGGTCGAGGAGGGGGAGGCGGCGCCGGTCGAGGAAGGGGAGGCGCGGCCGAGGCAGGGGGACGACGCGCGGGCGACGAGCGGCACGGGCGAAGAAGTGAGGCGGCACCGGCGCGGGCGAAAAAGGGCAGTGGCAATGACGAGCGGCTCGGGCGAAAAAGAGGAGGCCCGCAGTGGCGACGACGAGCGGCGCGGGCGACGAGCGGCGCTGGCGAAGAGGGCGGCGGCGTGGATGAACGAGATCGAGTGCGAGCGAAGGAAGAAGGGGAAGGCGGTTCGGTATATATGCATGCCAATCATCGGTACCGGGTGATGTCACCACCCGGTACCAAAGGCCCTTTGGTACCGGGTGGTGACATCACCCGGTACCGAAGGGTTCTAGGGCGCCAATTTAGGCGCTATTTTTACAGCCCTTTGGTACTAGGTGGTCTCATCACCCGGTACCAAAGGGGTCCCAATTTAGCTTCCCGCCACATCTTTCTTCCTTTTTATCTTTTAAGTATATATACTCTTTCTTCTATTTTTATCTTTTTAGTATATACTATTTAGTATTTGAAATTTAGTTTGATAGTATGTATTATTTGACATATGTATTATTTAGTATTTCCAATTTAACTTGTTAGTAAGTATTATTTGACAACTATATATTATTTAGTACAATATTATTTGACATATATACTATTTAATATTCACCATTTAGTGTTTTCAATTAATGTGTTTATATTTAGTACCTGAAATTTAACTCATTAGTGTTCAATTTTCTATACATGAAATAACAAAGTATACATCAACTGACAAGTATTATTTTTCTTATAATGATATATGAAATAATGTAAATCTAGATTCATATTTCTATATATATTAACTCCTTTACCATACTATTATTTCTTATAATAATCTTTCAATTTCCTATACATGAAATAACAAAGTATACATCAACTAACAAGTATTATTTTTCTTATAATGATATATGAAATAATGTAAATCTAGATTCATATTTCTATATATATTTTATTTGGTATTAGTAATATATATTAACTCCTTTGATATTAGTAATATATATTAACTCTTTTACTATTCTAGATTCATATTACTATTTAGTAATATATATTAACTCCTTTACTATTCTAGATTCATATTACTATTTAGTAATATATATTAACTCCTTTATATTACATACCATACCGCTTCAACATAATTAGAATTACATAGCATCATCATGCTTCAACATAAGTACAACATTATACGCTTGAACAGCAATAATCAGGGTCCCTGCACGCCACGCTTCTTCATGAGATAGAAAGGATAGTTTGTATCGATAATTTCGATGCCTAGGAACCTGTCGACATAATCAAGTGCATATATGTATGCACTATCCTGTGCCTTGTAACGTGAATTCAAGACCTCTCCATAAATTGTGATCTCAGCAGCATTGGCATGACTCAAGGTTATATTAGCTTGAAAACCACCATTAACTTGATAAGCCCCTGGCGTCGTGTGTGCATACCCTAAGTTTCCAAGGACTTGATAAAGGACTGCACGTAGACCAGAACACGCATGCATGAATCCACAGTAGTAGTCATCCTACAATAAGATTAATAAAACATATTGTTACAGATAAAGATAGTTAAATTTTAATATAATTACACAACTAAAAAAAACTAACTTACATAAATCGATTCATATGAAGGACTAATCCTTTTAGGCATCTGTGTCACATCTGGCTCACCCGTCTCGAGAGCTTTCAACTTGAAGTAGCTGTAGTCCGGGAAAACGTGGCCAGTTTGACTTTCTATTTGGGCTAATGCTTGCCTCACAGCATCACACGAGGCCACATGGTCTTGCTGCCACGCGCCAGAATGAACGTGGATAATAACCATGTCACCAGGATTTGGGTCACGGGTGGCATTTGTTGAATGCTAACAGAGATCATAACCCTACCAGTATTTTCGGTCACATTTTCTCTTAATACCAAAGGACTTGATTGACTGATGTTTGCATCTTTTAGCCATGTAATTGGATTAATGATCTGCATTATTAATAATTTCTATTCTCAGTGACATAGTGATTACACTCAAATGCAACTTGCGGAGGATTATCTATATTACCATATTGTAGCGAAGTTGCTGAGGTGTGGGAATTGGGACATGATCAACTTGTTGTGTTGTCGACCATCCAGGCTCGTGAGCCTCTCGAATCGGGATGGTAGGTGGCATATTAGTAACATAGCCACCACGTCTAGCTGCCTGACGCTGTCTCGGCATGATACTAACCAAAATAAAACCGCAATATATTACAAGTCAATTTAACAAAACTAGTAAATACTTATCAAGAAGCATAAGACAAAATCAAATTTGGTTAATCAAGAAGCATAACAAACTATTCTAGATTCATATTACTATTTAGTAATATATATTAACTTCTTTACATTACATACCATAACGCTTCAACATAATTAGAATTACATAGCATCATCATGCTTCAACATAAGTACAACATTATGCTTGAACAGCAATAAATGTTTTCTTTACAAGAGTGCCTTCGTTATGATTGTTACGAGCGTAAGGAGCATCTTCATTGGCCAACAGGATGCTTGTGTCAACCTCCACACTGAACGGAGACACCTCGTCACACCTATTATAATCATCTTCATCGGTGCCGTTTTGGATAAAGTTCGGAGTTGTTTGTTTGCAGAGTCCCCGTCTTGGGTTTGGTAGACATGTCCTTCACATAAAACACTTGATGCACATCCTTGGCGAGCAAGAATGGTTCATCTACATACCCAATTTTGTTGAGATTCACAGTTGTCATGCCGTAGCGGTCTATAGTAACACCTCCACTTGTAAGTTTCACCCATTTGCACCGAAAAAGTGGTATTTTCAAAGGTCCATAATCTAGTTCCCAGATCTCCTCTACCTGACCATAATATGAGTCCATGTTCCCTTTGTTGTCATAGGCATCTATACAGACACCACTATTTTGGTTGGTGCTTTTGTCGTCTTGGGCTCTCGTGTAAAATGTATACCCATTTATGTCATAGCCTTGGAACGTCAAGAATGAGGATGATGGTCCCCTTGCCAAATACACCAGCTGTGTATGTATTGTCTCGTTACCCATGAGCTTTTGTCACAACCAACCAGCGAAAGTTTCTATGTGATGGCATGTAATCCACTTGTCAGACTTTCTTGGATTTTGGTAGCATATTATAGTCTTGTGCTCCTCGATGTAAGGAGCCACCATGGTTGATGACAGCAATACAGTGTAATGGGCTTTCATGAATAAATTGTAGTCGCTACACCTTGTTTGTTTCCTTCCTAACGTGCCCTTTCCAAGTAGTCTCCCCTCATGGCGTGACTCAGGTAGCCCAATCGGTTTCAATTCGGGGATATAGTCAACACAGAACTCAATGATCTCCTCTGTTCTGTATCCCTTGGCGATGCATCCTTTTGGAAGAGAACGGTTACGAACATATTTCTTTAGAATAGCCATGAGCCTCTCAAAAGGATACATATTGTGTAGGAATACAGGACCAAGAATACCAATCTCTTTGACAACATGGACCAGGAGATGCGTCATAATATTAAAGAAAGATGGAGGAAATATCATCTCAAGGCTGACAAGGCTTTGGGCCACATCATCCTGCAGCTTTGCTAGATTACTGGGATCGATTGCCTTCTGGTCGATTGCATTGAGAAAGGCGCATAGCTTCACAATAGTTGTTCGGACATTAACGGGTAGAATTCCCCTCAGCGCCACCGGAAGCAATTGTGTGAGCAGCACATGGCAGTCATGGGACTTGAGGTGTACGAATTTCTTCTCTTTCATATTTATCAGACTCTTTACATTCGATGAGTAGCCGGACGGGACCTTAATACTGTTTAAGCAATCAAACATGCTGGTCTTCTCCTCCTTGCTTAGAGTGCAGCTAGCAGGACGTAAGTTCCATCGCCCTTTCTCTCTTTTCTCAGGATGCAGGGATCTCGTTGTTTCATACGTTTCAGGTCCTGTCGTGCTTCAAGCGTATCTTTTGACTTTCCGTAAGTACCAAGGAACCCTAGCACGTTTAAGCAAAGATTTTTGGTCAGGTGCATCACATCAATTGCGTGGCGGACATCTAGGACTTCCCAATATGGTAGGTCCCAGAATATTGACTTTTTCTTCCACATGGGCGCCTTTCCATTTTCACTTGCTGCTGGCTCGCTGCCAGGTCCCTTCCCAAAGACCACCTTCACATCTTTTACCATAGCAAATACATATTTTCCATCCCGATGCCTTGGTTTGCTACGACTTTCCGCCTCAAAATGCTTTCCTTTCTTTCTTAGCGGATGTTTCTCAGAAAGGAATCGACGATGGCCCATATACACACTTTCTACAATGTTTTAGGTAAATGCAGTCGGTGTGTTCTAGACAATGTGTGCATGCTTTGTATCCCTTGTTTGACTGTCCCGACGGGTTACCAAGTGCAGGCCAATCATTGATGGTCACTGTTGATGGTCCTTATAACAGAAAATCCGACCGTCAATAGGCTCATAAACCAATAAAGATCAAGGCATAACTTAGGCATTAGTATTCAAATAATAGTATACCATGCATATCTGGAATATATTTAAGTACAGGGACTACGGTGCAGAAGATGGACAAAACTGGGCACAGGCCCAGGTCGGCCAACCTGGCTAGGTCGGGCGACCTGGTCTGGATCCCAATCGAGCCCAAACTCCACACAGGTCAAGAAGCATACAGTAAGGATTTTGAACGTTGATTCATGGTCGGTGGAAGTCAAGGGTGGAGGATGAGCCACATGTCCATCACATGGATTGAAGGGCCCACAACCAGAGACAAATGTACTCAAACCGACAGTACCCAACTGGAACCGACCTTAGGACCCACATGTAAGCCTCCCAGAGGAAGGTGGGCCCTAATGGCGGTTATGGGGAGTCGGCCGACCCAGCCAGGTTGGCCGATCCTCCCGTGCGCCCGACTCGGCCCTCCTTTGACCTGAAGCTGTAAACCGCCATGGAGATGACATCTGAGCCGTGGAGAGTTGAAGACGGTGGATCCAAGGGTCGGCCGACCTGGGGGATTCGGCCGACCTAGGCCCACCTCCAACCGACCTCAACCGCCTCTGGCTGGTTCCAACCGACCTTGTGATGCTATAAATACCTGCAAGGGGCACCGTACTCAACACACACCAGAAGAAGAGCTCTCTTTGCTACAAGCTTAGTCTTAGTCTTAGTAGTGATAGTCATAGTGCTAGATCTGCTGAAGGGCTTCTGAAGGAGTCTTGGTAAGTTCTAGAGTTCATCTCTTGTATTCTCTTACTTACTTCTTGTACTCTGATCTTAATGGAAATACCTTTATACTTATGTCATGTGCCTCAGCTGTGCTATATTTATTTAGTATATACTATTTATGTCTTACACCTTAATCAAGTGAATGTATGCAATGTCATTGGCTCAATGTGCCTCTTGGTTGCTCTATTTATTAACGTGATAGATAGAGTTGTATCTCGTATTGCAAACATGGTGTTCGGGACACGGTATGCTATTGAGGGTACCGCTGCCCCACGGATTAGTAGAGGTAGGCGGCAGGTGGTGACAGCCCTGTCCGTCCTTTGTAATCCTCCACGTACGGGAGTGGGTATTAGGCCTTTATGATAAGACGTCCTACTGTCGTCCCTTGATGAGGAACCACTGGATACCTCGATATGTCCTCTTGCATATGATCATTGAATGAGCTTGTATAGGGTATTGTAGTATAACTAAGTCACATTTGTATGATGCTTATGAAACCTTGGTGATCTTCACTAATGTATTATTACTAACTAAGACTACCATAATGATGAGCAATGAACTTCTGTGTGTCACTCTACCCATTCATTTCTATATTCTTTACCCCTGTTTAGATTACGGTATATTAATGCTGTTGTAAGTAATTACATGGGATGACATCTCTCTCTTAACTAAACGCTTTCCCTGCGGATAAACAAATAACGATACTCTGGAATACTCCCGGGTGAAATGCTACAACGTACTTCTGTGCGCTTGCTGAATATCTGTAACGTCTAGATTTACGATGAAGTATCTCTAGTACCATCACTACTCTAAGTGGTGATGCTAAGAAATACCAACATTCACAAACAGTAATGCTCATAGGTTAAATTCCTCTTGCTTGTGCTCATCCCACGCCTTTACACCATCTTTGCCCCACAACAACAAAAGTTCCTCAATCAGTGGCCTTAGATACACATCAATATCGTTGCCAGGCTGCTTTGGCCCTTGGATTAGCACTGGCATCATAATGAACTTCCGCTTCATGCACATCCACGGAGGAAGGTTGTACATACAAAGAGTCACGGGCCAAGTGCTGTGGCTACTGCTCATATCACCGAAAGGATTCATGCCATCCGTGCTCAAACCAAATCTTATGTTCCTTGCATCTTCTGCGAAGTCTGGGAACGCTCTGTCGATTTTTCTCCATTGCGACCCATCAGCGGGGTGTCTCAACATATTGTCTTCCCTCTGATCCTCTTTGTGCCACCGCACCAATTTAGCATGCTCTTTGTTTCTGAACAAGCGCTCCAGACATTGTATTATAGGGAAATACCACATCACCTTGGCAGGGACTCTCTTCTTGGGGCTCTCCCTCAACATCACCAGGATCGTCTCGTCTGATTTTATACCGCAAACAATTGCAAACCGGACAGGCATCCAAAGATTCGTACGCCTTGCCCCGATAAAGGATACAATCATTGGGATATGCGTGTATCTTTTGTACTTCCAGTCCTAGAGGGCAAACGATTTTTCTTGCTTCGTATGTTGTTTCGGGCAATGTGTTGCCCTCTGAAAGCATCTTCTTTATCATTTTCAATATCTCTCCAAAACCTTTGTCAGACAAGCCATTAGTTGCCTTCCATTGCAACAGTTCCAGTGTGGTGCCCAACTTTTTCTGGTCCTCTTTGCAATCTGGGTACAACAATGTTTTGTGGTCCTCCAACAAACGCTTCATCTTTTCCCGCTCTTTCGCACTTTCGCGGTCTTTCTCTTCATCACGGATCATGCCACCTAAGGCGTCATCATCCTCATCTTCTGTAACTGCTTCACCCTCGCCCATTGCTGTATCATCTGCAAAGACACCGTATTGTGGAAAGTCCGGGATGTTGTCGTCACCTTCTTCATCACCTTCTTCAAAGAATATCCCCGCTTCACTGTTTGGTCCAACAGATATAGTTAGGCATGAAACCACTCATAAGCAAGTGTGTGTGGACCACCTTCTTCGAGATGTGATAATCCTTCTTATTCTCACAGACCTTGCATGGACAACATATAAAATCCGAGGTCGAGTTAGCCTCTGTCGCGTCGAGGAATTGATGAACGCCATTAATGAAGTCAGATGAGCGTCTATCCGCGTTGTACATCCATTGCCGATTCATCTATTCACAAAATACAATGAAAAATTCATCCCCAATTTCTAAAGCTCGTAATAAACCTAAATAAGAATATCATATATAATCTCTAAAAATCTTAATAACCATAAATATCAACATCATTTGATGCCACCAAAAAGATGTATTTCTAAAGTTCGTAATAAGCCTTAACAAGAATATCTTTTATAATCTCTAAAAATTTCGACAGCACCTCCCCTGCATCGGGAGGTTTCCAAAACCTGCAACAAACCAAGGGCACGATGGCCGACAACCACATTCCAAAATCATCAACGTCTTACTTTTGCTCATCTCAAAAAAATTTGAAGGAGTGATTTGCCTCAGATATGTTGTCTTTCATTGACCTTGAACTTGGAGCATAAGAAACATTACAGGTGGTAAAAAATTGGTTCATGGTAGGCATGGAACCATGAGACACACCCAGCCCAATCACAACCGATCCGTTGCTTGGGCATGGATGTGTCTCATGGTTTGATGACAACCATGAGAAGCATAACTATACAATACAAGCTCAAGCTCAAGGTCATTATATGTTACCCAGCTAGAAAACTAGGTAAAATTTGATATCATCATAGGCATGCCAAGAGTTGAATTGTTTTAGTTCAAGATATTGACAACCATGAGAAGTAAAATTGAATTTAAAATCTAACTAAATAAGAATATCATTTATAATCTCAAAAAATCCTAAACACCCTAAATATCAACGTCATTTGAAGCCTCTAAAAAGATGTAATTCTAAAGTTCGTAATAAGCCTAAATATGAATTTTATTTATAATCTCTAAAAATCCTAATAACCCTAAATATGAATATCATTTATAATATCTAAAAATCATAATAAGCATAAATATGAAAATCATTTAAAGTTTCTACAAATAATCCAAAAATCTAAACAATGTCTAAAAATTTGTGCATCGTCTCTACACATGCAACAACTAACTATATAGTGATTCTCTATTACAAATTCATAATAAAAATGAAGATTAATCTAAAATCTCTTATTTCAATCCATTCCACAAAACACAAATTACTCAAAACATAGAACATGAAATAGACCATACTAACCGTCAAAAGAGAGAGGATGAAGTTGCTAACCTTCTAGCGGACTTGGTTTGCAAAATCTCCAAAAGTTATGAAAAAATTGGGCATGAGCTCCCCCAACCCGAGCTCAATGGAGGATGAAGAAATGAGCCATGGCTCGGGCTGGGGGAGGAAGAAGGGGATTTGTACGAAGAGCCCCTTTGGTACCGGTTGGTGGTACCAACCCGTACCAAAGGGGGTCACATTGGTACCAGTTGGTGTCACCAACCGGTACCAATGTGGCCATATAGGTACCGGGTGGTGCCACCACCCGATACCAATGAGCGCGCAGAATTATTAGCGATTGGACCCGGTACGGGTCCAATCCAACCGTGACCGATTAGGGTGGATGGATAGAGAGTTCTCCGGTAGTGTGCGCAATTCAACAGGGGAAGACATCACCACCATGTGTTGTCCATAATTATCCAATAAAGAAATATGTCGGCAGGTTCTCTGTCCTTTACAGCCAATTAATGCAGAGAACTTTACCATGCATTTTCTACAACCCTACGTGCTACTTGAACTCAAAACATGAACTAGTTGGTCATCCATGACCTCAGCTTCATCTGTTTTCTTAAGCCTACTTCAGATATATTTTTTTCGTTAAAACAAGATGTCACACAGAGGTGCATCGGGTGATCTCTTAATATGCATGAAATTGTGTAATGACATGCATTTTCCTTCGTGGTTCCTAGCTTTGAAATCTATGAATTCCTCGTCGAGATTGCATTCGCAGTCCATGTTACCACTATGCCAGCCATGATGTTCTAGCAATATAGTACAAACTATCTGCAAGAGTAGTCATATTATATCAGATGGTTGTTATTATTGTTTTTATTTTTCTAATTCATAGAGGATGAACTGAGTAGGTAGAATCCAAGAATTGTTTGTCAGACTTCATCGTGGATCAAAAGCATCAGAACTCGAACCCGTCACCTAAATTTAGTAAAAATCAGTTTTTAGTAGTTAATTGGTTGATTATTCAGTAGGGAAAACGAGTTCAGTTTGATATTCATTTTCTTAACAGAAGTCAACGATGTGACAGGCTGACAGGTGGCGGCTGGTGTCAACCGTCTCATTTCTGTGACATGAGCCAATTGTGTGTTTACCACTCCAAGGTAGGAATATCGACTGCTGAGTGCTGACTAGACTGATCCTCTTCATGTTGTCCCTGGAAATTCCACCCAGTACTACCTGTTTACTAGTCCAGTAGTCCAGCAGAGTATTTTCCAGCTGACAAACTAGGTTTATAAGAACATATGCAATTGCATGGTTCTCCTTGAAATTAATTACAACACCATCTGCTTACGTGATTAATTACTAGTTAAAATGATTGTGGGCACACGTAATAATAAGCTTAAAGGGTCAGATGATCTAAAGAAAGCTATGGAAGGCTTACAAAAAATATTTGGTCTCCACATAAACAACGTTCTTTTGATGATGCGTTAGCTACCCATAGCTATTTCCCCACTTCTTTGAGGAGAAAAGGAAGGGAACGCCCCAACTGATTATCTAGAGATCATAAATAAAAGAAGACCCCATAACAGAAAAGAAAATAAACAAAGAAGAGAAAACAAAAATACAAGAATAAAATTTAATTATCCAAAACTGTAGCAAAGTCATCAGATCTGTGGAAAATAATTTCCTTTTTGTTAAGTGACTGCACTAGCTAAATATACTCCTTTTTGTTTACTTTGTACTCTCCTTTTGTTGATACCCTGTCTCCCAAAAGGTTTGGGAAAGTAGTAAAAAAGGCTGCAAATTTTCTAGGATTATTAGAACGGTTGAGCTCGTTCATAAACGAAAAATACCTACGAGCTTTTCGCTTTTGCCTTTTCAGCTTGACTTAGTTTCAGATGCAGAACAATCTGTACGTGAAAACTAGTGGTATGGATATATGTATTTTCTACCATCTGTCCTCTTGCAACTTTTTTTTAGCTAGCTCGGCACTGAATTAACAGTTAACTAACCATTGGATTTGAATGTGGAGAAAACAAACATATGTATAAGTACTCTATTGGTCAAACCTTGCTCTTAAAAATATTAAGTTTTATTAGGTTGACTTGGATCTAACATTAAATCATTTTTTCCATATGCATTAAGGCCTTAAGGGCAAATTTTGCCACCATATATGACATTTCACATCGAACTTAGCGTATTTATATGGATATTTATCACTGCACACCACAACAAACAAATGTTAGAAGTTAAACATCTTTGGATCAACTAGCCTAACCACATGAACACAGAATCCGTGATTTTTTGACAAGTTGAGATGAACCAACATTCTTCAGCTTGTTCGAAAAGCTTATCATCTTAGCACATAATAGAACGCAACAATAACATGCAGTGTTACAGCAGTTGATAAACACAACCCAATATTGTACTTCTCTATCTTGTTTGGATAGCAACTTAAACTTATTTGCGAGATGGCTTGTACAATTTAGGTCCATGTGTGCAATTTATTTTCCTTTGCCATAATGTGCACTCTTTTAAAGGAAATAGAAAATAAACTTATATATGTGGTTGTAATGTTGGCATGTATAGAAATCTATAATGTGTAAGATTCAAGTGGTATACTAAGGCATTGTGAGTAATATTCGTTCTTGCATGTGCAAATAAAACATAATGAAATTAAGAAATGTATCAACAGAAAAACATATCCAGCCATAGTTTGCTGTTTGTTTATCTCAGACACACAAAAAAAAACTTGTGTGGTTGAACCATTCAACCATGTACAATTTCTCCTGTGTGCCTCTAATTGAAAAAACACGAGAACCTTCCAACGTTACTGTTATCTAACGCCATCTACCCAATAGATCCCGTGTGCTAAAATCCCCTGGTGTTCAAATCGACACATGGTATATATTATATATTTCCCCTTGGGAAATATAGGACACGGTAAATTATAATAGTTCCTGTGTGTTCTTCTAAAACACTCGGGAAATACAACATTTCCCTGACTTTTCGCTTCCTAGTGGCTAATCCAGAGTGTTAACGTGGACCAATGGTGGTCACGAGTGATTGACAACCGTTGTGTGGTTTGATGTATCTCTTGGCTTGTGATGTGCAGGTGTAGGATGCGACATGGCGGTCGACGGTATGCGTTGAAGGTCAAGCACGAAAGGTTCATGCCGATGGACCAAGGGCGGTGAAGGGTGAACGAGTAGGCTTGGACCGAGGGACCCAAGGAGTCCGGGCGGAGTCATGGGCGATCCACATGGTGCGCGGAAGAGCAAGAGTACATGATGGGATGAAGACGGCGTCGGTCGAGTCAAGCGGGACGGAGGCGAGTCGAGTAGGCGGCCCGGGAGCGGGAGCGAAAGACTTGGAGGCGTCGGAGGCTTGGCGGAGGCCGGACACGCGTCGACATCGGTGAGTCACATTGTGCGGCGGCGTGAAGGAGGGTTTTACCAGTTTGGCCTCAAAACTGGGGGTGAGTCACGCCTGCGGGGTGTGCAAACGAGTTTGCCGGTTTGGACCTCAAAACCGAGGGTGACAAGTCAGAGGACGCGTGGTACCATCGCGAAGCATGCGTCGAGACGAAACGAAGTCGTGAAGGAGCCGGGTCCGTCCGATGCTTGCAGGAAAAGTTGGACGGTTTTACCCCTAAGGGGTATTTGGGTTGTGTGCTTCATGTAAGGGCATTTTCGATATTTGGCCAGCGCCTAGATATATGTGGAGAGGCTATTGTGGGCAGCCATCTCTTTGGGCTAGTTAGATGGGGGTTGCTCATTTGTTTGTGGGTGCCTTTGGGTGAGAGAAGAGAAGAGAGGAGAGGCTCTTGTTATTGAGCTTTTTGCCATCTAAATTTTGCAATACTTGTGAGTGGCTTGTAACCGGATATGGCTACGTGATTCATAGTGATTTCATCCTCTTAATCGCCAAATCCTTTGTTCTCGGCGTTTTTCTTTTTCGGATTTTCGGAGGTATTTTCGGAGAATTTTTGTTCTTCGCGATTGAGCCCAAATACCGTGAGATTTGTTGGGGGAAAATGTTGTTAGGATCCTTGTGAACATTTACCATATGATTTTCCTTCAAAACCCTCTCGGATTTGGCTTGATTTTGAAGATTTCCCCAAAACCGAGTTCTTGCTTAGGGTTTCGGTTGTCTCCCAAATTCGTGATGAATACTTGAGCTTTTTGTAAGATTCTTGGTGGATCTATTAGCCCTTGAGGTTGTGATCACGTGGCTCAAGTATTGCGTCGATTCGTTGGACATGAAGAAAGTAATTTGGTTTTAAATTCGGCGGTGTTGTTCTTGCTCGAGTTCCATTCTTCTCTGTGTTCATCCGCAGCTACTCGGGCTCGGCAGACAGGCAAGCAGCAGCAGCCGGACCGAGAGGTCAGCGGGCATGCGCAGTGGGCGCGTGGCACGCACGGCGCACGCGCGGCCGCCCACGAGCTCACGCAGCGCGAGCGCAGCAGCTGCCCGCAGCGAGAGCAGCTGCCCTGCTCACGCGACCCGTGGCGCAGGCCCAGGCGAGCTGCTCAGCCTGCACGGGCCCAAGGCGCTGACTCGGCATCGACGCACGGCTAACCAGCAGGCCGGCGTGAGCGGGCAGGCGGCCCAGCGCAGCAGCTAGCGAGCCCAAGGAGCACGCGAGCAGCAGCAGGCCGGAAGCTCGCGGCCCACGACAAGCAGACCAGCAAGCAACGCGCGGAGCAGGGCAGGCGGCCTAGCTCGGCCTTGCAGGCAAGCTGTCGAGCGAGCAGGCCGTGCAAGCTGCCAGGAGGCCTGTGCGGGCTCGTCTCTGCTTTTGGCCAGGAAATGCCCAACGAGCACGAGCCTAAGGTTAGATTTTTAATTGTTGCAATTACTTACTAATCTCTGCAGTTACTGTTTCATCAACTAATGAATATTTAGTTACGTGTTTAATATCTGTATTGATGAGTTAATTAGTGTTTATTCAGTTTCCCTCTAGCTTGTATTTGTTTAGCCTTAAATAATTAAGCTTTGCATGCTTAGTTAGGTTAAATGCTTTTTAGTGAGAGGTTAGTCGTGAATTAGTTTAATCTCTTGTGCAAGCTTTTCGGTGTCTTGCTTTAGCTTCCGCATTGCTCTGTGCCTCTCTAATCGTTCCTAAGATGAGCTTATCACTAGTTGACTAGTGTCATCTTGACGATTTGGAGAGAAGTGTGTTTGGGGTTGTAATCGGGACATAGGCCTTGTTTCTTCGAGAGAGAAAATTTTTAAAGGGTCCCATTCACCCCCCTCTGGTCGCCCATTTCGGTCCTTCAATTGGTATCAGAGCTTTGGTTAAGAATCACTCCACTTTAACCGATTTTGTGATCCACGGGGCGATAAGGAAAAGGGCGTTTTCGCTTCCAGATTTGGTTTTCACATTTTAAGTTTGCTTTCGGCTAATCCTAACCAGTGCCTTGAGTTTTGGCGCCAAACTCTGCTTCTTGTATATCTTTGGTTTCAGAGGTGGATGACCACAAGTGGCGGAAACAGGTGCGCCGAGCTTGAAGATGACCAAGTGATGGATCTTATGGGGCTCTTCAAGGATGGCAAGATGCAAAAAGATGAACTTCTACGCAAGTTTCAGAAGATGAGCAGAACAAAGCTCTCTCAAGGTATGATTAACCTGTTCACATGCTTTTATGCCCATGATGAGAGAATGCTTGAGCTTGAGAATGCTTCTGCTTGCAATACCTGTGATGACTTGCTTGTTGCCTATAAGAAAGCTAGAAGAGAAGTTCATGCTTGTAACAAAGATCTCCATGCTTTAAAATCTGAAAATGATTTGTTGAAATCCAATGCCTCTATGCCTTGTGAATCATATGTTACTTTGCATAATGATCTTGATAAGGCTAGAGATGAAATTTCTTTGTTGAAGTCAAGTGTTTGTTTACCATGTGTTTCATGTGAGTCTTTATTTGCTGAAATTAATCAACTAAAATTGACTCACACCACATGTGTAGAGCAACTTGAGCATGCTAGGGCTAAAATTGATGAACTTGAATCTATGCCTTGTAGCACATGCTTTTGTGCTTGAAGAAAATGCTTGCCTTACTTCTTGTGCTAATCATGATGCTTTGCTTGATGTGAATGATGATACTTGTTTATGTGGTCTCATTTGCACATCATGCATTGATTTGGAAAATGAAGTTTTGGCTTTGAAGCAAATGCGCGATGATATGAGCGTCAAGTTGGTTGAGCACAATGAGATGAGTGCTAAGCTTGAAAATGAGATTGATCTCTTGCGTACCACATATGCCAAGTGCATTGAGAAGGAGATAGATAATCTGAGAAATGCTCCATGTGGTACTTGTGATCGCCTCAAACATCAAAATGAGGTTTTGGTCATGAGATGCAAGAGTCTTAGTGCTAAGTCTTTAGACTCTCGCAATTCTTCTCACTCCGATGTTGGTGTTTCTAAAATTGCTTCTTCTCAATCGGAGTTGGCCTCTTGTGCTGAGCGTGAATCTTTGGATGTTGGCACTCGTGCTAGTGCTTTGGATAGCTCTTCCATAGCTATTTCTAAGCTTGTTGATTCTTCAGGTGTTGCCCAAGGGGTTTCTCATGGCAAAGGTGCTTCTCACTTCTTTGGAACTCAATCCCCCAAACCAAAGTTCCATTGCACCTTTTGCAAGAAAGATGGGCATACCATTGAGTTCTGCTTTCGCCGTGTCAAACACGAGCGACGTGTGCGTGCCAAAACTTTTAGGAAGCCACGTATCCTTTCCCATGGCACGTGTGATCCTAATTTGGGAACCAAGTTGGATACTGATGCTTCTTGCTCTAAGTCCTAAGGGACTTCTCACATGAACGAAAATGATGATTCGTCCACTCGGACCGTGCCTCCAGATAGGCCTTTGTACCATTGTTCGTTTTGCGAGAAAGATGGGGATCAAGAGAACTTTTGCTATAGGCGTGCAAGGCACATGCAGCGAGCTCGCACTTCTGGGCCTTCAGTTGTTCATAGCCCTTCTCATGATATGAACACTTGTGAGCCTAATGTGAAGCCTCGCTTTGTTGATCGGTTTTTCGACTCCTTCTCTAGTGGGTTAGGTCATGATCGTGGACATGCTTCTAGTCCTTCTTGTGTTGGTCCACGACATGAGTCTCATGGTGCTTGTGATGATTCTTCTCTTAAGACCTTGGGAAATCGTTGCCTCTTTGCTAGTGGTAGCACTCATTCTTCTTCTCGAGTTGCTTTTTTGAGGTGTGCTTCTTCCAAGGTTGTTTCGAAACCATTCCATTTGAACCGGCATTTGCATCATGCTAACCCATGTGACAAGTTGAGTGCATCTTTTACTCATGTGACCAAGTCTTGGGTTCCCAAGTATATGCCTGCTAACCCTTTGGGATCCAAGACTCGGCCATTGTACCCTCGTGTAGGTACATGATGCGGTTGGAGAACGCGAACTTAATGGAACTTGATCTTTGGTTCGAAGTGATCAAGACTTGATGGTTCTCCACACCTTTTGGATGGCCCTCGAGTGGCATTGTATACTTTGTATATTGTACTTTCTTTTTGTACACTCATGTACTCATATTACATTGTTTGCATGTTTTATACTTGTATCATGCTTTCATACCTTGCCTAGCATGTTTTACCTTTGCTTATCATGTGTCATACTAGCTTTTTGTAAATACCCTGTTAGGATAGCCACCTTTTCCATGTCTAGCATGTTGTATTGTTGCTTATCCCGTGATATGTTAGCTTTTCTAAATGACATGGTAGGCTAGCCACCTTTTTATGTTAGCACGGATGTTTCTTCATGTATATCTTGCCATGCTAGCTTTGTATATATCTTGGTGGATTAGTCTTTTGTGAGACTATTGATGCAGGTGCTTCATTCTCATGCAAGGCAATTTGGATAAATTTGAGTCTCGCTCTATTTGATGGTGAATTTCTTGGTTATGCATCTTATAGTTGTGCTTATCATGTTCTTAACCTTGAAACTAACCAGATAGTAGAACATGTGAGATTACATTCGATGAAACTATGCCTTGCATAACACCTATCTTTTGAGATTGCAGGTGAACAGAAAATGGGGCAAAGCATCTCGGAGAAAGAGGATGAGCTTGTAGATGGTGGTGATGAAGATGAAGCTGTGATCGATCGTCCACCAGCTGCTACACATGTACTTTCTACTTCGACTACATGAGTTGATGGTCCAGACTCTACTTCCACTACACTAGGCCATCGACGTGTACCACTACATATGATCAAGTCAAAGAAGAAGACCAGGAGGATCTAGCTGCAGTTGACGGGGAGGCTACCTTAGAGCGTGAGGCTCAACGACATCTTCAGCGTCACCATCCACCTCAACAGATGATCGATAACTTGCATGAACGCATCACTTTGCTCTTGCTCATTTGATGCCTCTTTTGTTTGCCTTTTGTGTTGGGTTATGGATGATTTCTCTTGCATCACATTGTATCATACTATGTCTCATGCATTTGCATTGCATGTATCATAATGCATTTGTATCATATCTTGCACTAGATGAGCTTCTCTTATATATTTTGAGTATTTGCTTATGCTCTTGAGAACTAGTGCATAGGATTGTGGTGATTTTGCAATGTGTTGCTTATGCTCTTGATGATATTGTCATAGAAATCTTGTGAGCTAAGCTTGTTTTTATAAAAATGAATCATGAAATGCTTATCACCCATGAGTAGCTTTTGGTCATGCGCTGCTCTTGCTTGAGATGCTAGGTTGTGCTAGCTTGTACTCGGGCGACTTATTCCTTGCACATGGCTTATCATTGTGCTTGCTTTGCATCACCTAGGGGGAGCATGTTTTCTGTGCTTCACTTGTGTCAAGGGACACCTCATAAACCTTGGTTTTATATGTGCTTAATGAAAAATGCAAGTAATATGAAAATATGGAAGAAAGCAAATAGTATGCATAAAAATGTTGTTATCTATGTTGCTCATTTAAAATCATTACCAAGTTGCTCTACTGTTACATGTGCTTGCCATAGAAGTAGGCTCATGGTTTCAGTGAGTTTGAAAATGAGTAGGGATGTCTTGCAAGTATTAGCAATGATCTTATGTTGAGAATATGTCATCCTTTTATGAGCTTTTGTGATCTAGTTTGACCTTGCTCGAGTTATCATAGCTAGTCGTTTGCTCATGTGGTGATATCTTTTATAAAATGTTGAAATCTGAAATTCTACTTGAGCCTCCTGATCATATCATAATATCCTCATGTCGACTATTTGTGCTTGCTCATGAACTGCTTCTTGATGCTTTAGTTCATTTGTAGCATTTGTTAATGCTTTGTGATATATTTGAGAAGCTTGATAGTTCTTGCACTTCATAGCATGCATTGTATTCTCTCATTTCATCCTTGATGTTTGCATTGACAACAAGGGGGAGAAGTTTATGTTGCATATGCTCAAAGGGGAGAAATTTGTGGGCTTGCAGGCATTTGGGAAGATAGGAGAATTTGCATTGCATTAGACAAAGGGGGAGTTGCATTTGCTCCTACATGCATTTATATGTAGCATGTTTTCAGGGGGAGTGCTTTTGCTCAGAGGGAGCTTTTGTGTTGAGTTTGCATCTCTTTTGTGTGAGTTGCTCTCTCTTTTGCTCTCTTGCCGGTTATGTTGAGCTTTTACCTCTTCTTGAGGAGCCGGCATTTGGTTTGAGCTTTCGATCGTCACATGATTGGTGTTGAGTCCTTTCTGCCTCTTCTTGAGGGATCATGTGACTTTGTCTTAGTTGCGTCGAGCCGTGGCCCTTGTCTTATGGGACTGAGACTTCTCATCTCGAGTGATCTTGTGTTTGCCTTTTGTCTTGGCTTTTGGATCACTTGAATGAGTATTTATGTTTCCTTTGTTTTCTTGTTACTATTTTCAAGTTATTGTGGTGGGTGTTGTCAATGCACTCATCAAAGGGGAGATTGTGGACCAATGGTGGTCACCCTTGGATGATGAGTGATTGACAACCGTTGTGTGGTTTGATGTATCTCTTGGCTTGTGATGTGCAGGTGTAGGATGCGACATGGTCGACGGCATGCGGTGAAGGTCAAGCGCGAAAGGTTCATGCCGATGGACCGAGTGCAGTGAAGGGTGAACGAGTAGGCTTGGACCGAGGGACCCAAGGAGTCCGGGCGGAGTCATGGAAGATCCACATGGTGCGCGGAAGACGCCGTCGGTCGAGTCAAGCGGGACGGAGGCGAGTCGAGTAGGCGGCCCGGGAGCGGGAGCGAAAGACTTGGAGGCGTCGGAGGCTTGGCGGAGGCCGGACACGCGTCGACATCGGTGAGTCACGTCGTGCAGCGGCGTGCAAGGAGGGTTTGACCAGTTTGGCCTCAAAACTGGGGGTGAGTCACGCATGCGGGGTGTGCAAACGGGTTTGCCGGTTTGGGCCTCAAAATCGGGGGTGACAAGTCGGAGGACGCGTGGCACCATCGCGAAGCTTGCGTCGAGACGAAGCGAAGTCGTGAAGGAGCCTGGTCCGTTCGATGCTTGCAGGAAAAGTTGGACGGTTTTACCCCTAAGGCCTTGTTTGGATAGAGGTGTATTGGAGTGGAACGAAGGGGATTGAGAAAAAATGAGCTAATTTCTCCTTCAATACCTTCCATTACCCTCCAATACACTAGTTCCCAAACAAGCCCTAAGGGGTATTTGGGTTGTGTGCCTCATGTAAGGGCATTTTCGACATTTGGCCAGCGCCTATATATATGTGGAGAGGCTATTGTGGGCAGCCATCTCTTTGGGCGAGTTAGGTGAGGGTTATTCATTTGTTTGTGGGTGCCTTTGGGCAAGGGGTGAGAAGAGAGGAGAGGCTCTTGTTCTTGAGCTTTTTGCCATCCAAGTTTTGCAATACTTGTGAGTGGCTTGTAACCGGATATGGCTAAGTGATTCATAGTGTTTTCATCCTCTTAATCTTGTGCCAAATCCTTTGTTCCCGGCGTTTTTCTTTTTCGGATTTTCGGAGGTATTTTCGGGGAATTTTCGTTCTTCGCGATTGAGCCCAAATCCCGTGAGATTTGTTGGGGGAATATGTTGCTAGGATCCTTGTGAGCATTTACCATGTGATTGCTTTCAAAACCCTCTCGGAATTGGCTTGATTTTGAAGATTTCCTCAAAACCAAGTTATTGCTTAGGGTTTCGGTTGTCTCCTAAACTCGTGATGAATACTTGACCTTTTTGTGAGATTCTTGATGGATCTATTAGCCCTTAAGGTTGTGATCACATGGCTCAAGCCTTCGTCGATTCGTTGGGCGTGAAGAAAGTAATTTGGCTTTAAAGTCGACGGTGTTGTTCTTGCTCGAGTTCCGTTCTTCTCTGTGTTCATCCGCAGGTACTCGGGCTCGGCAGACAGGCAAGCAGCAGCAGCCGGACCGAGAGGTCAGCGGGCACGCGTAGCGGGCGCGTGGCACGCACGGCGCACGCGCGGCCGCCAACGAGCTCACGCAGCACGAGTGCAGCCGCTGCCCGCAGCGAGAGCAGCTGCCCTACTCACGCGACCCGTGGCGCAGGCCCAAGGCGCTGACTCGGCATCGACGCACGGCTGACCAGCAGGCCGGCGTGCACGGGCAGGCGGCCCAGCGCAGCAGCTAGCGAGCCCAAGGAGCACGCGAGCAGCAGCAGGCCGGAAGCTCGCGGCCCACGACAAGCAGACCAGCAAGCAACGCGCGGAGCAGGGCAGGCGGCCTAGCTCGGCCTTGCAGGCAAGCTGTCGAGCGAGCAGGCCGGCAAGCTGCCAGCAGGCCTGTGCGGGCTTGTCTCTGCTTTTGGCCAGGAA
The DNA here is from genome assembly GCA_004135705.1 of Alloteropsis semialata. NCBI lineage: Eukaryota > Viridiplantae > Streptophyta > Magnoliopsida > Poales > Poaceae > Alloteropsis > Alloteropsis semialata. Next base: position 28,690,908 of record CM014275.1, read on the forward strand.
ATGCCCAACGAGCTCGAGCCTAAGGATAGATTTTTAATTGTTGCAATTACTACCTTTTCGGCATCATTACTTGCTAATCTCTGCAGTTACTGTTTCATCAACTAATGAATATTTAGTTACATGTTTAATATCTGTATTGATTAGTTAATTAGTGTTTATTCAGTTTCCCTCTAGCTTGTATTTGTTTAGCCTTAAGTAATTAAGCTTTGCATGCTTAGTTAGGTTAAATGCTTTTTAGTGAGAGGTTAGTAGTGAATTAGTTTAATCTCTTGTGCAAGCTTTTCGGTGTCTTGCTTTAGCTTCCGCATTGCTCTGTGCCTCTCTAATCGTTCCTAAGGTGAGCTTATCACGAGTTGACTAGTGTCATCTCGACGATTTGGAGAGAAATGTGTTTGGGGTTGTAATCGGGACATAGGCCTTGTTTCTCCGAGAGAGGAAACTTTAAAGGCTCCCATTCACCCCCTCTGGTCGCCCATTTCGATCCTTCAGTTAGCACTCGGGAAAGCGATTTCTTTGTGTTTCCTATTTGTTTTCCATGTTCTCGTGGTACTATAGAGATTGTCTCAGATTCAAGTAGTGAGATGTCGTGGGTTTGAATCCCACGCAGCGCATGCGGGCCTTCTGGGGTTTATAATAATGGAGAGTTTGTATAGGTTGCGAACCTGGTACTAATAATAACCTACAGTATCGAAGACCTTGTACTGGTCCGGAACTGGTACTAATAGACTTTAGTAACGGAGAGCTAGTGGCCGCGCATCAATTTTTTTATATATACGGCAGCTGGGCACGTAGATGTACTCCAAAACTCGCGGTTCACGCGGTATGCGCGGCACGAAATTTCCAATCGCCTCTTGCACAAGGCAGCTGCGCACAAGCGCGATCGACACGGCCAAAACCGTGTAAGTTACTGTAGTCATCACTGACTTAATTTTTGCCTGTTTGCTGATAATTCGGCAACCATAGTTTACCTAATTAACCTACGTGGATGATTGTCCGCTCCACATAAATCATTCATTCTCAGGCCACGTCTGACCATTAATTCTGTTTAATTTATTTATTCATGCAATCACCTTATTAGGTGAGCACGATGCACGATGCATTGTGGTAGAAGCTTGCATGACTGATATAGAAAAAATTCTGTTAAGAATTTTAGTGACCAAAGTTTTTTATGTCGAATATTATACAAGATCAATTTTCAAAGACAATAATTTATAGACCTATATGTATATAATGAGGTTTTTCGATATTCAACGTCGCAAACAGAGATTAGAGAGCGGGGGTTAATTTGGACTGTTGAACTTGTTACATGCTAATTCTCTCCAGCTGCCAAAGGGTGCTGCGAAATTCATGTGCCATGAAAAATTAGTACCTGCTAGTGACGAGTTTTATGGGACTTGGTAAGAAACATCTAAACAGAGAAGAAAGACATATCCAACATTCATATGCTGCTGTTTATTTATTTACCAGGGATCTACTTCATTTTTTCTCACTATATATATGATTACACACACATACAATTCATATGCTGCTGTTTATTTATTTACCAGGGATCTACTTCATTTTTTCTCACTATATATATGATTACACACACATACATACATTTTTACCAATCCACCAAATTACCAAGAAATATATATATTATATTTTCTACCCTATGAATACTGAATATTTCGACACTACGTATTTGAATCACACAGACGCGTAGTAGTAGTTTGACCCTTGACAGAGACATCGTCATGGATATGTGTTCTTCTCCAGATCTCCGTATATATATCTATATTATTTTGTTGAAATACCCTTGCCTGGTGAAACCAAATCAATGCACATGCAAATATACATCAGTTACATTTATCAATTCGTCGACGACCTGACAGCTACAAATGAGAGGCCGGTAGTCGTATAAAACAAAGCATTTGGACAGCGGTCAACTTTGTCAAACCGCTGCTCAGGTGCTCCGTTTTCTGAATAAATCGTCTGAAAGAGAATTTCTCACCTGTTTCAACCTGCCTGAAAGTATAAAATCTGCAACAAGTAGCCTAGTATTGTACTAATCAATTTGCAACTGTTTGTAGTTAACATTAAGTTTCAGCTGTCAAATCAAACAACCCACAAACAATGCCGACATCTCTGCCCTTTTTCTTAGTACCAACATGACAATTGTCAATTCCTCTTTCCATTATAAACATAAACAAAAAAAGAAAAGAACAAAAGGGTCAGTGCCTCGGCAATCAGAATATACAACATCTCCCCCTCAGTGTAAAGCTTGTCATTTGCGTTAAAAGAAAACTTAGTGCTCTCTCCATATCAAAATATTTCTCACCGTTGACTTTTTCTAAAATGTTTGACTTTTCGTCTTATTCAAAATTTGCAAATATACAAAAAAAAGCTATACTTAAAGTACATATGATGATAAAGCAAATCACAAACAAAATAAATAATATATTTGAAATATTTTGAATAAAACAAATGATTAAAGTTATGATAATAAATCAATGACAAAAAAATATTTAGATATAGTAATAATCATAAAATGGGCTATGCCACTTGTTTGTCACTCGATGGAACGTCTAGCTAACCACGCGGTTCCCTCTTGTTTGCGTTCGCAGATTGCGGCCGGAGAGGTGGAAAAGGCCGTGGAGGAGGCTCTGATGGAAGAAGTGGAGAGGAAGCACCCTGAGGCCGGCAGTGGCGGCCCAGCCTTTCCAGGAACCAGCCCAAGCAACAGTGGCAGGGGATGGGGCCCACACGCGTCATCGCACGTGCAAAACGTGTTTTGACTTCTGGTCCTCTATCACTATCAACTCAAAGCATGAGCCCAAAGCCTCATTTGTTCATTCTTTTTAAGTTTTAAAGCAAAGCAAGGCAATGGATGGAGATGGTGCAAAGCATTGGCCACGTGCTCACGTCTACGCCCCAGGCTCTGTTTCTTGCTTCTTCTTTTTTGTGCGAAGTCGCTGTTGTTTAGGAGTAATCCCAAGTTCCCAACATCCAAGTGGGTTTTTCTAGCACGTGAGAAATTGTGGGAGGTCTAATTTGCATATTGTTAAATGTTAGTGCAAAGGAAAGAGACGTGCAGGCAGTGAGGACCGGGGTCAGCAGGGACTTGGGAGGAATCAAGCGGGGGCCGGCAGGCAGGAGGAAGCGGGCGAGAAAAGAGGTCAAGAATCAAGAGAGGCACGTTTTGGTCGTGCCGTGTGGGCTACTGGGCTGTCCATCCTGACCCGATCGACGCGGCAGGCGGTGTGTCCTTGGTTTATAACATGTCGCATTCCCGTGTAATTAGTAGTTTATCTTGTGGCTTTCAGTTGGAGCTATCTTGCCATCGTCATGATTAGTTGAACCCAAAGAAAATTGTTTGACCAGGTTTACTTCCTGGAAATTTCACCCGGGTTAGCTTGTTGGAATTGGGTTCTGAATGGAATTTACCGTTAGTTCTGTCTAGTGACGTGGATCCCGTACGTGTAGGCCTTTATCCTGTCCCTACGATGGAACTGATC
>CM014275.1:28699684-28717424 GCA_004135705.1 Alloteropsis semialata
GGGGAGGAGGCGAGGCGGGCGGGGTGGCGGAGGATATTGCTGTATCCAAACACTGTTGGAGAAACTCATATCAGTGCCGGTCACAGGACACGTTAGTGCCGGTCGATACAGCCGGCACTAATTGGTCGGCACTAACGTCCCGCACGTTAGTGCCGGTCACGGTGACCGGCACTAACGTGAGAAGGTTAATGCCGGCTGGTATTCCTAGCCAGCACTAAGCTGCCCGACACCGCCCGGAGCCAGGCAGGCAGTTTAGTGCCGGCTGGTCACACCAGACCGCACTAAATTCTTTTTTTTCTTTTTCTTTTCCCTTTTGTTTTTGTTTTTTATACGTATTGCTATGCGTATTTGTACAGGATGTGGCTACGTACTCGTACTCTTTGCCAAGCTGATATCTTATAGGATGATGTCACACTACAGGATGTGGCTCTGTACTTGTACATAGAGTTCATACACAACACTTGCAAGTACTTAGAGAGTATTTCAAATATTACAAATTAAGCATCAACGGTAATAAAAAAAATACGTCGATCAACTTTAGCTACGCTTTGACGGGGATCGCTATAAAATTCACCTTTGGGATTGATGACTCCATCGAGCAGGAATCCGCACATAGCTTCTTGAATTGCCCGAACACGAGCTGGTTCGATGAGGTCTTCTTTTATTTTCCAACGCTGTCAGTGTCACATTTTTATATCAAAACACGAGAGTGAAAAATAATGAATTAAAAATAATGAGCAAAGAATTGATTGTGCTCACGTACATTGAATGCATCCGGCGTCATTTGTCCTTTTTCACTTGCAAAAGTGTTGATCCACTCGCATACGTAGTATCCACATAAGTTGTTTCCTTGCTCCTGTCTCCAGCACTATGGGCAAATGGGTTACGACATAGAATAATAAAATGTTTATTACGAATGACACTAGTTGTGAGAATGAATTCATACCATAAAGTCAGTCTTAAATTGAAGAGGATCGATATCTTTTATTTTTAAATGTTTGCTGAGAAAGCGATGCCATGCATTGTTTATCACGTCGATGAGGCCTTTGTCGTAGACCCAGACCTGATGCTTATCAATCTGACTACTAAGCAGTATCCAGTAGAAGCTGTTCATATACATACGCAGAACCAATTAATGTTGATTATAATAATTATTAAATAGTATTATTATTAAGTAGGGATTGAAAAAGAGAAGGACTCACTTATGATTGTATGGCAAGAGAATGAATGGACACATGCTTTGCTTACGCAATCCCCTGTATATAACATCGCACACCTCGGTGGACTTTAGTCTTACCGACTCCTCGTGTATAACATCGGGGTCCAGGAAGCCGATGTTATAGTAGTTCTTCTTCCGGCAAATTTGAATTTTTGACCTACAAGACAATTAAAACAACAAAAGCGGGGATGAGTCAACACACAAGAAGCAAGTATAGCTAAAATAATAAAACAAGAGGAAATACTTACATGAGCCATACACTCATGAGACACTTGTGAATGGCATCTTGATGGAATAAATCGTAAAGTGCCACAAACTCGACCCATACGTCGTCTGCCCCCCGCCAGAAATGCTGATCTTTAATCCGAGCTGGGAACATCGCCAATCCATTAGCTTTAGATTGCACGGCATACCATTTGTGAAACTCAGACATTCTTGTTGTTAGGTATGGTAGAAACTCTGGCCATATAAGAGGTTCACCAAGTACAAACTTTTTCCTACCGCGGGCCGTCTGTAGGGCCGTCCCAAGCAATTGAGCCTTTGTGAGATCCGTGTGCACTATCATTCTAGCCATGGTCGCCAGATCTGTTGATAAAATGGGACGTTCTTCAGGCTCAACTATCAACGGAGCAATCGATTGTTGGGACTGTTCTCCGAGCTGGGGAATGGGTTTTGCATTCCTTTCCAAGTTCTTGGGGTCTTGGTGTAACTTTCTGATCGTCCGATCATAATCTGATTCTTTTTCTTTCTCCCTTGGTAGGCACTCTTTGATGAAGTGTTTCTTTGCAACTAGATCAATTTCTAGCTTCTTGTTCTTAGCCTCCCTCATGTCCTTCAGGTTCTGAAAGAAGGCTTTTACCGGGTCTTTTGGCTCTAACTCTTCTTGAGCCTTCTCTTTCTTCTTCCTCTGCTGCTTACGAGGAGGTTGGACTGAAGGTACTGTGTATGCCTTTTGTTGCTTGCTCTTATGAGGCTGTTGTGCGGCTAGTGATGGCGGATCAGGGTCGCTTTGTGCGGCTGGTGATGGCGGATCATGGTCGCTTTGTGCGGCTGGTGATGGAGGATCCGTGCTGGGGTGCCATGCAGCCGGTGGAGAAGGTGGACCAACACTTGGATTCCTGTCTGCTGGCATTGGTGATCTTTGCCTTGAACACTGAGCGGAATCTCTTGCGTCTTGCACCAATCTTATGTCGCGCTTTGACCAAGCGATCAATGTGTGTATGGCATGTTGTAGTTCCGTTTCTTCCGGACCTATAGGGATCGGGAGGTCCAGGTTTTCCCAATCATCTTCCACTCGGTCAACTAAGACTTTGGCGTATCCTTCAGGAATCGGCAAGTAATGTAGTGTCCCGCCTTCTTCCGGTACTTCCGCATGACCCTGAGCACAAACTTTGAGCTTTTTTCCACGAAGATACAGAAGCTCACATTTGGTCCTCACGGTGATGTCATCAATGGGGTGTCGTTGGTTGTCGACAACAAATTCAATTCCAGCCCCATGAGGGAGCTCCGTGGAAGCAACACTGCTACGACACTAAGAGTCGGTGCTGATCTCCAAATTGGCAGCTGGTTGTTCCGGGCGTTGGCTAATTGTTGCCTCAAGTGAAGCTATCCGGGTTTCTAGGGTACGGAACTGCTCTGCCACTACTGCCTTACTTCTGCATCGGCTTCGGTAGGTTTCAAGATCTGCAGCAAAGCCACGTTTCCATGGAACTGCGCCTATGCCTCGAGTCCATCCAGTGTGTTCCGGATTCCCAAGAGCATAAGTGTTGACGTCCAAAAAGTCAGGCGTTGACTCTCGAAAATTAACACTGTGGCCTGGAAGATTTGCTTCACTTCAGTGCAGGTCCAAAATCTCGAGGTTCGCGGCGTGCCAGTCAATTTGACCTGAAATTGACAAGGTAGAGTTTAATCAGTAAACAACAAGGGACTCATCGGCCAAGGCCTCGATTCGTCCCAACAGATCGGATCAACGTAAATGGAAATCCAATTTGAGAGCATAAACCATCGGCTATGAGTCCGATTTGTGAAGATATAACATGTATTAAAACAGACCATCGGCTATGAAAGACCGAATTGTGAGGATACAACGTTAAATTAAACCATCAACCATGAAGGCCGAATCGGAGATAGATCTAATGTAAACTTATTCTATAATATGCATCTTTCCCAAGGCGATAAATAAGCTAATTCTCATGTCACTAGCAATCGGATCAATTTCGAGACAGCGTTGCTAGCAGGGCACCGATTAGCCTATTTATTCCAATAGATCGATTTATATCAAACAACTCGTTTAAATCAAATCTATTTGTAACTTGCGAATTAGATCTAAATCAGCTATATAAGCAGTAAGAACAGATCTATTATGATGCTTGAATTATGGTAATACAAAATAGATCTTAATCAAGGTGTAAGCCGATAAGATAAAATCAACAAGATACGATAAAGGGTGAGCGATCCAAATGAAGAAGGGCGATACGCCTCAATCTAAAGCTTAGAACAACTCGATAAATTGGTGAATTAACTAAACGAAGAAGGGCGATGCGCCTCAATCTAAAGCTTAGATTAATTCGATAAGGTGTCGGACTTACAGACAAACCGGAGGTCAAGATGATGCAGCCCTGCTTGCTGAAGAACTCGACGAAAAGGTTTTGGGTGGCACGTTAGGCCGAAAGTTGTGTTTGATTGAATGGTTGTGTGAACATTTTTTACAATGGCACAGGGTTTATATTTATATCCTGGAAATCTAGCTAAAACTTGTCAGCTACGACAATATCTCTAATTTAATTAAAGCAATCTAATCTTAAACTATTAAAATTATTACAAATCTTGACGCACAATCAGGTCCTGAAGAAGCTTCCAGACGCGTCTCCCTGAGAAGTCGTACGTGCTCCAGCCTCCTTTGCCCCGTGTCCGATCGGGACTCTTATCGGACAGACTCCGATCGGAATCGGAGACTGACTCAGAATCGGATTCGGCTCCTATATTAGCTACATCGCGCACAAGCCTAGCCGAGTCAAAATCTGGTGTCAACACATGCCCCCCAATTTTGGGATAAAATATTATTTTGTTCCAAAATTCTCCGAGCAATGATGACCGTGGCAGCGAATAGCATATGGAAACCCGCACCCTTTGCTGTTACAATCCTCGAATCCCGTGCGGATTCAGCGCCGTGGCCTTTGGTCGGTTTCTTCTCCCATAAGCCCTATAAATATAAGCCGAACCGTCGTCTTCTTCAACAGTTCACATCTACTATTGCGTCCGCTCGTCCGCCATTATCATCTCTGCAAGCTCTCATCTGGCGACTTTGTGATCTTCAAGCTTCATTTTTTCACCGCGAATCAAGTAAGGAACTCTCCCACGTTTGATTCATGCCACGCATCTGTGACTTACTGCATTCTTCTGCAATCCCTTAGATCTTTTCCTCCTCGTATTACTGTTCATTATAGATCCATTTCATCATCAATGGCGGCTCCTCTTGACAAGGCAGACATTGACCAAGTTCCCGAGGTAAAAATTACTCAAAATCTTCATTTAAATCCCCGCAATTCCTTTCCAGAACTATTTACGAGCCTCCATCTCCGCATTTATTATCTTATTTCTCCGATTGTAGCATCTTAAGAACAACTTAGTCATCCCCGTTTTTTATGTCGAAGCCGGGTACTATCTTGGTCCAATGGGTGACCCCGATCCAACTGACCTGATCAATATGGAAGCGGAGAGACTCCCTTTCAAAGGGTCAGATCTGCAAGTCGCCATTGGACCGGCTCCTTCCGATCATGGCCTGGCAGCGTCCCAGGATGGCGAAACTGGTTTCTCAGAATGCAAGCTGCCAAGTCCTCTTTTTGGGATGAGAAAGATATCGGCCAATGTCTCACACTTTCTCTTGCTAACATGGTCAAGGACGAAAATTTACTGGCCGTTTCCTCCCTTTTTTGGTCCGATGCCTTAAACGCCTACATATTCGGTCATGGTCCGATGACACCAACACTCATGGATGTACACATGCTGACCGGTCTCAACACCATCAACGCCATGAACCCAAGAAGGCTTTCCAATGAACTGAATCACAAATTAGTAGGCACAGGCTCCAAGAGTTGGAAGAAATACGTCGCCGATCACCGCAAAACCGGCACTATCGGAGATAGGGAACATGCAGCTTTCCTTAACATGTGGTTGGAAAGATTTGTATTCTGCGGTCCAACTCTTGGCGCCACCTCCAACATGCAAGCAATCGCAGAAGCACTATCCCGCGGAGAATCAGTCCCTCTTGGTCGTCTTCTTCTTGGGGCTGTCTATCACCTTCTCCACCAAGTATCGGCCAGACTGTTAGACGGCCAAGCAGTTGGACATATCGGAGGTCCCTGGTGGTTTATCCAACTATGGTTGCAAACACAGTTCCGATCTGCTTTTGGATATAATTTCAAGGAACACCAATTTCCAAATTATTATGCAGAACAAGAAGATGCAACCAATCGCCGATGCACGTCATTTGGAGAAGCAGCACCGGTCTGCCCCGGATCAAGGCTCGAGTCAAAGGACATGGCCACCTACTTTGAAAGCTTTTACCATGGGATCGCATCGGAGCGTTTCAGCTACTTTGCCTATGGTGATACCGATCGCAGCTACGAGCTACCTTTGTTCAACACTCAAAATGAGCTGTCATCGATCACGCCGATTCTCAAATCTTTCATTACACCGGCTATTCTGGGCAGTAATATTGCATTCGGCCGTAAGACCACGCCTTATGAATTTTACAATCCATCAGTGGCAGCTCGTCAGTTGGGCTTTGGTCAACTTCCGATCGGCCTTTACTTCTCCGACAAAATTAAGCACAGGGAATCGGTCACATCATCCCTGGAGATGGATAGAGTTTTATCTCTTGCCCCCCAATCCAATTTTGAAATACCAGAAGGGCTGTGCACAAGCTTCTCATCTAGGCTCTTTAGAAACTGGTGGAAAGAGCTTCGTCTTCACATGTTTAGACTCCCGGCCATCACATATTGCACCCTCGTCGACTCCGATTTTGAAGCCAAGGAAAATCCTGTAAGTCTTTGAAAACTCCCTGCTTTATCCATCTTTTATTTAAACAAACTCTTCATAATTTGAAATCCATCCCTTTAACAGCCAGTCGAAGAGAACGCACCAGCGATGAGCAATAGCGGAAAACCGATTCAATACTTCATCAAAACTCCATTTCCAAGAATCGGCTCCTCTGCACCCTCTCTCAAGGACATAATGGACGGCAAGGGCAAGAGAAAGACTGCCTCTACTACAATGACTGCACCAAAGAAGCCGAAGAAAAGCCGCGCGGTATGATTTTTATCCTTTCAATTCTTCTTTCCGATTTTCTTTTCCGATTCACATCTTAAGCAAATAACTTTCCAAACAGCCTACCGGAAAAATCCTTGGCCAATCGACTTCCAGAGCCGCTGAAGAGATCACCCAGAAAGCTGCTGAGGGTGCAAGGATGCTCCTTGATGCGATATCGGTAACAATCCGATTTCACTCATTCCATATTTCCTTTACAAAAATAAATCGGCAATAACAATTTCTCTTTCAGCAAACAAATATCACATTGCCCGATCCTCAACCAGTTCCAGCCCAAGACATCCAAGCAGAATCAACCCAACAGGTAAATTTAGTCCAATTCTCATTATCTCCAAATATATATACTTGAACTGACCAATTAAACCACAGACTCCTGTTATTCTGCAAACCATAATCGAGGAGCCAAGCACAGCTGACCAATCGGAGGCCATCCCTGAACAGCAGATCGGAGAGCCGGCCGCAAACATTCAATTGGAGGCCATTCAGCAACCAACAACAACTTCATCAAGGCCTCCTCCGATTGAACCAGTCCAGACTCAAATGGAAGCTCCCAGCACAAACATAGCCTTGCCCCAAATAATACCTGATTACGTCCGGGAGGGTCAATTCAAACTGGTACTGATTTGTTTCCTTGCATCAATATTTATTATTTCAATGACATTTTATTGACATTCTTTTTCAGGCACACGATCCTTCGGCAATGAGCTTTACATCGTTCGACCTGGACGCCATCATCGGAGAAGAAGAAGTCAGCTCCGCACAATCATCTTCAGCCATTTCTGATGAAATCAAGGCAAAGCTCCAAGAAGTATTGAACCATTTGAACAAAAGCATTGCCATCCTTGTTGAAGATGCCGAGCTGATTCGCTAAATTTACAAGGAACTGAAGGGTCAGCTGCCATTGGAGCTAGAAAATGCAATCATCCCTGCGGCCTTCATCGAAGGGCACCAGCCTCAAGTCTCTGCCGCTCGCCAAAGAATATCGGATCGGTTAGCTCAACAAGATTTAATCAAGAAGCGTGACGACGACAAAGATGAACTGAAGACGATGCAAGCCCACATCAAGACTTTGGAAGCCGAGCCAGCACGACTAGAGAATCGGATGAAACATCTCCATGGTGTTGAAGCCGAACTAGTCAAATGGCTCGCAGAAGTCCGCAAGGAGATGTCGGAGACCCAAGACGAGCTCAACCAAATTCCAGCTTCTATCAAATCAGCGCAAGAAAATCTAAACAAACGCCTAGAGGAAATCCGCCAGATTCATAGAAGCATCAAGAACATCCCCGGCTCCGATGTGGAAGACTTGGAAGAAATCCACAAAATTGATAACATCTGACTGAACGCGATCGAGGCAATTTGCAAGTTCTTGTAATAATTAAACTCTTTAGCCGTACTGCTCTGATGACATCGATCATCGATAAACTCTGTTAGATCCGACAATGTCGATCGTCGATGAACATTTACTTTGTAAATATTTTAGCCCTTAAGGTGATACATATCGTATCGGCTATCTTAGACGATATTACTTAGAATATCGGCTTTAAGAATCGATCCAAATACTTGGATAATACTTCTTCAAATATTTTTCATTAAGTACTTTTGAAAACTCTTCTCCTTCCAATGTTTTCAAAATATACGCATTTCCTGGAACGCACCGATTTACACGATAGGGACCTTCCCAATTAGGCGACCATTTTCCAAATTTAGAGCTTTTATTCCCTATCGGCAAAATCAACTTCCAAACCAATTCACCCTCGATGAACTCCTTTGGCTTAACCTTTTTGTCATAATACTTCGCAACTCGTGCCTTACTATTTTCAATATTCTCCAATGCTCTCAATCGGGTTTCAGCCAAATCGTCCAACTCAAAATTCATCAAGCTTTTATATTCATCGGCAGTCAAGTTTCCTTGTTCCGATAGTCATCTCGATCCGATTTTGATCTCCCAAGGCAAAACAGCCTCATGTCCATAAACCAAATGATATGGGGACAGTTTAGTAGATCCATGGCATGCCATCCGCGGTCAATGTGAGATGCCATCGCCTTGGATGCTCATCAATCTTTCGCTTAATGATTTTGATAATACTCTTATTTGAGGCTTCTACTTGACCATTGGCTTGTGCATAATAAGGAGAAGAATTTAACAATTTAATGCCCATACTGGCAGCAAAATCTTGAAATTCATTAGACATAAACATAGTTCCTTGATCGGTCGTGATAGTTTGAGGAATACCAAACCGATATATAATATGTTCTTTAACGAACTCCACCATATTCTTAGAATCGGCGACCTTTAAAGGAATCGCTTCAACCCACTTAGTGAAATAATCAGTTGCCACCAGTATGAATTTATGACCCTTGCTCGATGATGGATAAATCTGTCCGATCAAATCAATCCCCCATCCTCGAAAAGGCCATGGCTTGATAATCGGATTCATGGCTGACGCAGGCGCTTTCTGCACATTTCCAAATTTCTGGCATTCCTGGCAACCTTTATTATATTCAAAACAATCTTCCAGAATCGTTGGCCAAAAACAACCTGTCTTTCGAATAATCCATTTCATTTTATAAGCCGATTGATGTGCACCACAAACTCCTTCATGCACTTCATCCATCATATCTTTGGATTCCGATTTACTCAAACATCGGAGCAAGACACCATCAATCGTCTTATAATATAATTGATCATCAAGTAACACATATTTAACAGCCATGAATCTTAACTTCCTAGAAACCTTTTGTGATGGATCTTTAAGATAATTTATAATCTCATACCTCCAATCTCCGATTTATGGCTCAATCGTCATGATCTCATGAAAACGCCGATAGCCAGAAGCAGCTTGTGCCAAATTGTTAGCTTCCTGATTTTGAGCTTTGGGGATATGTTCAATATTAACCATCACAAATTCCTTCAACAATAATCGGCATTCATCAAAATATTGAATCAAAATATCATCCTTACATTCGTATTTAACGATTAATTGAAAAATCACCAACTGGGAGTCTCCAAAAGTCTCAACAGCTTCAGCTCTGATTTCCAATAACAATTTCAATCTTTTAAGCAATGCTTCATATTCAACCCGATTGTTGGTAAAGCTTGGATCCATCGGATAACTGAATTCAAAATTTGCCCCCCTGAGGTGAAACAATAACAATCTCGATACCACATCCTTGGCCACACGAAGATCCATCAAAGAATAATGTCCAAGGCATCGGATCGACCAATTTAACTTCATCTCCGATGTGTTGTGTTACGAAATCGGCCATTACTTGTCCTTTAACCGCTTTAGCCGATTCGTATTTTAAATCAAACTCCGATAATGCTAATATCCACTTTCCGATTCTTCCTTTCAACATCGGCATGGACAACATATATTTAACCACATCGGTCTTACAAACGATTGTGCACTCAGAAGATAATAAATAATGTCTCAACTTAGTGCATGAAAAATACAGGCATAAAAATAATTTTTCAACTGGTAAATATCTTGTTTCCGCATCAATTAACTTCCGACTGAAATAATAAACCACTCTTTCTGTTCCTTCAAATTCTTGTATAAGAACAGACCCGATCGACAATTCATCAGTCGACAAATATAATCGGAATGGCTTATCTCTCTGAGGTGGAATCAAAACTGGCGGTGTCATCATATATTGCTTTATTTCATCAAATGCCTTTTGTTGATCTTCTCCCCAGACGAATTCTTCATCGGCTTTTAATTTCAGCAGCGGGGAAAAAAGGACGAATTCTTCCAGATAAAGTTGAAATAAATCTTCTGACAAAATTAATTTTACCGATTAACGACTGGAGACTCGTCTTATCGGTGGTTGGCTTAACATCTCTTATAGCCTTCATGCTCTTCTGTCCGACTTCAATTCCTTTTTCATGAACCATGAAACCCAAAAATTGTCCGGCCGATACTCCAAACTCACACTTATTCGGATTCATCTTCAAACCGCTTCCTTGTACATTCAAGAGTTTCTCGCAAATCGTCCAAATGCTGTTTATATCCATCGGACTTCACCACTATATCATCAATATAAATTTCAACAATCCTGCCGATCAACTTGTGAAATATATAATTCATTGCCCTTTGATATGTGGCGCCATCATTTTTTAAACCAAAAGTCATTACGACCCACTCATATAATCCAAGTGCACCAGGACACCAGAATGCAGTTTTAGGAATATCCTCTTCTGCCATAAAAATTTGATTATATCCTGCATTATCATCCATAAAACTAATCACCTTATGTCCTGAAGCTGCATCAACCAACATATCGGCAATCGGCATCGGATACCCATCCATCGGAGTCGCCTTGTTAAGATTCCTGAAATCGACACAAACTCGCAACTTCCCATTTTTCTTGAAAACAGGAACGGTATTAGATATCTATTCAGCATATCGGCAAGGTTGAATAAACTTAGCTTCATATAACCGAGTTATTTTGGCTTTTATCTCTTGGTCTAATTCGGGTTTAAATCGTCTCGGTGCTTGTTTAAAAGGCCGATACCCTGGTTTAATCGGGAGCCGATGTTCAACAATAGATCGGCTTAAACCTGGCATCTCGTAGTATTCCCAAGCAAAATAATCATGATACTCTTTTAATAACTTTATTAATTCTTGTTTAAACTCAGGATCCAACTTTGCACTTACATATGTCGGCCGAGGTCTATCTCCTAAACCTATATCTATTTCTTCTAACTCATCGGCCGACATAAACCCTTGACCAAGTTTACCCTCATCTTCAATAAAATCATCCATTAATACAAACTCTCAGAGCCGACTGCTAGGATCAGCTTTAGACCATCATCGGACACTTGGATAAAATTGCCTTCCCAATTCCTGCCCGATAAGCATTCAATTCCTTCAAACTCCCAGACCGTTAAATCGGCGGTGGCGACGCTAACCGATTCATCGGCTTGGACAGTCTCGATGTGATCTCCATGCCATTGAATAAGACACTGATGCATGGTAGATGGCACACAGCAATTGGCATGAATCCAGTCACGACCCATGAGCAAACTGTAAGACCTTTACTGTCGATGACGAAGAACGTAGTAGGCAAAGTCTTGTTCCCGATCGTCAATTTAACATTTAATGCCCCCCGAGCTGGCGATGGATTCCCGCCAAAATCTTTAAGCATCATATCGGTCTTGATCAAATCATCACGCCCTTTGCCAAGCTTCCGATATGTAGTATAAGGCATCAAATTTACAGCAGCTCCCCCATCAACAAGCATCTTGGTCATCGGCTTGCCATCAACATATCCTTTGACATATAAAGGCCTTAAATGCCGATACTTCTCATCAACTGGCTTGTCAAATACAGCTTGTTGTGGTTGTAGAATCAACTGTGCTATAGCTTCTTCAACTTCATTTGCCTCATCATCGGTTGAACTTGCATTGTATTCAGCAGGCAGCACAAAAACCATGTTCACCGATGTTGACGGCCCATCATCACCACGTTTGGGCTTAGCTTTCCAGACCTTGGAATTGTCATCTCTTTGACGCTTCTCCTTCAGCAATTCCTTGAATCAGAGACGCTGAACCCTTCTTTTCTGAGTCTTGGTCAAACCATCAGGACACCATTGCGGATTGACTCCTGGACCTAGGTCCGATTTGACCTCCTCCTCTGATTCCCGTGCGTTTTCTGGCTCTTGAATAACTTTCTTTTTCCTGTACACCAGACGATCATACACAGAAAGACGGTCTGCTTTATAATTTAGGCGATCATCATACTTTCGGCGATCATTGTCCCATCGGTCATAGCACCGATTTTCATACTCACGCCGATTATGGTATTCACGCCAATCTTCGCATTCTTGCTGATAAGCCACCTCATCATGCCAGCTGCATCAGCGTCCAAAATCCAATCGGTCATGCACAGATTGACGCTTCCTTTTTGAATCTCTATAGCTTTCATATTGATCGCTGCACTCTGGACAATCGTAGATCGATGGAAGCCTTAACTTTTCATTCCAACAGAACCTAAAGAACGGACATCCCCAATGATCTTCATTATCAAATCTTTTTACTGGAGGACTCCGATCCCTTTCCTGTTGGCGCATATATTTATCGATGAGCTATCCCGATGCAACCCCAGGCTTTTCGCCGCGTCGGTGATCATCCCAATAGTGCTGATGACTCCGATTTTGCACGTCATCGGCCATTACTTGGCAATCTGGGTCAACAGCTCCCGATTTCTCACATTCTCCGACGTGAGGACTTTGGCTTTCATCTTTCTATCGGGTGCTCCGATTTCAACCATATTCTGAGGAAATGGATGCCCATCAAGCTTCATCGGTTTCTTACCAGTTTCAACTTTAATGATCCCTCTTTCAATTGCCGACTGAATCTCATTGCGGAATACTTTGCAATCGTTGGTATGATGAGAAACTGAATTATGCTACTTGCAATATTTCTTTTTCTTTAACTCTTCGGCAGAAGGAATCGTATGATTTGGGGATAGCCTGATTTGTTTTTCTGCTAGCAATAAATCAAATATTTTATCGGCTTTTGCAATATCGAAATTGTACCTTTCTGGCTCGACCTTTACCCATGGATAGGCGACGGAATTCTTGTTCTTGGTCCATTAAGCCAAATCGACTTCAGATTCCTCCCCATCGGAGTCATACTCAATATTGGCAATTTTCCTCTGAAATTTCTCTCTCCGATAGTCATTACCACGTCCTTCATGCTGAGAGAGCTTTTGAATCATGTGCCCCAAGCCTTCAAAATCTTGACTTGTATATCGGTCTCTGACCTAAGGCAACAAACCTTGGAATGCCAAATCGACCAACTGTCCCTTCGATAAATTCAATGAGTAACATCGGCTGCGCACATCTCTAAATCTCTGAACAAACTCGCTAACCGATTCACCGTTTCTCTGTCGGAGTGCTGTCAGGTCGGAGAGCCTGGTCTCTTGTACTCCCATGAAGAAATAGGCATGAAACTGTTTTTTCAAATCGGCCCAATTACTGATGGAATTTGGTGGCAATGACGAAAACCATGACAAGGCCGATCCAGAAAGCGACATGGGAAACAGCTTAACTTTCAGTGGATCGATTGATGCTACTTCACCACATTGAATTGTATAACGACTGATATGCTCGATGGTAGTAACATCCCCTTGTCCAGAAAATTTATAAAAATCTGGAATCCTGAATCGGGCTGGCATAGGCAATGTATCAAACCAGTCTGGATACGGCTTCCGATACAGATAAGATTGACCCTTGGGCTTCAAACCAAACTGATTTTTCATGACATCAGCAATCTTATCTGCCCAATCTTCCTGAGTATAATTCTCCTGACTAATCGGAGCACGAGCCATTATAACGGGTATTTCATTAGGTACGATTGACGGCTCCTGATTGTCAGCTCCCTTGTTCTTTGGTGGATTTTCGGTGTTGAAGAAAACAGGGTACACCATCTTACCATCAATGACAGGAATACGGCTGCCAAACTGATCAATGTACTGGGTTGCGCCAGAATTCTTGTCACCTGAATCTCCTTCCTGTTCTTCTTCTTCACCTCCCTCCACTACTTTGTCTTTTGCCTTTCTGATCTTGGGAGTTTCATAGCTTTCAGGGTGTGTTTCTGGTGATGTGGACGAATTGATTTGCACCATCTTCTTCTTGAGATCCTTGATTGCCGAAGTAGCTCCTGTGTCAAAGTAAGCAGGTCCCTTCTGGACATCCTTCAGTATAGCTCCATCCAGCAATTGGGCAATCAATCCCACCACCGTATTAACCAATATTCTAGATTGGTTAATCATAGCATGACTCAGACCAACATCCACGTAATCTTGAAAGAATTTCCTCTCCTTGGCCGTGATCCGATCATACGCTTCCTGGGGAACAGAAAACTGATTTTTCTTGATCACCACATTGCGAGTCTTGCTGAATGAGTCTAGGCACAGGTTCTTGAACTCTTCTAGTTGTGCTTCCACGAGCTTCTTCTCCTCGTCAGTGGGGTCCTCCATCGTGACAGTAGGGACTTCACCGCCTCCAGGTGCCATTGCAAAAGTCTTCTGGTCCCACCGGGCGTGCCAAAATGTATTGACATCCAAAAAGTCAGGCGTTGACTCTCAGAAATTAACACTGTGGCCTGAAAGATTTGCTTCACTTCAGTGCAGGTCCAAAATCTCGAGGTTCGCGGTGTGCCAGTCAATTTGACCTGAAATTGACAAGGTAGAGTTTAATCAGTAAACAACAAGAAACTCATCGGCCAAGGCCCCGATTCGTCCCAACAGATCGGATCAACGTAAACGGAAATCCGATTTGAGAGCATAAACCATCGGCTATGAGTCCGATTTGTGAAGATATAACATGTATTAAAATAGACCATCGGCAATGAAAGACCGAATTGTGAGGATACAACGTTAAATTAAACCATCAACCATGAAGGCCGAATCGGAGATAGATCTAATGTAAACTTATTCTTTAATATGCATCTTTCCAAAGGCGATAAATAAGCTAATTCTCATGTCACTAACAATTGGATCGATTTCGAGACAGCGTTGCTAGCAGGGCACCGATTAGTCTATTTATTCCAATAGATCGATTTATATCAAACAACTCGTTTAAACCAAATCTATTTGTAACTTGCGATTAATTAGATCTAAATCAGCTATATAAGCAGTAAGAACAGATCTATTATGACGCTTGAATTATGGTAATACAAAATAGATCTTAATCAAGGTGTAAGCCGATAAGATAAAATCAACAAGATACGATAAAGGGTGAGCGATCCAAACGAAGAAGGGCGATACGCCTCAATCTAAAGCTTAGAATAACTCGATAAATTGGTGAATTAACTAAACGAAGAAGGACGATGCGCCTCAATCTAAAGCTTAGATTAATTCGATGAGGTGTCAGACTTACAGACAAACCGGAGGTCAAGATGATGCAGCCCTGCTTGCTGAAGAACTCGACGAAAAGGTTTTGGGTGGCATGTTAGGCCGAAAGTTGTGTTTGATTGAATGGTTGTGTGAACATTTTTTATAATGGCACAGGGTTTATATTTATACCCTGGAAATCTAGCTAAAACTTGTCAGCTACGACAATATCTCTAATTTAATTAAAGCAATCTAATCTTAAACTATTAAAATTATTACAAATCTTGACACACAATCAGGCCCTGAAGAAGCTTCCAGACGCGTCTCCCTGAGAAGTCGTACGTGCTCCGGCCTCCTTTGCCCCGTGTCCGATCGGGACTCTTATCGGACGGACTCCGATCGGAATCGGAGACTGACTCAGAATCAGATTCGGCTCCTGTATTAGCTCCATCGCGCACAAGCCTAGCCGAGTCAAAATCTGGTGTCAACAGTAAGTCAGCTCGTCCTTATCTCTGTTGGGCTGGAAAGTTCCTTCTTCTGTACGCCTCATTTCCTCTTCGAGTCTTTGGGTCGCCTCTCTTATTATGTCGCTTGTCACAAACAATCCATTGTCCTTGTCTAGTGTGCCTCCATGAGCATAGAAGTAAAACCTTGCTCGTTTTGGCCAATCCAAGGTCTGCGGTATGATTCCTCTTGCAATTAGGTCATTTTCCATCTTTTCCCATTTTGGAACGGCAACCGCATAACCTCCTGGCCCAAGATGATGGAAGTGCTTCTTTTTGCTAGAATTGTCTTTAGCTTTAATAGAGGCTGCCACGCTCTCTGCCGAGGACTTGTAGTTTATGAATTCATTCCACCACTGTCGTTGCTTCTTCCAGACTTTATCAAAATCTGGTGTGAGGCCCTTTTTGACAAAGTTTTTGATCAAGTTTCTCTTGAATGTCTGAAACTGGATAGCCATCTTCTGAAATGCCCATTTCTTCACTTTCTCTTCTGCATTGCCTTTGGGAAAGTGGAAGTGCAGCTTCACCCCTTTCCATAACATTTCTTTCTCTGAATCTGGCACAATATCTTCAGCATTATCAGAGGCTTTAGTTCTCTTCCATAACCTGTACTTTATGGGGACGCTTTCCCTGACAAGATATCCACATTGATTTACGAATGTAGTCTTAATATCGCCAGGGGCTTTTGGCTCACTGTCCTCGCCGACCTCCGTGATGGTCGTAATCCCGGTCATCTTCCTCTTGGAGCCACGTTTCCGTTTAGGCTTCATCAATCGGGATGCCTGAAATAATATCTATAAATGAATAGAAGTTGTTGGTGCATATATAAATTCAAATCATATATATATGTACACATTAGTGCATACATCTGCTTCCTCAATATTTTCTTCTTCCCCCTCATTAGTATCTTCCTCCTCATCACCATGCAAGTTCAAATATTGGCTGCCATCGTCCTCAGGGGCATCATTCTCTGGGGTAGCTACGAACTGATCACTACCACAAATGAGCTCATGCATTATATCATCTTGGTTGTCCATAGAGCCCATTGCCAGTAGCTAGAACAATAAGAAAATATTTAAGTTTATTGTAAAGTCCTCTCGGTAATTACTAGCAAACAAATTAAGACTAGTTATATGCATTAAGTTTATTGTATGATTGAACCATGGTATACATGTGCTTGTATGATTGAAATAAAATAAAATTATTATCATCGAAAATATAACATGAAGGTTAAATATAACTACCTTTGTATTTGGTAAAATGGTTATGTTTGAACAACAATGACTTTGTAACAAGATTTACACTAATCAAATTCCTTGAAGCTCTTATTTATTTATTTATTTATTTATTTATTTATTTATTTATTTATTTATTTATTTATTTATTTATATGCTCAGTAATAGCACAGTGGGTACTTAAGCATCTACAAATACAGTAGTGATATACTATGACATAAAAGCATTTCAAATTCGATTTGTCATTGAGTGTTAAAAAAATACATTTCATATGATTTTTCTACAAATACAGTAGTGATATACTATGATTTTTGCTATTCGCCACTACCATTTCATATTGATATACCAATGATTTTTCTACAAATACAGTAGTGATAACCAATGATTTTTGCTATTTACTTCTGATGAAAAAAAACGCTGACGTCAGCGTGTGGAGCAGGGGGCGAGGGGCTGACGTACGGGCGCCGGGTCGCAGGGGCGGCGGCGAGCTGAGGACGAGGTAGGGGCGGCCGGGGCGTCGGCGCGCGAGGACGACGGCCGAGGGGCACCGAGGCCGGCCGGCCGGGGATGGAGGGCCGGGCCGGGGGAAGACACGCAGGCGCCGGCGGAGGCGGC
>CM014275.1:28726327-28781978 GCA_004135705.1 Alloteropsis semialata
GCGCGGGGCGGGCCACCCGGGCACTGGTGCTACCGCCGATGAGCGCGGGAGCAGGGAGCTCTTCCGGTGATTTTGTGATGGTGTGTTCATTCGATTTGTTCATTTGTGATGGTGAATTTGTGTGTATGGTGAATTTGTGATGATGGGTTGAATGATTCGTTCGATTTGTGATTGTGGTTGTATGATTCTGATTGTGATTCATGAGATGTGATTGTGATTGTAGTTGTGATTCTGATTGTGATTCATGAGATGTGATTGTGATTCATGAGATGTGATTTGTGATCATTAGTTGGGGAAGGAATGGGGAAAAGAAAAAGGAAAGGAAAAGAAAAAAAGAAAAAAAGAAAAGAAAAGGGACGGGAGGGCGTCGGGGTTTTGGTACCGGTTGGTGTTATCAACCGCTACCAAAGGCCCTCTTTGGTACCGGTTCTGGACCCGGTACCAAAGGCTGAGCCCTTTAGTCTCGGTTGCGCGGTACGGGTTCCAGAACCGGTATCGAAGGCACTTATGACCCGGTACTGATAGAGGTGTCTCCGATAGTGTGAGAATTCCATGGGAATGACAAGGGAGAGACTGAGTTATACCGAGTATAGGTACCTTATGGGAAAAAAAATGAGCGTCGACACGTAAGCCTACCTAGCGACGTGCTCGCTCCTACTAGCACAAAAAAAAGAGTAATAACAAGAGTTCCACGGTTATACCCTAAAACTTCAACGATTCTACCATGCCTAGGCTTAGCTGTTATTTATATAAGGCGAGGCCCATTGTCTTGTACTCTAGTTTGACCTAGAAGCCTTATACATAATGAAATTTGTAAGTCCAAATAGCACCTCATGCCAGATACTCCTCTGTCTCGCAAAGAGTGTCCATTTCGGAGTTTGGCACGGAGATTAAGGAAGAACAAAAAAATAGAGAGAGTGCACAGGAAACGAGAAAGCATTGAGCATTTGGAAGTTTGGGAGTTTGGCACGGAGATTAAGGAAGAATAAAAAAACAGAGAGAGCGCACAGGAAACGAGAAAGGATTGAGCAGGAGAGATAGAGAGAGTTGTATTGGAAAGCCTGATGAACACTTGTTTTGGAACAAATTTTGAATCCTATATGGACACTTATTATGGCACGGAGGGAGTAACCCCCTATATTTGCCCCTATATTTTGGAGAAATATAGGTGACTTAAATGTTGCTAACCTCGTGCCTATGCTCCGCCATTCGGTGCATCTCGGTATTGCCTGGATTCTGTTAATAAATATAATAAAATGTAACCCGGCCGAGACGTGTATGCATGCGGCCAATTCGACGCACTTTAAGGAACAATTAAACAACTACCTGGCGAGCACAAAATGAATGTGGAGTAGATAATCGTCCACGTACGGTCCTGAGCTCCTGGCCTTGCATACACCAACATGTACATCGTGGCAGTGACAAGCGGCAGCAAGGCAGGAAACTCCTGCTGAACAGCAAGCCCCTGCAAACACGCGCCAATCTTTATTTTTTTTGAACGGACGGTAAAAGCTTTGCCGAATTTTTATTAGAAGGAAAAAACAACTCCGACTTACAACTCAAAACAACAGAAAAAACACAAAAACAACTATAACACTGGCTAACCGAAGAAAAGAAAAACAACAACAACAACAACAAACAACTGAAAACAACAACTCTCAGACCACTCCCATCATCCAACAAACTAGAAAGGTTACTGAAAGCAAAACACCTATTACACCAGCGGCCTTGATCAAATCCCAGGAGCTCCTCTTGGTTCCATCGCCAGCTTGTATTGATGTATGTCTTCTCTTATTAGAAAATGCCACTTCCTCCACTGATTTAGCTTCGTGGTTGAAAACTTGTTCTACTGCGCTCCTTCTAAACATTCCACTAGAGATATATGATGATTTCATCAACCGAGGCTCTGGTCTCTTTGGCAAGCATGGACCGGCACTGTTTCCACCACTTGTAATTTGATCTTATCGAATTCCTTAGGCCTGCTGGGCTGTCTCATGAGCCATTGGGGCCGGGGTAGCCTTGCTCTTCTTCTTGCTCTTCGGTTTGTTGCCCTGCTCCACCAGGGCCTTGATGGCCTCCATCTGGAGATAGTTGAGTGGCTGCTGCAGGTGCTGAGCAAAATGATTAAAATCTGAGTTAGCATCTATTCTGTCTTTGGGAGACAAATCACCCAACTTATTGATCAAAACACTCTGTGCGAGCTGGATACTATCTTTCCCAGGATTCATCTTTGCTTTTGCTGCTAGCCTAGTGCTCTTTCTTTGTGTTGTAGTGCTTTCAGGGAGTGTCTCGGTGAATTTGGCCGGGTTGGCACGCGGTGGGGTGTTAAGCAGCGGTGCTGGTGGCCTGCCTGATATGAAATCCAGGAAGGATGCTAAATCGTTGACCTCATTGTGTTCCTCTCTAACTGGCAGGGAAATGTCTTGAGAGCTAGAAATGTTATGAGGTTTCACTTGGCAGGTGTTACTGGGTTCTGGAGCAGCAACCTGTATGTTAGGTTGGGCGGTGTGCACTGTGTGTTGTTCGTGTGGTTCAGCTCTGTGGTCACTAGCACTCTGCAAAATATGTTCCCCGTGAATATCTACTTCCTCTGTTTGGTCAGTTTGCACTACTTCAGGGTGTTGTTGTTTTTTCTGGTGGGGCTCATTTTCCATGCAACTCCCAGCAACTATCTCTGTACCCGAATCAGTGAACCCAACTGAAGACTCATGTTCTTGCGGGCAAACATGGGAGCTCTTGGTGTAGGTATGGTTGACGCTGTGCAGCACCGGCTCGATAATCTCCTCCTCCTCTGGTTCGACACTAGTGCCTCCCATCCCTACCGGTGAGTCGACTGCAGTCCAGTCTGTAGCAGCATTGAGCATCTCCAGGATGCGATCTTCCTTTGTAATGTGTCTTGCAGGCCAGTGAGTAATGAGATGCTCCTCCAACATTGGGTCATCACGCTCAGGAAGCACAAGAACAGATGGATCAGAGAAGAAATCAGGAGGGGCAGGCTCCCCCAGGATCTGCACCAATGGGGTGGCAAAAGAGACCTTCTTTTTGGGTTTGCTTTTCTTCTTCCTCCATTGCATACCCATCCTCTCCTGTAGCTGCTCCTCCATTCCTATGGGCCTGTTGTGCTGTCCAGTGTGGTCCTGATGTCCATCTCGATACCTGGTGGAGCCGTAGCATTCCTCCACCACGCCCCTGCAGCGAGACACTTGTCCCCAAGAGGACTGGCTGCTATGGCGGCGTTCCCCCAGCGAGTCTGAGGCGCCGTAGTTCCACAGGAACACTCGACGAGGCTTCCTGTTCTGGTCTTCACCTCCTCTCCTCGCTTGGAGGAAGGAGAGGTCCTCCACCACATCCAAGTGGAGGCGAAGCTTGTAGTCGTAGGTCCCCTTGCAGTCTCTTGGAGGGTCGTGGTATGGCACCGCAAGAGGAAGTGGGGTGTTTGTTGATGGCTGCTCTCTGTCAGGATCAGTGAGGGTCAGGAGAACTTTCTTGGGGATATTACTTGGGTTGGATGTCCAAGCCCAGAGGTCGTATGTCCTGGTGCGTCCCCTCCGGCGCGAGTGTTCTTCAACGTAGTGGATGGCGCAGTTAGAGCCGATGATCTTGGCTACTACCTCCTCTGACCAGGCATGTACCGGCACGCCTTCGATGCGCAGTCTGACGTGGAACTCCATCTTGCTCTCGACTGCATAGCGTCGCTCTGTCCAAGGCTCGAAATTGAACGTCCGGCCTCTGTTGCGCACCACCGGGTGGCTGAGGACGCGTTGGTACGCCCTGCTGTCGGAGAAGACGACCAGGTACTGCTCGGTGTAGTGCTTGACGACCTGCAGCTCGTGGCGGCTGATGTGGAGCTGCGCTTCGAGGGCATCGGCGACGTGGTAGGTGTCGGTGTCGTGGTTGTTGCCGTTGAGCCAGCAGACAGCCGTCTTGCCGATGAGGGCCTCTCTCTTGCGCTTGATGGAGCTGGTCGCCGCGATCACGCAGTGCATCAGGTCGGGGCGCACGCGCGGGTCTCCTGGGTAGCGCTCCATGGGGGCGTTCTCTCCTTTGAGCGCCTGCAGGTACGAGCGCTCCGGCGTGCGCACCGCCGAGCGCCCACGCGGTGGAGGTGGGGTGGAGATGGCTGGTGGCTGGGGTTTCTGAGCCGGAGGATGGGGTTTAAATTGTTGGTCGCCGGTCGGACATGAGGGGGCCTTGTGGCCATCCCCGAGGCAGCGCCAACATTTAGTGCGGTTCTTGCATTGAGCTACTCTATGGTCGGTGGAGAAACAGTTAAGGCATTTCCCTCTGACGTGCTCCATGTATTTCTTCTTCCTCAAATCAGCCTCCTCTGGTTGGTGAGTCGTGTGCTCCGTTCTTGAATTCCTTTCCCCTTTGCGCCACCAGTATGGGGACTGAACAGCTTTGAATCCATGCTCATCAATTACGGTCTCTGAGCTCCTTGGTTGGGTGTTCTGCCTCACCGGAACTCTTTCAAATGGATGGGATTGCTGCCATTGCTGATTGATGGGAGCTGCACTGGGGCGAGTGGATGAAGGTGAGGATTGATTGCCCCCCAGTTGGCTTGAACACTCTCCCCTCTGGAAGGCTTTGGAGCGCTCCCAAGAGGAGCTCGCCTTGTCAGAAGCTGCTCTGGGCGGGGAACGAAAGGAGTGTTCCGGGAGTAATGGTTCCTCAAAGATCCCTTTGCCTTTTTCCTTGGAGGTTCGCCTCTTCTCCTCTGTCCCTGGATTCTGCAGGATCTCTTGGAAGGTGGCTCTTTGAAGTAGATCTGCCACCAACGGGTCTTGCCATGCTGCATCACCCCTGAGCTCTGTGCTCATCTGCGCCTGCTCTGCTGCTTGCTGTGCTTGTATCTCTTGGGCGAGCTCTGGTAGGATTGAAGGCGTAGCTGACTCGCCTTTTCGCGCGTGCTTCCGCTTTGAAGATGACTGCTGCTCCTTGGGCATGGCGACCGGATCCTCCGGATCCGCCTCCAGGATCGCCGGTCCCGTTGCGGTCTCCTCTGCCCGAGGAGCAACGTCCCCGGCCGGACACCCCCCCGTCGGGTTCTTCTTGGTGCCATTGATGCCGAAGGAAGCCAAGCCCACGTGGATCTCCACCGCTACTGGCTCTCGTGCCGTGAGAGTAGGCTTGATCAGTAGATCATGGAGGTGCGGTGCCGGATCTGTAGGTGGATCGGAGGGGGAAGGTTGAGGGTGGGGGGATCTGGCAGGGATTGGTGTGTGGTGGTGCTCGCCATGGGCGTCGCCCGTCTCGGGTGAGCTGGGCGAGAGCGACATCTTACCCTACACGCGCCAGTCTTTAACGCGTCAATTTCAACAGAACTGTATAAGATGGATGTACATCAAGTGACAACATTTCATTGACTCTTGATGAACCATGAAACACTCCTGCAACTAGGTACGAACTGCCCATGATTATAAGTAACAAGCAGTTTCACCAAAGTTTTGCATAATTATTCAGTGGGAATTTTGTGTGAACACTGCAAGATGTGATCACCCGCTGCACGCTTCTGTCACAAGCAAACTTAAGTCAGTTGAAGTCGCTATCTCAACAGATTTATTAGTAGATACTAACTAAGTTATCTGAATTAAGACGCTACTTCTGAGCATATTTATATGTACAATCCACGGGAAGAAGGGGCATGCTTTTCATAGAAACTTCAAACCTGTCGAAATCTCCACGTGCATACATCTCATTGGAGTTCTGCATAATGTGCATTCAGTCATTCAGACATGACATAATAACTGAATACGAGTTTGGCAAGCATGCTCTGGCCCCAATTCAAGCGAACCTTAATCGTTCAGAATTTACCTGCTCGGTCTGTTGTTCTGGTTTGAACAAAATATGCTGCATAGATTCTGCACGTTACCAACTTGACGTTGCAGGTATTAAAAATGATACAAACTTGGAAGTTGCGGGGGAAAGACCATGTAGGCACTACTGGATTAACAAACCGGCTCTAACCGCCTTGCAGCTTGTTTTTATTAGGAAGAAGCAACAAGACTTGCAACTTGCATTACTAGCATCTACTATTACGTGAATTTCACAAGAACAACGAAGGAAAATGCATGATTAAGTCACTAACCTGTTCTCCATCTGTTCAATATAATGAATGTTCAGACATTCAGAGACGAAGTCACCAATACGTCCACCTTGTTGTTTCTTAAAAACATATATCAGCATTCAGTTGAAGACATTATGCTAACCAGAGATGGCACTTACAACAACACGCTAACCAGAAGTGCCATCTAGTTTTTTTACATGTCGTATTAGTTTTGTGCTAAGACAAGTTATCCAACTTTGACCAAATTTATAAAAAAATAGTAACATCTCCGATATCAAATTTTTCATTGAATCTGCCATAGAATATATTTTGATAGTACATATGATAGATATTGGAAATGTTGTTATATTTTTCTATAGATTTGGTCAAAATTGTATAATTTTGAGTTAAGACAAAGCTAATATGACATTTATTAAAAACAGATAGAGTAACATTACATGATGATAATCTCAATACCATAAACTTCTGAAGCTATGCACGGCAAAAGTAATGAATGTTTGGCCAGAGTGAGCTTGATCAACGTACGTGCACGGACGTGCATGCATGCATGACCTCTTGCGTTTCCTTTCCTTTTGCATCGCGCTTTTTGGTCCCGGTAGTCCAGTCCACTCCCACTTCTTGTCCTTGCGCATCTGGAATTATGGATATTCTTGTTCTTTTCGCTTTTCGTCCTTTTTTTGTGCCTTTTGCTTAACTGATCTTGGTGGAGTTTGTTTGACTGAGTACGTAACAACCTGACCGCGCTAGGAATCTAATGTTCCTTTTGCTTTGTCCTGTTCATCCATATTAAAGGATCTAGAGGTTCGTAGAATCCTGTCCGGACGACGAACAAGCTAAACCAACAGAATACAGAAGCCGTACAAGCCTGGTCCAGCTGCTCAGCCTGCAGGCAAAAAGGCTATCCCAAACGTGCCTTCACATCCTCATTTAATTTTGTGGTTTAGACAAAAAAAAAATAAAATAAAATAACGTGATCTGTGAAATTCCTTTTCATCAGCAAGGGAGTCTCGTTCTTATGATGGTCTTGTTTAGTTCGTTGAATTTGGTTGAATTTCCTTTAGAAAAAGTGCATTGGGAAATGTGTCGCAGAGAGAGGGGCACGTTTTCCAATACGTTACTTTTGGTTGAATTGCAGAAACTTGTAGGAACTAAACAAGCAATGATGGATCTCTACAGAAGCTCAGGTAGTAAAGCATGTCATGAGCTCGTGTGTCCATAGTACTAGCTAGGTACGTTGTACCTGTAAATATGTATATAAGTAAACAAAACATTTATTTATGTTTAATAGTTGGATTGGTTAACTGAATGTACGACCATTTAAAAAATAAATAAATGAACACAGCTGTCTCCTTGGTTTAAAACGTAATGTAATTCGAAGACCTGAATGGAAGCGGTGAATTTTTTTTTCCAATTGTTAGTTGTTACATACAGATTTCCACATAATTTCTCTTGTTTTATTTTTAGTCTTTTAGCGAATAATTTATGCTCCAGTAATTAAATATTGTGTTCTAACAATATTACAACAATCTATTTGTTAAATTCTACATGCCTCTTCTCGCTTGACATCCATAAGTACATATGAGATTCAGCACCAACTCTAGAGATGGCTCGAATTTTCTTTGAAACATCATGTTTTTTTGCGAAAGTTGAAACATCATTTTTGTTCTAGACAAGTGAGCAAGAACTAGGTGACAAATAGCCACGGTGCAAAGAGGTCGGGTTAGATACTCTTTGCAAACTAATTTAAGTAAGGAGACTAAATTTAACCATGCATGCATGATAAGTCATGCATGCATCTGCATGACCTGCGTACGTGCCGTATGCAAGAGGCCGTCCGAAGAAATATCGTTCAACACGAAGAGGAAAGGTTGGCGCGATTTCTGGGTACACAAGCTGGGAAGACGTGTCAAGTCACCGGAATAAATGAACTCACAGCCGTCTGCCACGTATGCAACCATGCTGGCAAATTGAACATGTGAACGCTGAAAACAGCAACGCGGACAGAAACCCATGGAGGGGTTCAGCGTACTGTTCTTGTCAAGGTTGTATCTTGAATGTATTAATTTTTGGACAATGTCCCTGAACTTTCAACCCACTAATACAGTAAAATACGAGATATCAAAATTAAACTAACACGACAAAACAATTTTTAATTTAGTCCACATGCAAATAATAATGGATAAGCTCTTGGGTATTGGATTTTTTCATGGAGGATTATTATGAAAAATTAAAGAGAACGACTTAGTCCCCAAGAAGACAGAGTAATAGCAAGATCTCAAAATTGCGTGGAAAATATTTCGTTCAACCACCAATTAATAGTATATACTACATGACTACACAATTTCTCCTTGATTGGAAATCTTGGAGGAAAAAAACACTTGGCCTGCAATGCATTACTATCGCTGGGTTCAATTAATATGCCTTGTCCAATGGGTTTAGGATGCCATTGCTAAGAAAGTTCCATGTAACAAAAGAGCCTATTCTACAATCCATAAGGATGTATAACAAGTCAATTTGTTCAAAAAAATACAATAATCAGAGTTTTTGTTTGCGTACAATGAGGTGCAATTTCCTTGAGTCTACATTCCGATCCTATCGGTGTGCTATAAATATATGGCACCTTTAGCATGCAACTATACCACAAAAACAGAAGCAAAAGGAGACACAAACAGAAGCGTTGTGCCACGAACAATATTGTTCAACATGCCGTCGAAAGACTCGAAGAAACCAGAAGGAACTTCGAAGGGTAAGGGTAACCATCTACTATCTCAATGCAATGTAAACCACCAGTAAGCTCAACTGTTGATTAGTTACAGTCCTGTCGGACGTGCTGGAAATGCAGGGTTGTCATCCACTACAGTGGCTGGCCTGCCCAGATCAGGATCGACGTTGGTGCATCCATCTGCTCCAGACTATCATCAGAAAACTGCATCCTCCTCTAAAGGTTGGTACCTTTCCCATAGCCTCCACACTTAGTTGCCAGTGTCGCGGAAAGCACGTGTATGCTACTACCTGTGTTTTTCATTCCCTTTTTGCATCTGCATGCTGTCTTTCTCCCTTTTTGTTTTGTCTGGAGATTCTAGTTGTACTTTTTGCTTCCTCCCTTTTAACCCTTTCTCCTCAGTCACATCATCCACGAGCAACAACCTGAAAAATGTGCTTGAGTGATAGCCTGATATCTCTTGTGCCTGCATGCAGCTACAGCAAAGGGTCTGACTCCACCACCAACTAGTGCAAGTGGATCGTCGCTCAAGCACAAGCCGCAGTTCGTACCTTCGGTGCGTGAAGAGACGAAACCGATAAGTATGTGAAGACACTGGAGAAACTACCAGCAATTATGTACACTATACACATGACGGGCTTGATAACTGATACTTATTTTTATTTACATCTGCACTTATTTGGATTCAACAGGCAAGGGTCCTTCAGTGTACTCTCCGGGGCCCCACAGGAGATAGCTTCACGGAGAAGAGAAGACCCCATATATATCCATGATGTCTCTGTCAAGGGTCGTCAAACTGTGTGTGATTCAAATACATAATGTCATTGTATCCTTCTGAATTAATACGTAGTATTCACAAGGTAGAAAAGTATATGTCATATCTTTGTTAATAGTTCGATGGATTGGTAATAATGTAAATATCTTTGTTATTAGTTCGATGGATTGATAATGATGTAAGCGTGTGTGTATAGAAGGAGAAATAATATACACCCCTTTTTAAGTAAACATACAAGGACGAGTGTTGGATATGCTCTTCTATTGTTGCTTCTTACAGAGTCCCCGAAGAAACCAACTCGTCCTTGTAATAAGAGGCGCGCCAGGTAGGAGCCCTTGCGTGAAGAAAGATCATGCCGATCATCAACAGAATCTGGTTCGCTGACGCGTCGAGTTCATCGATACCCTACATGCCCAGTTCCGTCAAGACGGAAGCCATCGGGAGTTCCGCCTCCACTTCCGATCTCTGCGCTCCAAGCCATCTAGTGCCTACACGGGAGATCTGATTAGGGGATCTTATGTTTGAGCACCAAGGCGATTACGAGCTCAAGCTGACAGGGATCCACGATCCCGATCTCACATGCGCCAGTCGGGAAGTTTTCGCCACTTTCGCGGATGCAACTCCCGAAGACATTGCTGATCGCACTGCGTAGTTGGATCTCGACTACAGTGGATCAAGCAATGGATCAGAACAGCCCAAA
Organism: Alloteropsis semialata; assembly: GCA_004135705.1. Lineage (NCBI taxonomy): Eukaryota > Viridiplantae > Streptophyta > Magnoliopsida > Poales > Poaceae > Alloteropsis > Alloteropsis semialata. Next base: position 28,736,592 of record CM014275.1, read on the forward strand.
GACCGTCGCATCCACGTGCTCACTAGGAACATGGGAAGTGCTGCCGCCGAGTCGTCCAGCTCGCGCAGACCTCCGATTTCTCATCTCAGCAACGCACCAACCCTTTAGATGGCCAAGTCCTGTACACTGATAACTCCATCCTCGTTGGCTCCCTGGAATCTCAACAACGACTTCTGGGCAGTCGAACCGGACAACCTGCAGATCCGAACCCTCTTGGAGATAATGGAAGCAATGGCTGAGGGAACCCCCATGGCCACCATTGCCAAGAAGGCTCGAGAAGTAGTGGACAAGGCCAAGGAACGGCTAGAGGCCGCCGCTGCTGCACCGCCAGCTCCATCCAACAGGCATGGCGAACCCCAGCCGGTTCGCTCCCGATCTGATAACGGACATCCTCGGTATCGCCCACAGGAGGGGCGTGACATGAGGCCGCAGCTTGAATGCAATCGCAAAAATTACGACGCTCGGGAAACTCTCAACTACAATCAAGATTAGCGAGCACGTGAGGGTTACTACCGGTCCCATCCAGATTCTCCGCCACGTGACTCCTGAACAGGTACTAGGGTGCCTTGCATACTCTCCAGGCCTGCGCAAGGTCAGGTGGCCAGAGAAGTTTCGTCCTACTAACATCGAGAAGTATGATGGAACGACCAACCCCCGTGTGTGGATCCAGATCTATTCCACGATCATCGACGCCACTGGGGGAGTGTTGGTATTCTTAGTATCATCACTTAGAGTAGTGATGGTACTAGAGATACTTCATCGTAAATCTAGACGTTACAGGTGTTCTGCAAGCCCACAGAAGTATGTTGTAGCATTTCACCCGGGAGTATTCCAGAGTATCGTTATTTGTTTATCCATAGGGAAAGAATTTAGTTAAGAGAGAGTTGTCATTCCAATGCAATTACTTACAACAACAATCAATATACCATAATCTAAGCAGAGGTAAATGATATAGAAATAAATGGGTAATACGATCAACAGAAGTTCATTGCTCATCATTAAAGTAGTCTTAGTTAGTAACAGTACATTAGTAAAGATTACAAAGGGTTCAATAGCATCATATATATGGGACTTGGATATACTACAATACCCTATACAAGCTCACTCAACGATTATATGCAAGAGGACATATCGAGGTATCTAGTGGTTCCCTCATCAAGGGACGACAGTAGGACGTCTTATCATAAAGGCCTAATACCCACTTCCGTACGTGGAGGATTACAAAGGACGGACAGGGCTGTCACCACCTGCCGCTTACCTCTACTAATCCGTGGGGCAGCGATGCCCTCAACAGTATTTCATATCCCAAACACTATGCTCGCAATATGTAATACAACTCTATCTATCATGTTAATAAATAGAGCAACCAAGCGGCACATTGAGCCAATGTCATAGCATATATTCACTCGAATAAGGTGCAAGACATAAGTAGTATATACTAAGTGGATAAGGTATAACTGAGGCATACAACATAAGTATGAAGGTATCTCCATTAAGCTCAGAGTACTACAAGTAAATAAGAGAATACAAGAACTGAACTCTAGAACTTACCAAGACTCCTCCGGAAGCCCTTCAGAAGATCTAACACTATGACTATTACTATTAAGACTAAGAACTAAGCTTGTAGCAAAGAGAGCTCTTCTTCTAGTGTGAGTTGAGTACGACGCCCTTTGCAGATATTTATGGCATCACATAGGCTGTTGGAGCCGGCCAGGGGCGGTTGTGGCAGTTTGGAGTTGGGCCTAGGTCGGCCGATGTGCCAAGGTCGGCCGACCCTAGGATGCACCATCTTCAGCATTGCACGGCTCAGATGGACTCCTGAAGGCGGTTTACAGGTACGGGTCAAGTGGGGAGCGAAACGGCCGCAGGCCCAAGTCGGCCGACCTAGCCAGGTCGGCCAACCTGGGTCTGTGCCCAGTTTCGTTCAACTTTTGCACCGTAGTCCCTGTACTCAAATATATTCCAGATATGCATGGTATAGCATTATTTGAATACTAATGTCTAAGTTATGCTTGACCTTTGTTGGTTTTCTGAGCCTATTGACGGTCGAATTTTTCGTTGTAAGGACCGTCAACAACTCCCCCAAGCTTAGCCTTTGCTCATCCCGAGCAAAAGACTAAAACTTTTAGGCTCAGTGGATCAGGAGTTGCTTCCTTATTACTCCTCAAAAGTACAAGTGGTTCAGCAAGATATTCTACCAAGAATGGAATAAGCTGGTAAAATAAACTTCCCTTATTACCTTGGCCTTGTATGGGGCTTGTAGCTTCTCTTTGTCTTGGACGGTTGATGGCTAGAACGACTTAGACTAAGCACCTTGCCTTCTACCTTGCTTGACAATCTAACCAGAGGTTTTGGAAGTTTTTCAAAAGAACAGAGTTCCTTAGGTGGTGCTCTCAAGTCACTCATGGTGTATTTCCCTACCAATTTCCTCTCTCAACTCTCATGTCACTCATTGGAGTGGAGTTTGTGCTAGGAGAGCTTTATAGTATAATTGTAATGCACATATTGTAAAGTCAAAATCAGGATTCAAAGAGAAATAAGTCATACTCTCAAACCAAGATATGCACGTGTATAGGTGGCATGATAAGAGATAGCTCCTTTTTACAGGTTCCTCTTCTCCTTAAACAGTTTCTTTTAGAGACATGGCTTTAATTTTTGAACCGAGAGCCTCCTTGCGCTCTCTCTTTTTTTTACATACTTGGACCTTCATGTGTCCATGTTTTTTTTCAAAAGCCCATGTCTCTTTTTGCAATAAGAATGGAGAAGAGTACCATACTTTATGTAGAGCTTTTATTTGGTGGAACAATGAGTGTTATGTTCACTTCCATAGTAGAAGTGTAACATGTATAAGGTGGCGTGTGTGTGATCTTGGCTTTAAAAGCATGAAGTAAATCTCTAAAAATCATAATGACCTTGACAAAATTTAATGCAAAAGCAAGTAGCTCATGTAGGGATTTTAAACAATACGAGCTTTGGTAGGGAATTTAATCACCATAAGGAACTCTTTATTTTATTTTAAAAGAGAAAACTCCGGTTATCAAGTCTAGCATAGTAAGATCTTAAGGTCACTCAAGTCTTATCATATCATAGCCAACAACAACCTAGACTAGAGCGTGCATGTGCTACCCACAGACAGACAAGATAACAGAAAAGACCATGCTCAATGAGCAAACTCAAAGCTTAGGAGAATAGCAGGTTGAAACATAGGTACAAGAGAGAAATAAGAGCAACTATTCATCATGTCCAATGTAAAGATTTAAGCATAGACTCAAAACATTAGGGGACTAGCATGGATAGCTCTCATTTACTAACTATATTCAAAAGAAAAGATTTATTTAGCAATACTTACCTTCAACTTACCTGATTGGGGGTCCTCCCCCAAGCTATTTTGTTGACACCGATATACCTGTCGGCGCAGGACTCGTGTTTTACGTCGTCGAGTGAAGACGTCTCCGATGTAGGATTTCAACTTGATGAAGCAGCATCTAACCCTGGAGATGAGGATACAGATGATTTAACCCGCCATACCTGTTTTACCTTCTTGTGGCGGTCGACAGCTTGTTCCGGCGTTTTCTTCGCCTGTGCTTTCGCACCTCGTGTAGACTTCTTGTTGTTCTTTGCATAGTACCGGATGGGAAAATCTTTCTCCCAAAACTTCTCCATGAACTTAATCGGGCTGTCTTTTTCTGGAGGCGTTACCTCCACCTCTTTGACGTTCTGACTGTTTCTCCCATACTTGATCTTGATCATGGAGCATTGCTCCACCTTTGGCCGAAACTCAAATTTCTCCTTCTTACCATTAATGTGGAGCTGAATTTCTCCAGCACCCACATTGATGTGAGTGTCTGCTGTGCTCAAGAAGGGTCGCCCAAGGATGAGCAACAAGTCATTGCTCATGTCCATGTCCAGTACCACGAAGTCGACAGGGATGAAGCAATCCCGGATGCGCACCGGAATGTCCTCGGCTATCCCCTCCGGGTAGCGGACCGTGGAATTGGCCAGCTGCTGTCTTATGGGAGGAGGAGACAAGGTAGTATAATTAAGGCAGTCAAATACTACCTTTGGCATTACGCTGACGCTTGCCCCCAGATCACAGAGTGCGTGCTCGAAATGTTGTGTCCCGATTGTACATGTGATGGTGGGACATCCTGGGTCCTTCTTTTTTTGGGACCTTGTTTAAGATGGCCGCACTGCAATCCTCAGTCAATTTTACGACCTCGGTACTTGGGAGTGGACATTTATTGTTGAGGATGTCCTTCAAGTACTTTGCGTAGGTCGGTACCTGCATAGCATCCAGCAGTGGCTCTTGTATATTTAACTTTTGTATAACTTCTACGAAGCTGGCAAATTGCTCATCCGCCGATGGTTTCTTTTGGCGTTGAGGGAATGGCAAGATGTTGCTGTCGTCGAACTCATGTGGCACAGTTTGTCCGACTGGTGCTAGCTCGGCTTCAGGCTCTTCTTCCACTGCGGGAATCTCCTTACTTGGCACTGCTGTTTTTCCTGCATGGTTAGGTGGGACTGGGTCCCGAGTAGCCTTACCGCTCCTCGTAGAAACAGCCTTTATATTTTCAAAGGAGGAATCCGGTTGCCCATGAATTCTCCCCTTATCCCCAGATGGAACAGCGGCGGCTAGCTGATCTAATTGGGTTTTTAGCATTTTATTAAAGCTTAGCTGGCTCTGGAAGGTGGAGGACAAACTTTCTATTTTAGAATTTATGCCCTCCAGAGCTTTATCATTAGCAGCAAGCCTCTTAGAGATAGATTCATTAATCTTGGCCTGACCAAGGACAACATCTTTAAGAGAAGGTTGGTAGAATGGGCGTTGCTGGCTCCAGTCCCTTGAGGCTGGTACCTGTTGTTGCCGTTCACGAACTGTACCTCCTCTTGCGTCTCGGGGCAGTTGTTCCCCGAGTGGCCAGTTTCTCCACAGACTTCACACGTCATGTGTGAATCCATTGCCCTTCATTGTCGGCGCCTCCATCCTTGGTGCGGTCATCAAGGCGCTTCATGATGAGATCCATCTTGGCGGCCAGCATGTCCACCTCCTTTACGGTGTGCATACCGTGTTTGCGTCCTTGAAGACGATCGTCATTCCAAGATTGGTTTGACACCATCTTCTCGATGAGTAGCTTAGCAGCGGCCACAGCCAAGGAGAGAATGCCCCTCCAGCAGCAGCGTCCATGTGTTCACGGGCTGTCTGGGACAGCCCATGGTAGAAGTTCTGGAGCAGGAGCCATTCTTGCATACCATGGTGGGGGCATGCCAGGATGTAGTCCTGGAAGCGATCCCACGCTTCTAGCACCGTCTCCCCGGACTCTTGCTGAAAAATGGAAATTCTTCCCCAAAGGGCATTGGTTTTCCCAATGGGGAAGAACTTCGCCAAGAAGGGGTTGGAGCACTTAGTCCACGTGTTCACCGCATCACGGTTGGAATAGAACCATTGTTTGGCTCTTTCCAGCAGTGAGAACAGAAACAGGCAGAGCCTGATGGCCTCTTGATCCACTCCTCGGATAGTGATGCTGCTGCAGACCTCCAGGAAATGCTGCAGGTGAGCACTGGCATCCTCATTGGCTTTCCCACAAAAGGGGCTAGCCTGCACCATGTTGATTGGCGGAGCCTTCAGCTCAAAAGCATGATCCCCCATTTCCACATCCGGACCCACAGTGATCTGGGCAGCAGACGGGGCGGAGTAGTCACGGATGGTACTGTCGGCCATGGCTTCTTTCGATTGGGGTGCTACGGGAATGGGTTGTTCTTCTTGGTTGGAGGATTCTCCAATGACTGGTTCGGTCTCTGATAAGAACACCTGAGGGATTATGACCGGAGAACGTACCCTCCTTCCTATGGTATTCGGGTTCTCGACATAGTTGGATGGTAATTGGAAACCAGTCATACACTACCCTGTTTCACATCACAGAGAAACAGAGCAAAAAGGGTAAACCTGCTAGATTACTAGAAATTAATCATGTTGCATTAAATGCATGGGTGATCAAATCTCTTTAACCATTGCTTTCCCCGGCAACAGTGCCAGAAATGCTTGTTGGTATTTCTTAGCATCACCACTTAGAGTAGTGATGGTACTAGAGATACTTCATCGTAAATCTAGACGTTACAGGTATTCTGCAAGCGCACAGAAGTACATTGTAGCATTTCACCCGGGAGTATTCCAGAGTATCGTTATTTGTTTATCCGCAGGGAAAGCATTTAGTTAAGAGAGAGTTGTCATTCCAATGTGATTGCTTACAACAACAATTAATATACCATTATCTAAACAGGGGTAAATGATATAGAAATGAATGGGTAATGCGACACACAGAAGTTTATTGCTCATCATTAAAGTAATCTTAATTAGTAACAGTACATTAGTAAAGATTACAAAGGGTTCAATAGCATTATACATATGGGACTTGGATATACTACAATACCCTATACAAGCTCACTCAATGATTATATGCAAGAGGACATATCGAGGTATCCAGTGGTTCCCTCATCAAGGGACGACAGTAGGACGTCTTTTCATAAAGGCCTAATACCCACTCCCGTACGTGGAGGATTACAAAGGACGGACAGGGCTGTCACCACCTGCCGCCTACCTCTACTAATCCGTGGGGCAGCGGTACCCTCAACAGTATTCCATATCCCAAACACCATGCTTGCGATATGTAATACAACTCTATCTATCACGTTAATAAATAGAGCAACCAAGAGGCACATTGAGCCAATGTCATAGCATACATTCACTCGAATAAGGTGCAAGACATAAGTAGTATACACTAAGTGGATAAGGTATAACTGAGGCATACAACATAAGTATGAAGGTATCTCCATTAAGCTCAGAGTACTACAAGTAAGTAAGAGAATACAAGAGCTGAACTCTAGAACTTATCAAGACTCCTCCGAAAGCCCTTCAGAAGATCTAACACTATGACTATCACTACTAAGACTAAGACTAAGCTTGTAGCAAAGCGAGCTCTTCTTCTGGTGTGTGTTGAGTACGGCGCCCTTTGCAGGTATTTATAGCATCACATAGGCGGTTGGAGCCGGCCAGAGGCGGTTGTGGCAGTTTGGAGGTGGGCCTAGGTCGGCCGATGTGCCAAGGTCGGCCGACCCTAGGATGCACAGTCTTCAGTGTTGCACGGCTCAGATGGACTCCTGATGGCGATTTACAGGTACGGGTCAAGGGGGGAATGAAACGGCCGCAGGCCCAAGTCGGTCGACCTAGCCAGGTCGACCGACCTGGTTCCGCCGCCTTTCGGCCCCACTCTTCTCTGGTAGACTGCCGTGTGGGTCTTTATGACGATTCCAGGTGGGTATACTCCGTTTGGGTGCAAATGAGTTGAGGTGTGGGCCCTTTCAATCCGTGGGAGTGACACGTGGCTCATCCTCACCCTTGACTTGAACCGACCATGATTCAACGTCCATGATCCTTCCCTTGTGTGCTTCTTGACCTGTGTGGAAAATGGGCTCGATTGGGGTTCAGGCCCGGTCGCCCGACCTAGCCAGGTTAGCCGACCTGGGTCTGTGCCCAGTTTCATCCATCTTTTGCATCGTAGTCCCTGTACTCAAATATATTCCAGATATGCATGGTATAGCATTATTTGAATACTAATATCTAAGTTATGCATGACCTTTGTTGGTTTTCTGAGCCTATTGACGGTCGGATTTTTCGTTGTAAGGACCGTCAACAGGGAGACGACTACGTCAAAGCCAACTACTTGCCGACTGCCCTGCAGGGATGAGCCCGAAGGTGGCTCATGAACCTGCCCAAGGCGAGCATCAAGTCATGGGCTCATCTTCGGGAGACATTTGAGGCCAATTTTCAAGGCACCTACAAATGCCCCGGACATTAAGGAGACCTACTCAACTGTGTGCAGAAGCTTGGGGAATCCCTCCGGGACTACATCCGCCGATTCGGTGACACCTATAACACCATCCCTAACATGGTGGATGATCGGGTAATTGTAGCCTTTAATCAGGGCTATAGGGACAAGCGGACGGCGGAAGAGCTTGCCAAAAAGAACCCGAAGACGGTGGCCGAACTCTACGGGATCCTTAAGGAGACCGCCAAGATGGCGGACGCCCAAGCCCGGGTCCAAGGGAAGCCCGAACAGAGTAAGCCGCCCGGGGAAGGTAAGAAGAAAGACAAACTTAAGAACAAGACATGCAAGATCGAGGGAGAAGAAGTCATGGCAGTGGACAGGAAACCCTCGTATCGGCGCCAAGGGTAACCTGATGACCTCCCGATGTACTGCCCAATTCACCGGTCGACAAGCATCACTTTGTGAACTTCACGGTGTACAAGAAACAAAAGCAGGAAGAGAAGAGCCAGCATCAAGGGGGTCCACGCGACCAGGCCGCTCAGCACTCTTGGCAAGCGAACTACATGGATTGTGACAATGAGCCACAACTCCCCAAAGACCTGGAGATCGCCACTATATTCGGTGGTTGCTCAACCCGAACCTCCAAATCCCAGCTGAAGCTGGTCGAGAGGCAGATAGCGAGCACCGAGCTCTACAAGCAGCAGTTGAGGTGGTTCGAAGTCCCGATCACCTTCGATCAAAGGGACCACCCTGACACGCTATACGATGGGCCACTACTACCACTGTGAATCAAGCCCTGGATCGGGTCACGAAGGTCGGGCGAACCCTGATCGACAGTGGGAGTGCCCTCAACCTATTGTTCGTCAATGCCTTTGATGAACTTGGGATCCCGAGGAGGTCATTGTTCCCCGTGGAGAAGCCCTTCTACGGGGATATACCGGGCATCCAAGCCCTTTCGTTGGGGAGGATCGATCTGCAGGTAACCCTCATGGAGGGGAAAAACATGATCAGAGTTCCTCACCTTCGAGGTGGCTGACATAACATTAGCCTACAGCTGCATCTTGGGCAGGCCATTCTTGAAGAAATTCATGGCGGTCGTCTACTTTGCCTACTCCATGATCAAGATCCCGGGGCCGTTAGGCCCGCTCACCGTCTGCGGAGATCGCAAGGGCGTGGTCCAGTGCAACATGAAAACCCTGGACATGATCAAGGGAGGAGAGTAGGAACCAGCCAAGGCTGCTGAACCTGTCGAGAAAAAGACCAAAAACCTACCGACCACGGCCGGGCAGGCTACAATCGCTGAAACTTCCTGGGCAGCCGAAGCCCGATCAAAGGCCAAGGCGAAGGAAGTGCCCGCGGAGGACAAAAAGACCGATAACGACGCCGCAGAAAAGCTAACCTTGGTGGACCAGACCCCGATCAAGGTGGCGCCACCTCAGGAAGCAAGCGAATCACCAGCTGACGCCTCACTGATCGTGCCGACGACGAAGCGTGCCGAGCCAGGCACGAAACCGGTGATCCTTGATGAGGCAGACCTGACCAAGACCACTCAGGTGGGCACTGGTCTGGGTGACAAATAGAAACTAGAGCTCATTACTTTCCTCCAGGTAAATGTAGACGTGTTCACTTGAGAACTGTCCGATATGCCCAGGATCCCTAGGGAGGTGATAGAGCACAAGCTTGGCATACGAAGTGGCATCCGACCAGTCAAGCAAATACAAAGAAGATATACCCCAGAGAAACAAGACGCCATTAACGAAGAAGTCAACCGACTACTCAAAGCCGGCTTTGTTCGAGAAGTCCCCTTTTTCGGAGTGGTTGGCAAACCCAGTCATGGTGAAGAAGCCCAACGGAATGTGGCGGATGTGTGTGGATTACACCAATATGAATAAAGCATGCCCAAAGGATGAGTATCCGTTGCCTAGGATAGATCAAATTGTAGATTCAACCTAAGGATGCGAGCTGCTTTGTTTTATAGATGCCTATTTGGGGTATCACCAAATCAGCATGTGCATTGACGATAAGGAGAAAACTGCATTTGTAATTCTCTTCGGTGTTTATTGTTATATAAAGATGCCTTTTGGTCTGAACAATGTAGGTTACACTTATCAAAAATGTGTTCACATTGTTCTCGAAGGCCAAATCGGCCGTAATGTGGAAGCATACATAGATGATATCATCGTGAAAAGTAAGTTAAAAGGCAACCTAATTGCCGATTTAACCGAAACATTCGACAACTTGCGCAAAAATAGGATGATGCTTAAGCCCGCCAAATGCACCTTCGGTGTATCATCGGGTAAGCTCCTCGGTTATCTTGTTTCACAGCGAGGTATAGAGGCAAATCCACACAAGATCAAGGCAATCAACGACATGAAGTCTCCACGTAGCTGCCACGAGGTCCAAAAGCTAGCAGGAATGATGGCATCCCTGAGTCGATTCGTATCCAAATCAGGCGAACGAGATATGCCATTTTATAAACTATTGCGTAAAACTGATCGCTTTGAATGGTCGGCAGAGGTAGAAGAGACATTCTAGGCATTCAAACAATACCTGCAGAAAATGCCCATGTTGGTCCTGCCACAACCCAAAGAAGAGATGCTGTTATGCATAGCAGCAACACCGACGGTTGTTAGCACTGTTCTGGTGGTCGAAAGACCCACAGAAAAGTCAACAACACAACACCTCATTTACTTTGTGAGCGAGGTGTTGCACGATACAAAGACAAGGTACCCTCAGATTCTGAAATTACTATATGTAGTGCTAATGACTTCCAGGAAACTCAAGCATTATTTTCTGAGCCACAAGATAAAGGTTGTGTCGACCTACCCCCTAGGCACCATTTTACATAATTGGGATGCTGTGGGTAGGATCGCACAATGGTCTGTGGAACTGGGGGCTTACGACGTTGAATTCATACCCAGAACTGCCATCAAGTCGCAGGCTCTGGCAGATTTCATCGCAGAGTGGACTAATTGTTGATGGTCCTTAGACGCGCCAATTGTGAACCGCAAGCGCACGGATCATCGTAGCTCTTCCCTTAGAGTATTCCCCCAAGGTTTATCAATCCGTGGATCGACAAAGAACTACCTAGGGTTTTCTACCTAGCTAAACGAATCTAATCCTAGCATGAAGCATAGATTGCATATAAGGGTATGTGTGAAGTTGATGAATGTAATGAATGGATCACAACCTCGCGGCATGAGGTAACATGACCAAAGGTAGCACAAGCCTACCGTCTTCTAGTTGCAACTCCGGCCAAAACGATAATCAATCTAATCTTGTACAAAGGTAAAGAGTCATCTCTAAGAACTTTCTCATGGGCGCCCTTGAGAGGTGTGCGTCAACGCCTATGGTTTACCAAAGCTTTACCTCAAATGCCCACCAAGTGCATTTTACTTGAAGCTCCTCCTCCTTGGTGGCCGCGCAACAACTCCCGTGGTACTCGCCGTCGATCTTACTCAACATTACGCAATCGTTCGACCTTTTCCCTCCCGCATGCTGTCACCACACGAGGATAATCATGCCGACTTCCTACACACTGCTAAAATGTATCCACAGGGCATAGACTAATCGTCATGATTAGATCTATTCCTACTAAGAACATTTGCTATCTAGACATATGAGAGAGAGAGCATGCATCTAAGAAGATCAAAGTAAACAAGACAAGTAGATTGATATCACCATCGAATGTACATACGCCTTGATGAGTTCAAGGCATGGCTCCGGAACTCCGCCATGGCTTCACCACGCAAGGCCAACCATGGCAGCTAGGGCATGGCCTAAGACATCTCCTAGGCAACCTCGAGGACTTGCGGCCTTCGGTGTGTGTCCCTCTTCACGCCGACTTGTGGTGGATAGATCTGAATCTCCTCTTCTTGAAGGCGCCTAGGGGGTTGTATTTATACCCTAGAGGAGCCTCGGGGTGTGCTCCACCTTCCCTTTCACGAGATCCTTGCTTGGGAGTTAAGCAAACTTGGTTTCCATATGATTTGACTCACCCAGATTTTCCTAATTCGCAGCCCTGCCTTCCTGGCATCATATCTTCCTCGTCCGAACTCCAAATGGGGCAAACTCGATTCTAAATTGTGTAGCACAAAATTATCTCCAAATTTGGTATTTATGAGTTTCCTTGGAAATTAAGTAAAATCCCCAAAACAGCACCGAAATATAATCTGACTGATTCTGGACATCTCTGCGCAGCATGCATTTCGGGGGCCATATCTCCTAGCTCCATATCCAAAATTATGCTTTCTATATGTCCAAATTGAAGATCTCGACGATGGCTACAATTTTGGTATTCAACATATTGTCATTAGAGGTCATTTAGATCTCCAAATTAGCACCAAAATATCATGTTGTCCTGGACTACGCGAATATCTCTGTGATTACCTTGATCTCATGGATAACTTTCTAAATCTTCAATTCCTTAATGCTTAAGTCTCTCATACCTAAGGTTCATTAAATGTGGACACCTAGGACCATGAGTTGGGCTATGAAAGCCCATATGGTCCATTGGTTGGGCTCCCTCCGCTAGGCTCGATTCCTTTGGGCTCGTAGTTAGTTTTGGGCCTTGAATATAAATGCCCCAAATTGGTCCATTTTCCTGCAAAAATACAATATGCTCCAAAACACAACATACATATGAAAACGGGGTTATTTCAAGTGCCAAGTGGCAGGTTAGTATATGAATTAGTCCAAAACCACCACCTAAATAGCACTAAAAGTGTACGTGCTTAAACCTTGCTCATCCTCGAGTAAGTCTAGGATCTTTGCTTAGCTAGAAAATTAGCATTGCCCTTTAATGTCTTCCCTGCACTTAGTTATACACAACAAGACACATTGCTCTCAAGTGTTTAGTATTTAAAGTTCAAGTTGTGACCGGCTACTTTTCATTATGGAAGATAGACTTGCAATAAAGAACAAGCCACAATAATAAATAAATGCAATGCTCTTAAACTTAAGCGAACTTTAGACCTTTACCTTGTTCCAACAAGAAAAGTTTTCAAAAAGATGCACATCCAACATAAGTGAGATTCTCTTGCAAAAGTTCATGGAACACTCATCTCATCAAGTCGCTCAAGCCTATACTAGATTATTTTCAACCTATTCTACTCATATATGAAAGTGGAAGGCTTATGTGGAGCTTGGTAGGTAAAAACAATCCTGAGCAAAATATTATATATGAAATATTGTCAAACTAAGAGAGATAGGTGGACATGGAGAATAAATGTTGGAAAGAGAGGGGGATGGAACACACACATTTAGATAGGTGGACATGTGCACATGGCAAGTGGATGATCCCAAGACACAAATGAAGTTCTCGTTATCGGATTGCACATGGTTGGAAAATTGAGTATGGAATTGTCTTCAAACCACTTGGAATTTGATGAAGCTAAGAGAACTAAGGAGCATTATTTCTCTTTTGTTTCTTTCTTTCTTTCTTTCATTTTTTCTTTCATCTTTGTTTCTTTTCTTTCATCTTTTTTCCTAGGGTGATCTAGAGGATGCTGAAGTAAGTACACAAAGTCCATCTTGATCTTCTAGAAAAGCACTTGAATCTTCAGGGAGTTTCTTCGATGCCTCCCAAATTGATGTTCTCTAAATTAAGCTCTCGATTCTTGTGGATTTTCGTCGAGAAAATGATCCATACTAAATTATGGGTTGTGGTCAAGGAGGTAATCACAAAAAGATATTTGGGTTTAGGGTGGATATCCAGTGAAGTTTGTGAAGTTTCTGGTGTAGAAACTTAGAATGCATGGATAGAAAGGCTAGCAAAAAGAGGGTATGCAAAAATGTAATGGCCAGCTGCTTAGTCTCGAACCATAGAAATCTATCTTAATCCAAGGTTTCATCATGAAAGATCATGTATATGTAAAGGCTTTGGTAGGTAGAACTTTGCAAGAGATTCACGAATGTAGATAGCATAAGACTCAAGTTTTAAATAAAATAATACAAGGTGTAAGGTCATCGGTTAACTTAAATCAAAGAGCAACATAAGGAATATGTGGGTCTAGAATTTAGTCATTTAACCTCCACAAATAAAAGAGCCGGTATTTAGTCAATTTAAGATCATTTAATAGAGAGCAAATGGTCAAGTCATATACAACATGGTGTAAGTAGAACAAAGTGGCAAGTTTCATCACTTTTCCATAAGCAAAGCATTCAAAATGTTGCATCGTGATGAGCACAAAGTGATGGCGATTCATTTATTGAAAACAAAAACAAAACTAGGTTATCCTCCTAGCAGCCATGTTATTAACAAGAGATATCGATATACAAAGGTTTCTAACCTATGGTCGATGGCATACTTATATACAAGCAATAAGAAGTAGATGAACAAAGGGAAGGTTGAGGAAGAGTTAGCGTCCTTTTCGATGCTTGCAATGAAGTGTAGCGCGGCTTCCCCATACTTAAGCATTATGCTTAGCATGGAAGAAGAATCTTGAGCATCTTATGACAACCGTGATCATTGTACTCCATATGGCCTTTTCCTTTTCGTCCAACAAGTCCTCCCCCATGCTTAGCATGTTGCTAAGCGTGAAAAAAGATGGTGAACCGTCATGTGATTCTTGAAGTCCTTCCGCCACATATTTGGAGATTATTTTTATGCTTCTTCACCTTTATTACAATAATTTTCCTTCAACCCGTTCCCATTGTCACTAAGTTTTGGTCCCAATTGTTCCTCGTATCATTATCACCTCCTTGCTTGATGTCTTCATTGCTGCTTCATCTTCCATGAATTTTTCTTCTACTTCCAAAATAGAACATGTACTAACCATTGCTCCATTGAAAAGTGCACAAATTTCTCTTTCCAACGAGTCAACATTTGCCCAAATCGGATTCCAAACAAGTTATGCATATTTTATTCCAGCACTGCAATCTGTCTCGAGCTGATTTCAGAACGCGCAGGATCTACTGTTTTTGTCATATCTCCTTGTATGGGTCTTCAAATTCATTGATCTCAGATGCGTTGGAACGAGAATTTGATGGAGTCTCTGAATATACACTTTTCTTTTTGTACATCTCTAAACATGTGTAGATTTTTGATGAAAATAGCAGCGTCCCTTTAAATCTTAGGAGATGATTACGATCTTGGTTACAACTTTGATCATGAATTCATGGGATTCCTTCGTCATACCTGCAAAACAATTGAAATGCACAAACTACCCCCGGGGTGACAGTCGGGAGTAATAGCAAATGCCAACAACCAATGACATCCCTAAGACCTTAACTTGTGGCATAATTAACCTAGTAAAAGAGAAAAAATAAAAACCTAATGGGTGTACAAAGTGAGTATACAAATGAGAGGAAAGCATAAAAACAAAGACAATGTTTACACCTAGTTCTAAACACCATGTTTACAACTAAGTTGTCGAATTTCTCCATAGTCATAAAGATCTATTAACCAAGGTTAAAACACCATGTCTATCCCAAGGTCAATATTTCTTTATAGCACATGAAAAATAAGGCGCATCGCAAAGCTTATAAACCAACCAATGCAATGTAAATGCTAACAAGGCCCTCAAAACTAAATGATGATGGTTTGCAATCATGTCTAAGCACCATGTTTACACAAGATTGCAAATGGAAAATGCCACTAGTGAAGCATTATCATGGATATGAAAGCATTCATCATGACGTTTCGTGAAAGAGCCAAGCTAACAAATGCATGATGGTATGATTGAATGAATAGGTGGGTTTAACAAAAAATTAGATCAAAACAAAGAATGCTATGCAATACAAGAGTGAAGACGACATGGCATGAAGTGCAAAATGAGGTGGATGACATGATAAGGTGGTCTAAAAACAAAAACAAAGTTAGCCTAGATTAACTAGCCACAAGTTTAGAATCAAAGGGTGGTGCCATACTTCATAAATCTCTCTAAGTGGACTCAAAGAAAAAGACTCTAAACACTAATAGCAATAGGCACACAAAAAGGGTCTACAAGTTTTCCAAGATCAAATAACAAAGTGCTCTCTTAATAACATTTAGATCATACAACATAAAGTTGTGGCATTTATTAGAGTAATGGTACAATGTTACTTGATGATTCGATTAAAGAGCACAATATAGACCGTCATCTTATATAGATAATAAGTAAAAGGATCGGGTTGCCTCCCGCAAAGCGCTTCATTTAAAGTCATAGAGCTAGACTTCTCACCTCGATTATCTTCATGCGAAGCCATGGTCTTTTGTGCGAGAATCCAAAATGTCCGTACAGCTTGATGTCTCCCTTGTAATCCATCATGGTTTGCTTTAAACATCTTCATGTATTGGATGTCACCGGCTTCTGTCTTCATATGCCAATGTTCTTGAGAGGCTTTCTTTTGTTCTAAGCTTCTGAAATTGATCATGTATGCTTGATGAAAGCATTGCCCAAGCTCCTCTTCATTGTTGTCATCGTTATCTCCTCTACCTTGTTCTCATCACGTTGCTCCTACCTATTCTACGTGAATTTCCCCTGTGTCCAGAATAGAACATATACCAAAATATAGCTTTATTGACAAGTTTATGAAATTTTCTTTCCAACGAGTGGTCATTCATCTTAAACGGAGTTCGAATGAGAGAGTTATGCCCATTTAACTTTTAGCGCTGCCTGCTGTCCAGAAAATTTTAGAATGCACGACCTTCGATGTTTTGATCATAATTGCTTGTAAGAATCTCCGATTGACTTGATTCTTGATTCATTGGAACCGTAACTTCATGGGGCTTTCAAATATCAAAAAATATTCTATTGTCCTTGTCAGAGATTGCGCAGAATTTTGACGCAAATAGTACCTTCTTGTCAATTGATCCTGAGATGTTTATGATCTTGGCCTTATGGTCTTTGGAGCATCACGTCGTGCATCCTTAGGCTTCAAGGTCATCACCATTGATTCACCAGCAAGTGGAATTCTAATGATGTATCTTTTCCATAGTTCTTGCTTTACCCAAGGTGCCGGGATCATGGGTGGCTCTTGTGCTTTGTGTCGATGATCTGAGCGGTTTTCTTCGTTTGGTAGCATCACTCAACTAGAAGCTTCTTGAGTATCCTACTGAAGATGGCATCATGGTTCTTCTAATCTTGTTGCCTCCAGTCTTGATCAACTTTAAATCATCATCTTTTGTGCTCAAGGCCCTCCAATCTTCCCTTGACATCATCATCACCTTCTCGGTTGTTTGCTGCTGCCTCTTCTTTGTTGAATTGATCTTCGTCCAGTGTAGAACATATATCAAACTTCTACTCTATTGTAATGTGCATCAAATTCCCTTTCCAACGAGTGCTCATTCACCCCAAACAGACTCCGGATGAAACAGTTATGCTTGTTTTACTCCGGCACTACGTTCTGTCCCGAATAGATTTCAGAATGCGTAGTGTTAAAAGATTTACCATAACTCCTTGCACCGATCTTCAAAATTTGCAATTCTTGATGTGTTGGAAAGAATACTTGATGAAGCTTCATATTTTCTAATTTTCCTCAATGGTACCTCTTTGATCATGGGTGAAAAACTGGTCTCAACAGCAACCTTCTAGAGATGTTGATGATTGTTGGGGATTTGGCCAGCCGACAAACGCCTTCTACTTGTTTTGCTTCATCTCATGCGTGAGGGAGACAATGAACCAAGGAAATTGAGCCAGATTAGCTTAATTTACTTTACATATCTCTACTTTGGCTTTGGTGATCACACCTCGCCGTATACAAAAGCCAATCGGCTTCGGTGATCACACCTCGCCGTATACAGAAGCCAATCGGTTTCGGTGATCACATCACGCCGTATACAGAAGCCAATCGGCTTCGGTGATCACACCTCGCCGTATACAAAAGCCAATCGGCTTCGGTGATCACACCTCGCAGTATACAGAAGCCAATCGGTTTTGGTGATCACATCTCGCCGTATACAGAAGCCAATCGGCTTCGGTGATCACATCTCGCCGTATACAGAAGCCAATCGGCTTCGGTGATCGTGCAGCAGAATGCCGAAATGGTGTTATCAGAATCAAGTTAGAAGCCAATTTGATGAAGTATTGATACTGTTGAATGCCAAGAGCTATGAATGAGTTAATGCCAAGCTTCGGTTCGCTCTATACTGCAGGTCTTTGGAGGAGACATCGGCTTTCTGGGCGCTGGGAAACGGCTTAGGGTCATCTCGACTCAGAGGAAGCCAAATCCAGGAGCTACAAAGCCCTTGGAAGCAAAGGAAGCCGACATGGACCGAGTCAAAGGAGACCAAGTCCAAGCCAAGTAAAACACGGAATCACAAGTCTACGCATTCACATTGGGAAGAGTAAATGTACCAAAATGTCCATAGGTTATTTGTATTGTGTAATCTAGAGGATGATGCCTGATCTCAGGGGCAAAATGGGAATGTAAAGACCCTTGGTCTCCCTATAAAAGGGGACCCCTCCCCTTCATGTAAAGGTTGTTGATTCCAGGATACTGTAGATAAGTAATTTATTGTTGCTTGTCTCAGTTGTCCCGTTTCAGCTGTTGTTTGGGACCATTGGCTTCGGCTACTATCCCAACAACTGGCGCCCACCATTTGTGCAGTGCACGAACAAAACCCACGATAACCACCATGCCACCAAAAAAGCCAACCAAACCAACCACCACCGTGTCAAATGCAACCCTCAGCATCGAAGCTGCCCCCCGACCCACAATTCCACCAACAAACCCACCACCAATAACCGAAGCCGTTCTCGACGATCAAGAGACCGATGAAGAAACTCTTACCACCGAGGAGAGAATGCACCGACTCGAAGAAAGGCTTCGTCTTCGACGCCTCGAGCAGCAGAGAGAGCTGGATGCGGCACAGCTCGAACTAGAGCAACAAATGCAAGAAGAGGAAGAGGAGCAGCAGCACCAATTGCTGCAAGTCAAAAAGCAGCTCGAGGAGCTGAGGCAAGCGAAGCAAAGGAGGCTGAACAACACAAGCTCCAGATTTGAAAAGCTGCATCAAGAGCTCGAGAAAGCCAAAAAGCAAGTCGCTGAGCTCCAAGCAGAGCTCAATGAGCCAAACATCACCATCAACCCACCAAACCACAACTCTTCATCCCAAACTGGCTTCCAAACACTCCACACACACCCCATCAACCATACTTGCCCACTCTCAGAAAGCCTACAACTGGCAAGATGGCCACCCTCCTATAAACCCATCTCTCTACCAAGATACAACGGCCTCACCGACCCAAAGCAATTCCTAATGAGCTATGAAGTTGCAATAGCTTCGGTAGGGGGAGATGATGTTGTCCTAGCAAAATCCTTCATCATTGTCTGCGATGGCACAACAATGAACTGGTACACGAAGCTGCCTGGATTATCAATCAACAGCTGGTATGATCTGAAGAGGGAGCTTATCAAAAATTTTGGCATCATGGGAGACCAATCACTCTCATATGCCGAACTCACACTACACCAGCAGCCGAAGGAGCCACTAGAGGACTACTTCCGCAGATTCGTCACTCTACGTGCTCAAGCCCCACATATCCCTGATGAAGCAGCAAAATTCGCAGCAATACAAGGGCTTCGCCCAGGATTGTTTGCACAGCATATCGCAAGAGAGACACCAGCTACTCTGGCAGACCTGTATGAGGAGTTCAAAAAATATTCTCGCTCTGACAATGACAACCGAATGAGATTGGCAAGAGAAGCCATCATGAGAAACCAATATGAGTCACAAGCCAAAACCCATCACCACAGCCACAACTACCAAAACTACTCCCACCAAACAATCATGAAGGTGGACAATCCGCCTCCTTCCTATGAAACCAAACCACCGTACCCAGAAAGCCAATACCACAACCTAGAGAAATGAGCCCACTCAGAGGGGTGGAAAAGCCGGCAGAGGCCGAGGAAGAGGAAGAGGTCCAGCGGGACCTGAGCTGTTTTGCCAATACCACGGCAAAAATCATACCCATGGCACAGAACAGTGTAGAGATATCAAGAAAACAATAGAAAACCTAAGAGCAGAGAAGATTCAAGAAACCCAAACGAAGCCAATATCGGCTTCGCAACCAAATACCCAAAACCCTTCCCAAGCTATTCAACCATACTGCCTAGTATATCCTTCGCTAAACTCAAACACTGTGCATCCATCAACAGCGATGGCAACCCAATATTTGCCTTCGCCACAAACCTTTCAGCACTATTACCCACAAGCCATATATCCTCACTTATACCCTCAAACCTCCCAGCAAGCGGCTTCGCAAAACATAAAGGTTGAGGAGCTGCCACCACCACCACTCTCACAGCAAAAAGCCAATCAGAAAGAAGCTCCAAGTCCACTCCCAAGCTATGGACACATCATGCCCATTTCTGGAGGATCATCGCTTGCTTTTGAGAACAAAAAGCAAAGGAAAAGCTATTTTCGCCAAGTTAATAACATCTCTGTTGATGGCCCGTACAAGAAGTCGGAATGGTCTCATATGCCCATCACTTTCACTAAGGAAGATCTCAAGCTCCACAACTACCCACACAACGATGCTATGTCGATCGAAGCCAATATTGCTGGCTGGACAATTGGAAAGGTGCTCGTGGACACAGGAAGCTCTGCTGACATCATCCTAGCAAGAACATTGAGAAACATGACCAATATCAACCCAGACAACCTGGAGCCATCAGACACTCCGTTGGTCGGCTTTGGGGGGAAGCGAACCCAAACACTCGAGAAAATTTCACTGCAAGTATCCTTCGGTGACACATCCAATGCAAGAACAGAATACATCACCTTTGATGTAGTGGACTTGGTCTTTGATTACAATGTCATCTTCGGAAGAGGAGTCATAAATGCTTTTGATATCATCATAAGGCAGTCATTCCTATGTATGAAAATGCCAGCTCTCAAAGGAGTTATAACCGTATATGGCGACCAGAGGGAAGCCAGAAACATCGAAAAAGCCAAAGCACCTGGTCAGCGAAATGTGCATTTGCTTGAAGAAAAAGATCCATATTACCCAGAAGAAAAGCCAAACATCGAGAAAGATAGCAGGAAGATGCAGAAAGCCGCAGAGACGAAGCAGGTGCAGGTGCAGCCCGATGTCTTTGACAGAGAAGTGATCATTGGCTCAGATCTAGAGCCGGACGAAGAAGATAGGCTCATCGAATTCCTCAGAAATAACAAAGATGTGTTTGCTTGGTCAAGCAAAGATCTACCAGGTGTTGACAGAAGCATAGTTGAGCATAAGCTGGCAATCAGTCCTGATATGAAGCCAAAAAAGCAAAAGTTGAGAAAGATGTTCGAAGAGAAAGCTGATGCAGTAAAAGCCGAAGTGCAAAGGCTGCTGGACGCCAATGTCATACGTGAAGTCAAATATCCAACATGGCTAGCAAACACTGTACCAGTTCAGAAGAAGAATGGAAATGGCGAATGTGTATTGATTTCACAGACCTCAATAAAGCTTGCCCAAAAGATGATTTCCCACTACCAAGAATTGACAAGATTGTTGATCAAGCAGCAGCAAGTGAAATGATATCCCTCTTAGATTGCTTTTCTGGCTGTCACCAAATCTGGATGAAAAAGGAGGATGAGGAGAAAACCAGCTTTATCACACCAGTTGGCACCTTTTGCTTCGTCAGGATGCCTGAGGGGCTTCGGAATGCAGGAAGCAGTTTCTGCCGAATGTCAAGCACAGTGTTCAAGGATGAATTGTTCAAAACTATATTGGCATATGTTGATGACATCTTGGTCAAAAGTGCCAAAAGGCAAGATCATGTATTAGATCTAGCAACCGCCTTCGCTCGCATGAGACAGGCCGGTCTCAAGCTAAATCCAGAAAAGTGTGTATTTGGAGTGACAAAAGGCAAAATACTTGGTTGTCTAGTTTCAGCTCACGAGATAGAAGCCAATCCAGATAAGATAAATGCAATCCTTGACATGGAAGAGCCAAAGTGCATGGGAGACGTGCAGAAGCTGTCAGGCAGAATTGCCGCACTCAACAGATTCATTGCAAAAGCAGCAGAGCGAAGCTTACCATTCTTTGCAACACTCAGAAATGCAGCTAAGTTCCAATGGGGGCCAGAGCAGTCAAAAGCATTCCACGAGCTGAGGCAATACTTGATGCAACTCACGAAGCTAACAGTACCAAACCCAAAAACACCACTCCTACTGTACATTGCAGCATCACAATCAGCAGTTAGTGTAGCGCTCATCACAGAAAAGCTGGTAGATGGCAGAAGCATTCAGCAGCCAGTCTACTATGTATCCGAAGCTTTGAATGCGTCGAAGCTGTTTTATACAGAGATTGAGAAGATGATCTATGCAGTGATAATGGCTTCCAGAAAGCTGAGACACTATTTCGAGGGCCATCACATCAAAGTCCTCACGGATCAGCCACTCAAGGAGCTTTTGAACAACAAAGAAGCTTCGGTGAGAATTCGCAAGTGGGCAGCGGAGCTTTCAGAGTACGTCGTGGATTTTGAAAGGAGAACATCAATTAAATCACAAGTCCTAGCTGACTTTATCGCAGAGTGGACATCGCCTTCGCCACAAAATGCTGTTAGAGAGGAAAATTGGTTGATACATTGTGATGGTGCTTGGAGGGACAAAGGAGCCGGCATCGCGGCAATTGTGCAATCGCCTTCGGGCGTGAAAATGAGATATGCAGCAAATTTAGAGTTTTGCAAATGTAGCGACAGAAGCACAAACAACGTTGCTGAATACGAAGCTGTGTTACTTGGGCTCAGAAAAGCCAGGGCTTTAGGAGCTCAGAGATTTACTGTCAAAACAGATTCTAAGGTGGTGGCAGATCACATCGAAAAAGAGAGCATAGCGAAGCAACCAGAACTCATCAAATATTTGTCCACTGTACGCTCAATGGAGAAAAAATTCAAAGGTTTCACTGTGGAGTACATTCCAAGAGCAAAAAATGATGAGGCAGATGCTCTGGCTAAGGCAGCTGCAAAGGGGGACAAGCTTCCACCTGATGTGTTCTTTCAAACATTAACGTCACCATCAATAAAGGATTCAGATGACCCACCGAAGCTGATCAATGCAATAAGCTCCGAGGATTGGCGATCCCCAATAATAGCTTTCCTTCGGGGATACTATGAGCCAATTGACGAAGATGACCTAAAAGCTATGCAACAAAGAGCAAGATGCTATCAGATGATAGATGATGTCCTGTACAAGAAAGGAGTTGTAGCTCCTTGGCTTCGTTGCATCTCTCACAACGAAGGAAAAGAACTGATCCAAGAGATACACAGCGGCTTATGCGGGGCACACTTTGGGGCAAGAGCTTTAGTGGGCAAGGCGATGAGGCAAGGATTCTACTAGCCTGCAATCATCATGGATGCAACAAACACGGTCAAGACGTGTGATCAGTGTCAAAAGTGTGCAGCGAACAGAAAATCTCCTTCGGAGCAATCACAGCTGATAACTCCAACATGGCCTTTGCAAAGATGGGGCATTGATCTAGTTGGCCCGCTCCAACGGCTCAAGGAAATCTCAAATACGCCATAGTAGCAGTTGAGTATTTCACCAAGTGGATCGAAGCCAGACCTTTGGCCAACATCACAGCAAAAACAGTTATCAAATTCTTCTGGCAGCAAATTGTGTGCCGATTCGGAGTACCAAGGGAAATAACAGTGGACAATGGGAAGCAGTTTGACTGTGACGAATTCAGGCAATACTGCTTGTCAATTGGAACAAAAGCTAAATTCACTTCGGTATATCATCCGCAAACAAATGGAGCAGTTGAAAGAGCCAATGGCTTAATCTTTACAGCCATCCGAAAGTGCCTCGCAAATTGTAAGAAAAAAGGCAAGTGGGTAGAAGAGATGCCGAAGGTAATCTGGGCTCATAACACCACCACATCAAGGGCAACATAGTTTACTCCATTCAAACTGCTTTATGGTGAAGAAGCAGTATGCCCAGAGGAAATACTGCACAAAGGGCTTCGCACCCAACAAGAAGCTCCCAAAGAGAGCGAAGCCGTTGACAAGGATCTCGTTGAGATATACAGGCTCCAGGCAGCAAAAACATTTCCAAGTATCAAGCTGAGACAAGAAAGTGGCGAGACAAAAAGGTAATCAGAAAAGATATCAAGGCAGGGGACTGGGTCCTAAGGAAAAATCCAAGCATGCCCGCTGGAAAGCTACAACAGAAATGGGAAGGCCCATTTCTGGTCATCAGAAGCACAGGCCTGGCTCATTTCGCTTAGGCGACGACGAAGGCAACGAGCTGCCGCATTCATGGAATGCAGACAGCTTACGCAAATGTTACTTATGAAAAAGATGTAAAATGGCTTCGTAATCTATAAACGAAGTCATTGAGTAGAATAGCATTTTTACTTTCTTTCAAAAAAGCCCGTACTCTTTTCCTCACAAGGGGACCCTGACCAAGGGGTGAGGTTTTTAACGAGGCGGTGCTTACTGTAACTCGTCAAATCATATATGAACGAGGTATTCCCCAAAAAAGCAGCATCGAAAGCGATTGGCTTCGACCAAGTCGCCTATATTCGACAATTCACAAAAAACCGAATTGACCTTACCAAGAGTAAGGCCAATTCAGATCTAATCAAAAGCTTACTCCAAAGAGGAGCAAAGGGGCTTCGGTCCAGAAACGCTTACTCTAAAAAACAGAGTAAAAGGGGCTCTGACCCAAACAATTGTTATAAATCGAAAACAGCTTCGGCTATAAAGGCTTCAGCAGCTTCGTCTAGTTGCGCCCTAAAAAGCCTATAGGGGCTTCGGCAACTTGTTAGAACACACAAGAACAGCATCGAAAGCGATTGGCTTCGACCAAGTAGCTGATATTCGATAACTCAGATAGAACTGAATTAGCCCTACCGAGAGTAAGGCCAATCCAGATCTAAGAAAAGCCCACTCTAGAACATAGCGAATGGGGCTTCTGTCCAAAAGCGCTTACTCCAAACAGATCAAAGGGGACTTTGGCCAAAACATATATTTTAAATTAAAATCATCTTCGACTATCAGTATTTTAAAAGCGATTAAAATAAAAGGGGCTTCGGTAAACCACGCAAAGTATATCTCAGCACAAAGCTCAAAGGAGTCAAGCCGGCTCCGAACCAAAAGTGCAAACCACTTGAACGAATAAAACCCCGCTTTGGGGGGAGGAGGCGTTTCTCTCGCAACGAAGCCAAATCGAGCTTACATTCATTCAAGTGTTTCGAATCAAAACAACGACCAAGTGAAATACAGTGTGTGCTACAAAGAGATGACTCAGAACATCTCAAAAACATATCCGTCAAAAAGCTGGCCAGATCTCCTAAATCTGGGAGCATTATACACATAAGCAAAATCCCTATCATTATCTAAATCTTCTGGCTCCACCTTAACTGGAAGCAACGAGCAGCTTCGGCATTTCTTGCACGAGCGAGTTCGACACGAGGAGAACATCGAACGATGAAGGAGTTAAAAAACTCAAACACATCGAATTCGCAATGACTAAAGAACTCATGGCAAAATTCCAAAAAATCGTCGATTCTTTGACTTGGACATAACTTCCGATATTGTTCCCATGCGAAGCCAGACACACACAAGGGGCCATCGCGCATAGTGATCGGCATGGGTTCAAGAACACCTCCCTCATCAGGGATCTGAGTATATACAAATTTACAAAGTTTTAACATCCCTCAACAAAAGAATTGAAGTCATCAGCTCTATTGAAGCTAAACCTTCAGATCAGCATCAGAGGCTCCGGCTTCAGCACCATCATGACCAGCTTCGGCACCAACTCTTGAAGTAGAGGCCCCAGCAGTGGCGGCGGCAACAGCAGCTTCGGCTTCGGCTTTCTGTCGCTGCTCGAGAGCGAGCTCCTCCTTATACTGAAATTAAACAAAACAATCAATACTGAAAGCAAAGTTAACAGGACATGTCTAAAGCCAAAATAAAAAGCCAAAATGATAAAAGAAGCCAACCTTAACCAGACGATCATATGCAGTGCACCGAGCACAATCCCTCCCTGTCTCCGACCAAAACTTCCGCAGAAAGAGGCCGCGAGTTGCCAAAACAGCCTCGTTGAAAAGATCTTTCCTATCAGGATTCAGAGCCGAAGGAAACTGAAAGTCTTTCCTTAAAAAGCCTTTGTAATGAGACCATCCGTCATCAGCCAGCATCTTAAAGGCGTTAGTGATGCATGTCCAGGCGGCATAATCACCCACTCTGGACAAGACGTCGGGTAAGCATTTGAACTCATCATCAAGCCAGTCAAAAAGCTTCCCAACGCTAAAATCATCAGAGGGGAAGGGCAGCGGCTCGGCTCCATATTGTCTCAGAGCAGCTTCGTATTCAGCGTAAACGCCCAAGCTGCGACTGAGCAATTCAGAATCTAAATTTTCCTTGTCAGCCTTAAGCTGCCCCACTTGAGCCTTGAGCTGACTGGCTTCGGAAATAAGAGAGTTCTTTAGGTCATCAGCAACCAGAAGCTCCCTCTTGTACTTTTCGGCATCCGACGTTGCTTTCTCTTTATCAGCTTCGAGAGATTTGACTTGATTCTTCAGGTCATGCTCTAAAGTGGCAGCATCAATTACCTTGCCCCGAAGCCCCTCAATTGTCTGAGCGTTAAGTGCACGCATAGATTCAAGCGAAGCAACCTGGCGTTTGAGCGAAGCAACTTCTGACGAGGCAGACTCACGCTCAAGACGAAGCTGCTCTTTCTCATCGTTCAAGGATGTCTTAAGCAGTAGAAAGCCTTCGCGCTCCTTCCTTAGAGCCTCAAGCTCCGCCCGCTCGTTCTCAACATCGTTGAGACGAAGCGGAAGGCGAGCGAAAAGCTCCTGCATGGACATTATAGACTAAAACAAGAAAAGCATAAGTATCAAAAAGCCGGACAACAAACTCAAAAATGAAGGAAAAGGAACAGACCTGGATGCCGCCACTAAGGCTGGAAATGGAAAGCGTGTCCAAATCCAAGGATTTGACACGAGTCTCAAGCTCTGAAAGAGCGAAACCAATGTTTAGACAAAAAAGCTAAAATCAATCAGCTTTGGGTGAGCAGTTAAAAATTACCAACC
Source organism: Alloteropsis semialata (assembly GCA_004135705.1). NCBI lineage: Eukaryota > Viridiplantae > Streptophyta > Magnoliopsida > Poales > Poaceae > Alloteropsis > Alloteropsis semialata. The sequence goes on from CM014275.1 coordinate 28,763,365, forward strand.
ATTTGGAACGATAACCGGAATATCGTTTGGAGGACAAAAGCTGCCTTGACGAAGCCGATCTGTAAAGGGTCCATACCCAGCATAACTTGTTTCTGAAGCAAAATAGTCAACAAATCAAAAGAGATCATTTCAGCTAAAAACGCAAATATAACTGCTTCGCGAAACACACCTTTTGATTCAGGAGCTGGCCTCTCAGGGGCTGGTTCAACGTCCTTAGCAGGGGCAGATTGCCCGGCGATAGCCGAAGGAACCAACTTAACCGGCTCAGTGGTGCGTGGAACCAAATCGCCAGAGCCTTGTCCAGTCTCAAGAGTAAGAGCCATCTGCATAGGCCCTTCAATGTTAGCAGAAGCCAACTGCATTGGCTCACTGCTATCTGCAACTGTCCGCGGCGGCTCTTCAACATTAGCCGAAGCCGACTGCACAAGTCCCTCAGAAATCTGAAGGGACTTGGCCGCAGCACCAGCCAGTAAATCCAAGGACGATGGCTGGATAGGGACAGACGACACTTCAGCTTCACCAAGTGTAAAATCCTTTGTCTCGTCCTCACTCAAAAGACGGCTATAGCTTACTTCATCATCCTCATCGTCGATGCATTCAAGTAGGCGTTCACGACGTGTAGGTCGAACAGCAGCTTTAACTATAAATAAGATGACAAAAACAAATAAGCAAAGCGAAGCTAAAAATAAAAAGACAAGTTGCACAAGAAACAAACCTCCAGAAGAGGGCAAATCAATTGCAGCGGAAGCTGCAGGAACAAATTGCTTAGGGGCGACGGTAGGAGGCGCTTCCGCAGCCGAAGCAATGGGACGAGGAGGTGCGCTGGCAAGTGGAACGATAGGAAGAGCTTTCCCAAGTTTTTGGCGCTTGGAGGACTCCAAGGCAGAAGTACGCTTGGAAGTCTCCGAGGAAGAGGCAACTCGCTTTTTAGCGGCAGCTACCCTTGAGCGGCCTGAAGGGGCTCCGGCTTCGTCACCGCCCTCGTCTGACTGGCCGCTACCACGGCCTCCAGTACGTCCTTTCCTCCCACGGCCTCGACCCGGCTTCGGGGCTGATAGCACGCTAGGGTGATCCTGATCAGTGAACTTCTTTGAGGGCTTGGATGGGGCCGAATGCTGAGGATAGCTAACGCCCATCTCATCGAACACCTTGTTAAGCCGGACCCCATCCACCAAAGCCAAGCAACTCTCATGTTCCTTGGTAGTGTACTTCCCACAAATAATTTCAGCCATTAACTCAATGGACTGAACGAAGGCGAAGTCAGACATATTCTCTGGCTTTTTCACCCCAAACTTGGGAAAGCAAACATGAGGAATACCTCTGTACAGCCTGGTCTCAACAGCAAATGGCTTCCACGAAGCAGATAAGACATTCACTCCAACGGCAAGCCCTTCCTCAATCAAATCCCGGCTGCTTGAAACCCGGCTAGCCTTGAAAAAAGCACTTTCACAGCGATCAAAGCCGGGGGCATTTCTGTCGAAGGAAGGGCAAGCCACAAAATCACAAGGACCAATAGAACTACGCAGAGGAAAGGCCATCAGCTTCGTTCCATCATCCAGCACATTCTCCAGCGCGGGCACCTTGACATAAAGCCAATAGTTTTTCCAACTCTTGTCCCACGTGTTTCTCTGACAAAAGGTAAGTTCTACTTTCTGCTTGTCAATCTGCCTCCACCGCGCGCAAAAAGTAACACTACCATAATCCGGCTCGTAATCAAAGCCGTCAACCTTAACACTCTTTGTCTGCCGATGCCCTTCAAAGTAACGGACGAAGCAGTCCGCATTAACATCTGATGCGTTGGTCTTCATGGCCCAAAAGAAGCGAAGTAAATGAGTAATAGCATTGGGGGTAAGATGATGGAGCTGCAAGCCAAACTTCCCAAGGATATCAGCAACAACATTATCTATAGGCATCCGAAGCCCGGCAGTGAAGAATTCCTTGAATACCACAGCTTCATCTGCCTCAGGCGTTGGGGTAGTCTCTGTGCCAGGGGCTCGTCCTTGGCCGGCCTCAAAATACCCCTTTTCCTCATAGAAGCGAATCAATGAAGGGGTAACACGAGACTCACCAAAGACAGTGGTCTTTGGCTTCCTCCGATAATCCAAGAGATCAGAAGCATCGGCTTCTACGTCCTCAAGGGCATCCTCGGCTGTAGATCCAGCGTCTTCTGTCGTCACCTTCAGCAACATCTTCCTCGGCAGGTCCCTTGCCTCGATCATCAATAATCATAGCAGCTCCGGCTTCGGGGTCCACGGCCACGTTGCCCTCAATTTCCTGAGCAAACTGCGCAGCTTCGGCAGCATCCATATCCAGGCCGTCTGAGTTGTCTTCGTCAGAGACGTAGCCAATCAGACGAGCGGTTTGCTTCGTACGAGCCGCTACAACAAACAGGAAAAAACAATAAGCAAACAAAGCAGCAAAAAGACAAAGGAAAAAACGAAGGAAATAGTAGAGCACAAAAAGCAAAACTTACTTGTGTCGAGAGAAGAAAGCCAAAGCTTGAACTCAAAAGCTTCCAAAACCCAGAGAAAACGTCAAGCTCAAGACAAGCAAAACGAAGCAAGCAAAATTGACCCCCCCTTCGGTCCTATTTATAGGCCAGTAAAATCTGACCGTTAAAATCTCAAAAAACGAACCGCCGTTTCAAATTCGGTCAAACCGAAGCAAAAGTTACAACAACGGTTAAAACATTTCAACCAGTTTCAAATAAACGAAGCCAAATGACATGACATGTCAGACAAACGAAGCAAAAATAGAACAATCACGACAAAACACTAAAGGGCTTTCTCCAACAAGGAGGAGGCGTTTCTCTGGCTGGCAAGCAATCCTAGTTTCGTGGAGCTCGACCCGTTGAATAAAGCCCTCGTCCTCAAGGGGCTACTGTTGGGGATTTGGCCCGCCGACAAACGCCTTCTACTTGTTTTGCTTCATCTCATGCGTGAGGGCGACAATGAACCAAGGAAATTGAGCCAGATTAGCTTCATTTACTTTACATATCTCTACTTTGGCTTCGGTGATCACACCTCGCCGTATACAAAAGCCAATCGGCTTCGGTGATCACACCTCGCCGTATACAGAAGCCAATCGGTTTCGGTGATCACATCTCACCGTATACAGAAGCCAATCGGCTTCGGTGATCACATCTCGCCGTATACAAAAGCCAATCGGCTTTGGTGATCACATCTCGCTGTATGCTAAAGCCAATTGGCTTCGGTTATCGTGCAGCAGAATGCCGAAATGGTGTTATCAGAATCAAGTTAGAAGCCAATTTGATGAAGTATTGATACTGTTGAATGCCAAGAGCTATGAATGAGTTAATGCCAAGCTTCGGTTCGCTCTATACTGCAGGTCTTTGGAGGAGTCATCGGCTTTCTGGACGCTGGGAAACGGCTTAGGGTCATCTCGACTCAGAGGAAGCCAAATCCAGGAGCTACAAAGCCCTTGGAAGCAAGCGAAGCCGACATGGACCGAGTCAAAGGAGACCAAGTCCAAGCCAAGTCAAACACGGAATCACAAGTCTACGCATTCACATTGGAAGGAGTAAATGTACCAAAGTGTCCATAGGCTATTTGTATTGTATAGTCTAGAGGATGATGCCTGATCTCAGGGGTATAATGGGAATGTAAAGACCCTTGGTCTCCCTATAAAAGGGGACCCCTCCCCTCCATGTAAAGGTTGTTGATTCCAGGATACTGTAGATAAGTAATTTATTGTTGCTTGTCTCAGTTGTCCCGTTTCAGCTGTTGCTTGGGACCATTGGCTTCGGCTACAATCCCAATAACTGGCGCCCACCGTTTGTGCAGTGCTCGAACAAANCTCTGATAATGGGTGAAAAACTGGTCTCAATAGCAACCTTCCAGAGATGTTGTCGAATCTCACGACTTCGTCGGGGCATGATTCATTACCCGTAGCTTGGACAAACAAATCTCCAAGAGACATTAGTCTTAAAAATTAATTGCACAGCGGCATACCTTGTTCATCTTCACTTGTTTTGTCTGCGGGCTCGATAGCAGATGATGGGCCACTAACAAAAGTTAGCACCTACCACTAAAGAGCGGATCTTCACGTAGCCATCAACTTTGTTTGAGTGAGATTTGGACTTGTCAAAGTCCGATGTTGAGAACTTCTTCATCACTTTGTGTCTAGGGTTTCACCTGCATTCATGGACACAAACAAAAAACACAGGATATATGCAATAATAAAATTAGGGTTAGTCCAAAAAATTAGATAGATCACCCTAGGGTTCGAGTTGCCGATCCCCGGCAACGACGCCAGAAAAGCTTGTTGACGGTCCTTAGACGCGCCAATTGTGAACCGCAAGCGCACGGATCATCATTGCTCTTTCCTTAGAGTATTCTCCCAAGGTTTATCAATCCGTGGATCGACAAAAAACTACCTAGGGTTTTATACCTAGCTAAACGAATTTAATCCTAGCATGAAGCATAGATTGCATATAAGGGGTAAAACATGTGTGTGAAGTTGATGAATGTAATGAATGGATCACAACCACACGACACGAGGTAATAGGACCAAAGGTAGCACAAGCCTACTGTCTTCTAGTTGCAACTCCGGCCAAAGCGATAATCAATCTAATCTCGTACAAAGATAAAGAGTCATCTCTAAGAACTTTCCCATGGGCGCCCTTGCGAGGTGCGCGTCAACGCCTAAGGTTTCCAAAGCTTTACCTCAAACGCCCACCAAGTGCTCTTTACTCGAAGCTCCTCCTCCTTGGTGGCCGCGCAACAACTCCCATGGTACTCGCCATCGATCTTACTCAACATTATGCAATCGTTCGACCTTTTCCCTCCCGCATGCTGTCACCACACGAGGATAATCATGCCGACTTTCTACGCACTGCTAAGATGTTTTTCAGGGCATAGACTAATCATCACGATTAGATCTATTCCTACTAAGAACATATGCTAGCTAGACATATGAGAGAGAGAGCATCTTAGAAGATCAAGTAAATAAGACAAGTTGATTGATATCACCATCGAATGTACATATGCCATGATGAGTTCAAGGCATGGCTCCGGAACTCTGCCATGGCTTCACCATGCAAGGCCAACCTTGGCAGCTAGGGCATGGCCTAAGCCATCTCCTAGGCAACCTCGCGGACTTGCGGCGGCCGTCGACTTCCTTCGGTGTGTGTCCCTCTTCGCGTCGACTTGTGGTGGATAGATATGAATCTCCTCTTCTTGAGGGCGCCTAGGGGGTTGTATTTATACCCTAGGAGAGCCTTGGAGTGTGCTCCACCTTCCCTTCCGCGAGATCCTTGCTTGGGAGTTAAGCAAATTTGGTTTCCATAAGATTTGACTCGCCCAGATTTTCCTAATCCGCAGCCTTGCCTTCCCGATGTCATATCTTCCTTGTCCGAACTCCAAATAGTGCAAGCTCAAATTCTAAATTGTGTAGCACAAAATTATCTCCAATTTGGTACTCATGAGTTTTCTTGAAAATTAAGTTAAGATCCCTAAATTGCGCCAGAAGATGATCTGTCTGATTTTGGACTTCTCTGCACAGCATGCATTTCAGGGGCCATATCTCCTAGCTCCATATGCCAAATTATGCTTTCCATATGTCCAAATTGAAGATCTCGACGATGGCTACAACTTTAGTATTCAACATATTGTCATTAGATGTCATTTAGATTTCCGAATCTGCTCCAAAATATCATGCGTTCCTAGGCTGCGCGAATATCTGTGAGGTTGCCTTGATCTCATGGATAACTTTCCAAATCTTCCATTCCTTCATGTTTAAGTCTCTCATACTCAAGGTTCATTGAATGTGGACACCTAGGACCATGAGTTGGGCTATGAAAGCCCATATGGTCCATTGGTTGGGCTCCCTCCGCTAGTCTCGATTCCTTTGAGCTTGTAGTTAGTTTTGGGCCTTGAATATAAATGCCCCAAATTGGGCCATTTTCCTGCAAAAACACAATATTCTCCAAAACACAATACACATACAAAAACAGGGTTATTTCAAGTGTCAAGTGGCGGGTTAGTATATGAATTAGTCCAAAACCACCACCTAAATAGCACTAAAAGTGTACGTATAACGAGCGTCAACACTAATCCCAAACCCGAAGAAAGTGCCCAAAACCCTGTACACTGCACCATGTTCTATGACGGAGCATTTTGCAGAGCAGGCACGGGGGCTGGGGTGGTCCTAATCTTTCCAAACAATGATACCATCAGGTATGCATTACAAATCAATTTTGTTGATCCAACCCCTACTAACAATGTTACCGAGTACGAAGAGCTTTTAACAGGGCTTCGCATAGCTGCATCTCTAGGTGTTAAGAGGCTGCTCGTGAAAGGGGATTCCGAGTTAGCTGCAAAAAGTCATGAAGGAGTATAGTGCATGAAGCAACGTCATGGCCAAATACTTGGAAGCATACAGGCGGATGGAAAGCAAATTTGATGGGCTTGAAGTATGATACGTCAAACGGGGGTACAATAGCGATGCAGATAAGGTGGCAAAAGCAGTTGCCGAACGCACACATCTTCCAGGTAACGTGTTACTTGAAGTTTTTACCAAACCATCTGTGTCGGTAAATCTACCGAACCAAAAAACTGAGTCTATGTTAGTCGATACGGCTCGAGCCGCCGCTCTAGGTAGAAACGAGGAGAACTGGATGGATCCAATCTGGGCGTACCACACAAACCAAGCTATACCCGATGATGGTACGACATTGGAGAAAATCCATCGTAAAGCCAAGGATTATCAATTGGTTGACGGATGACTATACAAAATAGCACGCAATAGATTGCTCCTCAAATGCATCACATGAGCCGAGGGCATTAGTTTGCTCCAAGATATTCACGGAGGAATCTGTGGATCTCATGCTTCTCCCCAATATCTAGTGGAGAAAGCATTCCGACAGAGCTTCTACTGGCCTACAGCTCACCAAGACGCAAGTGAATTAGTTAAGAAGTCTGAGACATGCCAATTCTTCACACGGAAACAAACTAAACCTGCGAAAGCCTTAAACACTATTCCCCTGTCATGTCCCTTCGCCACATGGGGAATAGACATCCTCGGTCCTTTTCCAAGGGCTATCGGGGGTTATAGAGTTTTGTTCGTCGGCATCGACACATTTACAAAATGGGTTGAAGCTGAGCCGGTTCAGAAAATAACAAAAGAGACAGCTGTCAAGTTCTTGCAGAGCATTGTCGTACGATTCGGCATCCCGAACAGGATAATCTCCGACAACGGAACACAGTTCAAAAGTAAAAAGTTCTCTGATTTTTGCTACGACCATGGGATCAAACATAATCGGTCATCGGTAAATCACCCAAAAACTAATGGGCAAATAGAGCGCGCTAACGGCATTGTACTCCAAGGCATCAAGAAGAGGATGTTCAACAGATTGCAAGCTTATGACAAGCGATGGATTCATGAAGTCCCTACAGTACTATGGTCGATGAGGACCACCATGAACCGTGCAACAGGCAAAACACCCTTTTTCTTGGTGTATGGAGATGAAGCAATTCTACAGTCCGATATCCAGTTACAAGCCCCACGTGTGGCAATGTTTTCAGAAACTGAAGAGCCTGACAGACGCACTGATGAGCTACTCCTCCTCGAGGAGGCTCGCGATGCAGCCGCCTTCAGAGTGGCCAAGTATCAACAAAAGTTGTGACAATACTACGATGCTAACGTTCGCAATAGAAGCCTGTGCATTGGCGACATGGTGCTTAAATTAGATCAATGCACCAAGGACAAGACCAAATTGTCCTCTCTATGGCAAGGGCCTTACATCGTAGTAGACATAGCCAGACTAGGAGCCTATAGGATCGCGGAGATAGATGGAGATGTACTGCCAAACACATGGAATATGGATCAACTATGCAGATTTTAAGCTTAAGTTAAGGTAACCAAGCAAGTTCAAGCCTATCCAACAATTTGGCAGGGGTAGTCATCATCCGCGTCACATCCGGAACCAACAAAAACAAAAAGATAGGTTCTACACACTTTACTCACCCTCGCAATTATGCTCGGGGGCTGGGTGTTATTTTTCTATTCTGTTTCTACTCTTTATTACCATACTGCATATACTAACAAAGAGTCGGGGACTACTACACTGAAAATTTTTCAGACCTATCCTACGCATCCCAAGCGCAATGCTCGGGGGCTCCCCAAATGATCGGAAAAATCTTGTGACTGGTACTTCTAGACTATTTTCTAGCATGTTCACATGCTACAAAAGAGCCCGGGGGCTACTATGATACTACTACCTCACAAGAATCGGGCTTTTTAAGAGAAAAAGCTAAACTACGCTAAAATATCGAACACCATGTCTACAAGGAATTACACAGTTCAGAAGGCCGCTCGTGTCTCAGCAACTAAACAATTCCAAAATAGCTCGTGGCAACGGGACATTTAGCTAGCTCAAAGCTATCAGTTAAAAAGTGTCAGAAAACCCGATCAGCTCCATAACTTATGCAAAGACATGCAAGCATATGTTTTGCAAACAAAATAAAGGTCACAAACTAAAACTACCAAGTTCTTGCTCTATTACAGGAATTCATCAAAAAGTTCAGGACGAGCCTTCGGACTCGCTCAAATGAAGGCCAAGCTTCTTGACAAAGGGTTCTACTAATGGGGCAAGATCATCAAACAATACCTGTGCATCCCCAGCCGAGCACTTGAAGCCTTGAGAGAGCAACGCAGCGTCAAGATCTAGAACATGGCTCTTCAAGGCTCCAACAGCGTGTGTTGCAGCAACACACGCACCCTCCATGAGCCTGCCTTCCAGGTTAGGCCACGTTTCTCTGAAGCTTCAATGCAGCGGTGAGATCGGCAACTTCATTGTCCCGGGCAACAAGCTGGCCTTCCAGATCTGAGCTTTTCTTCTCGAGCACCTCAATGTTCTTGGAGTTAGCTACAGAATCAAAGGCATTGTGTTAACAACAGTTTGTGGGATAAGAACCAAATAGACATGTTCTACAAGTCAAGTACCTTCTTTCTCGGACTAGAGAATGGCAACTTGGGCCTCCAATCTGATCAGCGACGCTTCCGCTGTAGAGGCGCGAGCGTCTAGTGAACACCTTTGCTCCTCAGCTGCAGAAAGCGAAGCGATGATCAGGCCCAAGGGCGTCAGGACAGGTCCTGTGACCTCTGCAGTTTTCTCCTCACGATCGGGAGGGGCCACCATGTCAAGTTCGGGAGTTTTCTCCTTATCAGATGGCTTGGTGGGAGGGGAAGCTGCAGGTTTGGAGGGCCTACTGTCCCCCGAACAAAGAGAATAATTAAAAAATGTCCCTCTAGGAGAAGTAATCAAGCGAAAACCAAACAAATCAAAGCCCTTACTTGGATGTCAGGAGAGTGACTCTAAACTTCTTCAGAGATACAGAGGAAGGCTTTGACGGTGGTAAGGTCGAACGAATTTACTGATGAGAAATCTCCCGAACACATTTAAGTTTGGTTACGCGATCGAAGGCTGCAAATAAACGCCCGAATACGATCAAGGTTGGTACCTGGTCTTCTGGGCGAGGTGGATTGCGAGTGGCGGGCAGCTCCGTGGCATTAGGTGCACCAAGAGACCCCGATCCAGGAGTCATCTTCTCCGCACTAACGTCGCGCGAACGCTTGTGGGTTCGAGGGATGACGACTTTGGTGCTGCTCGGGTTCTTCTTCTCCTTGGCAGGCAGCTGCTCGGGCAATTCAGCTGTCGGGGTCTCGGCACCCTGCATTGATGCTGGTTCAGCTTCATCCTCTACATTGATAGCTCCGCTTTGGATGGGAGCGTCGACGGTAGGAGGAGCCTGCTCGAGAAATAGAAATCACAACGATTGTACTTAATCAAGAAAGGATATTTTCTGAGAAAGAGTTTACCTCTAGAGCAGGGTTGTCAGCACTGTAGGGAGCTGGGACGCCCGTCCAATCGGGGATATCGGCATTCAGCATCTTCTTCAGATGACCAGCCACTTTAGAGTCTGGGACAACTGTTGGTTAAGAGTCATAGCCTTTCAAATGACCGAACAATCTCAGAAATATTACCGAACAGAAGAAAAAGGCTTACCATCAGGCTTCATTCTGTTCAGGTCATTGTCGCCCATGAAAGTGTAGGCATAGCGATCATGGGCCATGAGCGGGATAAATCTCCACCTGATGAAAATCTCTGCCACATGAATTGTTGTCAAACCTGCTTCATGGAGCGCCAAAACCCGATCGACATGCTTCTGCATCTCATGGGTGACTTTCGGCAGGGATTTGGTTTCTTCCTTGAGATAAGGCATCAAATGCTTCCCTTTTGCCAATGAGGCTTGGGGAAGGGTGATGTAAAACCAGTGGCATTGATAACCTTTCCAGAAATCTTTCACTAGAAAGGGGATGTAAATGTCCCGATCTCTCAAGGAAAACCCAATCGACCCGATCATAAGCTGGTCCTTGTAAAATGCGGGGGTATAGAAATATCTCCACAGGAGTAGCGATGGCTTAATTCCTAACTAGGCCTCACACAGGAAAGCGAAGACGCTAAGCATGGTTGTAGCGCCTGGCTTGATATGCACGAGCTCTATCCGGTAGAAGTCGCAAACACTATGGAAGAAATTTGACGGATAGACCCTAAACCCATAGGGAAAAACTCAAGGAACGCCACAAGCTCAAGAGTATTTTGCGTTGGGTAAAGCTGACCTTTCGCCGGATGGCGAGGGAAAGTGGTGGTGTCGGGGAGCAATCCGAGGTTCTCCAACTGCTGCAGCTGCTTCGCCGTGGTGGTAGACTTCTCCCAGTATTTGTCGGTGGTGCAGACGGTGGATCCGCTGCGCAACTCTCTTCCGGGAGTGACGGCGCTGCTCTGCTCTCCTGATGATTCGTCTCTGGATGAAGACTGGTGAGAGGAAGCCATGGCGGCGAGAGAGTGGCTGGAGTGTTGGAGGAGCAAGAAGATGAATGGCAGAAAGTGAATGCAGAATGGCGAGCTGTTGAGGATGCGAGTAAGGAAGATGAAGGTCTAAATGGTGACCAGGGGGCCGCGCCTGGGGGCTTTATTGTTTTGAGAGGGAGCACGAACCCTGAGAAAACTAGCCTCAATCCGTGTTATCCACAGTCACTGTTTCGAAAATCATGCAGGTCAAATTCAATGCATTTGGGATTGCTAGCTTATTGTAGAAGCTAACAATTTTAAATGACCAAATATAATGTGTTCCAAGGAAATAACCTGATCATCTTTAACTGGAGAAACTTTCTCGAACATGTTAAACAGTTGATTTGCTCAAGGGAATTTTTGTTCAGGGGATTTTGTTCTCTGAATAAACAAGTTTCTATAGACTGATCAATGCAAAAAGTTCCGAACACAGGAAGGGATCATGGTTGCATCTTCTAAGTGAAATTACTTCATTGATTCAAAAGGAGTACTGTTGGCGGTTCCTAATGATAAAATATTATTGCCAACAAAGATATAAAAGACTGATAAAACAAATAGACATAGGGTTATTTACTAATGGATTCCATGAGTTTTGGTGCATATGTGCTTACAGGAATAAAGTGGCAAAAGAAGGGCTAAAGTGGACCCAGGTCCAGGTCGCTCGACCCCACCAGGTCGGCCGACCTGGGCCCAGGCCCAATGAGGTCCATCCTTAGCCTATTGACAGAACCACACTCAGGAGTGATCAGAAACGTTGAGATCAAGTCGGTGGAAATGAAGAGATAGGATTGGGCCACGTGGCAAGCACATGGATTCATGGGCCCACATCCCTGACTTAACCTACACATCTGCGCGAATACCCACCGGGAGCCGACCATGGGGCCCACAAGGAAGTGTCCCTGGTAGAGTGGAGCCGAGAGGCCACAACCCTGGGTCGGCCAACTTAGCCAGGTCGGCCGACCTGGCCGAGGGTCCAAACCGCCACCGCCTTGACCTGCAACTGTCAACCGCCTCCAAGAAGCCATCCGTGCCGTGCATCACCAGAGTCGGTGAATCCCACGGTCGACCGACCCCCCTAGGTCGGCCGACCTGGGCCCACCTCCAGAACGTCTCAACCGCCGCACACCGACTCTAAACCGCCTCTCCAAGCTATAAATACCTGGACTCGGGGCAGGGCTAAGCATCATCGAGATGAAGTGAAGATCCAAGGTGAAGCCCTCCTCATATCTAGAGTAGAAATAGGGAGAGAGTGAGGGAGAGTCTGGAGGAGTCCCGACGTGTCGGCGACCCTCCACCTGTACCTCGACGGATGCAAGCTACTCAGTAAGTATCCGGGATTCAACTAGTTCTTAAGTCTGAGTCATAGAAAGCTGAGTTCTCTATTGTGCTTGTGGGTTCGTTGCTTTATTCATAAAGTATTCGAATCTCTGATCAAGGTTAGGATAGCTGATATTATCTTAGACATGGTGCTTAGGTGTATATCTGCCCTCGTTTGCCTCATAGCCCCACGGATTAGAAGAGGTAGGCGGTAGGTGGTGACAGCCCTGTCCGTCCTTTGTAATCCTCCACGTTCGGGTACGGCGTAGAGCTATTGGCCGGCAATTTTCTAGAGGTCTAGGATACCCCGGCGCCCAAAGCAAGCATAGGAGAATTCCCTTCACTATATTCACAGCCTTAGTGCTAAGTTATCCTCTCTACCTAGCCTTTATATACACTTGATCGATCCGGTCATTTTTAGTGATTAGACAGCCCTTTACGTTCCCCGTGGATTCGATACCTGGTTTACTCATGGGTGAAAGCTACTACGACAGCCGTGCGCTTGCGGACTTTCTGTTTGCCACCGCTGGTGTCAACAAGCTTTTTGGCGCCGTTGCCGGGGAATGGTAGCTGTTGTCTAAGATCTAAGGTTGCCCGTTTATCTTTTATTTTAAATTTCTTTTGTTTTTATTTTCAACCATGGATTCCACCCAAATTCATGAGTTCTCTGCTCCAAAGGGTGAATTATTGGAGCTGCACCCCTCGTCAAATCCTATTTTAACCGATAGCTATGAACTTCGGCCTGCCTTCATAGCTATGGTCCAGGACATATCCTTCTCTGGAGGTGATGGTGAAAACCGGTACCGTCACCTACACGAATTCGAGTTGCTCTGTTCATGTCTGGTTATATCAGGCATGACTCAGGCAACGATTAGATGGAAGCTCTTCCCGTTCTCTCTCAAAGAGAGAGCAAGGAAGTGGTATGACCATACCGTTGGGCTAACGAACGGTGAATGGCAAAAATTATGAGACAAGTTTTGTCTTGAATACTTCCCCGTTCACCGGATTTGTGCACTTCGGAAGGAGATCATTAACTTCCAACAACGAGAGAAGGAAATGATCGCAAAAGCATGGGACTGGTTCCAGGACTCATGTCTAACCGAAACGGATTTAGGCTTCCCAAACTACATGCTCATGCAGCATTTCCGGTCTGGGTTGAATAGTGAAGATGCCCATTACATAGACATAGCAGCCGGAGGCTCATTTTTACACATAACCCCGGCTAGAGCAAAAGAAATCCTAGCAGCCATCCGGGAAAACTCCCCTGCTGACGTGAGCGAAACTGAGCAAGAAGACTCCCAGGTAGAACCCATAGACTTGCCCAGTCCAGCTCCTGAGACCCTATCCGTTGAGGAAGAGGAAACTTAACCTCTCGGATTACCCTTTGATTTCAAGGAAGACTTCTTTGAAGATTTTGGGAATACCTCGAATTACACAACACAGAAAAAGCCTATGGTAGAGACCCCCTCCATTTTTATGGAGACAGAATTTCTAAACGAAACCGTGAGGGAGCTTATTTCCATCCGAAACATGGAATGGTCAAATAAGGCTGAGTTTTCTTCCAAAGTCATTCGGATTGACTCACCTTCGCAGACCATTAGAGGTTTCGTAAGCAAGGTAGCCGTAGACATCCTTTACAACCCAACTGTTGGGGCGAACATCATGTCCAGTTCTTTCACGTATATCCTTGGATGTCGTAAGAAGCTGGCCCCGACATTGAAACTCCTTAGAACACCCTCAGGCGTATTCTCGAGAGTGTCGGATTAGCATGAGATTTTCTCCTCTTGCACAACGGGATTGAGATGGCTCTAGACTTTTACGTCTTTGAGACATCAGATTTCGACCTCATGATAGGACACACTGTCGAGGGCCTCCTCCAGGATGTAACATCGGAAGGAAATCTCCTAGCCAAAGTAGGAAGAAATCTCCTCACCATACCTTTAGCTAGGGTCAAGATTCCATAGCCGAACCTTTGGTAGAGCCTAACCCAGCTGAGAAAGTGAAATCCCTACAACTTAGTGACCCATTTGAGTCATTCCTCGAGGAGCATGTTCATGACTTTATAGAGGAAGAGGATGACGCTTCTGAGCCACTCGAAAACGAGGAGCCACCCAAGTCACACGTAGAGCTAAAACCCTTGCCCGCTGGCCTTCGCTATGTCTTCTTGAATGAGGACAGGGATTCCCCTGTTATCATTAGTGACAAGCTATCGCAGGACGAGAGTGATAGACTCGTAAGGGTGCTCGAGAAACACCGCTCGGCATTTGGGTACTCCCTCAAGGACTTGAAGGGAGTAAGCCCCGCGCTCTATACCCATCGCATTCCTATAGAACCAGCCTCTACACCATCTAGAGAGCCTCAGCGTAGGCTAAACAATGCGATGAGGGAAGTCATGAAGAAGGAAGTCCTAAAACTTCTACACGCCGGGATCATCTATCCCGTCCCTCATAGTGAATGGGTCAGCCCTGTTCAAGTAGTACCCAAGAAGGGAGGTATGACCGTCGTAAGTAACGAGAAAAACAAGCTGATTCCTCAGCGTACCGTTACTGGGTGGCAGATGTGCATTGATTACCGCCGACTTAACAAGGCGACAAAGAAGGATCACTTCCCGTTCCCCTTCATCGATGAGGTGTTGGAGAGACTCACGAACCACTCCTTCTTATGTTTTCTTGACGGGTATTCCGGCTATCATCAGATTCCCATCCACCCCGATGATCAAGAAAAGACCACCTTCACTTGCCCCTATGGAACGTATGCATACCGCAGGATGTCATTCGGGTTATGCAATGCGCCAGCATCATTCCAAAGGTGCATGATGTCTATCTTCTCAGACATGATAGAAGAGATCATAGAAGATTTCATGGGTGATATTTCAGTCTATGGAAAGACTTTTGACCATTGTCTGCAGAACCTAGACAAGGTGCTACAAAGATGCCGAGACAAGGACCTGGTGCTAAACATGGAAAAGTGCCATTTCATGGTCCGAGAGGGTATAGTGCTAGGACACTTGGTGTCCAAAAGGGGGATAGAGGTGGATAGAGCGAAAATTGAAGTCATAGAAAAGCTTCCACCGCCTACCAATGTCAAGGGGATCCGCAGCTTCCTACGACATGCGGGGTTTTACCGGCGCTTCATTAGAGATTTCTCTCAGATAGCCAGGCCCCTCACTAGCCTTCTAGCTAAGGATGTGCCCTTCGACTTCGATGACGAGTGTTTGTTTGCTTTTACCATTCTAAAGAACGCTCTCATCTCAGTGCCAGTCATTCAACCCCTTGACTGGATGCTACCTTTCGAGATGATGTGTGATGCTAGTGACTATGCTGTTGGTACTGCCCTTAGACAAACCAAAAATAAGAACCATCATGCTATCTTATATGCTAGTAAAACTTTGATAGGAGCTCAACTTAACTATGCTACCACTAAAAAAGAGCTCCTGGCTGTAGTTTTTGCTATAGACAAGTTTAGATCTTACTTGGTAGGAGCTAAGGTGTTTGTCTACACTGTTGACGGTCCTTACAACATAAAATCCGACCGTCAATTGGCTCAGAAACCAATAAAGATCAAGGCATAACTTAGACATTAGTATTCAAATAATGGTATACCATGCATATCTGGAATATATTTGAGTACAGGGACTACGGTGCAAAAGATGGGCAAAACTGGGCACAGGCCCAGGTCGGGCGACCTGGCTAGGTCGGGCGACCTGGCCTGAGCCCCGATCAAGCTCAGTTTCGACACAGGTCAAGAAACACACTGAAGAAGGATCATGGACGTTGATTCATCGTCGGTTCAAGTCAAGGGTGAGGATGAGCCACGTGTCATTCCCATGGATTGAAGGGCCCACACATAAACACAATTGCACCCAAATGGAGTATACTCACCTGGAACCGTCATGAGGACCCACATGGAAGTCAACCAGAGAAGAGTGAGGCCGAATGGCGGTGGAACCAGGTCGGCCGACTCAGCTAGGTCGGCCGACCTGGCCCTGCGGCCGTTTTGGTTCCCCCTTGACCAGTACCTGTAAACCGTCATCAGGAGTTCATCAGAGCCGTTCGTTGCTGAGGACGGTGGATCCTAGGGTCGGCCGGCGTGGGGAATTCGGCCAACCTAGGCCCACCTCCAGCCGGCTTCAACCGCCTCTGGCTAGCTCCAACTGCCCTTGTGATACTATAAATACCTGCAAAGGGCGCTGTACTCAACACACACCAGAAGAAGAGCTCTCTTTTGCTACAAGCTTAGTCTTAGCCTTAGTAGTGATAGTCATAGTGTTAGATCTTCTGAAGGGCTTCTGGAGGAGTCTTGGTAAGTTCTAGAGTTCAGTTCTTGTATTCTCTTACTTACTTGTAATACTCTGAGCTTAATGGAAATACCTTCATACTTATGTTGTATGCTTCAGTTATACCTTATCTACTTATGTCATACACCTCAATCAAGTGAATGTATGCTATGGCATTGGCTCAATGTGCCTTTTGGTTGCTCTATTTATTAACGTGATAGATAGAGTTGTATCTCGTATTGCAAACAGGGTGTTTGGGATATGGTATGCTATTGAGGGTACCGCTGCCCCACGGATTAGTAGAGGTAGGCGGTAGGTGGTGACAGCCCTGTCCGTCCTTTGTAATCCTCCACGTACGGGAGTGGGTATTAGGCCTTTATGATAAGACGTCCTACTGTTGTCCTTGATGAGGGAACCACTGGATACCTCGATGTGTCCTCTTGCATACGATCATTGAATGAGCTTGTATAGGGTATTGTAGTATATCCAAGTTCCATAAATGTGATGCTAATGAACCCTTGTTAATCTTCACTAATGTACTATACTAACTAAGACTACCATAATGATGAGCAATGAACTTCTGTGTGTCAACCCAATCATTCACTTCTATATCTTTTACCCCTGTTTAGATTATGGTACATTAATACTATTGTACGTAAGAGCATTGGATGGCACATCTCTCTTTAACTAAACGCTTTCCCTGCGGATAAACAAATAACGATACTCTGGAATACTCCCGGGTGAAATGCTACAACGTACTTCTGTGCGCTTGCAGAATATCTGTAATGTCTAGATTTACGATGAAGTATCTCTAGTACCATTACTACTCTAAGTAGTGTTGCTAAGAAATACCAACAAGCATTTCTAGCGCCGTTGCCGGAGAAAGCAAGTGGTTAAAGAGATTTGAACATCCATGCATTTCGCGCAACAAAATTAATTGCCAGTAATCTAGCAGGTTTACCCTTTTCGCTCTGTTTCTCTGTGATGTGAAACAGGGTAGTGCATGACTGGTTTCTAACTACCATCCAACTACGTCGAGAACCCAAATACCATAGTGTCGGATCTAATGTCTGGCAGTCCACCCGGGGGTACCCAGATGGTTGATTTGTAGGCAAAGGGTGATCGCGAGACTAGGGAGCTCGAGGTAACACAGGGACACAGGGATTATACAGGTTCGGGCTACTCGGAGGTATAATACCCTACGTCGTGTGTTCGGGGGTCTTGTATTGATTTGCTCGGCGCGGTTCCGGGGAACGACGGCGAGCCCTAGGTTACAATGGATGAATGGCGTGGGAATCAGATGTCTAAGGGGGTCAACCTAGGCCGCCTTATATAGGTTGACGGCCTAGGGTTTACAAGTCGGTTGTTTCTAATTACTGTCCGGCTCAAATCAGGAAACTAATCCAAGTCGGTTACAACATAATTGCTGTGATCTCCGGGCGGGACCTGAAGATATCGCTGAATACCTTGTAGGCTAAGCCTTCTCCAATCTTGTCCATCAAGTCGAGGATCCTCGTGGGCCGGCCTGGGGTCGGCCCACATCCTTGTCAGACGTGGGACCAGGTCGACTGGCTATCCGGTCGGTAGTGGGCCCAGGGGTACCCATATCCCACAAGTCCCCGAGCAACGTGCAGGCGCGTGTCGGACTGTTGATGAAGAAGCGAAGCCATCTAGGTCGGCTGAAGCGCCTTGGTCGGCAGGCCGACACAAGGGTGGGCGGTGCTCAAAAAAGAAAACCGCAGGTCATCCAGGAGTGACCCTGGGCAGGCCCAGGGGCGAAGCCTCGAGTGATGTAGCGCCGAGTTGTGGCCGAGCCGGGCACCGAGGAGCTGCACCACTTGGGGAAAGTGACACATCCTGATGGGGCATATGGAGGACGACGCAAGGAGCCCTCCATATGGAGTAGTCCCCGAGCATTGGGCCGACTAGAAAAGTCGGGCTAATGGTCAAAAGAGAATGATCTCCAAGCATCGGGGCAGTCAGGCCGCCCAAAGGATAAGCTCGCCAAATAGCGACGAAAATAGTATTCATGTGGATGCACAGGGCAATCCCATGGTCGGATGAAGCTGAAGGTGGTAAGGGCGGACTGAGCACCTCGAAGAAAGGAGCTGCTGCGTGGCACAAGGCTCACGAGCTGCTGCGTGGCAT
>CM014275.1:28782499-28811482 GCA_004135705.1 Alloteropsis semialata
GCATACGATCATTGAATGAGCTTGTATAGGTTATTGTAGTATATCCAAGTTCCATAAATATGATGCCAATGAACCCTTATTAATCTTCACTAGTGTACTATACTAACTAAGACTAACATAATGATGAGCAATGAACTTCTGTGTGTCAACCCAATCATTCACTTCTATATATTTTACCCCTGTTTAGATTATGGTACATTAATACTGTTGTACGTAAGAGCATTGGATGGCACATCTCTCTTTTAACTAAACGCTTTTCCTGCGGATAAACAAATAACGATACTCTGGAATACTCCCGGGTGAAATGCTACAACGTACTTCTGTGCGCTTGCAGAATATCTGTAACGTCTAGATTTACGATGAAGTATCTCTAGTACCATTACTACTCTAAGTAGTGTTGCTAAGAAATACCAACAAGCATTTCTAGCGCCGTTGCCGGAGAAAGCAAGTGGTTAAAGAGATTTGAACATCCATGCATTTCGTGCAACAAAATTAATTGCCAGTAATCTAGCAGGTTTACCCTTTTCGCTCTGTTTCTCTGTGATGTGAAACAGGGTAGTGCATGACTGGTTTCTAACTACCATCCAACTACGTCGAGAACCCAAATACCATAGTGTCGGATCTAATGTCTGGCAGTCCACCCGGGGGTACCCAGATGGTTGATTTGTAGGCAAAGGGTGATCGCGAGACTAGGGAGCTCGAGGTAACACAGGGACACAGGGATTATACAGGTTCGGGCTACTCGGAGGTATAATACCCTACGTCGTGTGTTCGGGGGTCTTGTATTGATTTGCTCGGCGCGGTTCCGGGGAACGACGGCGAGCCCTAGGTTACAATGGATGAATGGCGTGGGAATCAGATGTCTAAGGGGGTCAACCTAGGCCGCCTTATATAGGTTGACGGCCTAGGGTTTACAAGTCGGTTGTTTCTAATTACTGTCCGGCTCAAATCAGGAAACTAATCCAAGTCGGTTACAACATAATTGCTGTGATCTCCGGACGGGATCTAAGGATATCGCTAAATGCCTTGCTGGTTAAGTCTTCTCCAATCTTATCCATCAAGCCGGGGATCCTCGTGGGCCGGCCTGGGGTCGGCCCACATCCTTGTCAGACGTGGGACCAGGCCGACTGGCTATCCGGTCAGTAGTGGGCCCAGGGGTACCCATATCCCACAAGTCCCCGAGCAACGTGCAGGCGCGTGTCGGACTGTTGATGAAGAAGCGAAGCCATCTAGGTCGGCTGAAGCGCCTTGGTCGGCAGGCCGACACAAGGGTGGGCAGTGCTCAAAAAAGAAAACCGCAGGTCATCCAGGATGACCCTGGGCAGACCGGAGGCGGAGCCTCGAGTGATGTAGCGCCGAGTCGTGGCCGAGCCGGGCGCCGAGGAGCTGCACCACTTGGGGAAAGTGACACATCCTGATGGGGCATATGGAGGACGACGCAAGGAGCCCTCCATATGGAGTAGTCCCCGAGCATTGGGCCGACTAGAAAAGTCGGGCTAATGGTCAAAAGAGAATGATCTCCAAGCATCGGGGCAGTCAGGCCGCCCAAAGGATAAGCTCGCCAAATAGCGACGAAAATAGTATTCATGTGGATGCACAGGGCAATCCCATGGTCGGATGAAGCTGAAGGTGGTAAGGGCGGACTGAGCGCCTCGAAGAAAGGAGCTGCTGCGTGGCACAGGGCTCACGAGCTGCTGCGTGGCATAGGGCTCACGCGCTGAACAGTGCGACCGGAGTCACATGCGGTTGTATAGCACGGGGCTATAAATAGACGCCGAGGCCCGGGGCCTTGTTATTATCCGAAAGTAGGTATAGCAACCACCTCACTTGAACATGTTGGGGACTATGTGCTGGGTTCATCCTCTGGGGAGGAGCCATGGGGACTTGATAGTTTGGTGCTAGAAGAGTGCTTGCGAAGATACTGAGGTGTTGATCAGCGTCTGAATGCTGTCCCATTCACCCCTGCATTCCCATGTGACGAGGGCCATGTGGGGTGAAATGCTTTGTAGAGCAAGGGATACCCGGAGGCATTCGCTATCAACCCTCTGTTGGTGCTGTCCCGTCGACGGCTGCAGTGGTGCTACAAGAGAGCTTGCGACGAGCTCATGTGGGCCAAGCTTGCTTCGGATGCAGCACTAGGCGCAGGGACGAGTGCCCCAGGCCGTCATCTTGACGGTTGATGTGTTTGATTCCTGTAACCGGCATATGACCGGCTCTCTTTGTAATTTGTAATCCTTGTATTGAATCTTTTCTCCTTTTCATTGCTTATAAACGCAATATCTGTGTCCCTGGACCCGGGGGTCATGAGAGGCATCGTAGGTTCGCACCGTAGTAACAAATTATAGAATCTTCTTGGCAACGTGCCAAGGCACCGAGCCCTGAGACCTGTTGACCGGAGTCAAGAGCGCCGAGTCCCCGAGGGTCGGGGCTGGCCGAGTCCGGAGACCCATTGACCGGAGTCAAGAGCGCCGAGTTCCCGAGGGTCGGGGCTGGCCGAGTCCGGAGACCCATTGACCGGAGTCAAGAGCGCCGAGTCCCCGAGGGTCGGGGCTGGCCGAGTCCAGAGACCCATTGACCGGAGTCAAGAGCGCCGAGTCCCCGAGGGTCGGGGCTGGCCGAGTCCGGAGACCCGTTGACCGGAGTCAAGAGCGCCGAGTCCCCGAGGGTCGGGGCTGGCCGAGTCCGGAAACCCGTTGACCGGAGTCAAGAGCGCCGAGTCCCCGAGGGTCGGGGCTGGCCGAGTGTCGCAGTAAAGAGCCGTTGGCACGCTGACAGCCGTTGGCCCACGGGGAGCCGTTGGCCCGCGATTAACGGGAGTCCCGCGGATTCCGTCCGTTAGTTACGGCGCCGTTAGGGTAATTTGGATCGAGGGGGATAAATCGGAACTGTTCACCGGCGGCTTTTACCACAGTCATTTCCAAATCGACATTCATCCCGCGCCTCCGCCGCCGCCTAGGGCCGTTGTGAGATCGATTCACCCACCGCCCGTTCGCCGCCACCGGAGTTCACGCGCCACCACCGTCTCGAAGTGCCCCCGTCGTGCCTGTGCCCTCTGACGGAGATGGCGGACACCAGGGAGACGGCGAGGACACCCGCAGCGGGCGAGGAGGTGCCGCCAGCGACGAGGGTGGTGAGCACCCCCATTTCCATGGTGGGTGGCAACGCCGACGGAAGAGCAGGGATGACGCCCTCCGCGGGCCACTCTGGGGCCGCGGGGAGCGCCGCCGCCCACGAGGGCGGTGATGCTGATACGCCGGTGACCGCCACCGGGGCGGACACCGGGGGGAGGGCCGTGGCCTCGCATGGAGAGGTCCCGGAGCTCACCTCCGTGCCTGGAGGAGTGCCGCCCCAGGAGCCGGCCTGGGGCCAATCCTCCATCACCGAGGAGAGGCTGGAGGACATGGTGCGCCGTGGAGTGCTCGGGTCGCGGGAGATCCTGCAGTGGCGGCCCGCCGGCGATGACGCCCGGCCGTGGGAGCGCTCGGAGACTGAGATTGCCGTCTTCGCGCCGTTCTTCGAGCGTGGGTTCGGATTGCCCACGGGAGACTTCTTCCGGGGTCTGTTCACTTCTACGGGGTGGAGATGAGTCACTTGAACCCCACCTCAATTCTTTCAATCTCTGTCTTCATTCATCTGTGCGAAGCATTCCTTGGGATCCCGCCACATTTCAGGTTGTGGCGGCGATTGTATCGGATGAAGGTTATCGGGGAGAGTTCTGGGAAGGGTCCTGCTAGGATCACTGGCGGAGCTGGGTTCTCGTTGAGAGTTGGCATGGCCAGGAGGTATTTTACCCTGGACATGAACGACTCCAACAAGAACTGGCGACAGGAGTGGTTCTATGTCGCGAACCACCCCCCTGCTCTGCCTCTTCGGACTGGCCACCGACCAGTGAAGAAGGACTGCTGGGAGTCGCAGCCGGAGGGTCAGGAGCTTCAACAAGCTGAGGAGCTGCTGGGATTGATCGCCGAGGTGAAGAAGCAAAGGCTGTCTGCTGCTGCT
This sequence comes from Alloteropsis semialata, assembly GCA_004135705.1. NCBI lineage: Eukaryota > Viridiplantae > Streptophyta > Magnoliopsida > Poales > Poaceae > Alloteropsis > Alloteropsis semialata. The sequence goes on from CM014275.1 coordinate 28,786,499, forward strand.
ATCATGATCTCCTTTGTCCAGCGGTTAACGCAGCCGATCAAGGACCGAGTGCATCCCGGGTTTGAGTTCTCGGGTGGCAGGGATCCTACTCGGGAGCAGGTCCGGACAGTTTCTGTTGCCGAGGTCTGCGAGAGGATCTCGGGGTTCATGCGGGGCCAGATCTTCAACGAGGGGACTCCTGTCCCATTCTCTCTCCGGAATCCTCCTCCACAGGTGAATTTCTCATCCTCTTGCGTATTTTTGTATATAACTTACTGAACTGTCGAATGACTGACGAGCTGTTCTTGTTGCTGTATGATTGCTTTACAGGAGCGAGCGATGAAGTACCTCAGCCACGCGCCGCTGCCTGAGGGTGACGTCCGGTTGGAGAAGTTGATGACAGCAGAGGAGGCATCCCGGGTGCCTCGAGTCATGGAAGAGGAGCAATCCGACTGGGATGAGGTCGGCATCATCCCGGCTCCGCAGGAAGGGGGGAGAATAACCCGGTGACGCGGATACTGGGTATCAGCATGGGGCGGCCATCGCGCCAAGTTGTGCGAAAGCTGACCCCAGCCCAGAAGTCGGCTCGAGAAGGGTCTCCCAAACCAGCACCGGTGCTGGGGCAAGCCGCGCGGGCCGAGGCCGAGGCGCGGAGGAAGAGGAAGGCTGCGGGGGATGGCCCTAACGGCTCGTCGTCCAGGCTTGAGTCGGATCAGCCCGCGCAGCAACCCTTAAGGGCTCAGGGGAGCATCTTCGCCCAGCCAGGGCTGCAGCCGGACTCGAGCCTGTTACCGAGCCAGACGCCTCCACAGGTGCTGCGGGGCGTGCAATTCAAGCGTCCGCGCAAGGGCGGGTAAGTCGCCTTGAGTTTCTAATTGTTGGCTGAACAATTCTTGATCTGTTGACGTGTTGAATGTAGGCTCGGGGGCCAAACGGGCGTAGGCACTCTACTCCGCCCGGGGGCCGGTGACAAGGCGCCGCCGAGTCGGTCTTCCGCCGGAGAGGCGGGTTCAGGGTCAAGCATGGTCCTGATTGTCCCAGAGCAGGTACCAATCGGCATGTCGGGGCCGCCAGACCCGCCGAGTCCACCTCGCATCGCAGGGACGGGTGACCCGGCGAGGGATCTGCAGGCGGACACGTCTGAGGTCGCCCTCGAAGAGGAGGTCCCGGAGGGTCGTGCAGAGATGGAGGAGCTGCCGAGGAGTCCTCCACCACTTGAGGATGACGACAACCGGCTCCTTGGGGAGGATCTGGATGCCGATCCAGGCGTCTACGTGCTTCCCCAAGGGGAAGCAGTCGCGGGCGAGCTCGGGGACGGACCGCAGGCCCCGGAGTTGACCATGGAGCAGCGGATGGAGCTTGACGTCGCCGACCAAGCGAGCGAGCTCCGGAAGCTACAAAACGTGGCCGGCGTCTTGACCCGTGTCGTACAGGTGTGTCTTCTTGGCGCCGTGTTGTCGGTATAGCACGCGCAATGATCCTGAGGCCAATGTGTTATGTCACAGGGTTTCTCGGAACGGGCCACGAGGGACCTCACTTCAGGCGGCAGGCCCTTGAAGACCGCCGGGCCTTGGCACAAATCCGCGCGGATAGAATCCGTGAGGCAGAGGCTGCCAAGGAGTTCCAGAGGCAGAGGGAGCGGGAGCTCGCCGACCTGCAGAAGACCAACGAGGATCTCATGAATGACATGAGCGTTCTCACTGAAGGTGGGTTCTTCGTGCGTTGCTTGCTGGTGTATCTTGCCGGACAATTGTGCTCATGGGAGTTTCTTTGCAGAGTCGAGGAAGAGGGAGGACGCCCTTCAGGGGAGGATCAACGAGCTGGCCGGGGCCAAAAAGAAGCTTGAAGACGAGCTGGCCGGGGCCAAGCATGGGCTCGAGGAAGAGGTGCGTGGGCTTAAAGCAGCCAATCTTCGCCTCGCCGCCGAATCGGAGCACCTGAAGGAGGCCAATCAGGTCCTGAAGGATACGCACGACCAGGCCATGCATGGTGAGTGTCTTTTGCCGAATCATCTGGGGCTGTGGAGAAATCGGTTGTGCTTATGCATGTACATCTGCAGGGCTTCGAGCAGAGCTGATGGAGCTGAAGCAGGCGGCCGAATTCAACGCCAATTCCTTGGTGCCTGCCGAGTCCGGCCCGACGGCAGTGACGTTCGGGGAGCGGCTCAGGGCCGGTCCGACTCGGGCAGCCCAGTTGATGCAGCAGACTGCGATCGGCTTCGGGAGTCGGATACTGGCACTGTTCAGGATACACTTTCCGACGCAGGAGCTGGCTCCCATCGCCGATGGCATTCCTGAAGAACTCGCCGACGAAGAGTTCGACGAGTTAGTCGAGGAGTGTACCCCTCTGGCTGAAGCTGTAGCAGCTGAACTGGGCCTGTAAAAGCAACTATAGGTGTAAACTCTGTAGAATCTGTAAATAAAATTCTGGTTTTATTTGAAGTATGAATGTGCACTGGTGCTTTACTGGACCCTTTTCCCTGCCGACTAGGACTTTGCGTCGCCCGACTAGCCACTGCCCTGTGCTGTTTAAGCACCCTTTTTGACCCGCTGACCACTGCTCACGGAGAGGACGGCTTACCCAGCTACACTGCTCAGCGGGGAGGCTTAGGTGTAGGGGGCGCGCGGGTTGAGCGCGGAGCTCAGGGTTTCACAGTTGGGGACTCGGACCAGCCGAGTTAGCTTAGTAGTCGCCAGGGGGAACATAGGGTTGGGAAACGACTCGGAAGTCGGAGTAAGCAGGTGCCCCCCCCCAAATATCGTGATGAAGAAAACGCATCCTGGGTCGAGCCCAGTCCCCGAGCATCCGCATGGATGTCGGGTAAAAAGACAACAACGAGCCATGAGGCAAAAGTAATTTTATTAATACGAGACAGGGAATACATAGCTTTTGTTTAATTTCTATGGGTAGAACTTGACGAGGTGCTCGATGTTCCACACGTTTGGGACAGGGTCACCATTAGCCCACTGAAGGCTGTATGTTCCTTGCGAAACAACTTCTTTGACGATGAAGGGGCCCTCCCAGGGGGCGGATAACTTGTGCTTGTCCTTGGTGGACATGACTCGGCGCAGGGCCAAGTCACCGACGTTAAGTGAACGTTCCCGGACGTTCTTGTCGTGGTAGCGCCGCACCTGCTGCTCATGTCTGGCATGCCTGATCAGGGCGGCGAGTCGGTGTTCTTCTAGGCAGTCGATGTCGACCTGGCGGCCGATTTCTGCTTCTCCTTCTTCATAGTGCTGGATGCGCGGAGCACCGTGGGTGACGTCGGCTGGGAGGACGGCTTCGGAGCCGTATACCAGAAAGAAGGGAGTATATCCCGTTGCTCTGCTCTTCTGCGTTCGTAGGCCCCATATGACATGGGGTACTTCCTTAGCCCACCGACCGGGGTGCTTGTTGAGTTCGTCGTACATGGCCTTCTTGAGCGAGTCTTGGACCATACCGTTAGCCCGTTCGACCTGGCCGTTGCACCTGGGGTGCGCCGTGGAGGAGTAGTAGACGTCAATACAGCTGTCTTGGCAGAAGTCCCAGAACTCGTGCCCTGTGAACTCGGATCCAAGGTCAGTCACGATGCGGTTTGGGACGCCAAACCGATGGGTGAGCTCTTGGATGAACTTTGCAGCCGTTGCCGATTTGGTGTCGGTCACGACCTTGTACTCAATCCACTTGGTGAATTTGTCGACCGCCACCAAGATGTGCTTGAACCCGCCCGGGGCGGTTTTGAAGGGTCCGACATTGTCGAGTCCCCATATGGCGAATGGCCAAGATGGGGGGATGGTCCGTAGCGCCTGAGCCGGCAGGTGCTTTTGCTTCTGGAAGAACTGGCAGCCGGTGCAGCTGCGTACCAATTCCTTGGCGTCGGACAGGGCTGTCGGCCAGTAGAACCCTGCCCTGTAGGCCTTGCCGACTAATGTGCCGGCCGCCGCGTGGTTGCTACAAGTACCCGAGTGGATATCATGTAACAGGGTGATACCTTCATCTCGAAGGACGCACTTCATGAGAATGCCTGTGGAGGCTGCCTTTCTGTACAGATCGTTGCCGATGACGACATAATTTGTTGCACGCCGAGTCAACTTCTCGATTTCTTCCCTCGTATCCGGCGACCAGTTCTCTGTGAGGAAAGCGATGAAGGGGGCGCGCCAGTCTGCTTCCACCACGAGAACTTCGCTGGTCGGCGGGCCACCCGGGAGTGGCTCCGGCTCGGGTACGGGGCTGCCGTCCTCAAGCATCTTGATGGACGGGGTACGCAGGTCTTGGACGAAGACGCCGACTGGTACTTGGGCTCTGGTGGACCCTAGCTTGGAGAGGACATCAGCGGCGACATTGTCTTCCCGGAGGACGTGGTGGAGCTCGAGGCCGTAGAAGTGGGCCTCAAGTTTGCGCACTTCTGCGCAGTATGCGCTCATGGTTTCCTTGGTCGGCTCAGAGGTCCCGGGCGTATTCCCTGATGCGATCACGGAGATCCTCAGGTGGTGGATGTCGTTGGCGCCTGTCGCGCCGCTCCTGGTGGCGTTCACGGCGATGATCCGCATTGCGCGGGTTACGCCGCTCATGTTCTTCGTCTTCATGGTGGTTCTGGGCCACCTCTTCCTCCACGACGGGTAGCGGGGGATTCCTCTGGGGAAGGTGACCCCGATCCGACCTGCTATGGGCAGAGCGGTGGCTTGAAGAGCGGGTCGAGTTTGATCGCCCAGATCGGGATCTGGCACGATACGATCGCTCGATCTGCTCCTGGGCTGCTTCCAATTGAGCTCGGGCCCGTTGCACCTCAGGGGTGTCGGGCATGTGTCCCAGCTCGGCGAAAGCGGCGGCGACGTTAGCCTGGGGCGTGCGGAACGGCACCCTGGCAAACGAAGCCAAATGACATGACATATCAGACAAACGAAGCAAAAATGGAATAATCACGACAAAACACTAAAGGGCTTTCTCCAACAAGGAGGAGGCGTTTCTCTGGCTGGCAAGCAATCCTAGTTTCTTGGAGCTCGGCCCGTTGAAGAAAGCCCTCGTCCTCGAGGGGCTACTGTTGGGGATTTGGCCAGCCGACAAACGCCTTCTACTTGTTTTGCTTCATCTCATGCGTGAGGGTGACAATGAACCAAGGAAATTGAGCCAGATTAGCTTCATTTACTTTACATATCTCTACTTTGGCTTCGGTGATCACACCTCGCCGTATACAAAAGCCAATCGGCTTCGGTGATCACACCTCGCCGTATACAGAAGCCAATCGGTTTCGGTGATCACATCTCACCGTATACAGAAGCCAATCGGCTTCGGTGATCACATCTCGCCGTATACAAAAGCCAATCGGCTTCGGTGATCACACCTCGCCGTATACAGAAGCCAATCGGTTTCAGTGATCACATCTCGCCGTATACAGAAGTCAATCGGCTTCGGTGATCACATCTCGCCGTATACAAAAGCCAATCAGCTTCGGTGATCACATCTCGCTGTATGCTAAAGCCAATTGGCTTCGGTTATCGTGCAGCAGAATGCCGAAATGGTGTTATCAGAATCAAGTTAGAAGCCAATTTGATGAAGTATTGATACTGTTGAATGCCAAGAGCTATGAATGAGTTAATGCAAGCTTCGGTTCGCTCTATACTGCAGGTCTTTGGAGGAGTCATCGGCTTTCTGGGCGCTGGGAAACGGCTTAGGGTCATCTCGACTCAGAGGAAGCCAAATCCAGGAGCTACAAAGCCCTTGGAAGCAAGCGAAGCCGACATGGACCGAGTCAAAGGAGACCAAGTCCAAGCCAAGTCAAACACGGAATCACAAGTCTACGCATTCACATTGGGAGGAGTAAATGTACCAAAGTGTCCATAGGCTATTTGTATTGTATAGTCTAGAGGATGATGCCTGATCTCAGGGGTACAATGGGAATGTAAAGACCCTTGGTCTCCCTATAAAAGGGGACCCCTCCCCTTCATGTAAAGGTTGTTGATTCCAGGATACTGTAGATAAGTAATTTATTGTTGCTTGTCTCAGTTGTCCCGTTTCAGCTGTTGTTTGGGACCATTGGCTTCGGCTACTATCCCAACAATGATCGGATGTCACAACTTCGTTGGGGCATGATTCATCACCTGTAGCTTGGACAAACAAATCTGCAAGAGACATTGGTCTTAAAAATTAATTGATATAGTGGCATACCTTGTTCATCTTCACTTGTTTTGTGTGTGGGCTCGATAGCAGATGATGGGCCACTAACAAAAGTTAGCACCTACCACTAAAGAGTGGATCTTCACGTAGCCATCAACTTTGTTTGAGCGAGATTTGGACTTGTCAAAGTTCGGATGTTGAGAACTTTTCGATCGCTTTGTGTCTAGGGTTTTACCTGCATTCATGGACACAAACAAGAAACACAGGATACATGCAATAATAAAATTAGGGTTAGTCCCAAAAATTAGATAGATCTCCCTAGGGTTCGTGTTGCCGATTTCCGGCAACGACGCCAGAAAAGCTTGTTGACGGTCCTTAGACGCGCCAATTGTGAACCGCAAGCGCACGGGTCATCATTGCTCTTTCCTTAGAGTATTCTCCCAAGGTTTATCAATCCGTGGATCGACAAAAAACTACCTAGGGTTTTATACCTAGCTAAACGAATTTAATCCTAGCATGAAGCATAGATTGCATATAAGGGGTAAAACATGTGTGTGAAGTTGATGAATGTAATGAATGGATCACAACCACACGACACGAGGTAATAGGACCAAAGGTAGCACAAGCCTACTGTCTTCTAGTTGCAACTCCGGCCAAAGCGATAATCAATCTAATCTTGTACAAAGATAAAGAGTTATCTCTAAGAACTTTCCCATGGGCACCCTTGCGAGGTGCGCGTCAACGCCTAAGGTTTTCCAAAGCTTTACCTCAAACGCCCACCAAGTGCTCTTTACTCGAAGCTCCTCCTCCTTGGTGGCCACGCAACAACTCCCATGGTACTCGCCGTCGATCTTACTCATCATTACGCAATCGTTCGACCTTTTCCCTCCCGCATGCTGTCACCACACGAGGATAATCATGCCGACTTTCTACGCACTACTAAGATGTATCCGCAGGGCATAGACTAATCATCACGATTAGATCTATTCCTACTAAGAACATATGCTAGCTAGACATATGAGAGAGAGAGCATCTTAGAAGATCAAGTAAATAAGACAAGTTGATTGATATCACCATCGAATGTACATATGCCATGATGAGTTCAAGGCATGGCTCCGGAACTCTGCCATGGCTTCACCATGCAAGGCCAACCTTGGCAGCTAGGGCATGGCCTAAGCCATCTCCTAGGCAACCTCGCGGACTTGCGGCGGCCGTCGACTTCCTTCGGTGTGTGTCCCTCTTCGCGTCGACTTGTGGTGGATAGATATGAATCTCCTCTTCTTGAGGGCGCCTAGGGGGTTGTATTTATACCCTAGGGGAGCCTTGGAGTGTGCTCCACCTTCCCTTCCGCGAGATCCTTGCTTGGGAGTTAAGCAAATTTGGTTTCCATAAGATTTGACTCGCCCAGATTTTCCTAATTCGCAGCCTTGCCTTCCCGACGTCATATCTTCCTTGTCCGAACTCCAAATAGTGCAAGCTCAAATTCTAAATTGTGTAGCACAAAATTATCTCCAACTTTGGTACTCATGAGTTTTCTTGAAAATTAAGTGAAGATCCCTAAATTGCGCCAGAAGATGATCTGTCTGATTTTGGACTTCTCTGCACAGCATGCATTTTAGGGGCCATATCTCCTAGCTCCATATGCCAAATTATGCTTTCCATATGTCCAAATTGAAGATCTCGACGATGGCTACAACTTTAGTATTCAACATATTGTCATTAGATGTCATTTAGATTTCCGAATCTGCACCAAAATATCATGCTTTCCTGGGCTGCGCGAATATCTGTGAGGTTGCCTTGATCTCATGGATAACTTTCCAAATCTTCCATTCCCTCATGTTTAAGTCTCTCATACTCAAGGTTCATTGAATGTGGACACCTAGGACCATGAGTTGGGCTATGAAAGCCCATATGGTCCATTGGTTGGGCTCCGCTAGGCTCGATTCCTTTGAGCTCGTAGTTAGTTTTGGGCCTTGAATATAAATGCCCCAAATTGGGCCATTTTCCTGCAAAAACACAATATTCTCCAAAACACAATACACATACAAAAGCAGGGTTATTTCAAGTGTCAAGTGGTGGGTTAGTATATGAATTAGTCCAAAACCACCACCTAAATAGCACTAAAAGTGTACGTATAACGAGCGTCAACACTAATCCCAAACCCGAAGAAAGTGCCCAAAATCCCGAACACTGGACCATGTTCTATGATGGAGCATTTTGCAGTGCAGGCGCGGGGGCTGGGGTGGTCCTAATCTTTCCAAACAATGATATCATCAGGTATGCATTACAAATCAATTTTGTTGATCCAACCCCTACTAACAATGTTACCGAGTACGAAGAGCTTTTAACAGGGCTTCGCATAGCTGCATCTCTAGGTGTTAAGAGGCTGCTCGTGAAAGGGGATTCCGAGTTAGCTGCAAAACAAGTCATGAAGGAGTATAGTGCATGAAGCAACGTCATGGCCAAATACTTGGAAGCATACAGGCAGATGGAAAGCAAATTTGATGGGCTTGAAGTATGATACGTCAAACGGGGGTACAATAGCGATGCAGAAAAGGTGGCAAAAGCAGTTGCCGAACGCACACAGCTTCCAGGTAATGTGTTACTTGAAGTTTTTACCAAACCATCTGTGTCGGTAAATCTACCGAACCAAAAAACTGAGTCTATGTTGGTCGATACGGCTCGAGCCGCCGCTCTAGGTAGAAACGAGGAGAACTGGATGGATCCAATCTGGGCGTACCACACAAACCAAGCTATACCCGACGATGGTACGACATTGGAGAAAATCCATCATAAAGCCAAGGATTATCAATTGGTTGACGGACGACTATACAAAATAGCACGCAATAGATTGCTTCTCAAATGCATCACACGAGCCGAGGGCATTAGTTTGCTCCAAGATATTCACGGAGGAATCTGTGGATCTCATGCTTCTCCCCGATATCTAGCAGGGAAAGCATTCTGACAGAGCTTCTATCGGCCTACAACTCTTCAAGACGCAAGCGAATTAGTTAAGAAGTGTGAGACATGCCAATTCTTCACACGGAAACAAAGTAAACCTGCGAAAGCCTTAAACACTATTCCCCTGTCATGTCCCTTCGCCACATGGGGAATAGACATCCTCGGTCCTTTTCCAAGGGCTTTCGGGGGTTATAGAGTTTTGTTCGTCGGCATCGACACATTTACAAAATGGGTTGAAGCCGAGCCGGTTCAGAAAATAACAAAAGAGACAGCTGTCAAGTTCTTTCAGAGCATTGTCGTACGATTCGGCATCCCGAACAGGATAATCTCCGACAACGGAACACAGTTCAAAAGTAAAAAGTTCTCTGATTTTTGCTACGACCATGGGATCAAACATAATCGGTCATCGGTAAATCACCCAAAAACTAATGGGCAAATAGAGCGCGCTAACGGCATTGTACTCCAAGGCATCAAGAAGAGGATGTTCAACAGATTGCAAGCTTATGACAAGCGATGGATTCATGAAGTCCCTACAGTACTATGGTCGATGAGGACCACCATGAACCGTGTCAACAGGCGAAACACCTTTCTTCTTGGTGTATGGAGCCAAAGCAATTCTACCCCCCGATATCCGATTACAAGCCCCACGTGTGGCAATGTTTCAGAAACTGAAGAGCCTGACAGACGCACCGATGAGCTACTCCTCCTCGAGGAGGCTCGCGATGCAGCCGCCTTCAGAGTGGCCAAGTATCAACAAAAGTTGTGACAATACTACGATGCTAACGTTCGCAATAGAAGCCTGTGCATTGGCGACATGGTGCTTAAATTAGATCAATGCACCAAGGACAAGACCAAATTGTCCTCTCTATGGCAAGGGCCTTACATCGTAGTAGACATAGCCAGACTAGGAGCCTATAGGATCGCGGAGATAGATGGAGATGTACTGCCAAACACATGGAATATGGATCAACTACGCAGATTTTAAGCTTAAGTTAAGGTAACCAAGCAAGTTCAAGCCTATCCAACAATTTGGCAGGGGTAGTCATCATCTGCGTCACATCCGGCACCAACAAAAACAAAAAGATAGGTTCTACACACTTTACTCACCCTCGCAATTATGCTCGGGGGCTGGGTGTTATTTTTCTATTTTGTTTCTACTCTTTATTACCATACTGCATATACTAAGAAAGAGTCGGGGACTACTACGCTGAAAATTTTTCAGACCTATCCTACGCATCCCAAGCGCAATGCTCGGGGGCTCCCCAAATGATCGGAAAAATCTTGTGACTGGTACTTCTAGACTATTTTCTAGCATGTTCACATGCTACAAAAGAGCCCGGGGGCTACTATGATACTACTACCTCACAAGAATCGGGCTTTTTAAGCGAAAAAGCTAAACTATGCTAAAATACCGAACACCATGTCTACAAGGAATTACACAGTTTAGAAGGCCGCTCGTGTCTCAGCAACTAAACAATTCCAAAATAGCTCGTGGCAACGGTACATTTAGCTAGCTCAAAGCTATCAGTTAAAAAGTGTCAGAAAACCCGATCAGCTCCATAACTTATGCAAAGACATGCAAGCATATGTTTTGCAAACAAAATAAAGGTCACAAACTAAAACTACCATGTTCTTGCTCTATTACAGGAATTCATCACAAAGTTCAGGACGAGCCTTCGGAGTCGCTCAAATGAAGGCCAAGCTTCTTGACAAAGGGTTCTACTAATGGGGCAAGATCATCAAACAATACCTGTGCATCCCCAGCCGAGCACTTGAAGCCTTGAGAGAGCAACGCAGCGTCAAGATCTAGAACATGGCTCTTCAAGGCTCCAACAGCGTGTGTTGCAGCAACACACGCACCCTCCATGAGCCTGCCTTCCAAGGTTAGGCCACGTTTCTCTGAAGCTTCAAGGCGGGCGGTGAGATCGGCAACTTCATTGTCCCGGGCAACAAGCTGGCCTTCCAGATCTAAGCTTTTCTTCTCGAGCACCTCAATGTTCTTGGAGTTAGCTACAGAATCAAAGGCATTGTGTTAACAACAGTTTGTGGGATAAGAACCAAAAACAGACATGTTCTACAAGTCAAGTACCTTCTTTCTCGGACTAGAGAATGGCAACTTGGGCCTCCAATCTGATCAACGACGCTTCCGCAGTAGAGGCGCGAGCGTCTAGTGAACACCTTTGCTCCTCAGCTGCAGAAAGCGAAGCGATGATCAGGCCCAAGGGCGTCAGGACAGGTCCTGTGACCTCTGCAGTTTTCTCCTCACGATCGGGAGGGGCCACCATGTCAAGTTCGGGAGTTTTCTCCTTATCAGACGGCTTGGTGGGAGGGGAAGCTGCAGGTTTGGAGGGCCTACTGTCCCCCGAACAAAGAGAATAATTAAAAAATGTCCCTCTAGGAGAAGTAATCATGCGAAAACCAAACAAATCAAAGCCCTTACTTGGATGTCAGGAGAGTGACTCTAAACTTCTTCAGAGATACAGAGGAAGGCTTTGACGGTGGTAGGGTCGAACGAATTTACTGATGAGAAATCTCCCGAACACATTTAAGTTTGGTTACGCGATCGAAGGCTGCAAATAAACGCCCGAATACGATCAAGGTTGGTACCTGGTCTTCTGGGCGAGGTGGATTGCGAGTGGCGGGCAGCTCCGTGGCATTAGGTGCACCAAGAGACCCCGATCCAGGAGTCATCTTCTCCGCACTGACCTCGCGCGAACGCTTGTGGGTTCGAGGGATGACGACTTTGGTGTTGCTCGGGTTCTTCTTCTCCTTGGCAGGCAGCTGCTCGGGCAATTCAGCTGTCGGGGTCTCGGCACCCTGCATTGATGCTGGTTCAGCTTCATCCTCTACATTGATAGCTCCGCTTTGGATGGGAGCGTCGACGGTAGGAGGAGCCTGCTCGAGAAATAGAAATCACAACGATTGTACTTAATCAAGAAAGGGATATTTTCTTTCTTCTTCTTCTTTCTTCTTCTTCTTTCTTTCTTCTTTCTCTCTTTTTTTCTTCTTCTTTCTTCTTCCTTTCTTTCTACAAATTTTACATTTCTTCTCCAAATCTCCTCTGAACAAAACCTCATATAAATAATTTAGAAAGAGTTTACCTCTAGAGCAGGGTTGTCAGCACTGTAGGGAGCTGGGACGCCCGTCCAATCGGGGATATCGGCATTCAGCATCTTCTTCAGATGACCAGCCACTTTAGAGTCTGGGACAACTGTTGGTTAAGAGTCATAGCCTTTCAAATGACCGAACAATCTCAGAAATATTACCGAACAGAAGAAAAAGGCTTACCATCAGGCTTCATTCTGTTCGGGTCATTGTCGCCCATGAAAGTGTAGGCATAGCGATCATGGGCCATGAGCGGGATAAATCTCCACCTGATGAAAATCTCTGCCACATGAATTGTTGTCAAACCTGCTTCATGGAGCGCCAAAACCCGATCGACATGCTTCTGCATCTCATGGGTGACTTTCGGTAGGGATTTGGTTTCTTCCTTGAGATAAGGCATCAAATGCTTCCCTTTTGCCAATGAGGCTTGGGGAAGGGTGATGTAAAACCAGTGGCATTGATAACCTTTCCAGAAATCTTTCACTAGAAAGGGGATGTAAATGTCCCGATCTCTCAAGGAAAACCCAATCGACCCGATCGTAAGCTGGTCCTTGTAAAATGCGGGGGTATAGAAATATCTCCACAGGAGTAGCGATGGCTTAATTCCTAACTAGGTCTCACACAGGAAAGGGAAGACGCTAAGCATGGTTGTAGCGCCTGGCTTGATATGCACGAGCTCTATCCGGTAGAAGTCGCAAACACTGTGGAAGAAATTTGACGGATAGACCCCGAACCCATAGGGAAAAACTCAAGGAACGCCACAAGCTCAAGAGTATTTTGCGTTGGGTAAAGCTGACCTTTCGCTGGATGGCGAGGGAAAGTGGTGGTGTCGGGGAGCAATCCGAGGTTCTCCAACTGCTGCAGCTGCTTCGCCGTGGTGGTAGACTTCTCCCAGTATTTGTCGGTGGTGCAGACGGTGGATCCGCTGCGCAACTCTCTTCCGGGAGTGACGGCGCTGCTCTGCTCTCCTGATGATTCGTCTCTGGATGAAGACTGGTGAGAGGAAGCCATGGCGGCGAGAGAGTGGTTGGAGTGTTGAAGGAGCAAGAAGATGAATGGCAGAAAGTGAATGCAGAATGGCGAGCTGTTGAGGATGCGAGTAAGGAAGACAAAGGTCTAAATGGTGACCAGGCGGCCGCGCCTGGGGGCTTTATTGTTTTGAGAGGGAGCACGAACCCTGAGAAAACTAGCCTCAATCCGTGTTATCCACAGTCACTGTTAGGTCAAATGATTCTTTCCTTTCTCTGCGGCAGGTATTGTTTCGAAAACCGTGCAGGTCAAATTCAATGCATTTGGGATTGCTATCTTATTGTAGAAGCTAACAATTTTAAATGACCAAATATAATGTGTTCCAAGGAAATAACCTGATCATCTTTAACTGGAGAAAATTTCTCGAACATGTTAAACAGTTGATTTGCTCAAGGGAATTTTTGTTCAGGGGATTTTGTTCTCTGAATAAACAAGTTTCTATAGACTGATCAATGCAAAAAGTTCCGAACACAGGAAGGGATCATGGTTGCATCTTCTAAGTGAAATTACTTCATTGATTCAAAAGGAGTACTGTTGGCGGTTCCTAATGATAAAATATTATTGCCAACAAAGATATAAAAGACTGATAAAACAAATAGACATAGGGTTATTTACTAATGGATTCCATGAGTTTTGGTGCATCTGTGCTTACAGGAATAAAGTGGCAAAAGAAGGGCTAAAGTGGACCCAGGTCCAGGTCGCTCGACCCCACCAGGTCGGCCGACCTGGGCCCAGGCCCAATGAGGTCCATCCTTAGCCTATTGACAGAACCACACTCAGGAGTGATCAGAAACGTTGAGATCAAGTCGGTGGAAATGAAGAGATAGGATTGGGCCACGTGGCAAGCACATGGATTCATGGGCCCACATCCCTGACTTAACCTACACATCTGCGCGAATACCCACCGAGAGCCGACCATGGGGCCCACAAGGAAGTGTCCCTGGTAGAGTGGAGCCGAGAGGCCACAACCCTGGGTCGGCCAACTTAGCCAGGTCGGCCGACCTGGCCGAGGGTCCAAACCGCCACCGCCTTGACCTACAACTGTCAACCGCCTCCAAGAAGCCATCCGTGCCGTGCATCACCAGAGTCGGTGAATCCCACGGTCGACCGACTCCCCTAGGTCGGCCGACCTGGGCCCACCTCCAGAACGTCTCAACCGCCGCACACCGACTCTAAACCGCCTCTCCAAGCTATAAATACCTGGTGTCGAGGTTGTACTCGTCAGATATTTGTCCGGTAGACACCCCGCTTTGTGCGAAGATTGATCACGGTGATGAATAGAAAGACACGGGATTTTTATACTGGTTCGGGCCCTCGAGATCGAGTAATAACCCTACGTCCAGTTGCTGCTTGTATTATTTCATCGAGTACAGATTACAATGCGTAACGAGTACCCTCGGGTGGATTGTGGAATACAAACTTGGATGTTCGATACCCTCTACACACAGAACCCCGCTATTTATACCCAGGGAGACGTGCCTTACAAGACAAAACAGACCTAAACCTAGTAGGACTCGAACTGTCTTCGGGCTTCCCTCCTGCGATCTGGTTGTCGTGTCTTGTTCGGAGTCTTGGTCGTCTTGGAGTCGGTAGTCGGCAATCCTCGTGGTCGGGTACCCTGGTATTATGGCCTCAACAGTAGCCCCCGAGCTTATCTTGTTCAGAAAAGGTTGATCGTTCAATAGTCTTCGCGTCTTTTTGCTCTTCGGGCGATTTCTGGATATGAGAATATCTCGTCAATCATGAGAGCCAGAAAAGTTCCCGAACTCTTGAATGGGAAACCTGCATCTGAATGATAAGGTCAAAGAAAAATATCAGCCATAATAATATAAAAGAACGGTTCCGTCTTGGAAAACGAAACGCCCCAGGAGTGATGTAACTGCTGCCCAGCGTATTTAAAACCCACTCCGCACGTCTCCCGGAACTTTAGCAGTGCACGCGGTACGGCTCTGCTCCGGCTCCTCGAATCCCGCACGAAGCGTTGCATCTCTGGGTCTTTAAATATCAAATCTCCTGGATCGATCTGTACTTGAACTTTCCATTCTAAACCTTCTCCCTCCCCTCGCCATGGGAAAGAAAAAGCTTAGTAGTAGATTCAAGCTTCCTCGCCTCCTCTTCGGAGACTCCCCTCGCAGCTCCGGCGAACATCCGCCTGACAAGCCGGAGGACCCGCCGGCGACGACACCACCCGTCGCTCCTCCTCAGGCTCCGCTCCTAGCTCTCCCCTGGCATGGGGATGAAGGAGTCGAAGTTGAGCCGCCAAAAGAGGAGGCTCCGGTGGCTGCGCCACCATCTCCCGAGGCTGCTCCGTCGAGCATTGCCGCCGGGAAACGCCCTGCGCCTTCCTCCCCGGCTCCGGCGTCCCCTATCTCCCTCTCTTCCGACGACGAGCCAAAGCAAGGAGGGAGCGGGATCCGGCTGAAGCCAGAAGCAGCGGACGCAGGCGCATCTTCGTCTTCTGCTCCGGTGGACACCAGCGGCGACGAGGAATTCGCCCGGCGCCTCTTCGTCTCCTTGAACCGCGACCTGATCGGGATTCCTGGAGACGGAGCACTTGTGGATCTCGTCAGCGACTCCGAGGAGGAGAACGCGATAGATGATGATCCACCGGAGACTACGCCATCGCCCTGATCAGCAGTTGATATTCATCAACCCAAGATCAGGGTGTTTTAGTTTTTTGATTCTAGGATAGTTATCGATCCATTGTGAAATGTTCCCTCTTTTGGATTCAATGAAGAAATTTCACTTGATGGATGTAATTTTGAATTTCTCATGCTCTGAACATTTTGTCTAAGTCAATCTGTTTAGGAAATTATTCATCCAGAACAAATCATCCCGAATAAACTCTTTCTCCCGAACAGACTGATGATCTTTAGTGTGTTCGGGAAATTTGATCCAGATCAAACATGATCGGGAGATCTCCTCGCTTCACACTAAATGTTCGGTCATTTAAAACTGATAGCTTCCCTTGTAAGCCAACAATTCTAAATGCATTGAATCTGACCTGCACAGCTTTCGAAACGACGCATGCCGCAGAAAAAGGAAAGAATCTTTTTGACCCAACAGTCATTGCGGATCGCGCGGCTCAAGGGCAGGTTTTTCGGGGCTCGCGCTCCCTCGCAGAACCATAAAGCCCCCAAGCGCGGCCGCTTGAGATCTATTTGGGACTTCGACTTCCTTGTTCACATCTACAAAACACTCGCCATTCTCAACCACTGTTCATCTGCTCCTCCAACCTTGCCTAGTCTCCAGCCGTCATGGCATCCACACACCAGTCATCTTCCGGCACCGAGTCTACTGAGAACCAGAGCAACGCCGCGACCGGACGCGAACTCCGCAGTGGGAACACGATCCCTACTGCGAATGAATACTGGAAGAAATCAACCACGATGGAGAAACACCTGCAGAAGCTAGAGGATCTTGGACTACTCCCAAGCACCGAACTCTTCCCTCGGCAACATGCCAAAGGTCAGATGTTTCCGACCCCCGACACTCTCGAGATGGTGGTGTTCTTGGAGTTCTTTTATTGCGGATTCGGGGTTTTTCCGTCTGAGTTCCTCCATAGCGTCTGTGAATATTACCAAATAGAGCTCGTGCACCTTAAGCCTGGCGCTTTGACAATGCTTAGCGTCTTTGCCTTCTTGTGCGAAGCCTGGTTAGGTATTAAACCCTCGCTGCTGCTGTGGAGGTATTTTTATAATCCTTCGTATTATAAAAATCAACTGATGATTGGGTCCATCAGTTTCTCCTTGAGAAATCGGGAGATTTACATCCCCTTTCCAGTCAAAGATAGCTGGAAAGGATATGAACGTCACTGGTTTTACATCACCCTTCCCCAAGCCTCTCGGGCAAAAGGGAAGTACTTGATGCCGAATCTCAAGGACGAAGTCAAGGCCGTGCCAAGACTCACCCCGGAGATGAAAAAGCACATTGACCGGATCGTGGAGCTCCGCAACGCAGGTTTGACGGCAGTTCATGTGGCGGAAATCTTCATTAGATGGAGATTCATTCCGCTCATGACTCATGACCGATATGCCTGGACATTCACGGGCGTCAATGATCCGAACAGGATGAAACCTGATGGTGAGCATTCATTTGTCTGTTCTGTTGTTTTTCCGAGTTAGTTCGGTCATTTGAGTTCATGACTCTTAACTAGCAGTTGTCCCAGAGTCAGAAGTGCTTGAACGCTTGAACAAGATGTTCGGGACTGGCCTCCCGGTTTGGGAAGACGTCCCATCACCTTATAGCGCTGAGAACCCTCCTCCAAAGGTAAACTGTTTCTCAGAAAAACTTTCTTCTTTGTATGATAATGATATAACATTTCTCTTTTCACCCGACCAGGCTCCAGCTATTGTTGATGCCCCTCCCCAGAGCGGTGCCATCAATGTTGAAGAGGAGGGCGAGCAGCCTGTTGATCAGGGTACCAGGGCCCCGATCAACGAACCACCCGAACTATCACCTGGTTTGGAAAAGGAGATCCCGAGCAGCCCCCAGGCGAATATCCCCCGAACTCGGAAACGTTCTCGCAGTGTGGAGGGGATAGTTCCAGATTCGGAAGTCTCTGGATCGCCTAGGTCAGCCAGTCGGCAGCCCAGTCACAATCAGCCTCGTCCTGTTGCCCAGGTACCAAGCATGATCGTATTCGGGCGTTTATTCGCAGCCTTTGATCGCATATCCAAAGCTAAACATGATCGGGAGATTTCTCGACAGGAAATTCGTCCGACCAGGCCATTATCAAAGCTGACTGCTGGTGCCAAAAGGTTTAAATTCAACATTCCGACGGCCAAGTAAGAGCTTTGACATTCTTTGAATATGTACGAACATTTTTCTCAAATGTTATTTTCATTGTATGTTGATTGTTCGGGAATTCAGGCGTCCCGATCCCACAGCCTCTTCTCCTGTCAAGCCATCTGTTAAGGAGAAAACTCCCGAGCTGGACTCGACAGCACAACCCGATGACTCAGAGAAGACTGCGGAGATTGCAGGACCCGTCCCGACGCCCCTGGGCCCGATCTATAGCGTGCTCTCGACAGCTGAAGAGCAATGGCGTTTGCTGGACGCTCGTGCCTCTGCTGCTGAAGCATCTGTGATCAGACTGGGAGCCCAGGTGACTGTTCTCTAGTCCGAGAAAGAAGGTATGTAATTTAAAGCTTACGCTTCGCTTATTGGATCTTTATTTTTGATATATACGCTGCCTTTGATCCTGTAGCTGACTCCAAGAGCATTGAATTGCTCGAGAAGAAGAACTCGGACCTTGAAGGGAAGCTGGCCGATCTGACTGCCCGACTTGAAGCATTAGAGAAGCATAATTCATCCTTGGAATCCAGGCTGATGGAAGGTGCCTGCATTGCTGCAACTCACACCGTTGGGGCTTTGAAGAGCCATATCCCTAGTCTGGACGTTTCTGTGCTCTCAGAGGGCTTCAAGTGTTCGACGTCAGATGCCGAGGTCATGTTTGAGAGTCTTAACCCAATGGTTGAACCTTTTGTCAAGAAACTTGGTCTCCATCTGAGTGATTCGGAGGAATCACCCTGAACACTGTGCTGAATTCCTGTAATAGGACAAGACTTTAACAGTTTAGAATGCGATTTAATTTTGCTAAACATATGCATGCATGTTTTTGCGTGGATCTTTGGAGCTGATCGGTGTTTTCATGGATCTTTTTAACTGATAGCTTTGTCATAGCCAAAAAATCCCGTTACCATAAGCTATTCCGGAATTGTTTAGTTGCTGAGACTCGGGCGGCCTGCTGAACTGTGTAATTCCTTGTAGTCATGGTGTTCGGTAATTTTTAGCGTCTGCCTAGCTTTCTTGAATTAAAAAGCCCATTTCTTGCATGGTAGTAGTACCGTAGTAGCCCCCGGGCTCTTTTACAGTCATGCTGGCATGCTGAAAAAGAGTCTAGAAGTACGAACTGCAAGAAACTTCCCGATCATATGGGGAGCCCCCGAGCGTAGAGCTCGAGACGCATAGAATAGGTCTGAAAAGAAAATTTTCAGCATGGTAGTCCCCGGCTCTTTGTTAGTATATGCAGTATGATAACAAAGAGTAGAAACAAAATAGAAAATAGAAAACCCAGCCCCCGAGCATAAAAGCGAGGGTGAGTAGAGTATGTAGAACTTATCTTTTTTTTTTGTTGTTGGCGCTGTAGGCGACGCAGACGATGGTTTACTCCTACCAAACCTGATGGTTGGTCTAGAACTGTGCACGATCTTCGTTGTCTAAGCGTAGAACCTGCGTAGTTGATCCATATTCCACGTGTTTGGCAGTACGTCCCCATCGATCTCTGCGATCCTGTAAGCTCCTGGTCGGGCGATATCTACTACGATGTACGGTCCTTGCCATGGAGAGGACAATTTATTTTTGTCCTTGGTGCGTTGATCCAGTTTGAGCACCATGTCTCCAATGCACAGGCTTCGTTGCCGAACATTAGCATCGTAGTATTGTCGCAATTTTTGCTGATACTGGGCTACTCTAAAAGCAGCTGCGTCACGAGCCTCCTCTAGGAGGATTAGCTCATCAGTACGCCTATCAGGCTCTTCAGTTTCTGAAAACATTGCCACACGGGGGGCTTGTAGTCGGATGTCGGATGGTAGAATCGCCTCTGCTCCATACACCAAGAAGAAAGGTGTTTCGCCTGTTGCCCGATTCATAGTGGTCCTCATTGACCAGAGTACTGTCGGGACTTCATGAATCCAGCGCTTGTCGTAAGCTTGCAATCTGTTAAAAATCCTTTTCTTGATGCCCTGGAGCACGATGCCATTGGCACGCTCTACTTGCCCGTTTGTCTTCGGGTGGTTTACCGATGACCGATCATGCTTGATCCCGTGATCGTAGCAAAAATCATAAAACTTTTTACTTTTAAACCGTGTTCCATTATCAGAGATTATCCTGTTCGGGACACCGAATCGTACGACAATACTCCGTAAGAATTTCACAGCGGCCTCTTTAGTGATTTTCTGAACAGGCTCGGCTTCGACCCATTTTGTAAATGTGTCAATACCGACGAACAGAAATCTGTATCCCCCGACAGCCCGTGGAAAAGGCCCGAGGATGTCTATACCCCATGTGGCAAAGGGCCATGACAAAGGTATAGTATTTAAAGCTTGCGCAGGTTTAGTCTGTTTTCGTGCGAAGAATTGACATGCCTCACACTTTTTCACTAAATCGCTTGCGTCTTGAAGAGCTGTAGGCCAGTAGAAGCTCTGTCGGAATGCTTTCCCTGTTAGATATCGGGGAGAAGCATGTGATCCACAGATTCCTCCGTGAATGTCGTGGAGCAAACTAATGCCCTCGGTCCGTGTGATGCATTTGAGGAGCATTCCATTGCGGGTTAGCTTGTATAATCGCCCGTCAACCAATTGATAATTCTTGGCTTTACGATGGATTTTCTCCAATGTAGCATCATCGTCCGGAATAGCTTGGTTTGTGAGGTACGCCCGGATTGGATCCATCCAGTTCTCCTCGTTTCCAACTAGAGCGGCAGCTCGGGCCGTACCGACCAACATAGACTCCTTGACGGATTCGTTGGTTGTAGAAACTGATCCCTTGGCGGGTTCAGTTTTTAGGTTCGGTAGTGAAACCGACACAGAGGGTTTAGTAAGGACTTCAAGCAAGACGTTACCTGGGAGCCGTGTGCGTTCTGCAGCTGCCTTTGCCAGCTTGTCTGCGTCGCCATTGAATTCCCTCTTCACGTGCTGTACTTCAAGCCCATCAAATTTGCTCTCCATCCGCCTATATGCTTCCAAGTATTTGGCCATGACCTCGCTCCGCGCACTGTACTCTTTCATGACCTGCTTTGCAGCTAACTCGGAATCCCCTTTCACGAGCAGCCTTCTGACACCAAGAGATGCAGCTATGCGGAGACCTGTCAACAGTCCTTCGTACTCGGCAACATTGTTAGTAGGAGTTGGATCAACAAAATTGATTTGTAAAGCATACCTGATGATGTCATTATGTGGTGAGATCAGGACCACCCCAGCCCCCGCGCCTGCTTTGCAAAATGCCCCGTCATAGAACATTGTCCAGTGTTCGGGATTTTGGGCAGCCTCTTCAGGTTCGGGGTTAGTCCATTCTGCGATGAAATCTGCCAGAGCCTGCGATTTGATGGCAGTTCTGGGTATGAATTCAACGTCGTAAGCCCCCAGCTCCACAGACCATTGTGCGACCCTTCCCACGGCATCTCGATTATGTAAAATGTTGCCTAGGGGGAAAGTTGACACTACCTTGATCTTGTGGCTCAGAAAATAATGCTTGAGCTTCCTGGAAGTCATTAGTACATCATATAATAATTTCTGAATCTGAGGGTACCTTGTTTTGGCATCGTGTAACACCTCGCTTACAAAGTAAACGGGGTGTTGTGTTGTAGACTTTTCGGTTGGTCTTTCAACCACCAAAACGGTGCTGACAACCGTCGGTGTAGCTGCTACGTATAACAGCATCTCTTCTTGTGGCTTTGGCGGGACCAGTACGGGCATTTTCCGCAGGTACTGTTTAAATGCCTGGAACGCCTCTTCTGCTTCTGCCGACCACTCAAAACGATCAGTTTTACGCAACAATCTGTAAAATGGCATACCTCGTTCGCCTGACTTGGACACGAATCGACTTAAGGACGCCATCATTCCTGCCAACTTCTGGACCTCGTGGCGGCTGCGTGGAGATTTCATGTCGTCGAGTGCCTTGATCTTATGTGGATTTGCCTCTATACCTCGTTGGGAAACAAGGTAACCGAGGAGCTTACCCGATGATACACCAAAGGTGCACTTGGCGGGGTTGAGCATCATCCTGTTTTTACGCAAGTTGTTGAAAGTTTCGGTTAAATCAGCGATTAAATCGCCCTTTAACTTACTTTTCACAACAATGTCATCTATATATGCTTCCACATTACGGCCGATTTGGCCTTCAAGAACAATGTGAACACATTTTTGATAAGTGCAACCTGCGTTTTTCAGACCAAAAGGCATCTTTATATAGCAATAGACACCGAAGGGAGTTACAAATGCAGTTTTCTCCTCATCGTCAATGCACATGCTGATTTGGTGATACCCCGAGTAGGCATCTAGAAAACAAAGCAATTCGCATCCAGAGGTAGAATCTACAATTTGATCTATCCTAGGTAATGGGTACTCGTCCTTCGGGCAAGCTTTATTCAGATCTGTGTAGTCCACGCACATCCTCCACGTTCCGTTGGGCTTCTTGACCATGACTGGATTTGCCAGCCACTCCGGGAAAGGGACCTCTCGAACGAAGCCGGCTCTGAGCAGTCGGTTGATTTCTTCGTTAATGGCGTCTCGCTTCTCCGGGGTATATCTTCTTTGCTTTCGCTTGACTGGTCGGGTGCCAGTTCGTATGCCAAGCTTGTGCTCGATTACCTCCCTGGGGATCCCGGGCATGTCAGATGGTTCCCAAGCGAACACATCCGCATTTGCCCGGAGGAAAGCAATGAGCTCGAGTTCCTAT
This sequence comes from Alloteropsis semialata, assembly GCA_004135705.1. Classification (NCBI taxonomy): domain Eukaryota; kingdom Viridiplantae; phylum Streptophyta; class Magnoliopsida; order Poales; family Poaceae; genus Alloteropsis; species Alloteropsis semialata. The sequence continues at coordinate 28,809,125 of CM014275.1, forward strand.
TTGTCACCCAAGCCAAGACCTATCTGGGTGGTCTTGGTCGGGTCTGTCTCATCCAGGGTCACCGCCTTCGTGCCTGGCTCTGTTCGCCTGGCCGGCGCCTCGACTGGTGTGGCGTTGGCCGTCGAGTCGCCAGCTGCTTGCGGCGGCGTCCCCTTGAGTGGGGTCTGGTCCACCACAGCTTGCTTCTCGACAGCTCGATCGTCAGCTCGCTGTCCCCCGACGAGCTGTTGTTCCCCGATGGGCTCCTGTTCGGGAACTTCTTTCCCCTTGGCCTTTGACCGGTTCTCAGCTGCTCGGGAGGTTTCAGCCAATGCCCCCTTAGCGGGTGCCTTTGGCTGGCTCTTTGTCTTTTTCTTGGCAGGTTCGGCAGCCTTGGCTGGTTCCTGCTCGCGACTCTTGATCATGTCCAGGGTCTTCATGTCGCACTGGACCGCGCCACTGCGATCGCCACAGACGGTGATCGGGCCCAGCGGCCCCGGGACCTTGATCATGGAGTACGCAAAGTGAGCGACCGCCATGAATTTCTTCAGGAACGGCCGACCCAAGATGCAGTTGTAGGCCGACGTGATGTCAGCCACCTCGAAGGTGAGGAACTCTGATCGGATGTTTTTGCCCTCTACGAGGGTTACCTGCAGATCGATCCTCCCCAAGGGATAGGCTTGAATGCCTGGTATGACCCCGTAGAAAGGTTTCTCCACAGGGGACAAGGACCTTCTCGGGATCCCGAGTTCGTCGAAGGCGTTGACAAACAGGAGGTTGAGGGCGCTTCCACTGTCAATCAGGGTTCGCCCGATCTTGCGGGGCCCGATCCATGGCTTGATACACAGTGGGAGTAGCGGCCCGTCGTAAAGCGTCTCGGGGTGATCCCTTTGATCAAATGAGATCGGGATTTCTGACCACCTCAAGAGTTGCTTGCAGGGCTCGGTGCTGTTGATCTGCCTCTCGATCAGCTTGAGCTGGGTCTTGGAGGTTCGGGTTGAACAGCCACCGAAGATTGTGGCGATTTCTAGATCTTCGGGGAGATCTAGATCATCATCACAATCCATGTAGTTTGCAGCACGAGGGTTGTGAGCTGCCTGGTCACGTGGAGCCCCTTTCTGCTGGCTCTCCTCCTCCTGCTTCTGCTTCTTGTACACCGTACAGTCCACGAAGTGATGCTTCGTAGATCGGTGAATCGGGCAGTACATCGGGAGGTTTTCCGGTTTGCCTTGACGCCTGTACGGGGGCTTGTTGTCCACCGCCATGACTTCATCGCCCTCGGTCTTGCGCTTCTTGTGTTTATGCTTATTCTTCTTCTTGCCTTCCCCGGCTGGCTGGCTCTGTTCGGGCTTTCCGTGAACCCGTGCTCGGGCGTCCGCCATCTTGGCGGTTTCTTCCAGGATCCCGTATAGCTCTGCCACTGTCTTCGGGTTCTTCTTGGCAAGTTCCTCCGCCGTTCGCTCGTCCTTGCAACCTTGATTGAAGGCCACAATCACCCGATCATCCACCATGTCGGGGATGGTGTTACGGGTGTCGCTGAACCTGCGGATGTAGTCCCGGAGGGATTCTCCAGGCTTCTGCACACAATTGAGCAGATCTCCCTCATGTCCGGGGCGTTTGTAGGTGCCTTGGAAATTGGCTTCAAACGTCTCCCGAAGATGAGTCCATGACTTGATGCTTGCTTCGGGCAGGTTCATGAGCCATGTTCGGGCTGATCCCTGCAGAGCAGTCGGCAAGTAGTTGGCTTTGACGTAGTCGTCTCCCCCGGTGGCGTCGATGATCGTGGAATAGATCTGGATCCACTCGCGGGGGTTGGTTGTCCCGTCATACTTCTCGATGCTGGTAGGACGGAACTTTTCGGGCCACCTGACCTTGCGCAGGGCTGGGGAGTATGCAAGGCATCCCCCCATGCCTGGTCGGGAGTCACGTGGCGGCGATTCTGGATAGGACCGGTAGTAGCCCTCACGTGCTCGGTAATCTCGGTTGTAGTTGAGAGTTTCCCGAGCGTCGCGAGTGCGACGATTGCGTTCGAGCTGCGGCCTCATGTCGCGCCCTTCACGCGGGCGATAGTGCGGTCGTCCGTTGACAGATCGGGACCGAACCGGTTGTGGTTCGCGTGGTCTGTTCGACGGAGCCGGTGGTGCGGCAGCGGCGGCCTCGATGTGCTCCTTGGCTTTGTCCGCTGCTTCCCGAGCCCTCTTGGCTATGGTGGCCATTGGAGTCCCTTCGGCCATTGCTTCCATGGTCTCCAAGAGGGTTCGGATCTGTAGATTGTCCTGTTCGACGGCCCGGAAATCGTTGTTGAGATCTCGGGGAGCCAAAGAGGACGCAACATGTTGTGTACGGGTTCTAGCCGTTTGAAGCGTTGGTGCGCTGTCC
>CM014275.1:28812482-28860248 GCA_004135705.1 Alloteropsis semialata
AGGGACATTCTCAACAACAAACGTCCACTCCCAAGTACCGAGGTCGTAAAGCTGACTGAGGAGTGCAGTGCAGCGATCCTAAATAAAGTCCCGGAGAAGAAGAAGGATCCAGGATGTCCCACCATCACATGTACAATCGGGACACAACACTTTGAGCATGCGCTCTGTGATCCAGGAGCAAGTGTCAGCGTAATGCCAAAGGTAGTTTTTGACCGCCTCAACTATACTACCTTGTCTCCTACTCCCATGAGACTGCAGTTGGCCGATTCCACGGTTCGCTACCCGGAGGGGATAGCCGAGGACATTCCGGTGCGCATCCGGGATTGCTTCGTTCCAGTCGACTTCGTGGTACTGGACATGGACATGAGCAACGATTCATCGCTCATCCTTGGAGGACCCTTCTTGAGCACGGCAGATGCTCACATTAATGTGGGTGCTGGAGAGATCCAGCTCAACATTAATGGAAGGAAGGAGAAGTTTGAGTTCAGGCCAAAGGTGGAGCAATGCTCCATGATCAAGATCAAGTACGGGAGAAACAGTCAGAACGTTAAAGAGGTGGAAGTGACACCTCCGCAGAAAGACAACCTAATTAAGTTCATGGAGAAGTTCTGGGAGAAGGATTTCCCCATCCGGTATTATGCAAAACACAACAAGAAGTCTACACGAGGTGCAAAAGCACAGACAAAGAAAACACCGGAACAGGCTGTCGACCGCCAGAAAAAGGGAAAACAGGTATGGCAGGTTAAATCATCTGTATCCTCATCTCCTGGATCAGATGCTGCTTCGTCAAGTTGAATCCTACAAAGGAGACGTCTTCGCTCGACGACGTAAAACACGAGTCCTGCGCCGACAGGTACATCGGTGTTAACATGCTAGCTTGGGGGAGAACCCTCCACTAGGTAAGTTCAGGTAAGTATTATTGAATAAAGTTTTTCGTTCAAATAAGGTTAGTAAATGAGAGCCATTTATAATCCCATAAATGTTCTAAGTCTATGCTTAAATCTTTTCCTTTGGATATGATGAAAAGTTGCTCTTATTTCTCTCTTGTGCCTATGTTTCAACCTGCTATTCTCTTAGGTTTTGAATTTGCTGGTCGAGCATAATCTTTTCTGTTATCTTGTCTATCTGTGGGTAGCATAAGCATGCTCTAGTCTAGGTTGTTGTTAGCTAAGATATGATAAGATCTGAGTGAAAGCTCATAATGTTTTAAACCCCTACACAAGCAACTTGTTTTGCAATGAGTTTTGTTAAGGTCAATGTGATTTTTAGAGATTTACTTCATGCTTTTAAAACCAAGATCACGTACACGCCACCATATACATGTTATACTTCTACTCTGGAAGTGAACATGACACTCATTCATCCACAAAATAAAAGCTCTACATAAAGTATGGTACTCTTCCCTAACTCTGTTGCAAAAAGAGACATGGAGCTGAAAAAAATATTTGGACACATGAAGGTCCAAAAGAAAAAAAAAGAGAGAGAGAGAGCAAATAAAGGCTCTTAGCTCAAAATTAAAGCCATGTCTCTAAAAAGCAACTTTATAAAAAAGGGAAGAGGGACCTGTAAAAAGAGCTATCATCTTCTATGCCATACACACACATGCACATCTTGGTTTGAGAGTATGACTTATTTCTTTTTGAATCCTGACTTTGACTTTACAATATGTGCATTGCAAGTATGCATTATAGCTCTCCTAGCACAAGCTCCACTGCAATGAGTGACATGAGAGTTGAGAGAGGAAATTGGTAAGGAAATACACCATGAGAGACTTAAGAGTACCACCTAAGGAACTCCACCTTTTGAAAATCCCAAAACCTCCGGTTTGATTGTCAAGCAAGGTAGAAGGAAAGGTGCTTGGTCTGAGTCGTTCTAGCCACCAACCGCCCAAGACAATGAGAAGCTACAAGCCCCATGAGAGGCCAAGGTAATAAGGGAAGTCTATTTTACCAGCTTATTCAATCCTTGGTAGAATATCTTGCTGAACCACTGGTACTTTTGAGGATTAACGAGGAAGCAAATCCTGATCCACTGAGCCTAAAAGTTCCAATCTTTGCTCGGGACGAGCAAGGGTTGAGCTTGGGGGAGTTGTTGACGGTCCTTACAACATAAAATCCGACCGTCAATAGGCTTAGAAACCAATAAAGATCAAGGCATAACTTAGACATTAGTATTCAAATAATGGTATACCATGCATATCTGGAATATATTTGAGTATAGGGACTACGGTGCAAAAGATGGGCAAAACTGGGCACAGGCCCAGGTCGGGCGACCTGGCCTGGACCCCGATCCAGCTCAGTTTCGACACAGGTCAAGAAACACACCGAAGAAGGATCATGGACATTGATTCATCGTCGGTTCAAGTCAAGGGTGAGGATGAGCCACATGTCATTCCCATGGATTGAAGGGCCCACACATAAACACAATTGCACCCAAATGGAGTATACCCCCTGGAACCGTCATGAGGACCCACATGGAAGTCAACCAGAGAAGAGTGGGGCCGAATGGCGGTGGAACCAGGTCGGCCGACTCAGCTAGGTCGGCCGACCAGGCCCTGCGGCCGTTTCGGTTCCCCCTTGACCAGTACCTGTAAACCGTCATCAGGAGTTCATCAGAGCCGTGCGTTGCTGAGGACGGTGGATCCTAGGGTCGGCCGACGTGGGGAATTCGGCCGACCTAGGCCCACCTCCAACCGGCTTCAACCGCCTCTGGCTAGCTCCAACCGCCCTTGTGATGCTATAAATACCTGCAAAGGGCGCCGTACTCAACACACACCAGAAGAAGAGCTCTCCTTTGCTACAAGCTTAGTCTTAGCCTTAGTAGTGATAGTCATAGTGTTAGATCTTCTGAAGGGCTTCTGGAGGAGTCTTGGTAAGTTCTAGAGTTCAGTTCTTGTATTCTCTTACTTACTTGTAATACTCTGAGCTTAATGGAAATACCTTCATACTTATGTTGTATGCTTCAGTTATGCCTTATCTACTTAGTATGTACTACTTATGTCTTACACCTCAATCAAGTGAATGTATGCTATGGCATTGGCTCAATGTGCCTTTTGGTTGCTCTATTTAATAACATGATAGATAAAGTTGTATCTCGTATTGCAAACAGGGTATTTGGGATATGGTATGCTATTGAGGGTACCGCTGCCCCACGGATTAGTGGAGGTAGGCGGCAGGTGGTGACAGCCCTGTCCGTCCTTTGTAATCCTCCACGTACGGGAGTGGGTATTAGGCCTTTATGATAAGACGTCCTACTGTCGTCCCTTGATGAGGGAACCACTGGATACCTTGATGTGTCCTCTTGCATACGATCATTGAATGAGCTTGTATAGGGTATTGTAGTATATCCAAGTTCCATAAATGTGATGCTAATGAACCCTTGTTAATCTTCACTAATGTACTATACTAACTAAGACTACCATAATGATGAGCAATGAACTTCTGTGTGTCAACCCAATCATTCACTTCTATATCTTTTACCCCTGTTTAGATTATGGTACATTAATATGTTGTACGTAAGAGCATTGGATGGCACATCTCTCTTTTAACTAAACACTTTCCCTGCGGATAAACAAATAATGATACTCTGGAATACTCCAGGGTGAAATGCTACAACGTACTTCTGTGCACTTGCAGAATATCTGTAACGTCTAGATTTACGATGAAGTATCTCTAGTACCATTACTACTCTAAGTAGTGATGCTAAGAAATACCAACATACACCGATCATGCTGCCTTGAAATATCTGCTTACCAAGAAAGATGCTAAACCACGCCTTATTCGCTGGATTCTCTTACTCCAAGAATTTGACTTGAAAATTAAAGATAAAAAGGGAGTAGAGAATTCAGTCGCAGATCATTTGTCGCGTATGCAGTTTACTGACATGCAGGATCTACCGATAAATGACTTCCTACGCGATGACACCCTACTCAAGGTGACTTCCTCCGACCCCTGGTACCAGGGGAGAACAAGAGAAGGCTTATGTACGAGAGTAGACTCCATCTATGGGTTGAACCATACCTGTACAGGGTATGTTCAGATGGCATGCTCAGGTGATGTGTACCAACAAATGAGGCAAGAAAGATCCTTGAGCAGTGCCATGTGGCCCCATATAGAGGTCACTATGGGGCGTTTAGGACAAGATCGAAGATCTGGCAGAGTGGATTCTACTGGCCCACAATGTATGAGGACACAAAAGAATTCATTCGACGATGCCAGCAATGACAGAAACATGGAGGGATCACAGCAAAAGATGCAATGCCACTCACAAACAACTTACAAGTTGAGTTATTTGGTGTATGGGGCATTGACTTCATGGGACCCTTGTCAAATCCTATGACAGTGAGTACATCCTGGTAGCAGTGGACTACACATCTCGAAATGGGTTGAAGCAATGCCATGTCAAGCCGCTGACTCCAAACACGCGCGAAAGATGTTCCATGAGATCATCTTTCCACGTTTTGGAACCCCCAGGATGGTGATTAGTGATGGAGAGTCACATTTCATCGACAAGATCTTCCGAAAGTTTCTGGCAGAACTGGGGGCAAAGCACAACATAGCTACACCGTACCACCCCCAGACAAGCGGTCAAGCAGAAACATCGAACAAGCAGATCAAGAACATTCTGCAGAAGACCGTGATGGAAATGGGAAAAGGATGGAAGAGCAAGCTACCAGATGCTCTATGGGCCTACCGAACGGCATACAAAACACCAATCGGGATGTCTGCATATCAACTGGTTTACAGCAAGACTTGCCATCTACCAGTTGAGCTAAAGCATCGGGCACACTGGGCTATAAGAAAGTGGAACATGGATCTTCCAGCAGCCCAGCAGATGAGATGGATGCAGCTATCAGAGCTAGAAGAGTGGAGAGACAAAGCGTACCACAGTGCCAGAATCTACAAGGATAGAACCAAGAGATGGCACGATAAGAGGATCAAGGTGAAGGAGTTCCACCCCGGGGATAAGGTATTACTCTTTAATTCCAGGGTGAAGCTCTTTGGGCATGGAAAACTTTGAAGCAAATGGAAAGGACCGTTCGTCGTGGTGGAAACTTCATCGCACGGGGCAATCACACTCCACGATGACGAAGGTAACCTCTTCAAGGTAAATGGTCAATGTTTAAAAGTTTTCCTTGAACCTGATAAAGTAGATGAGGAATTTGATGTGATCAATTTGGTCATGGATAATTCCCATCTATAATTTCACCTTACGCTATGTCCTTAACCCCTAGAGCCTATTTGCACACACTTTGGGATATTTTGGACCTGTCACGTAGTGCACAGAAAAAGAGAAGGTGACCGGGCTCAAGGCCAGGTCGGCCGACGGGCCACTGAGCCCGATCAGCCCTATCCTTTGCAAACGTTCAACTCCAACGTCTCTGAAGCCGTTCCGCGGTGGATGAGCGATTCGGCCTCTGATTGATCCGAGAAGAGGGTTGATCTTTCTTTAAATTTTCACCCATCCTCTTCTCCCCTCTCATCTGATTTCTTCTTCGTCCCCATTCTGCAAACATCGAGCCACACCTTCCAAATCCCCAAAGAATGGCCAGGAAGAGCCACCCCAAATCCAGATCGACATTCGATGTTGATGGAGAGCCCACTCCGGCAAATCAACTGGTGCCCATCAACCTGGAGTCGGCCATGGAAGTGGTTGTATCCCCACTGGCCAGCCTCTCGCCAGAGGAGGACGCGAGAGGCCGTACCAGGGGGTCGGCCGATGGCCTAGGTCAGGCAACCAGCCCTGGTGGCCCCTCGGCGCCTCGCTCGGCGGCGCGGTCTCAGTCTCCGAGGAGGACCCAGAGGCATGATGCACGGGCATCAAGCCCATACAGAAGGCCAACGACGGGGCAACTTACTCCGAAGAAGATGCCGGTGGCCACTCCAATCAAGGGGGATGGACTCCCCACGCTTCAACCAGGAGAGAAGCTGAAGAAAGTGGTGAACAACAAGTGGGAGGACGTCGTGGTGTATCACTATACGTCCGATGTATCCATCTACTCTCCTGCTAGCATCCCAGAGCCACGTTTCCGGGTCTTTGGGGAAGGGAAACCTAAAGGTGGCTATGGAAAGGGGCTGTTCCCTCCCCTCATACCTGAGGAGAGGAAGGAGTTGGAGGAGTCGGTGGAATCTTCACCTGCCAGCAAGATCAAGAGGCACATCAAGCCTCCTCCAATTCGCAGGCCTAGGGGTCACTATGGAAGTGATGATGAGAAGGCCCCCATGGCTCCCTCCAACGCAGAGTTGCTAGAGTTGATTAATCAACTCGGTCGCGACTATGCCAAGTTGGAGAAGAGGTTCGCTGAAGAGTGACTTGAGTGCATAAACCTTCAAGATGACTTTGATATGCTGCGTAGGCACATTATTTTTTATTTCATTCATTCATTTATTTCTTCATTTGATTATCATGTAATGTGCCTCTGAGTTTATGAATAAAATAAAATGTTTAGTGTATTAGGATTGTGTCTTTTGTTTCCACTTGTTTTTGAATAAAAGGTACAAGTTTGGGGGAGACTCGCAACGGGAAACAAAGTGACCCAACGCGAAACAGAGCATATCAGAACGAAGCAGACTAGCATGCGAAAGGGCTGAACCAGAGAGGTCACCCCCCAGGTCGCCCGACCCCACCAGGTCGGCCGACCTGGTCTGAGTCCCACCTGGCCCCCGCTTCTTCCTGCACGCTGGTTTGATCATTCTAAACCCTGTTTCAGTTGAATCTTTGCAGAACTTGATCATGGAATTTAGAACATAATAAAATTAACCCTTTTGCATCTCCCCATCATCTGGAAAATATCATTAACTTACATATATTTTATAGGAACTCATGTCATCTAAGTTATTGCATTTTGAGATATGGCTTTAATATGAAAGATGCCTTTGCTTACTCGAGTACTTGGAATTTATGAAAAGTTTTTTAAAAAACTTTTAACCTTGCTATGCTCCTTACGGGTTTGAGAGACAACCACATACAAATATAATCAAGCATTCCCTTTGAGCTTTGAGTTGTTCTAAGTCTTATGACCCTTATTAGAGATTTTTCATGTGTTTAAAGTCAAGATCATGTACACTCCACCATAAAAAGCTAAACCCTTACACTTAGGGTGAAGCAAAACATGCCTTTGTTCCATGTTCATGAATAAAATACTCCTAAAATGGCTTTCTTCCCAAAAATCAAGATGAAAAGAAGATATGGGCTATATGCATAGGAAAAAAAGAGAAAGAAGAAAGAGACTCATGCTAAAAAGCATTGAGTGAAAAAAAAGTGCAATAGCCCATATCCAAAAAAAAGAAAGGGAAGGAAGTCAAGGCAAGGGAGTACCACTACATGTCCACCTTATATCATACACTAGCACATCTTGACTTGATTACATGACTTGTCTCTGACTTGGATCCAATCCTTGGAATGACAACACAAGTGAAATAAGGTATGTATTTTGAGAGCTCCACATATAAAGTTCTGTTTTGGAGAATATGAGTGTTGTCCAACCACCATGAATATCCAGAGAAAAACTCTTTGAGGAGCAAGGTGTTGACGGTCCTTACAACAAAAAATCCGACCGTCAATAGGCTCAGAAAACCAACAAAGGTAAAGTATAACTTAGATATTAGTATTCAAATAATGCTGTACCATGCATATCTGGAATATATTTGAGAACAGGGACTACGGTGCAAAAGATGGACGAAACTGGGCACAGGCCCAGTTCGGCCGACCTGGCTAGGTCGGGCGACCGGGCCTGAACCCCAATCGAGCCCATTTTCTACACAGGTCAAGAAGCACAAAAGGGAAGGATCATGGACGTTGAATCATGGTCGGTTCAAGTCAAGGGTGAGGATGAGCCACGTGTCCCTTCCACGGATTGAAGGGCCCACACCTCAACTCATTTGCACCCAAACGGAGTATACCCATCGGGAACCGTCATAAGGACCCACACGGCAGTCTACCAGAGAAGAGTGGGGCCGAAAGGCGACGGAACCATGTCGGTCGACCTGACTAGGTCGGCCGACTTGGGCCTGCGGCTGTTTCGCTCCCCTCTTGACCCGTACCAATAAACCGCCATCAGGAGTCCATCTGAGCCGTGCAACGCTGAAGACGGTGCATCCTAGGGTCGGCCGATCTTGGCACATCGGCTGACCTAGGCCCACCTCCAAACTGCCACAACCGCCTCTGGCCGGCTCCAACCGCATATGTGATGCTATAAATACCTACAAAGGGCGCCGTACTCAACACACACCAGAAGAAGAGCTCTCTTTGCTACAAGCTTAGTCTTAGTCTTAGTAGTGATAGTCATAGTGTTAGATCTTCTGAAGGGCTTCCGGAGGAGTCTTGGTAAGTTCTAGAGTTTAGTTCTTGTATTCTCTTACTTACTTGTAGTACTCTGAGCTTAATGGAGATACCTTCATACTTATGTTGTATGCCTCAGTTATACCTTATCCACTTAGTATATACTACTTATGTCTTGCACCTTATTCGAGTGAATGTATGCTATGACATTGGCTCAATGTGCCTCTTGGTTGCTCTATTTATTAATGTGATAGATAGAGTTGTATTACATATTGTAAGCATGGTGTTTGGGATATGGAATACTGTTGAGGGTACCGCTGCCCCACGGATTAATAGAGGTAGGCGGCAGGTGGTGACAGCCCTGTCCGTCCTGTGTAATCCTCCACGTACGGGAGTGGGTATTAGGCCTTTATGATAAGACGTCCTACTGTCGTCCCTTGATGAGGGAACCACTGGATACCTCGATATGTCCTCTTGCATATGATCATTGAGTGAGCTTGTATAGGGCATTGTAGTATATCCAAGTCCCATATGTATGATGCTATTGAACCCTTTGTAATCTTTACTAATGTACTGTTACTAACGAAGACTACTTTAATGATGAGCAATGAACTTTTGTGTGTCGCATTACCCATTCATTTCTATACCATTTACCCCTGCTTAGATTATGGTATATTAATTGTTGTTGTAAGTAATTGCATTGGAATGACAACCCTCTCTTAACTTAATGATTTCCCTGCGGATAAACAAATAATGATACTCTGGAATACTCCCGGGTGAAATGCTACAACGTACTTCTGTGCGCTTGCAGAATATCTGTAACGTCTAGATTTACGATGAAGTATCTCTAGTACCATCACTACTCTAAGTGGTGATGCTAAGAAATACCAACAAGCATTTCTGGCGCTGTTGCCGGGTAAAGCAATGGTTAAAGAGATTTGATCATCCATGCATTTAATGCAACATGATTAATTGCCAGTAATTTAGCAGGTTTATCCTTTTTGCTCTGTTTCTCTATGATGTGAAACAGGGTAGTGTATGACTGGTTTCCAATTACCATCCAACTACGTCAAGAACCCGAATACCATAGGAAGGAGGGTACGTTCTCATGTCATAATCCCTCAGGCGTTCTTATCGGAGACCGAACCAGTCATCAGAGAATCCTCCAACCAAGGAGAACCACCCGTTCCCGTAGCACCCCAACCGGAAGAAGCCATGGCCAATAGGACCATCTGTGACTACTCTGCCCCGTCCGCTGCCCAGATCCCTGTGGATCCGGAGGTGGAAATGGGGATCATGCTTTTGAGCTGAAGGCCCCGCTAATCAACATGGTGCAGGCTAGCCCCTTTTGCGGGAAAGCCAATGAGGACGCCAGTGCTCACCTACAGCATTTCCTGGAGGTCTGCAGCATCATCACTATCCGAGGAGTGGATCAAGAGGCCATCAAGCTCTGCCTATTTCTGTTCTCACTACTGGGAAGAGACAAACAATGGTTCTATTCCAACCGTGATGCGGTGAACACGTGGACTAAGTGCTCCAGCGCCTTCTTGGCGAAGTTCTTTCCCATTGGGAAATCCAATGCTCTTCGGGGAAGAATTTCCAGCTTTGAGCAAGAGTCCGGGGAGACGGTTCCGGAAGCATGGGATCGCTTCCAGGACTACATCCTGGCATGCCCCCACCATGGTATGCAAGAATGGCTCCTGCTCCAGAACTTCTACCATGGGCTGTCCCAGACAGCCGGTGAACACATGGATGCTGCTGCTGGAGGGGCATTCCTCTCCTTGACTGTGGCTGCCGCTAAGCTACTCATCGAGAAGATGGTGTCAAACAAATCTTGGAATGACGACCGTCTTCAGGGACGCAAATGCGGTATGCACACCGTAAAGGAGGTGGACATGCTGGCCGCCAAGATGGATCTCATCATGAAGTGCCTTGATGACCGCACCAAGGATGGAGGCGCCGAAAATGAAGGTCTAATGGATTCACACATGACGTGTGAAGTCTGTGGAGAAACTGGCCACTCGAGGAACAACTGCCCCGAGACACAAGAGGAGGTACAGTTCGTGAACGGCAACAACGGGTACCGGCCTCAAGGGAACTGGAACCAACAACGCCCATTCTACCAGGGAGGTAACAATAATAACTCTTTTTCTAACCAACCTTCCCTTAAATATCTTGTCCTTGGTCAGGTCAAGATTAATGAATCTATCTCTAAGAGGCTTGCTGCTAATGATAAAGCTCTGGAGGGCATAAATTCTAAAATAGAAAGTTTGTCCTCCACCTTCCAGAGCCAACTGAGCTTTAATAAAATGCTAGAAACCCAATTAGCTCAGCTAGCCACTGCTGTTCCATCTGGGGATAAGGGGAGAATTCCCGGGCAACCGGATTCCTCCTTTGAAAATGTAAAGGCTATTTCTACGAGGAGCGGTAAGGCTGCTCGGATCCAGTCCCACCTAACCATGCAGAAAAAACAGCAGTGCCAAGTAAGGAGATTCCTGCAGTGGAAGAAGAGCCTGAAGCCGAGCTAGCACCAGTCGGACAAACTGCGCCACATGAGTTCTACGACAGCAACGTCTTGCCATTCCCTCAACGCCAAAAAAAACCATCGGCCTATGAGCAATTTGCCAGGTTTGTAGAAGTTATACAAAAGTTAAATATACATGTGCCACTGCTGGATGCTATGCAGGTACCGACCTACGCAAAGTACTTGAAGGACATCCTCAACAACAAACGTCCACTTCCAAGTATCGAGGTCATAAAATTGACTGAGGAGTGCAGTGCAGCCATCTTAAACAAGGTCCCGGAAAAGAAGAAGGACCCAGGATGTCCCACCATCACGTGTACAATCGGGACACAACATTTCGAGCACGCACTCTGTGATCTGGAGGCAAGCGTCAGCGTAATGCCAAAGGTAGTATTTGACCATCTTAATTATACTACCTTGTCTCCTACTCCCATGAGACTGCAGCTAGCTGATTCCACGGTCCGCTACCCGGAGGGGATAGCCGAGGACATTCCGGTGCGCATCCGGGATTGCTTCATCCCTGTCGACTTTGTGGTACTGGACATGGACGTGAGCAATGAGTTCCGGCAAAAGGTGGAGCAATGCTCCATGATCAAGATCAAGTATGGGAGAAACAGTCAGAACGTCAATGAGGTGGAGGTAACGCCTCCAGAAAAAGACAGCCTGATTAAGTTCATGGAGAAGTTCTGGAAGAAGGATTTTCCCATTCGGTACTATGCAAAGAACAACAAGAAGTCTACACGAGGTGCGAATGCACAGGCGAAGAAAACATCGAAACAAGCTGTTGACCGCCACAAGAAGGTAAAACAGGTATGGCGGGTTAAATCATCTGTATCGTCATCTCCAGGGTCAGATGCTGCTTCATCAAGTTGAAATCCTACATCGAAGACGTCTTCACTCGACGACGTAAAACACGAGTCCTGCGCCGACAGGTATATCGGTGTCAACAAAATAGCTTGGGGGAGGACCCCAATCAGGTAAGTTGAAGGTAAGTATTGCTGAATAAAGCTTTTCTTTTGAATAAAGTTAGTAAATGAGAGCTATCCATGCTAGTCCCCTAATGTTTTGAGTCTATGCTTAAATCTTTACGTTGGACATGACGAATAGTTGCTCTTATTTCTCTCTTGTACCTATGTTTCAACCTGCTATTCTCCTAAGCTTTGAGTTTGCTGGTTGAGCATGATCTTTTCTATTATCTTGTCTATCTGTGGGTAGCACATGCACGCTCTAGTCTAGGTTGTTGTTGGCTATGATATAATAAGACTTGAGTGACCTTAAGATCTTACTACGCTAGACTTGATAACCGGAGTTTTCTCTTTTAAAATAAAATAAAGAGTTCCTTATGGTGATTAAATTCCCTACCAAAGCTCATATTGTTTAAAATCCCTACATGAGCTACTTGCTTTTGCATTAAGTTTTGTCAAGGTCATTGTGATTTTTAGAGATTTACTTCATGCTTTTAAAGCCAAGATCACGCACACGCCACCTTATACATGTTACACTTCTACTATGGAAGTGAACATAACACTCATTGTTCCATCAAATAAAAGCTCTACATAAAGTATGGTACTCTTCTCCATTCTTATTGCAAAAAGAGACATGGGCTTTTGAAAAAAAACATGGACACATGAAGGTCCAAGTATGTAAAAAAAAGAGAGAGCGCAAGGAGGCTCTCGGTTCAAAAATTAAAGCCATGTCTCTAAAAGAAACTCTTTAAGGAGAAGAGGAACCTGTAAAAAGGAGCTATCTCTTACCATGCCACCTATACACGTGCACATCTTGGTTTGAGAGTATTACTTATTTCTCTTTGAATCCTGATTTTGACTTTACAATATGTGCATTACAAGTATGCTATAAAGCTCTCCTAGCACAAACTCCACTCCAATGAGTGACATGAGAGTTGAGAGAGGAAATTGGTAAGGAAATACACCATGAGTGACTTGAGAGCACCACCTAAGGAACTCTGTTCTTTTGAAAAACTTCCAAAACCTCTGGTTTGATTGTCAAGCAAGGTAGAGGCAAGGTGCTTAGTCTAAGTCGTTCTAGCCATCGACCGCCCAAGACAAGGAGAAGCTACAAGCCCCATACAAGGCCAAGGTAATAAGGGAAGTTTATTTTACCAGCTTATTCAATTCTCGGTAGAATATCTTGCTAAACCACTGGTACTTTTGAGGAGTAATAAGGAAGCAACTCCTGATCCTCTGAACCTAAAAGTTTTAGTCTTTTGCTCGGGACGAGCAAAGGTTAAGCTTGGGGGAGTTGTTGACGGTCCTTACAATAAAAAATCCGACCGTCAATAGGCTTAGAAAACCAACAAAGGTCAAGCATAACTTAGACATTAGTATTCAAATAATGCTATACCATGCATATCTAGAATATATTTGAGTACAGGGACTACGGTGCAAAAGATGGACGAAACTGGGCACAGAACCAGGTTGGCCGACCTGGCTAGGTCGGGCGACCGGGCCTGAACCCCAATCGAGCCCATTTTCCACACAGGTCAAGAAGCACACAAGAGAAGGATCATGGACGTTGAATCATGGTTCGTTCAAGTCAAGGGTGAGGATGCACCCAAATGGAGTATACCCACTTGGACCATCATAAGGACCCACACGGCAGTCTACCAGAGAAGAGTGGGGCCGAAAGGCGGCGAAACCAGGTCGGCCGACTTGGGCCTGCGGCCGTTGCACTCCCCCTTTGACCCGTACCTGTAAACCGCCATCAGGAGTTCATCTGAGCCATGCAACGCTGAAGACGGTGCATCCTAGGGTTGGCCGACCTTGGCACATCGGCCGACCTAGGCCCACCTCCAAACTGCCACAACCGCCTCTGGCCGGCTCCAACCGCATATGTGATGCTATAAATACCTGCAAAGGGCGCCGTACTCAACACACACCAGAAGAAGAGCTCTCTTTGCTACAAGCTTAGTCTTAGTCTTAGTCTTAGTAGTGATAGTCATAGTGTTAGATCTTCTGAAGGGCTTCCGGAGGAGTCTTGGTAAGTTCTAGAGTTCAGTTCTTGTATTCTCTTACTTACTTGTAGTACTCTGAGCTTAATGGACATACCTTCATACTTATGTTGTATGCCTCAGTTATACCTTATCCATTTAGTATATACTACTTATGTCTTGCACCTTATTCGAGTGAATGTATGCTATGAAATTGGCTCAATGTGCCTCTTGGTTGCTTTATTTATTAACGCGATAGATAGAGTTGTATTACATATTGCAAGCATGGTGTTTGGGATATGGAATACTGTTGAGGGTACCGCTGCCCCACGGATTAGTAGAGGTAGGCAGCAGGTGGTGACAGCCCTGTCCGTCCTTTGTAATTCTCCACGTACAGGAGCGGGTATTAGGCCTTTATGATAGGACGTCCTACTGTCGTCCCTTGATGAGGGAACCACTGGATACCTCGATATGTCCTCTTGCATATAATCATTGAGTGAGCTTTTATAGGGTATTGTAGTATATCCAAGTCCCATATGTATGATGCTATTGAACCCTTTGTAATCTTTACTAATGTACTGTTACTAACTAAGACTACTTTAATGATGAGCAATGAACTTCTATGTGTCGCATTACCCATTCATTTCTATATCATTTACCCCTGCTTAGATTATGGTATATTGATTGTTGTGGTAAGTAATTGCATTGGAATGACAACTCTCTCTTAACTAAATGCTTTCCCTAGGGATAAACAAATAACGATTCTCTGGAATACTCTCGGGTGAAATGCTACAATGTACTTCTGTGCGCTTGCAGAATACCTATAACGTCTAGATTTACGATGAAGTATCTCTAGTACCATCACTACTCTAAGTGGTGATGCTAAGAAATTCCAACACAAGGCATTGGTTTTCTTTGCAAAATTCTGAAAACCCAAGTACTTGAGAGTAAAGTGTATCATGTCATAGAAAAGGCTGTTCCTTTCTGCAATAACCCAAGAAGACATGTTAGCCACTCATATAAGTCCACTAAGCCTAAATGTTTGGGAATAACCTATATATTTGTTTATGATTTCTATGATGAAGCTTAGACTTTACTCGAGGACGAGTAAAGGATAAGTGTGGGGGAGCTTGTTGGCGGTTCTTAATGATAAAATATTATTGCCAACAAAGATATAAAAAAATGATAAAACAAATAGACATAGGGTTATTTACTAATGGATTCCACGAGTTTTGGTGCATATGTGCTTACAGGAATAAAGTGGCAAAAGAAGGGCTAAAGTGGGCCTAAGGCCAGATCGCCCGACCCCAACAGGTCGGCCGACCTGGGCCTAGGCCCAATGAGGTCCATCCTTAGCCCATTGACAGAAGAACACTCGAGAGTGATCAAAAACATTGAGATCATGTCGGTGGAAATGAAGAGATAGGATTGGGCCACGTGACAAGCACATGGATTCATGGGCCCACATCCCTGACTTAACCTACACATCTGCGCGAGTACCCACTGGAAATGGACCATGGGGCCCACAAGGAAGTGTCCCTAGCAGAGTGGAGCCGAGGGGCCACAACCCCGGGTCGGCCGACTTAGCCAGGTCGGCCGACCTGGCTGCACGTCCAAACCGCCACCGCCTTGACCTGCAACTGTCAACCGCCTCCAGGAAGCCATCCGTGTCGTGCATCACCAGAGTCGGTGAATCCCATGGTCGGACGACCCCCCTAGGTCGGCCGAATTGGGCCCACCTCCGGACCGTCTCAACCGTCGCACACCGACTCTAAACTGCCGCTCCAAGCTATAAATATCTGGACTCGGGGCAAGGCTAAGCATCATCGAGATTAAGTGAAGATCCAAGGCGAAGCCCTCCTCATATCTAGAGTAGAAATAGGGAGAGAGTGAGGGAGAGTCTGGAGGAGTCCCGGCATATCAGCGACCCTCCACCTGTACCTCGACGGATACAAGCTACTCAGTAAGTATTCGGGATTCAACTAGTTCTTAAGTCTGAGTTATAGAAAGCTGACTTCTCTATTGTGCTTGTGGGTTTGTTGCTTTATTCATAAAGTATTCTAATCTCTGATCAAGGTTAGGATAGCTGATATTATCTTAGGCGTGGTGCTTAGATGTATATCTGCCCTCGTTTGCCTCGTAGCCCCACGGATTAGAAGAGGTAGGCGGCAGGTGGTGACAGCCCTGTCCGTCCTTTGTAATCCTCCACATTCGGGTACGGTGTAGAGCTATTGGCTGGCAATTTCATAGAGGTCTAGGATACCCGGTGCCCAAAGGAAGCATAGGAGAATTCCCTTCGCTATATTCACAGCCTCAGTGCTAAGTTATTCTCTCTACCCAGCCTTTATATACACTTGATCGATCCGGTCATTCTTAGTGATTAGACAGCCCTTTACGTTCCCCGTGGATTCGATACCTGGTTTACTCATGGGTGAAAGCTACTACGACAGCCGTGCACTTGTGGACTTTCTGTTTGCCACTGCTGGTATCAACAAGTACATTTCACAGGAGATCGATAACTATTCTGAAACGAAAAATTTAAAACAACGATCCTGGCACGAGCAAACATCGTCGGCCAGGATCAAGGCGGTGCAGCACCGGGCGGTGGAGCCTCCTCCGCGTTCTCCTCTCGGAGTCGTTGATGAGGTCCACGAGCGCGCCGTCTCCTGGATTCCCGATCAGCTCACGGTTCAGGGAGACGAAGAGGCGTCGGGCAAACTTCTCGTCGCCACTGGTGTCGACCGGAGCTGAAGACGAAGACGCGCCTGCGCGCGAGGACTTCGGCTTCAATCGAGCCCCACTGATCCTTTGATCTGATTCATCATCAGAAGGGATGGAGATGGGGGATGCCAGGGCTGGAGATGGCGACGTTGGTCTTTTCCCCGCGGCGATGCTCGATGGAGTAGCTTTGGGGAGCGGAGACACCATCACCGGAGATTCTTCTCGTGGTTCAACCTCGACGCCTTCATCCCCATGCCAGGGGAGAGCTAGGAGAGGAGCTTGAGGGGGAGCAGAGGGTGGCGTGGTCACCGACGGGCCCTCCGACGCGCTGGGTGGCGGCTTGGCGGAGCTACGAGGGGAGTCTCCAAAAAGGAGACGAGGCAAGTTGAACTTGTGGCTGAGTCTTTTCTTTCCCATGGTGCTGGGAGGAGGAAAGCTTAGTGGGGAAGGTTCAAGTGTGGATCTATCCCAGGGATTCGATATTTGAAGACCCTGGGGCGACGCTTCATGTGCGGATCGAGGAACCGGAACAGTGCCGAGATTTACGTCGTGTACGCTGCTAAAGTTTCGGGAGGCGTGCGTAGTGGGTTTTAAATGCAGGGGGCAGGATTCATCAACCCTTGGCGTTTCGGTTTCCAAGATTGAATATTATTTATTCGTTGTAATTATGGCTGATATTTTCTTTGACCTTATCATTCAGAGGTAGGTTTCTCTATTCAGAGTTGGGATCTTTTTCCAACTCTCACATTGAAGTGATTGTCGAGATATTTACATATCCTAAAATCACCCGAAGAGCAAAAAGACCCGAAGGTTGCTCAAGGAACAACCTTTTCCGAACAAGATAAGCTCGGGGGCTACTATTGAGGCTATACCCTGGGTGCCCGATCACGAGGATTGCCGACTACCGACTCCAAGCGAAGAAGACTCCGAACAAGACACGACAGCTGGATCGCAGAAGGAAAGCCTGATGATAGTTAGAGTCCTACTAGGTTTAGGTCCGTTTTGTCTTGTAAGGATGTCTCCCTGGATATAAATAGTGGGGGGTCTTGCACATAGAGGGTATCCCAATCTTAGCCAATCCACCCGAGAGTATTTGTTACACCATTGTAATCTGTACTCGCCGAGATAATACAAGCAAGCAACTGGACGTAGGGTTATTACTCGATCTCGAGGGCCCGAACCAGTATAAAATCCCGAGTCTCTGTGTTCATCTTGTGATCAATCTTCGCACGAAGCGGGGTGCCTGCCGGACAAATATCTGCCGAGTACAACCTTGACACAAACATTCCTGGAGAGGATCCAAAAATGCTATCCAGCTTTAGAGACCTTCTTGATAAAATTTTTGTCTTGGAACCAGCAAAGAGGTTAACAGTAGAAGAAGCACTTTTCCATCCTTTTATCACAGGCAAAGGAAAATAAGATAGTTGCCTCCACATTGCATTTTTTAACAGAATTTATTTTATAAAATATAGTTTCAGTTCCTGTTGTCTAATCGTTGGTATCTGTCTTGTGTCCTGGGAGCTATGAGATCAGAGTACATGGATGAAGCATGGAAGTATGTAACTATGGAAGAGCTACTGACCTTAATACGTGCAACTTATCATCTGGGTATGTTTTGCAAAACATGTACAAATAGCTAGTTTAAATTCCATTTGTACATTTTTTCTGAGAATTTGTAATTTTTTCTTACACTTACATAAAAGCTGACAAATATTTTTAAATTTTTTGGTATACAAATGGAAATGTACTAAAACAAGGATTTGGGAATAATTAGCTAAAAGGTGAAAGAGAAATAAATTGAAACTTCATGCTAAAGACCAAATGGCCTTTCACTGTTGGGACATCCTGGGCCACATGTGCCACGTACTTTTGCTGCTGGCCAAAGGAAATTGAAGATCCAAATGAATTGAGGTATGAAAACTAAATTTTTGTTCTTTTCCATCTTTTACCGAAATAGTTATCAAATTTTTACTGCCATCAATTTTTTAAACTTTTAAAAGGCTTATAAACAGAATATAGGGTAACAACATCTTCGGGACTTTGGGATCCTTGTGTCAATGGCAATTTTGCATGGAATGTGATCAGAGGTGATCTTTGCTAGAGGCAGCACTTCTGTGTGGGGATTTTTTGAGATTTGAGAACTTTTGGGTTGAACATGAGGGATTTTTTGACACTGTTGAAAGTAGCTGGCATGCTTCTCATGATGAAAATACAGTCAGAAATATATCTACCAAATTCAAGAAGCTAAGAGCTAGCCTAAAGAGCTGGAGCAAGAACCTGTCAAATCTGAACCTTCTGATCCAAAATTGCAACACAGTGACCCTGTTCTTGGATTCACTAGAAGACAGGAGAGGACTTTACAATCCAGAAATAAACTTGAGACAGAGAATTAAAAAGCAGCTCAGAACTCCTCTTCACTACAAGAACATGTACTGGACACAAAGGCACATAGTTAACAGAATCAAATATGGAGATGAATGCACAAAGTACTTTCATGCTATGGCCACCATCTCCTACAGAAAAAATAGCATCTCTCAGATTCTGAATGATCAAGGAGCTTGGATACAAGATCATGATGGAAAAGCAGGACTGCTATGGAATTCTTTTAGAAATAGGCTTGGAATAAGCACAGAAACTGTAATGCACTTTGATCTGACAACTCTGATTGAACAGGGATCAGATTTATCAAACCTGGCAGACCCATTGAACAGATAGAGATTGATAACATCATCAAAGCTATGCCATTGGACAAAGCACATGGACCTGATGGTTTCAATGGCCTATTCATGAAAAGGTGTTGGCCTATAATAAAAGAAGATTTCTATACCCTCTGCAGAGATTTCCATGAAGGAGAACTTCCCATGGAGGCTATTAATACAGCATACATAATCCTCATCCCAAAGACAGTAAACACTGAAACTGTCAATGACTACAGACCTATCTCATTGGTGAATATCAGCCCTAAACTAATAGCTAAAATCCTAGCAGAGAGGTTGTAGAGAGTGATAATTGATCTAATCCACAAGAATCAGTACGGTTTCATCAAGACAAGAACCATACAGGACTGTTTGACTTGGAGCTTTGAATATATCCATCAGTGCCACCAATCAAGAAGAGAGGCCATCATTCTTATGTTAGACTTTGAAAAGGCCTTTGATACAGTTGAACATTCAACCATCCTTCAAATGTTAGAAAGCATGGGTTTCCCTATAGCCTGGATTGGTTGGGTCAGAACTTTACTCCAATCTGGATCATCTGCAGTGCTCCTCAATGGAATGCCATGAAAAATTTTCAAATGCAAAAGAGGCATTAGACAGGGTGATCCCTTATCACCACTGCTGTTTGTCCTAGCTGTAGAACTATTGTAGATTCTGATAAATAGAGCTTCTAGGATGAACCTAATGCAAGCTCCATCAGCCGACTGAAGACTACCCAATTGTGCAATATACAGATGACACGCTACTGATAATGCAAGCTGATGCAAGGCAACTCTTCTTCCTTAAGTCACTACTTGGCACTTTTGCAGAATCTACAGGACTGAAGGTCAAAATCTCAAATGATTCCCATCAATGTATCCCAAGAAAAGATAGATTGCCTAGCACATACTTTTGGTTGCTCAATTGGCACCATGCCATTTACATACCTGGGACTCCCTATGGGAACAACCAAGCCAAGGATGGAAGAACTTACACCAATGATGGACAGAGTGGAAAGACGTCTCTCAGGCACTGCCACATGGCTCTCTTACTAGGACACTTACAAATGATAAATTCAGCAATAACGCCGATTGTCACATATGCCATGTGCACAATAAAACTCCCAAGAGGTGTGATTGAGAACATTGACTGAATCAGAAAGCAATGCTTATGGAGAGGCAATACAGAGAAGAAGAAAGGAGGCAACCTTGTTGCATGGGAGATAGTTCAGAAACCAAAAGATAAAGGAGGTCTGGGGGTACTAAATCTTAGGCTCCAAAATGATGCCCTCCTGATCAAGCATCTACACAAACTCCATAATCATGCAGATGTGCCTTGGGTTCAACTAATATGGTTCAAATACTATCAGAGCAAGGTACCACATGCAACAAGAGAGGTTGGATCTTTCTGGTGGAAAGATGTCTTACGTCTGAATGGCCTTTACCGGGGGATGTAACAACCTGAAAATTCGCTTTCTAATATAGTAATTAATTTGCTAGGTTTTGTGTGAGCATTCACAAAATTTAGGCAAATAAAAACCTTTTTTGGAAATTAAAATCAACTAGGGTTAGAAACATGTTTTGTGCATTTCATGCTGGTGCATTGTTTTATTGTATGACTGCTTTTGTGTGCTAAGCCCTAGGGCCCAAAACCCTAAAGACGCAAAATCCGAGAACCCAGTGCCAAAACCCGAAGCTCGGAAACCCTATCCAAAACCCAAGTCCAACCTAGACCTAAAACCCTACCTGACCCAAAAACCCGGGCCTGTTTCTTTCTTTTCAAAGCCCAAACCCCGTCAACCAAATCTGGCCCGACCTGATTTTTCCCTCCCTTCCTTCTTTCTTTCTTGCAGGCCCATTCTCTCTTTCAATTCTCCCTGGGCCCAACCCAACTCTCTCCCTCCTCTCTTATTCTCCCTTGGGCCCAAACAGATCCAACCCAGGCCCAAAGCAGATCCATTCTCACCCTCCACGCACGCGCCCCCTTCCCCTTCATCGCGCCTGCGCCAACACCCCCGACGCCCCCCTTCGTTTCCCTTCTGCCTCGCCCTTTTTGTCGCATGAAGAAAACCGGCGACTGCGCCCCTTGACTCTCTGCTGCCCGGAGCCACATCAACCAGCAGTCGCGCCCCTTCTCCACCCAAGCGCCACTGTCTTTTCCCTTCCCTTCCTCTCCCCAACTGAAACCCCCTCACCACTCAGAGTTATTCGTGCCGTGGATGAGTGGAGGAGCAGAAACTCACCGTCCGGCCGCCACTTCAATTCATGGCCACCAGTGCCCCCTTCCTTCCCCTATAAAATCCCGAGGCCAAGCACTCTCCAACACCTTGCCGCTGCTATCAAGCCCTACCACCAAAGAACTCTCTGTTACCTGCAATTTCTCGTCGGAGTGCCGCCTTGGTAAAATTTCCATCGTCGTCTCTGTTGGTAACCACCAACGCCTTCCCCTCACTCCCTTCCTCTTTGTCTCTTGTACAGGGACTCTGAGACCTTGGCCCTGGCACCCAGAAGCAGCGGACAGAGGTCGCAGCCCCATCTCCACGAGCACGTGCAGGTTCGGCCGCCCCTCGCCGTCGCCCATCAGCTCTGGGTTACAATTGTTGTCAATAGCACAGGGAATCAGTTCGCGCCCCCGTTCCCTTTCCCCTGGGCCAAACCTTTTTCGTTTCTGGGCACCACAGCTCCGGCCCCATCACCGTCGGCGAGCCGGACACCGCCGTCTTCTGTTCTGGGCGCCGTTCTCTCGCGGAGAAGAACGACACGCCGTCGCCCCTCCCTGTGTTGGACCGAGCAGAAGGCCCAGAGCCACCCATCCATTAATCAAAGGCCGAGATTAGATCCTAGGATACCCCTTCGCTTTATGTTAAAGAGACCCTGGAAAAATAGCATATCAACCCGCCATCCATCCCTGTGTGTTGAGTTTCTTCCTTGCTACCCCCTGTAGTCTAGGGTTATATACGATTAGGTCCTCAGTTTTCGTAGGTTAGACCCTTAGTTTGTTTTTAGCGTAGTTTATTCATCCTAGCTCCGATTAGAGTGATTCTCGCGTTCATGTGTTCGTAGATTAGTTTTCTAACCTTTTTGCTTCTGTTTTTATTGTATGGTGTACTGTTCTAATAGAAATACTTTTGTATGCATGTACTGGCTTGTGATGGATGTATGTGTGGTGATTGGAATGCGTGTATAGTTTGCGAGCAGTACGAGGCCGGCTTTGATCAAGAGTTTGAAGACCAAGATCAGCAGCAATATTTTGAGGAAGGCAAGTGTAACATGATTCATCCTTGATACCTATTCACCTTTTAATTATGATATCCATTCATGCATGTGTCTAAATTTGTTAAACCCTAGGAATGACTAGACTTGTTTATCCTATATACCTTGTTTACCTTGGGTTTATGCATGTGGGTCGATAATTTAGTTGTGCTTAGCTTGCTTGCAACTGCTAATGATCAATGAATAAATGTTAATCTTGACTAATGATATACTTGGAACCTTATTAAAATATGCTTTTTAGCAACTTGGTTTAGAGAGCTTGAGCATGTGTTTGGATTGCTCTAAGCGTCTCTCCTTAAGGTTTCGATTCTTAAAGCGGCTACCCAGGAAAACCGTACAACCACAGGAATCACATGGCTCTGGTCTTGACTAAGTATGTTGTACAGCTCTAGCTTGTTTAGTGGTTACCGAAAGGCGCAAGTGGGGCTGCCCGGTTTAAGTATGGACCTCGGCCTGCCTGGGGACGAACTCACGTTGCGCCCTGAGTATCATTGGCATGTCTCACGTTGCGCCCTAAGCGCCACCGGGATTCTCACGTTGCACCCTGAGTGATCTCCGGTCCTAGGAGGAGGGTTCCATGCGCCTGTCAGGAAACTGTAGTGGCCACTAACTTGTTAGGGTGTTGGTCGAAAGGTCTCGTAGTGATGCCCTGTGCTCATTTTGGGAGTGCATTGCCTATGGCAAAGGGGTGTCGCGGCCGGTGGTGAAAGTGTACATCTGCAGGTGTAAAACTGTTATAACAGCCGTGCTCATGGTTAAGAGCGGCCTGGATCCTTTTTGAGCGGTTCCTTGTTTTCTGAATAAATGGTTAAATATGATGTTGTTCATTTATAATATTTCACATGCTTTCATAATGTGGGTTACAACCGGGTTGTCATATAATTCTAGTAATTCAGGTTAATTCTAAAATCAATCAACTAAAAATGCTAACTGCAGTTTAAACCTTGTCTAGCCTTTTGAGCCTCATTTAATCATGTTATGCTTGCTAAGTAAGATGGATTACTTACACTTGCTTCATATCAATAAAATCCCAGATGGGTACTCAGATGAGCCGCCAGTGGATGCGTTCCCCAAGGAGTTTCTGGACTTCTAGGCAGTGTAGTCCCACAGTCAGAGTCCCTGTGGAGGCTCATTGGATTTAGATGCTCTACTCTTCCGCTACTTTGATAAACTCGATAATAATGTTAATGCCTATAATGTAATGACTTTATTTCTGTTTATGTATCGAGCACTGTTCTTTCCCTTTTGATAATCATTTCTGGAGCTATATGTGTGTAAAGACTTCTTGGGTACACATATAGTAGCATTCGGATTTCCTTCGTAAATCCGGGTGTAACAGGGGATTACAAAATGCATAGTTGGAAATGGTGCCACATGCTGCTTCTGGCAAGATCCATGGTCTGAAAATATTCTGGAAACTCATTATCCCAGGATAGCATCATTTTCCAAGACAAGCACAATCTCAGTTCAAGATATTATGCAAATAGCCGATCTCGACTCCATCTTCTTCCTACCT
This sequence comes from Alloteropsis semialata, assembly GCA_004135705.1. Classification (NCBI taxonomy): domain Eukaryota; kingdom Viridiplantae; phylum Streptophyta; class Magnoliopsida; order Poales; family Poaceae; genus Alloteropsis; species Alloteropsis semialata. Next base: position 28,836,439 of record CM014275.1, read on the forward strand.
CTATCAGAGCAAGCAATGGAAGAACTTACTTTGTTGCAAGATGAAATTCAGAACATTCCTTATGATGATGAAGCTAAAGATAAATGGATACCCACATGGAGGGATGACTATTCATCAAGGAGATATTATTCACATGTCTTCGACGTGACCCAAGCGCACCCCATCTTCAAGACATTTTGGAACTCGAGATGCATCCCTAGAATCAAATTCTTCACCTGGCTTATCTGTGTTGACCGCCTCAATACCAAAACCATGCTAACAAGATGGCACATCGAGGTACATGATGATGAAATTTGCATCTTGTGTGACACAGGTGCCCATGAGACAATCGATCATCTTTTCTTTGACTGCCCCTTTGCGCAACAATGTTGGAACACTATACAGTTTCAATGGGACTTGACCCTGGAACTGGGAGACAGATTTATCAGAGCAAAGCAAGATCATGGTCTAGGGTTCTTCACTGAAGCAGCCATGATTGCAGCATGGGAAATTTGGATGCTGAGGAACGCCAAGATCTTCGACAGAGGGGACCCAAGCCATGCGAGATGGTTGAGTCTATTCCTAAAACAATGTACCTCTCATTTGGTTAGGTTCAAAACAGATCTGCGATCTGCCTTTAGCTTTTGGTTAGATGCTTTCAGTTAAATACCAATGTAAGAACTCTTTTACTTCGTCTATAAAAAGTTTTTTAATACTGTGGGGATCTCCCCACAGTTTCTCTCAAAAAAAAACATCTTCGGGACTAAGTCTTGTAACTTGTCAGTCACCCATCTTTGTCTAAGAATTTAAAAAACCTATTAAGATTTTCAAAATAGGGAATGTATATTTGCTATGGGCCTAGAGGGCCAATCCAGCCTCGTCAAAGCAGCGCAGAGGCCCGCCAGGGTGGCTGCTGCCCTCCTAGGTGAGGTAGTAGAGGAGGCGCCCTTGGTGGGGTGCCACCAGGGGGCAGCCGGCCCCACCAGGAGGCGGAGGAGGATTGCCCGGTTGCGCTCAAAGATCAACTAAATGTGCCCTTCATCATGGACATTATCATTATTCTTAGCTGGTGTATCTAAATGGCACGCAACGATCTCATCTTCAAAGGTCTACATCCCTTGGTTGCCACTAGTAAAGGCCTCTTCAAGCTTGAATTTGCCAGAGTTATCCTCAGGGCAAAAGAACAACACAAGGAACCCATGTCTCTATGGTTGGATGCGATACTATAATCTTTCTCATTTTCTTTCTTTCTTTCTTTGTTTCTTAGTTTTGCATTTTGTTCTTTTGGAACTCTTTTTTTCCTTTTTATCCTTATCAATATATAATCAGTAGGGGGCAACCCCTCCTGTTTCATCCAAAAAAAAGGGGCGCCACCAAGAGTAGGCTGGCCCCACTTTCCTCCCAATAGGATACTTCCTTAGATGGGTCAATAAATTAGGAAGTAAAAATAAAGGTAGTAGTTGTCTTAGGGGTCAAGCATTAGGATAATTGGAAAGCTATGGTTTTGGAACGGATGGAACCAATGTATAAGGAAATCCAATCCTAGTTATCTTAGGAGTCAAGTCAAGAGTCCCTATATACTTGAGGGAGATGTAAACATTGAAAATCAAGAAGGAAGAGATTTCTCTCAACCCTCTAGCTCTCTTGCTCTCTCTGCTCCTTGGCCCTGTGCACCTGCGCCCTTACCTGCTCCCTACGCCGCCCTCTCCCCCTCCCATGCATGCGCCCTCTCCCCCTCCCTCGAGCCAAGGCCATAACATCTGGTATTCAGAGACCAGGTATTGCGCCGCCATGTCTTCCCCCAAAGGCTCAACACTCGACAATCTCAGCACCAAGATGATATACATGCATGCTTCCATCGACAAGCTGCTCACCACCATGAAGTCCACCGACGCTCGCCTGAACATCTTGGGGAAAAGGTTGGTCGACGATAACGTGCAGATCCGCAAGTCCAAGGAGGAGGTCGATGCTAAAGCAAAGACCGACACCGAGCTTCAGGAGAAGTTCCTGGTCAATTTGGCCAGGCATGCTGCCACCACAGCTGGATGCCAATTCCTCATCAAGGCCATGGAAGATGGAGCTTTCTACACCCCCGACATCATCGACAAAGTTGTAAAAACTTTGATTCCCATCTTGTCAAATGGATTGCCAAGCAGTCAGCGGATGTGTCTCCAATCTTTACCCCATGCTGGCACCGCGTTCCACAAGATGAACTTCTCGAACTATGATAGGAAGGACGACCCCCTACTACGGCTGAATAGATGTGAGCATTTCTTTGCCAGGCAGTGGCGCCCGACCACGAGAAGGTCTGGTATGCGTCGTTCCACCTCACTGGAGCCGCGCAACAGTGGTACATGCATCTCTCTCAGGAGAGGTTGATCATGGATTGGAACGAGTTTACACACCGCGTGAATGTCCACTTCGATCCAACCTTTTCGGCACAATCTGCTAGGTGAGTTGTTTGCCTTACAGTGCACTGGCACTATCGCCGACTACACCGAGGTGTTCCTTATGCATGTGGCGCGTGTGGGACATCTTGGCAAGCAACAACAGGTCAACATCTACACCGCCGGGCTAGGCGAGCCCCTTCACATTGACATCGAGTTGTAGCAACTGCATGACATGGAGCAGGCCATGTGTCTCGCCAGGGCCTATGATCTGCGGACAGCCATGGTGGCCGAGCTGCCCAAGACGACATCGACAACATTAGGAAGACCCCAACCCTCGCGCACAACTTCGTCTACACCAAAGAGTACGACTACACTTCCAACAGCTACAACGATAACACCAGCTACAGCAGGAGTTCGCCCGTTTAACTCTCACACCTGATGAGATGATGTAACGACTACGCTTGCACCTTTTCTTTAACTGTGATGAACAACTCAACAAAGGGCACAAGTGCAAGCACCTGTTCGAGATCACCATCGTAAATGACTTTGATGACGACGAACCATCCTTGATGGTGATCATAGCTGACCGCGAGATGCTCCAAGGCTGGCGCACCATGTGCCTCGTGGGCGCCATCTACAGAGAAGGTGTACGCGTCATCATCGACTCATGGGATATGCACAATGTCATCGACTTCAACTTCACCCGAGAAGTGCAAATTCTAGAGAAACGCATCAACATCGGCATCACCATCAACGACGGCTACCGAGTCCCTAGTCGTGACCTATGCCGGGGCGTTCCTATCCGCTTGGATCAGGTGGTCTTCCCTCTCAATGCATTCGTCTCCAACCACGACGGTGACATAGACGTTATCCTTGGCACACCATGGCTAGCGTCGTTAGGCCCCATCACTTGGGACTTTTCGACCTTGACCATGTCCTTTTCTGTGAGGTGACCGAACCGTCGAGTTCATCAGAGTCCTCCCAGCATCGACTCCAATATCAACTCTATCAGCACCATCGACATCAACTCCAGCTTCATTAGCAATACCACAAGCGAGGACTTCAGCACCATAGCAGGCACACAACTTCAGGGCAGCAACACTGGCCCCGATGTGTGCCAAGGTGTAGGGAACAAGGCATGGGAGTGCCTTCGACATTATCTCCCCAAGCTTGGCGATCTTTGTCGACATTTGATAATGATATTCCCACAAGAGTGGCCACGCTCGGCTATACCACGAGTCGACATCATCTTTATCGACCTAGCAGGCTGTGAGTTCCTCTTCATAGGGCGCACCTTCATCGGCTTCGACGACATGGTGGGCATCACTCATATCTCGGCCCTACCATGGGATCCTTCAGCCTAGATATTTTGAGAAGTGCTCAATCTCACTGCATCAGGTGTAAGTCCCCGTACATCTTTTGTTGACAGGGTGCTGGGAATTTTTCTGTCTCGTGGCAGCGCACGCCCGCATTTCTTCATCAAGCCTCCACCACCGACGACATTGTAACTCGACATGGCAGTTCCTCGATAGGCTATAATGGCAGCGGGAGCAGAAGCCAACCGCGAAGGGCACCACCGCATTTCCCCCACTTCCACGTCGACTGGACACTATGCAACATCACCACAATCGTGCCCGTCGGAGCTCTCCACATAACAGTCGCGGCTCGTTGCATCGTAGAACCCCTTCCACCATCTGGTGTCTAAGGATGGCTGCCAGTGCAGCATGAGGACACACTGCTCGAAAATCCAGTGGGAGATGTTATGGGCCTAGAGGGCCAATCCAGCCTCATCGAGGTAGCGCAGAGGTGCACCAGGGTGGCTGCTGCCCTCCTGGACGAGGCAACAGAGGAGGCGCCCTAGGTGGGGCACCACCTGGGGGCAGCCAGCCCCACCAAGAGGAGGGGCAACCAAAAGGGGCACCACCAAGGGCAGGCTAGCCCCACTTTCCCCCCAACAGGAGACTTCCTTAGATGGGTCGATAAATTAGGAAGCAAGAATAAAGGTTGAAGGAAAGAGTCTAGTCCTAGTTCTTAGTAGGATAGATGGAAAGGTTTGGTTTAGGAAAGGATGGATCCAATGTATATGAAAAGCCAATCCTAGTTATGTTAGAAGTCATGTCAAGGGTCCCTATATAATTGAGGGAGACGTAAACATTGAAAATCAAGAAGGAAGAGATTTCTGTGAACGGGCCTCTAGCTGCGTTGGTTAGCTCCTGGGTTCGACTCCCCGTGGGAGTGAATCTCAGGTTGAGCTTAAAAAATCCCCTCGTCTGTCCGATGGCCAAAGCACAGTTAGGCCGAGCCTAGGTCGTTGGTCGTTCTCACACGGGCTATGGTGCTGCTGTGTAAGGGTGGGGTAGGGGTTCGGGGGTTTTCTCGACCTATGTGAGAAGGTCTTCTTCTTAGCAAAATGCCCGGGGCCTGTCTTACCCCTCCCCCCTCCCCACCCACAGGTCGAGTTTTTTTTGAAGATATTTCTCTAAACCCTCTAGCTCTCTTGCTCTCTCTACTCCTGCACCATGTGCACCTATGCCCCTGTGGGATATGGGTACCCCTGGGCCCACTACCGACCAGGTACACAGTCGGCCTAGGCCCACATCTGACAAGGATGTGGGCCGACCCCAGGCCGGCCCACGAGGATCCCTGGGCTTGATGGACAAGATTGATGAAGACTTAGCCCGCAAGGCACTCGGCGGGATACTCGGATCTCGCCCAAGGATTACGGAGATTATGTTACAACCGACTCGGATTATTTTCCTAGTTGCAGCCAGATAATACTTAGAGATAACCGACTTGTAAACCCTAGACCGTCAGCCTATATAAGGCGGCCTAGGTCGACCCCTTAGGTCATCTTCTTCATCTCATTCTTCCGCCCGTTGTAACCCAAAACTTGTCGTTGTTCTCTGGAACCTCGCCGAGTGAAGCAATACAAGACCCCCGAGTACTGGACGTAGGGTATTATACCTCTGGGTAGTCCAAACCTGTATAATCCCTGTGTTCCTGTGTTACCTCGAGTTCCCTAGTCTCGCGATTGCCCTTTGCCTACAAATCTACCATCTGGGTATCCCCGGGTGGACTGCCGGACTAAACCTCTGACAGTTGGCGCGCCAGGTAGGGGTAATCGCGGGGCAATACAGCTAGTTCGATGGCAGATCGTCGCTCCATCATCTTCCCCAACTTCATCAAGGACTGCCCCACACATCTCGAGGGCATCAGCTTCATCGCCGATATCCACTCCACCGCCTTCGACTCCACCGCGTCGCCTGACGCCGCTACGCCAACCAGCTCTGCGCTGACCGCTTCGCTGATCTCAACGTCGACTATTGAACCGCTCCAGCAGCAGCTCGATGCGATCACCATCAACGACCAGGCTCCAGGCCTAACCACTCGCCGAAGAGTCCCGCCCCTGGTCGAGCTCCTCGCCGGGCTAGATCGTGCTCAGGGCACCCTCGCCGAGTGTATTGCCATGTCGAAGGAGGCCCTACGCTGGCCTCGCAATCTACTTCCGCTAGGGTTGCACAACGCTTCAGCGATCTACTTGGCCTGACTCCGAGAAGACTTGTCTCAGATCCGATCTGAGATCCCACCCAAGCCCACCCAGTCCCCAGACTACGGGGAGTTCCAAGTCACTACAAGCGTGCTTCTGTCGGCTCCGGCCGACACAAGCAATGACTCCAGCTACGCCACGCCTCCGGGGTGTGAGGTCTTCGTATCTGAGGACTTGGCCACTCTGGATGGAGAAACAGACCTAGCCAGGGATCGCCGACTGGAGCGGAACGCTGCCCGCGCCCGACACCGCAACAAAGAAGCTGCGTTGCATCAGGCAGCAGCCGGAGACGCTGCAGCCGCCCAAGAGATTCCTTTTAACTCTTACCTCCGGTCAACCTCCCGAGAACGCCACCTTACACGGTATCACACCCTGTCACGATGCTCCCTATCGGCGTGGTTAGTTACAAGGGCACGTCCACAAGTGAACGTGTCTAGATATCATGAAGGGTCAACACACTAGATCTAATCGCCATAATTACATAAAGCATGCTATATAGTCTAACCATGGATTAGACTAAGGAATAATCATATTCATGAAAGGTAGAAAGCATAGAAGGAGTTATTGAGTCGCTAAGAGATCGGATGATATAAAGAACATTACTCATATAATAGATATATTTGGATCATCACCACCAAATATATACCATTGATGACTCCAACTTGCTCATGAACTCCGCCATGGCACAACCACGCAGGGAGGCCATGGCGGCTAGGGTTGGCCTAAGCCATCCCCTAGACAACTTTGAGGACTTGCGACGGCCGTCGTCTCCTTTTGGCGTATGCCCTAGGTTTCGCCGAGTTCTAGTGGATTGATCTGCGTGCCTTCGGGCGTCGGGGCTATAAATAGTCTGAGGAAACCCTAGCTCGAAGGGGAGGCCGAGGCAGCGCAAAAGCACGCTGGGCCGGCCGGCACGGGCCCCTTTGGGCCGGCCGACCTATGCTGTTTCTGTGGCCCCTCGGTCCCATCTTTTGCGTGCAAGCTTCTATATCCTAGAGTAGTTCAGGTGCCAATGCATGTGGGTATTTGGACGTCGGTTGCTTCGGGATAAGATTGGGTCTTGATAGCTTTCCAAATGTCTGCCTGATTCGCCTTGATCCTGAAGTCATCCGACCTTATCTTCAAGTCTTTGCCCTTCCACATTCTTGGAGGTTGGTTCACCATAGATGAGAGCGAACGAAATCCGAGTTGTATTCGGTTTTTGGTCTTCACATTCCTCCATGCTACGCATGTGTTGGCACTTGTTAAGTCATGAATATCTTGTAACGCCAACATGATAAAATAAAATAAACTAGCAATAATCAGTAGAATTTGGTTTCAAATAACATAGTTCCACTTGTACATGGAGATTATTTTGTTGCAGGAGAAATGGGCCAAAAGATGAAGCAAAACAAGATAAAGCCCAGGTCGCCCAACCTTCCTTGGTCGGCCGACCTGGCCTGGTGACCAATTTAGCCCAACTTCGGCCATGCAAACAAAGGACAAGCACATGTCATCCAAAGTGCTGAATCAATGACGGTTACATCCAAGGGATGACAAGGAGGATAAGGAGAAGCACATGGATTGATGGGCCCACATGAGAACTAAGATTTACTCCAAGGATCCATACCCATCTTCCAAAAGTACCAGGGTCCACATTCCAGCCACTCAGAAGAAGAACAAGACGAACCACGCCTGGACCAGGTCGGCCGACCCAGTCTCAAGGCCGTTGGGCCTCCGCCTTCTATCACGCGTCAACACCGCCTCTAGGAGATCATCCACACCATGCACTTCTTTAGTCGGTGCATCTGAGGGTCGGGCGATGTCAAGGAGTCGGCCGACTCGGGGGTGGGCCCACTCGTCCTCAACCGCTTTGTACCGGCCCTAAACCGCCTCCTAGTGCTATAAATAGATGGCCATCGCCTCCTGTACAATACACACCAGAAGGAAGAGCTCCATTAGCTACAAGTTATAGTCTTAGTTAGTAGTGGAGTAGTTCTAGGAGTTGAGCTTCTACGGTTTTCCGAAGGAGTCTTGGTAAGCCTAGAGCTCAGTTATCTTTTATCCTCTGCTTATTTGTAAGACTTAGAGCTTTAATGGAAATGCTATCTCGCTTATGTTACTTGACTTATAGTCTTGTGTGTTCATCATATGAGATGTATGTCTTGCACCTTAGTCTAGCTGATTCATGTTATGGCAATGGCCCAGTGTACCGCAAGGTCGCTCTGTCTAGGTGGACAATAGATAGAGTTGTATTTCATATAGTAGGCGTGGTGTTTGGTATATGGAATAACATTGGGGATACCCTTCCCCACGTATTAAGAGGTAGGCGGCAGGTGGTGACAGCCCTGTCCGTCCCTTGTAATCCTCGCCGTTCGGGTTTGGGCGTTTGCAGGCCTTTGTGATAAACATCGTGACAGTACCCTTGGATGAGGGGATCCCATGACTCCTCGATTTGTCCTCTAACATGAGTCCCTTACTAAGCTTGTATAGGATACACTTGTAATGAATGTAACCCTTATGTAGGAAGCACATAGAATCCCTAGTTCACTCTTAGGACCTTCATATTGACTAGACTTACATAATGAGCAATGAAATCTTCTGTGTGTCACCTTCCCAAATTCTTCCTATCATGTTATCTCCTGTTCTAGTCTTGGTATGTTGATTGTGATATAGTTAATGCATTGGAAGACATAGTACTTTGCCATACGCTTTTCCTGAGGAAATAAATATGATACTCTGGAATACTCCTGGGTGAAATGCTACAATGTACTTCTGTGCGCTTGCAGAACTTATGTAACGCTAAGATTTATATTAAGGCATCTCCAGTGCCATCGCTCATGTAGTGATGACGCTAAGAAATGCCAACAAGCATTTCTGGTGCCGTTGCTGGGGAAAGCATTGGCAAAGAATGTGTTAACTTCTGTATTAACTTTATGTCATAATTAAATGCCAGCGTCTAGACAGGTTTACCCGTGTTCTGTTTCTCTTCGTGTGAAATAGAATAGTATATCATCAATTCGCCAAAGCACCATTGCACCAACATGGCAACTGAATCCTTGATGATCGATTCAACGTACATTACCATGGTGCAAGCTAAGCCATTCAGTGGAAAGGCTACAGCAGACGCAGCAGAACATCTCCGACACTTCTCAGCAGTATGCAGTCGACTAGCAGGAGAGGCAATGCAATGGTTATTCCCGTTCTCATTAGCAGGTAGGGCATTGCAATGGTATTACAACCATCAGGCAAAGATGGATTCCTAGCAGAAGTGCAGAGAACTATTCCTAGCACATGACTAGAACCCATCCCAGCAAGGAGTAAGTTCGTACACAATACCTGCCAAGAGAAAGGTAAATGATCTAAGTGCTAGATTCCATGCCTTGTTAGTCACTGTGAAAAACCAGCTACGCTTAAGCAAAATTCTCGAGGCCCAGTCAGCCCATCTGGCTGCTGTGGTACAAGAAACCAGTCGGGAGATTTTGGCTAATCATGCAGGAAACAAGAAAGAATCAAACCAAAGGCATGACGGGCCCAAAATCAAGGTCATTTATGGATGGAAGCCACAAAGACCACCCGTCACTAACAGTGAGCCACTCCTGCCCCTGCCCAAAGAGTGTGTACAAGGTGTCAAGGCTCTGAATGCGACATCGCCATGCGAAAGAAAGCTCATCAAGCTAAATCATATCCCGGAGATGTCCGCACTTGACGGATGACAAATAACGAGTCCTCACCGACAGGTAAATCGGTATGTATCTCATATTTATTTCACAATGCATATTTATTTTTCAATCATATTTGACTTTTTACAAATTATTGCATTTGAATTCTTGAATTTTGGAGCCATTTGCTTAATTTCCCCTCGGATATCTGGCCACCATTGCTCACTCCAACCAGCATTCATCTCATTTTTGAACCTTGTGCCACCCTACAAAAGCATAGCCCGAATCTAGCTATGGCTTGGTTGGCCGACTCCAAAGTTTGGCCTTTGCAGAGCATTCAAACCTCATCATACCCTACCATAGGCATACATCACATCTTTCAAAGGGGGGATTCAAAGGTGTCCATCACCACTCGGCCGACCAGCCCATGTCGCCCGACTCCTGGCTCCCTCTTTTGCAAAGTTTTCAACCAATTTACAGAAGCCAGGGTATCCAATGCACTCGTGATCAAAGCCTGGCCTAATTGACGCGACCGGAGGGTCGGCCGACCCCTACATGGTCGGCCGATCAAGGGTGAGCTCCAGCTATAAAAAGCCTTGGCCAGGTGCTTGCTCTCTTTGCCCCAACCCGAGCTGCGCTTCGCCCTCAGAGTTTCTCTTCTCCCTCTGATAAATTCTCAAGTATTTAGCTCCTTAGCTTGGATTCAATAAAAAAAAACCAAGTAAAAATGGATTTCATTTCTGCATAACGGTGCTGTTCTTCTTATGCTTAAGATCTTGGACGTGTTGTGGAGGTTCCTAAGCCCCGCAAGAACGCCTGTTTGTGGTGTGTTATAACCCACAAGAACGATTTTGTGGAGGCAACCACGCCCCACAAGAATGACTAACTCTTGGACGACTAACCCACTAACGCTAATCCTTTTGTCTTCCAAGTGTCGTTCTTGTTGTTCTTTGTGCAGGCATCATGAACCTCGTTTGCGGATTCGTGAAGCAAGCAAAGAAAATGAAAGGGTCAAGTTCGAGGAGGAGCCGACACTCCGGGAGCACTGAGTTGATCTCCTCCAGCACGGAGATCATGGACTCAGCCGGTGGCTCTGAAGAGAGGATGGACAGCCAACACTCCATGGAGATCTCCGAAGACCAGTACTACTACATCTGGGCTAGTGCCACATCCGCAGGAGGCGGAGGTGGCGGCAGCAATGGAGATGGTAACGGGGATAACTCCAGCAACAACCACAATGAAGACGACCCTCGCCCAGTGTTCATCTCCGACGACCAACTCGACATCGACGAAGGCTATGAAACAGAAGCGTATCAAATTCTCCTTGGTCGCGCTTTTGATCACACACATGTGTTCACGAGCGAACTCATGGAGAAATCAGGTATGGCCACTGACTTTGAAAATGTTTGGAGTGCAGTAGGTTGGTCCGATTTTGCGCGTATTCATGAGGATGGGTGTCGTTTGTTAACAATCAAATTTCTTGCTACTTTGAAAAGGTGAGGAGGGGATTACTTTTCACTTTTTAAGGGAAGAGTATTTCATTTCTTGGAGACAGCTTAGTACCTATTTGGGTTTTAGCAAGCGCTGCAGCTTGGAGGTTGATAAAGTTTTGAGGCTTTTTGTTAGAGAGTCTTTCTGGCGGGACATCTCGGGTATCATAGATGGCACTCCTCCTAGAACAAGCCACATTCATAACCCCACTCTTCATTTTATGCACCGCTGGATTGCCATGACTCTTTTCCCTAGAAATGATCTTCGTACCATTCGCATTGATGAATTAGAATTATTGTATGCAATGGTTAAGAAGATAAAAATCTCACCGGTTGTCTCTATGATTGATCAATGGATGGGTGTTTTTAAGAGGCAAGGTCCCATTGAGTGTACTTCTTTGGTTACTCGCATTTTTGAGTCAATGGGCCTTCTAGATAATTATCGAGTCGAGTTCCTTCCGCAGCCTCGCCCAACTCTGGATGAATCTCATTTCATTCAGAGTCACCTTGTTACTCATGCTGTAGACCAAAAGCTTGTTATGGTTTATCATAATAGCACAACTAGAATTCCGTTGCCAGCACCGGAATACTGGTTGTATAGATGCAAAACACTTTTGTTGGAGTTGCAACAGGAAGGCAGGCAAAGCGTGACAGGAAGGGTAACAAGAAGCATGTCCCGACGGGGAGAAGCCGCAGTACCGCAATCCCAAGGAGCATGGGAACCTCCAACTCCACAATACATACCAGAAGGATCGAACTAGGAGCAGCCATAGCCGCCCCCACCATATATGGCGGGAGGTTCGGGATGGAAAGAGGCCCCGCAAGCCCAATGGAATCCCCAAGACCCGCACTATCATCAGTCGTCCAGCTCAAATGACGGTCCTCCTCCATTCGACGCCCGACGTTCCTTCTCAGCAAGGGACTGGCACAGCAGCATGGACGGGTTATCCAACCGCATGGGAACCCTGGAGGTAACCACTCATCGCATTGATGATACATTAACCCATCATGTGCAGCGGTCGCAGGCGTGGTGGGATCAGTCAGTACAACACTACAACACCCTGCAGAACAGCATCCAGGAGGGCAACCAGAACTTGAATGCATACCTTCGGTCCCAAGGGTTCGGCCCGAATGACCCTCGCTATCGCCAGCAGTAAGAAGTCCAGCTTGGGGGAGGATCCCCAGACAGGTAAGTTCATCCGACCATGTCTTTTATCGTTTTTCTTTTGATTTTCATATAGGGTAGTAGTAAAAAAAACTTGTCCCTGTATGGAAATGATGAATTCTTGCTATGACCTTCCCCTGTTATGCAAGTCTCAATAAGGCAGTCATTTGTGTCTTGAATTTGTTGGCTTAAATTAATGACTTCCTTGGAAACTTAAAACTTGTGGGTAGCAAATGCTAAATCTGATTCTAGGTTGTTGGGAGCTATGATATGATAAGTTAGAATTGTTTTATCCTTACCCAAGTGAAATTTGATCCCGGAGTTTTTATTTTAAAAAGAATAAAACCATAAGCTCCTCGAGTGAAGAGTAAAAATCCTACCACAGCCTCACATTCCAGCCACTTACAAACATGTGCAGTTGTTTTGAGTTTTGTCAAGTTCATTGTGATCTTTGTAAGATTTACTTCATGCTCTTAAAATTGGAGTCACATACACGCCACCAGACTTGCCATACTTCTACTCTGGAAGTAAAGTGCAACATGCCTAGCACTTGCCTACCAGAATAAAATGCTCCCAAAAAAAAGGATTTCTCTCCAAAAATATTTCTAGGTGTAAAGCTTGGGCTCCCTATATCTATAGTCTAAAAAATAATTTGGACACGTGTGTAGTCCATAAATAAAAAAAAGGAGAAAGGGGAGCCAAGCTTTATAACAAATTTCCTAAAGGAGAGAAAAATTTCCTAAAGGAGTTTATTTTCCACTACCACATATCCACACTTGCACACTTCGATTTGAGTGCATGATTTAATTCTTCGATTGATCCTGGATTTGACTCAACAAAAGAAGCAATGCATGTGTGAAACAAAAGTTTTCCGTTTATGAACCCCACTTGTCATGCTATTAAGAGAAATTTGAGAGGAGTGATGGGGAGGATTCATACACCTATGAGAGACTTGAGAGAGTCACTTGAGGAGCCTTGTTTTCTTTTGCAAAAGTTTCTTTAAAAACCTCCGGTGAAAAGGTGGAACAAAGGTGTGGGGAGCATTCTTGCTAAGTTGTTCTGGCTTTCAACTGCCCATGATGAAGAAAAGCTAAGAAGCCCCATAAGTGGCAAGGTAAAAAGGGATGATTTGATCTTTGCCAGCTTATTCAAGTTATGAAATGCTTCCTTATTGACATTATATCTTTTGGGAAGAAAGCAAAATCTGATCCAATAGTTTCTAACTCTCCAAAAGCTTTGCTCAGGGACGAGCAAAGGTTTTAGCTTGGGGGAGTTTGTTGGCACTTGTTAAGTTATGAATATCTTGTAACGCCAACATGATAAAATAAAATAAACTAGCAATAATCAGTAGGATTTGATTTCAAATAACGTAGTTCCACTTGTACATGGAGATTATTTTGTTGCAGGAGAAATGGGCCAAAAGATGAAGCAAAACAAGATAAAGCCCAGGTCGCCCGACCTCCCTTGGTCGGCCGACCTGGCCTGGTGACCAATTTAGCCCAACTTCGGCCATGCAAACAAAGCACAAGCACATGTCATCCAAAGCGCTGAATCAATGACGGTTACATCCAAGAGATGACAAGGAGGATAAGGAGAAGCACATGGATTGATGGGCCCACATGAGAACTAAGATTTACTCCAAGGATCCATACCCATCTTCCAAAAGTACCAGGGTCCACATTCTAGCCACTCAGAAGAAGAACAAGACGAACCACGCCTGGACCACGTTGGCCGACCTGCCCAGGTCGGCCGACCCAGTCTCAAGGCCGTTGAGCCTCCGCCTTCTATCACGCGTCAACACCGCCTCCAGGAGATCATACACAACGTGCACATCTTCAGTCGGTGCATCTGAGGGTCGGGCGACGTCAAGGAGTCGGCCGACTCGGAGGTGGGCCCACTCGTCCTCAACCGCTTTGTACCGGCCCTGAACCGCCTCCTAGTGCTATAAATAGATGGCCATCGCCTCCTGTACAATACACACCAGAAGGAAGAGCTCCATTAGCTACAAGTTATAGTCTTAGTTAGTAGTGAAGTAGTTCTAGGAGTTGAGCTTCTACGGGTTTCCGAAGGAGTCTTGGTAAGCCTAGAGCTCAGTTATCTTTTATCCTCTGCTTATTTGTAAGACTTAAGCTTTAATGGAAATGCTATCTTGCTTATGTTACTTGACTTATAGTCTTGTGTGTTCATCATATGAGATGTATGTCTTGCACCTTAGTCTAGCTGATTCATGTTATGGCAATGGCCCAGTGTACCACAAGGTTGCTCTGTCTAGGTGGACAATAGATAGAGTTGTATTTCATATAGTAGGCGTGGTGTTTGGTATATGGAATAACATTGGAGATACCCTTCCCCACGTATTAAGAGGAAGGCGGCAGGTGGTGACAGCCCTGTCCGTCCCTTGTAATCCTCGCCGTTCAGGTTCGGGCATTTGCAGGCCTTTGTGATAAACATCGTGACAGTACCCTTGGATGAGGGGATCCCACGACTCCTCGATTTGTCCTCTAACATGGGTCCCTTACTAAGCTTGTATACGATACACTTGTAATGAATGTAACCCTTTTGTAGGAAGCACATAGAATCCCTAGTTCACTCTTAGGACCTTCATATTGACTAGACTTACATAATGAGCAATGAAATCTTCGGTGTGTCACCTTCCCAAATTCTTCCTATCATGTTATCTCCTGTTCTAGTCTTGGTATGTTGATTGTGATATAGTTGATGCATTGGAAGACATAGTACTTTGCCATACGCTTTCCCTGAGGAAATAAATATGATACTCTGGAATACTCCCGGGTGAAATGCTACAATGTACTTCTGTGCGCTTGCAGAACTTATGTAACGCTAAGATTTATATTAAGGCATCTCTAGTGCCATCGCTCATGTAGTGATGACGCTAAGAAATGCCAACAGCATGACCTTTTTCTTCGTCCAAAATTACTCAACTTATAGCTCAAATACCTGCGTAAACCAAAATCCTCCAAAAATACATGCATATGCAAAAATGGGGTTATTTCAAGTGCCAAGTGGCGGGTTAGTATATGAATTGGTCCCAAAACACCACTAATTAGCACTGAAAAGATGTCACTAACAAGCATCAACAATCCCCCCATGCTTAAACCTTGCTCGTCCTCGAGTAAGTCTAGGGTCCTTGCTTAGCTAGAAAATCAGCATTGCCCTTCAATGTCTTCCTTGCACTTAGTTATACACAACAAGACACATTGCTCTCAAGTGTTTAGCATTTAAAGTTCAAGTTGTGACCGGCTACTTTTCATTATGGAAGACTAGCAATAATGAACAAGCCACAATAATAATAAATGCAATGCTCTTGAACTTAAGTTGACTTTAGACCTTTACCTTGTTCCATCGTGAAGAGTTTTCAAAAAGATGCATATCCAACAAAAGTGAGATTCTCTTGCAAAAGCTCATGGGAACACTCATCTTATCAAGTCGCTCAAGCCTATACTAGATTATTTTCAACCTATTCTACTCATATATGAAAGTGGAAGGCTTATGTGGAGCTTGGTAGGTAAAAACAATCCTAGCAAAACATTATATCTCAAATATTGTCAAACTAAGAGAGAGATCTATTGGAATTACCGAGACTAGTCAAAAAGGCCATGGAAAATAAATGTTGGAAAGAGAGAGGGATGAAACACACACATTTAGATAGGTGGACATGTGCAAATGGCAAATGGATGATCCCGAGGCACAAATGAAGTCCTCATTATCGGATTGCACATGGTTGAAAAATTGAGTATGGAATTGTCTTCAAAGCACTTGAAATTTGATGAAGCTAAAAGAACCAAGGAGCATTTTCTTTCTTTTTTTCTTATTTATCCTCTTTTCTTTTCTTTCTTTTTCATATTTTTCTTTTATCATCATTTTTTCTTTTCTTTTCCTCTCTTTTGTTTCTTTTTGCTCCTTAGAACCTTTGGCAACATAGTACTTACTCAGCATCCTCCCCCCATGCTTAAACGATTGCTCATCCTTGAGCATAGAAGTGAGGGTCGATAATTGCTGAAGTAAGTACACAAAATCATCTTGATCTTCTGGAAAGTCACTTGAATCTTTAGGGAGTTTCTTCTCGATGCCTCCCAAATTGATGTTCTCTGAATTAGGCTCTTGATTCTTTTGGATTTTCGTTGATATAATGATCCATACTCAATTGTAGGTTGTGGTCAAGGAGGTAATCACAAAAAGATATTTTGGGTTTAGTGTGGATATCCAGCAAAGTTTGTGAAGTTTCTGGTGTAGAAACTCACAATGCATGGATAGAAAGGCTAGCAAAAAGAGGGTACACAAAAATGGAATGGCCAGCTTCTTAGTCTCGAACCATAGAAATTAATCTTAATCCAACTCATCGGGTTTGCAATTCTAAAGGTTTCATCATGAAAGATCATGTATATGTAAAGGCTTTGGTAGGTAGAACTTTGCAAGAGATTCATGAATGTAGATAGCATAAGAATCAAGTATTAAATAAAACAATACAAGGCATAAGGGCATCGGTAAACTTAAATCAAAGAGCAACATGGAATATGTGGGTTTAGAATTTAGTCATTAACCTCCACAAATAAAAGAGCCGGTATTTAGTCAATTTAAGATCATTTAATAGAGAGCAAATAGTCAAGTCATATACAACATCATGTAGGTAGAACAAAGCGGCAACTTTCATCACTTTTCCATAAGCAAAATTGCATCGTGGTGAGCGCAAAGTGATGGTGATCATTTATTGAAAAGAAAAACAAAACTAGGTTGTCCTCCTATTAGCCAAGTTATTAACAAGAGAGATATATAAAGGTTTCTAACCTATGGTCGATGGCATACATATATACAAGCATTAAGAAGTTGATGAACAAAGAGAAAGTTGAGGAAGAGTTACCGTCCTTTTTGATGCTTGCAATGAAGTGTAGCGCGGCTTCCCCATGCTTAAGCATTGTGCTTAGCATGGAAAAAGAGTAATGAGCATCTTGTGGTGAACATGATCATTGTACTCCATATGGCTTTTTCCTTTTCGTCCAACAAGTCCTCCCCCATGCTTAGCATGTTGCTAAGCGTGGAAGAAGATGGTGAAACCTCATGTGATTCTTGAAGTCCTTCCGCCATATATTTGGAGTTTATCTTGATGCTTCTTCACCTTTGTTGCTAATTTTCTTTCAACCCTTTCCCATTGTCACTAAGCCTTGGTCCCAATCATTCCTCGTACCATTATCACCTCCTTGCTTGTTGTCTTTATTGCTGCTTCATTTTCCATAAATTTTTCCTTTATTTCCAGAATAGAACATGTGCTGAACCATTGCTCCATTACAAAATGCACAAATTTCTCTTTTCAATGAGTCATCATTTGCCCAAAATGGATTCCAAACAAAAGAGTTATGCCTATTTTATTCCAGCACTGCAATCTGTCCCGAGCTGATTTTAGAACGCGCAGCGCCCAATGTTTTTGCCATATGTCCTTCTATGGGTCTTCAATTTCGTTGATCTTGGATGCATTGGAATGAGAATTCAATAGAGTCTTTGAATATCAACTTTTTATTTCTTGTACATCTCTGAACATGTGCAGATTTTTTATGAAAATAGCAGTGTCCCTTTCAATCTTCGGAGATGATGACAATCTTGGTTGCAACTTTGACCAAGAATTCATGGGATTCCTTCGTCATGCCTGCAAAACAATTGAAACGCACAAACTACCCCCAGGGTGACGGTCGGGAGTATAAGCAAATACCAACAACCAATGGCATATCTAAAACCTTAACTTGTGGCACAATTAACCTAGTAAAAGAGAAAAAACCTAATGGGTGTGCGTGTGTGCAAAGTGAGTATGCAAATAAGAGGAAGGCATATAAACAAAGATAATATTTTCACCTAGTTCTAAACACAATGTTTATAACTAGGTTGCCGAATTTCTCCATAGTCATCAATATATATTAACCAAGGTTAAAACACCATGTCTATCCCAAGGTTAATATTTCCTTACAGCACAAGAAAAATAAAGCGCATTGCAAAGCTTATAAACCGACCAATGCAATATAAATGCTAACAAGGCTTTACAGAACTAAATGATGATGGTCCGCAAATGTGTCTAAATACCATGCTTAAACAAGATTGCAAAGGGGAATGTCGTATACATGCATTAACATGGATATGAAAGCATTCATCATGAAGTTTTGTGAAAGAGCCAAGCTAACAAATGCATGATGGAATGATGGAATGGATGCAAAATGCAAATGCGAAGAGTTAGCAAAAACAAGGGTTAGTAAGATTTGAAAGGTCTTTCTATGTTGTTCCACAATCAATTCATTCAAAAAGTAATTGCTTAGAGTGACAAAGCTTGGCCGACCACTTTATAAGAAGTGAAGCATTGTCGACAAGAAAATCATTCAGCGAAAAGAACCGAACAACCTAGCTTACGAGGTTTAGGGGAAGGTTCATGGGTATCCTATATTTTTGGCTTAAAACAAGAATTTTGAAAAGAGAAGTCAAGTTTAGAAAATCTACCTAAGGTGGTTGAAAAAAAAAGAAAAACAAAGGCTGTTTCATTGGGTGGAAAACAATACCTAAGGTTTTAGGATGGCTATACGTATGAGAGGTTTTCCTAAGGGTTTAAGATCTCGTAGGGAGCCTAGTCAAAGTTTTCAGTTAGGACAAGGAATAGAGATAGACTTGGCTAAAATGAATAGTGCAGCAAGCAAATCAACACAAGTCAATCCTGCCCTTGTTGGCTCTGGTTTTTGGCGGCGGTGATAGGAAGACTTAGGTGGGTTTAACAAAAAGTTAGATCAAAACAAAATATGCAATGCAATGCAAGGGTGAGAACAACATGGCATCAAGTGCAAAACGAGGTGAATGAACAAAATGATATGACATGATATGGTGGTCTACAAATAAAACAACAGTTAGCCTAATTCAACTAGCCACAAGTTTAGAATCAAAGGGTGGTGTCATACCTCATATTTCTCTCTAAAAAGACTCAAAAGAAAAAGACTCTAACACTACTAGCAATAGGCACACAAAAGGTTCTACAAGTTTTTCAAAATCAAATAACAAAGTGCTCTCTCAATAACATTTAGATCATACAACATAAAGTTGTGGCATTTATTAGAGCAATTATACAATGTTACTTGATGATTCGATTAAAGAGCTCAATATAAACCGTCATCTTATATGGATAATAAATAAAAATATCGGGTTGCCTCCCACAAAGCTCTTCATTTAATGTCGTAGAGCTAGACTTCTCACCTCGATTATTTTCATGCGAAGCCATGGTCTTTTGTGCGAGAATCCAAAATGTCCATGCAACTTGATGTCTCCCTTGTAATCCATCGTGGTTGCATCAAAAATCTTCATGTATCGAATGTCGCTGGCTTGTGTCTTCTTATGCCAATGTTCTTGGGGGTCTTCATTTATTCTTAGCTTCTGAATTTGATCTTGTATTTGATGAAAGCATTGCCCAAGCTCCTCTTCATTGTTGTCATCGTTATCTCCTCTACCTTGTTCTCATCACTTAGCTCCTGCCTCTTCTTCATGGATTTTTCCCTGTGTCCACCAAAATATAGCTCTACTGAAAAAGTTTAAGAAATTACCTTTCCAACGAGTGGTCATTCATCTTAAACGGAGTTCAAACAAGAGAGTTATGCCCATTTTACTTTAGCGCTGCATGCTGCCCAGAAAAATTCATAATG
This sequence comes from Alloteropsis semialata, assembly GCA_004135705.1. Classification (NCBI taxonomy): domain Eukaryota; kingdom Viridiplantae; phylum Streptophyta; class Magnoliopsida; order Poales; family Poaceae; genus Alloteropsis; species Alloteropsis semialata. The sequence continues at coordinate 28,856,330 of CM014275.1, forward strand.
CACGACCTTCGATGTTTTGATCATAACCGCTTGTAGGAATCTCCTATTGTCGGGGATAGACCCCCGGGGGTACCCAGAAGGTGGATTGGCCCAACCAGCAGGGGGCGGCCCAATCCGAGTGCTATCGGGCCGGTTTGTCAGACTGGGTGGCCCACCAATCTGGAGGCCCACCAGTCGGGCGAACCGCATGACTACGATGGCGCACACAGCAAGGAAGCAGGCGGCGTATCACGCAAGAAGATCGGAGATCAAGATAAACTAGCCGGAATTATAGGGAAAGATATCTGTAATCGTTATAGGATCAGATCCTTGTATTTCGGGTAGGTTATAATCTCTAACCGACTTGTAACTCAAGGCAACCAGACTATATAAGGTGCCTTAGGACCCCCCCTCCAAACGGACGATCAACAACCACAACATCCAATCATTCAACCTAGGACAGAACCCAACTACGGAGATCCTTCAGGAACTTCATACACAGCAATCCATACACCCAACACAGGACGTAGGGTATTACGTCATCTTGACGGCCCGAACCTATTCAATCCTTGCGTCTTGTGTTACCATCGTCTTGTGATCCTCGATCTGTCCCTCAACAAATCAACCACGTAGGCTACCCTGTGTGGACTGCCGGGTCCATAAATCCGACAGTTGGCGCGCCAGGTAGGGGAAGATCGACGAGATCAATCTACAAGCTCGATGGCATCTACTTCCGCCGTCATCACGCCGGCATCTGCCAAGATCTCCATCGCTGAAGGGGCCATGTTCTTCTTCGGATCCATGGTCTTCACCGCCGGGCCCAAGGGAGAGCTCTCCTTCAGCCGCGACGCCACCCCGGAGGAGTCCGCGCCACGACTCGACGCTACGACAGACGGGATTGTCACCATCACCACTCCACCGACAACGCTCGCCAACAACTCGACGACCGTGACGGTCGACGCCGCCTTCCCAACTTCCGAGGAGAGCCCCCTCCCGCCTACACCGCCGACTGCTTTATCTACTCCACCTCCACCACGCAGGGCTCACGAGACACCCGCGGAACGAAGGCGGCGATGAGCCGCACGCTAGCGCGAGTTTGAAGCAGACATGGACCGAGCCATCACCTCCATCGGCGAGTGCATTGAGCTCGCCAACTCCGCCCGCCAGAACGTCACCCCACCGACGCGATTCCCGTTCGGACTCAGGAACGGCGGGGTCGTGTACCAGGAAGCACTCGGCGGACGGCCGAGCGCCGACTACTCTCCTGGCGCAAGCGAGGCGACCAACTCCATCACGATCGCCCAGATCGGATCTGCCCCGAACGTCGTGACAATGCAACCTCCTCGTCATCAGGATGCGCCGACTCCGCCTGAAGAGGAACCATCGCCGACTTTCCCGCGAGTCACGCGCGTCCTCCCCCCGAACAAGAGGATCGTGCCAGCCAAGCGGGAAACGTTCGTCTCCGACATATCCACCGACGAACCAACCGTCCAAGGAGAGGATCAAGCGCACCGCGACGCCAGGGTCATGCGCAACGACGAGAAACAGCAGCGCCGCAACGCGCGACGAGATCGCCGAAACCCCAGGGCCACCCGCAACCTCAACGACGAATTCATCCAAGAAGTCGGACGCCACCCCGTCAGCTAACCTCGCCGCCGCCCATCATGAGCTGGAAGGGATCCCGGAAACCCCGGAGCTCAACCGGATCAAGGCCAGGCTGACCGCAGCCGCGGGCATGATCAACGCCCAAAAGGCCGCCGCCTCTTCGTCTCGCCACTCCAGGTCAGCTAGCCGTCGTGAAGACCACGACGTGGTTGACCAGTAGGACCTCCGCGAACAACTCCGCAACCGCGATCTCCGCAGGAACCTTGACGACCGCCACCGGCGAAGGGACGAGGAAGAGCTCCGACGGCGCGCCGAGTACAACCGCGAACACGGCGCCCCGGGGTTGGACCGCGACACTCGCCTGCGCCGAGAGCTGGAGGCCAATGAGGCCGCACGTCGCCGCGAGTTCGACCGCAAGTACGGTCCTCCGCTCGAACAGCAGAGGCCGCCACGGGCTCGCACCCCTGAAGATTTCTCCGCTGATTCAGGGCGCGAGAATGCTGAAAACCTCAACGACTACGACGGCTTCCCAGCGTTTACCGCCCGAGTAAGATCCATTCGAATGCCTGCTAACTTTAAACCTACAGGCATAGAAAGGTACGATGGGAAGGCAGACCCAACGATGTGGCTCCGGACGTACAGCATCGCCATCCGCGCGGTGAACGGCGACCACGACTCCATGTGCGCCTACTTCCCGGTCGCCATGACCAAGGTGGGGCTGAGCTGGCTTCACAGCCTCGAGCCCGACTCCATCGACAGCTGGGACACGCTCTGCCGCGAGTTCAAGAGCTATTTCCAGGGCAGCTCCATACGGCCAGGCACAGCGTGGGACCTGGGGAAGGTGAAGCAGAATCGCGGGGAAAGCCTCCGCGACTACACCGACAGATACATGGAGAACCGGAACCTGGTTCCCGGCTGCTCCGAGTCCGAGATCATCCACTACTTCCTCGACGGCCTCACCAACTCGGTAGTCTTTGAGCGTCTCTGCGAGGACCTGCCAAAGACCTCCGGCGAGTTCTTCGGGCGGGTGAACAAGATGGCCAACGCCAAGGAAGCCACTCGCCTCCACTACAACAAGAGAAGCGCTCGGGACGACGATCGTCCGCCTCGCCGAGAAGATCGCCCAAGGAAGGAGGACCCGCGCCGAACTCGACCAGAACCAAGCAGAATGGGCGACCGAAAGCGCTCGGGAGATCGCACCATCGCCGCCATGGATCGCGGAGGCCCACGCCCACGGACCAACTTCAGCGCCGAGTTCGAAAAGATGCTCCAAGGGCCCTGCCCCATACATAAGCAGTCCAAGCACCGCATGATCGACTGCATGGGGCTCGCCGACGCCTACAAGAAGCAAGAAGGGAAGCTGCCGCCGCGTGATAACGATAAGGGCGACAAGGGAAAAGGGGCCCCCGTGAACCCCGGTTTCCCAAACGTCGAAAGGCAGGTGAACTTCATCCTCGGAGGACCGCCGCAAGTGGATGACAAGCGCCGGGAGAAGATGCGCGACACAGGGAGATATTCTCCTGCTACACATCGCCGATCCAACCACTCCGCTGGTCAGAGCAGCCGATCACCTTCTCCAGGGAAGACCAGTGGTTTCAAATCTCCGACGTCGGCGAGTACCCCCTAGTACTCAGCCCGATTGTGAACAAAGCCCGTCTCACCAAGGTACTCGTTGATGGCGGAAGTGGGCTCAACATCATCTTCGCCTAGACGCTGAAGGACATGGGCATCGGCCTCGATGCTTTGACCCCTTCCCTTCACCCATTTTACGGGTTGATTCCGGGCAAGGGTTCCAAACCACTCGGGCAGATATCTCTCCCTGTCACCTTTGGCGATCAGAGCAACTTTCGAACCGAGTACCTCAACTTCCAGGTCGCCGACTTCACCACCGCCTATCACGCCATACTCGGGAGGCCGGCGCTCGCCAAATTCATGGCGATCCCCAACTACACATACCTGCTGATGAAGATGCCGGCACCGAACGGCGTCCTCTCGTCCGCAGCGACGTCCACACCGCCAAGGGATGCGACAAGGAGGGGCTCCACCTCTGCACCGGCATCGAATGCAGCGTACTCAGATGGAAGTCGTCAACGATGCGAGAACATTTCAGGGAGATCCCGACTCCATCCCCGAGTCCTCCAAAAAGAGAGCCGCGCCGACTACCATGAAGCCGGCCGAAGAAGTACGCGCCATCTCGCTTGGGCTCGCCGATTCCTCCAAGACCGCCCTGATCGATCAGGGCTCGATGCCAAATAGGAAAGCGCGCTCGTCGCCTTCCTCCGAAACAACGCCGACATATTTGCATGGACTCCATCAGACATGCCGGGTGTTCCGA
>CM014275.1:28861248-28872309 GCA_004135705.1 Alloteropsis semialata
TGACGGGTCCGGCCGCCTCGTCGTGACCCTCACCGGGGCGGGAGGGGCCTGCGCATCCACCGCGGGCGTCCGGGGCGCAACCCGCACTTCGCTTTGCACCCGCGCCGTTTGGGGGGCCGACGGCGGCCGCCTATCGTCCCGCGGCGCGGGCCTGTTGGGGGAGCGCGGCGTCCCCGAGGATGAGCCCCCCTTATGGGCGCGCTCCGACAAGTCCCGGCTCCGGCTCCTCTCCCGACGAGGAACCGACTCCCATCGGGAACCCCTCCCCTCCTCGGGCGCGCGACGGGAGGACGGAGGCGTCCGGCTGCGCCTCTCGCGCCGGCTTTCCTCGGAGGACCGCCGATGGCGGTCCGACCGGGAGCTTTCGCTCCTCCCTGCGTCCGGCGGCGGCGGCCCTCCTCTCCCGCTCCACCCCGAATGCTGCGCCGAGGACGAGGCGCCGGCGGTCATCGCCGCGACCGCCTTGAGCTTCTGAGGAGGCGCGTTGTCGTCACTCTCCTCGTCATCTCCACTCCCCGAGTCGTCCTCCACGAACTCCTCGGGGTCCTCGTCCTCGGAGACCTCCTCTTCTCCTCTCCTCCTCCTCCTGGATCGCTCAGCGTTCCTCTCACGCTTGGCGACCTCTTTCTTCTTCCACTCCTCCCGGCGGTCTTTCCTTGCCTTGGCCCACTCGGCCTCGGCCCGGTTCTTCGCCTTGTCCTCGGGAAGAGGCGGCCGGGAATAGGAGCAGTTAAGGCCCTTCATCTGAAAGAACTCGGGATCAGCCAACTAAAAACCACTCGGGGAATCAAGGCGGATGAAGGACACCTTACCAGAGCCCGGGTGCGGGTGTTCGGGAGCATGGGGAGAAGCCCCGGGGGAGGATACGCGTCGTGGCCCTTCCCCATCGCAGCCGTGACCCGGCGCTCCACCTCAGCCTCCGAAGGCAAGGGGATCATTGTCACGGTCCCCACGTAGGGGGCCCTCTCCGGAGTCATCTGCCAAATGGGGAGAGCGCGCCGCCTCAGCGGCACGATACCTCTCGAGAGGTACCCCCCGAGGACTTCCACCGTGGACACCCTCGCATCGCGCAGTCGCGCGAGGGCCTTCCAGATGTCCCCGAGGAGCTTCTCCTGCCTATTCTTCTCGGGCCCGTACGCCCACTCGTCGGGCGCCTTCTCAAAGGTCTTCCCGGTGTACTCCGGCAGGGGGTTCTTGCTGTCGTTCTTCAGGTAGAACCACATCGGGTGCCAGCCCTTGTTCGAGCTGATCAGGGTCCCCGAGATGTAGCCCTTCGAACGCCCCTGCTTCGCCTTCAGTACGGCGCACCCAATCGTCGCGGGGGCTCCGCCCTCTGCGGAGTGCAGCGAGAACTTAAAAAAATACCTGAAGAGGTCCCAGTGGGCATCCATCTCCAAGTACCCCTCGCAGAGGGCCACGAACAACGCCATCTGTTGAACCCCGTTGGGGTTGAGGTGGTGAAGCTCCAGCCCGTACTCGTTGAGCATGGCGCGGATGAATCTTCCGGCGGGGACAGAGAACCCGCGCTCGTGGAAGGCGACAAACGAGACGACATATCCCTGTGGCGGTCGGGGATAGTCTTCCACGCCCGGAACCTTCCACTCCTCGGCCTCCGTCAATGGCGGAAGCAGCCCTTCCGCCACGAGGCCCTCCAGCTGCCGGAGCGAGACACGGGAGCGCTCCCAGGTCGACATCCTGAAGCAATCCGAAGGAGAAACGCCGGCGGGATGGGGGGCTCGGTCACTTGCTCTCCGGAACGGCGAAGCGACGGCGGCGGAAGACGCAAGGAAACAAGCGGCAGCAACAAAGGAGACGAAGCGCGCGACGAAAGTTGGAAAGCTCGGGCTAGGGTAAAACCCTAGGCCGCCGCAGCACGCGGCTATAAATAGGGGCGAGACGGAACGGCCGCTACCTTAATTGCACGGGCCCACCACTGGCGCCGCGGCGACGTGCGCACGTCGCTTCGCCTGACCTCCTCAAAAGGCGCGTCCACCCTCCCACGCGGCGGAGGAACGGGCCGACGCTTCCGTGCCCGGCCCGTCAACGGTTGGGCAGCTGCGCGGCCCACCAACGAAGCGTCCCCGACAAGTTCTTCGATCCCGACAACATCCAAGGCAAACCACCCGGGCACAAAACCTTAACAAGAGCACCAGCTCTTCTCAAGGCTCGGGGGCTACACCCGGCGGGTGCGCTCGCGCGCCCCCACCGGAAGAATTGTAACTTACCATATCTACGCTGCCATCCAGCCTGGGCGCGAGCCTCCATCTCCCCCCCAGGCTCGGGGGCTACTGACGAAGGTCCGAATTAGGGGTACCCAATCAAACCCTTAATCCGGGAGCTTACGATGATCCACCCCTCAAAAAGCAAAACTGAAGACTCAAACCAAAGCAGATTCTCCATGCCCTGACACCTCGGAGGCGGCCCGACGAGTCTCCGATTCGCCCGAGGAGTTCTCCGCCTCCGAGGAGTCTCCGCGATTCGCCCGAGGAGTTCTCCGCCTCCGAGGAGTCTCCGCGATTCGCCCGAGGTTCTCCGCCTCCGAGTAGCTTCGCTGCTCGCCCGAGGAGTTCTCCGCCCCCGAAGGGCTCTCCGATTCGCCCGGGGAGTTCTCCGCCTCCGAGGAGTCTCCAGCTCTCCGGGTGAAACTACCCGGCCACGTCCTGGCCCATCCAGCGCCGTACCCACTTGGTACCCGCCGCGTCAGAGCATGATGGGCGTCCGTCCTTCGCCACGGCAGCCACAGTGGCACCCATCTCATCCAAACAGGAACGCTACAGTCCTGAGAGGAATGCATGCGCTACACCAGGCGCCCAAGTACGACCCCAGGCGCCCATGGATGACACGTGGAACCCGAGCAGGACACCTGGAGCACCCGAGGACCTCGAGCAAGTCAACCACGACCCGAGAACTACCCGGAAGCTTACCCGAGAAGACATCTACACAACCACCCGGGATGTACGATCCCGGGTCCGGCGGGGTGCCCACTCCGTCAACACCTGCTCCCTGTACGGCTCGACGCGCGGCACAAGCCAAAGGCCTCGGGGGCAGTAACTCCCCTTGTAATTTTCCTTCTTTCTTACCCCCCGCTCCCTTCTCTCCTTAAGGCTATAAAAGGGGACAAAGGGGACACGAGCGGGGGACAGGCCGACACTAGCCGAACATTCGGACACAGCACGAACAGCACACTCACTCGCACAGCATCGGGACCTGGGACCCTCTCCCTCTCCCGACCAGTTTGTACCCCCTACTACAGACTTTGGACTTGAGAACATCGGCACACACTGGACGTAGGGTATTACTCTCCGGAGGCCCGAACCAGTCTAAAACCCCCTGTCTCTCGAGTCACCATCCGGGCTCCGACGCGCGATCGTAGTAAATTTACTTGTCGGCGGTAGAGAACCCCGACAATTGCAGGGTTCGGGTCATGCTGATCGAAAGCCGGATCGTTTGTCTTTGTACTCCACCAAATCATGATTTATCCTCACCTAACGGAAGATCGGGCACCCTAGTTCACATCATAGATCACTGATGTTAAACGATCGAGGTTGGACGTTCTGATCATGGTACCTCCTCAGATCTTGTATGTACTTCGTCGTTCTGATCAACGCGGCTATCCTTGCTTCTTCTAACATGTCAACGTCTTCTGCTGCCTCCTCCAAGTTTTGAATTCTTGGATTATTATACTCGATGTCCACTGAGAGTACTGCCTCAGAGCCATAGACCAGGTAGAAAGGCAATTGCCCTGTCGCTCGACTAGGCTGAGTTCTTAGGCCCCAGATTACAGCTGGCAGCTCTTGCACCCCACTTGCCACCGTACTTCTTGAGTGGTTCGTAGAGTCTTGGCTTCAGACCTTGAAGGATGAGGCCGTTAGCTCTCTCAACTTATCTGTTGGCTCGAGGGTGCACCACCGACGTGTAGTGGACTTCGATTCCCAGACTGTCACAGAAATCAAAGAACTCGTCCCCTATGAATTGAGAACCAAGATCAGTGATGATGCGATTCAGGACACCGAAGCGGTGAGCAATGTCTTGGATGAACTCGGCCGCCTTTGGTGATGTAGCTTTGACCAACTGTTTAACTTCGATCCACTTGGTAAACTTGTCGATTGCCACGAAGAGATATTCGAATCCTACTGGCGCTTTCTTGAGCGGTCCCACCATATCTGGCCCCAGCATGTGAAGGGCCAAGAGAGTGGTATGGTGTTGAGGACCGTTGCAGTGACGTGGGCTTTTCGGGCAAACAACTGGCAGCCCTGACAAGTCCGCATGACATCTTCTGCGTCCGCCACTGCGGACGGCCAGTAGTACCCGGATCAAAAGGCCTTGCCAATGATCGTGCAGTGGGCAGCATGATTACCGCAGATTCTAGCATGGATTTCTTCAAAGATCTCCCGTCCGAGTTCTAGAGGGACACACTTCATCAAGACACCCGAGAATGCGCCGCGTCAGAATAAGGTGGAGCCGACTACTATGTAGTTCTTGCTTTGTCTGATGACTTGCTCTGCTTCCCCCTTATCCTTGGGTTCTTTTTGATGTAGGATGTACTCGATGAAGGGCTTGGTCCACTCGGGTGTAATCACCATGATTTGTTGATGAGGGGGTGTTGTAGTCGGCTGTACTTCCTGCTCCCTAATGGATGGTTGTAACAGCTTTTGGACCAAAATGCCACCCGGTACTTGAGCTTGGTGCGAACCAAGCTTGTAAAGTGCATCAACAGCCATGTTGTTGTCCCTAAGGACGTGATGGAACTCGAGCCCATGAAAGTGCTTCTTGAGTTTGTGGACCTCCATGCAGTATGCGTCAATGTTCTCCTTGGTGTAGTCCCAATCTTTGTTGACCTGGTTGATGACCACCGAGGAGTCATCATAGACCACCATATGCTTGATGCCAAGGGAAGCAGCCAGGCGTAGTCTGTGCAGTAGAGCCTTGTACTTGGCTTCATTATTGGTGGCTTTCCAGAGGATCTGGAGGACATACTTGAGCTGGTCTCCTTTTGGGGATATGAATAGAACTCCTACGCCAGCTCCTTCAGGTTTCATTGACCCGTTGAAATACATGATTCAGTGTTCTGGGGTTCTTCGGGTGTTGCTGGTTGTATCTCTGTCCATTCGGCGACAAAACCTACCAGAGCTTGAGACATGACCACAGCATGTGGGGCGAAGTCGATGGTATGAGAACCCAACTCGACCGCCCATTTGGATTCTGTAAGAACCTCGCTAATAAAGTAGACAGACCGCTGTACTTTGAATACATGGCCGGGTTCCTCCCACTCAACTACGATCGCAGTGCTCACCACGTGGGTTGTGGCTGCAATGTAGAAGAGCAGTGGTTCCTGATCAGCTGGTGTAGTAAGAAATGATGGTGTTTGGAGGTAAGTCTTGAGGTTTCCAAACACTGCATTAGCTTCCGTAGTCCATACGAACTTGTCCTGCTTCTTGAGGAGCTTGAAGAAAGGCAGTCCTCAATCACTGAGTCTTGAGATGAATCTGTTGAGGGCCGCCATGCACCCTGTCAGCTTCTGGATGTCCTTGAGAGACTTGGGAGGCTTCATGCATCTGATGGTGGTAATCTTCTCGGGATTGGCCTCAATTCCATGGTGGCTTACTATGAAACCCAGCAGTTTGCCTGCGGGCACGCCAAACACATACTTGGTTGGATTGAGCTTCCATTGTAACTCCCTGAGGTGAGAGAAAGTCTCGGACAAGTCGGCGATGAGACTGTCCGGGTTCTTTGTCTTGACCATGACGTCATCAATATTGCGGCCAATCTGAGCCTTCAAACAACCCTAAATTGCGTGCTGACATGTTGCCCCTGCATTCTTGAGCCCAAAGGACATCGTTGTAGAGCAGTAGGTGCCGAAAGGAGTGATGAACACCGTCTTAATTTGGTCTTCTTTTTGTAGGTTAATTTGATGATAGCCTGAGTAGCAGTCGAGAAAACATAGTAATGAGCATCCGGTAGTTGAATCCACCACTTGATCAATGCGAGGCAGCCCGAAAAGATTCTTTGGGAAATGCTTGTTCAAGTCCGTGTAGTTGACGCACATCCTCCACTCATTGTTGTTTTTCTTTCGCACCAAGACAGGATTAGCGAGCCAGTCAGGGTGGAACACCACCTTGATGAACCCGGCTGCTAGTAATTTTGCCAGCTCTGTACAGATAGCTTCTTTCTTGTCTTGGACGAAGTGTCGTAGGCATTGTTTCTTTGGTTTGGCGGCTGGATCATTGTTAAATTTGTGCTTAGCCAGCTCCCTTGGGACTCTCGGCATGTCAGAAGGCTTCCATGCAAAGATGTCACAGTTGTCGTGTTGACGCTCGTTATACGTACACTTTTAGTGCTAATTAAGTGATGTTTTGGGACCAATTCATATACTAACCCGCTATTTGGCACTTGAAATAACCCTATTTTTGTATATGTGTTGTACTTTGGAGCATATTGTGTTTTTGCAGGAAAATGGCCCAATATGGGGCATTTATATTCAAATCCAAAAGCAACCCAGACACGACGGAATCAAGTCAAGCAAAAGAGGCCCAAATCGACATTTTTGGAGCAACTCCCATATAGGACATCATGCATACATAGACAAGGATCGTCAAGAGAAGATCACACGTGAAAGATGGGGCCGAACCAGGCCAAAAAAGTCCTAGGCCGGTCGGCCCAAAGAGCCCTAGGCTGGCCGGCCTAGGGCGTTTTTTCGCCGGTTCGACCTCCCATTTGAACCACGGACTCCTCGAACTATTTATAGATCGTGTGCCGAGGGAATTCACATCCATTCACCAGAACTCGGCGAAACCTAGGGCATACACTAAAATGAGACGATGGCCACCGCAAGTCCTCGAAGTTGTCTAGGGGATGGCTTAGGCCAACCCTAGCTACCATGGCCTCCCTGTGTGGTTGTGCTATGGTGGAGTTCAAGAGCTAGTTGGAGTCATCAATGGTATGCGCTCGGTGGTGATGATCCAAACACATCTATTATATGAGTAATGTTATTCATGTCATCCGATCTTTTAGCGACTCGATTCCTCCTTCTATGATCTTGTGCTTTTCTTGTGTTTGTTTTGCTTTCAATCTATTATCGATATAGATTGCTTATGGTGATCTTGTAGCCATGGTGGCTAGAGATTCATATTGGATCTACCAAGTGGTTCAACATGTTCTTCGTGAACGTGCTCTTAAGTTACCCACGTCGATATGGAGCATCGTGACAGGGTGTGATCCCGTGGAAGGTGGGGCTTTCGGGGGTTTGACTGGAGGATAGTAGTTTAAAGACGGCTTTGGATGAGATGCATGATGTGCTTGCTCTTATTGGCTAGAACTACAACTAGAAGGCGATAGGCTCATTTACCCCTTTGGTTGTGCTCAATCTTTGCCTATGTTCATGGGTGCGATCAACATATACACTTCAATCATATCTTATAGGTTTACCTTCATAAGCAATCTATGCCTAACGTTGGGATTAGATCCATTTAGCTAGATAGAAAACTCTAGGTAGTTCATTGTCGATCCACGGATTGATAAACCTTGGATGGAATACTCCGTGCACTTGCGGTTCACAATTGGCACATCTATGGACCATCAACAAGCTTTTCTGGCGCTGTTGCTGGGGATCGGCAACTTGAACCCTAGGGAGATCTATCTAATTTTTTGGACTAACCCTAATTTTATTATTGCATATACCCTTATTTTCTTATTTGTGTCCTTGAAAGCAGGTGAAAATCTAGACACTAAGCTTGGGCTTTATCAAGTCCAAACTCGCTCCCACAAGTTGATGGTTACGTGAAGATCTACTCTTTAGTGGTAGGTGCTAACTTTTGTTAGTGGCGCATCATCCACTATCGAGTCCACACATAAAACAAATGAAGATGAACAAGGTATGCCGCTGTGTCAATTAATTGTTATGACTAATGTTTCTTGGAGAGTTGTTTGTTCAAGCTATAGGTGATGAATCATGACCTAAAAAAGTCGTGAGATCCGATCATCAACATCTCTGGAAGGTTGCCGTTGAGATCAGTTTCTTGCCCACTATTAGAAAGGCACCTTGGAGGAAAATTATAAAATATAAAGCTCCATCAAATCTTTTTTCCAACGCATCAAGAATCGCAAATTTTGGAGATCGTTGCTAGGAGTTATGGGAAAATCTTTCAACACTACGCGTTCTGAAATCGCTCGGGACAGAACGTAGTGCCAGAGTAAAAGCGTAACTCTTTCATCCGGAGTCCGTTTGAAATGAATGAGCACTCGTTGGAAAGAGAATTTGATGCACATTGCAATGGAGTAGAAATTTGGTATATGTTCTTCACTGGGTGAAGAGAAATTCAATAAAGAAGAGGCAGCAGCAAACAACAGTGAAGGTGATGATATGTTAAGGGATGATTGGAGGGCCTTGAGCACGAAAGATGATGATTTGAAGTTGATCAAGACTGGAGGAAACAAGATTAGAAGCACCATGACATTACCAATCTTCTCTAGTAGGATGCTCAAGAAGCTTCTAATTGAGTGATGCTACCAACGAAGGAAACCGCTCAGATCATCGACATAAAGAGCAGGAGCCCCCTACGATCCTGGCACCTTGGGTAAAGCAAGAACTATAGAGAAGACACATTATTAGAGCCATGCTACTCGCTGGTGAATCAATGGTGATGACCTTGAAGCCTTAGGATACACAACACGACACTCCAAAGACCAAAAGATCAAGATCATCAACATCTCAGGCTCAATTCACAAGAAGGTACTGTTTGCATCAAAAGTCTGCGCAATCTCTAAAAAAAACAGCAGAATATTTTTGGATATGTAAAAGCCCCATGAAGTTTCGGTTCCAACGAATCAAGAACCAAGTCAATCGGAGATTCCTACAAGCGATTATGATCAAAACATCAAAGGTCGTGCATTCTGCAAACTTTCTGGACAGCACGCAGCGCTAAAAGTTAAATGGGCATAACTCTCTCGTTCGAACTCCGTTTAAGATGAATGACCACTCGTTGGAAAGGTAATTTCATATACTTTTCAATAGAGCTATATTTTGGTATATGTTCTATTCTGGACAAAGGAGAAAATCCGCAAAGAAGAGGCAGGAGCAACATGATGAGAACAAGGTAGAGGAGATAACGATGACAACAATGAAGAGGAGCTTGGGTAATGCCTTCATCGAGCGTACATGATCAGATTCAGAAGTTTAGAACAAAACAAAGATCCTCAAGAACATTGGCATATGAAGACACAAGCCGGCGACATTCAATTCATGAAGATGTTAGAAGCAAATCACGATGGATTACAAAAGGTGACATCAAGCTGCATGGATACTTTGGATTCTCGCACAAAGACCATGGCTTCACATGAAAATAATCAAAGTGAGAAGTCTAGCTCTATGACTTTAAATGAAGCGCTTTGCGGGAGGCAACCCGATCTTTTCTTTATTATCTATATAATATGACGGTCTATATTGTGCTCTTTAATCAAATCATCAAGTAACATTGTATCATTGCTCTAATAAATGCCATAAATTTATGTTGTATGATCTAAATGTTATCGAGGGAGCACTTTGTTATTTGACGTTGAAAAACTTGTAGACCCTTTTGTGTGCCTATTGCTAGTAGTGTTAGAGTCTTTTTCTTTTGAGTCTTTTTAGAGAGAAATATGAGAAATGACACCACCCTTTGATTCTAAACTTGTGGCTAGTTGACTTAGGCTAACTTTTGTTTTGTTTTTAGACCACCACATCATGTCATATCATTGTGTTCATCCACCTCATGTTGCACTTCATGCCATGTTGTTCTCACCCTTGCATTGCATTGCATGTTTTGTTTTGATCTAACCTTTTGTCAAACCCACCCAAGCCTTCCTATCACCCCTGCCAAAAACCGGAGCCAACAAGGATAGGATCGACTTGTGTTGATTTGCTTGTCGTCACCATTCGGCTTAGCCAAGTCTATCTCTATTCCTTGTTCTAACTGAAAACTTTGACTAGCCTTCCTATGAGATCCTAAACCCTTAGGAAAACCTCTCATACCTATAGCCATCCTAAAACCATAGATTTTGTTTTCCACCCATTAAAGCAACCTTTGTTTTTCTTTTTGTTTTCAACCACCTTAGGTAGATTTTCTAAACTTGACTTCCCTCTTCAAAATTCTTGTTTTCAGCCAAAGATATAGGATACCCATGAGCCTTCCCCTAAACCTTGTTAGCTAGGTTGTTCGATTCTTTTCAATGAATGATTTTCTTGTCGACAATGCTTCACTTCTTATGAAGTGGTTGGCCAAGCTTTGTCGCTCTAAGCAATTACTTTTTGAATGAATTGATTGCGGAACAACATTGAAAGACCATTCAAACCTTGCTAACCATTATTTTTGCTAACTCTTTGCATTTGCATTTTGCATTCATTCCATCGTTCCATCATGCATTTGTTAGTTTGGCTCTTTCACAAAACTTAATGATGAATGCTTGCATATCTATGTCAATGCTTCGCGGGGCATTTTCCATTTGCAATCTTGTGTAAACATGGTGTTTAGACATGATCGCGGACCATCATCATTTAGTTTTGTAAGCTTTGTTAGCATTCACATTGCATTGGTCGGTTTATAAGCTTTGCAATGCGCTTAATTTTTCTTGAGCTATAAGGAATAATTGCCCTTGGGATAGACATGGTGTTTTAACCTTGGTTAATAGATCTTTATGACTATGGAAAGATAAGGCAACCTAGTTGTAAATATGGTATTTAGAACTAGGTGTAAACATTGTCTTGGTTTATATGTCTTCCTCTCATTTGCACACTCACTTTGCACACATGCACACCCATTAGGTTTTTATTTTTCTCTTTTACTAGGTTAATTATGCCACAAGTTAAGGTCTTAGGGATGTCATTGGTTGTTGGCATTTGCTTATACTCCCGACCGTCACCCCGGGGGTAGTTTGTGCATTTCAATTAATTTGCAGGCATGATGAAGAAATCCCAAGAATTCGTGATCAAAGTTGCAACCAAGATCGTCATCATCTCCGAAGATTTAAAGGGACGCTGCTGTTTTCATCAAAAATCTGCAAATTCTCAAATCTGTACAAGGAAGAAAA
>CM014275.1:28878810-28899592 GCA_004135705.1 Alloteropsis semialata
AGCAACATGCATTTCAATCATCCATAAAATAAATGCTCTATATAAGTATTGATCTCTCTCTCTCTCCAAATATCCTTTGCAAAAGAGACATGGGCTATGAAAAAAAAGAAAAAAATAAGAAGAAGAAGAAGAAAAAAATACATGCTCACAAAAGAATTTAGCATGAAAAAAAAGACAAAAAAATGTGGGCACATGAAGGCCCAAGTATTATGAAAAAGAAAGAAAGAAAGAGATAGCCATGTTCTCAAAATAAATTCAAGAGGAGAGACATCATACAAAAAGGTGCTACAATTCTATTGTTCCATACACATGCACATCTTGATCAGATCGTATGAATAATTTTCTTCTTGGATCCGCTCTTTGACTTTGCAATATATGTGATGTAAGCATACCTTATCTTTACTCCTACCTTAAGCTTCATATAAGACGTTTAGAAGTAGGGTGAAAGAAGGCAAGAAATGCTTTTGTAAGCAATCATACACATTGAGCGATTCGAAAGAATCATTCAAGGAGCTATGTAAGGTTGTGCTTTTGAAAATTTACCAAAAACCCAAGTTACTTAACAGAAGGGTGCAGATGACTTGAATCAAGGCTGTTCCGTTCCTCAACCACCCAAGATAACATGGTAGATACTTCAAAATTTACAAGTGCAGGTATCTTTTGGAATAAATTATATGCTTCCATCATATCATTTGGAGTCATGACGTTCCACCTTAGTCCTTAAACTTTACTCAAGGACGAGCAAAGGCTAAGTGTGGGGGAGCTTGTTGATGGTCCTTATAACGAAAATCCGACCGTCAATAGGCTCAGTAAACCAATAAAGATCAAAGCATAACCTAAACATTAGTATTCAAATAATGTTGTACCATGGATATCCAGAATATATTTGAGTACAGGGACTACGGTGCAAAAGATGGAAGACATTGGGCACAGGCCCAGGTCGGCCGACCTGGCTAGGTCGGGCGACCAGGCCTGGACCCCAATCGAGCCCATTCTCCACACAAGTCAAGAAGCACACTAGGAGATGATCATGGACATTGAATCATGGTCGGTTCAAGTCAAGGGTGAGGGATGAGCCACGTGTCACTCCCATGGATTGAAGGGCCCACACCTCAACTCAATTGCACCCCAAACGGAGTATACCAACCTGGAACCGTCATAAGGACCCACATGGCAGTCTACCAGAGAAGAGTGAGGCCGAAAGGCGGGGGCACCAGGTCGGCCGACCTAGGCCCGTGGCCATTTCGCTCCTCCCTTGACCAGTACCTGTGAACCACCATCAGGAGTTCATCTGAGTCGAGCAATGCTGAAGACAGTGGATCCAAGGGTCGGCCGACTTGGGGACTTCGGCTGACCTGGGCCCACCTCCAAACTGCCACAACCGCCTCTGGCTGGCTCCAACCGCCTATGTGATGCTATAAATACCTGCAATGGGCGCCATACTCAACACACATTAGAAGAAGAGCTCTCCTTTGCTACAAGCTTAGTCTTAGTCTTAGTAGTGATAGTCATAGTATTAGATCTTCTGAAGGGCTTCCGGAGGAGTCTTGGTAAGTTCTAGAGTTCAATTCTTGTATCTCTTTACTTACTTGTAATACTTTGAGCTTAATGGAAATACCTTCATACTTATATTGTATGCCTCACTTATACTCTATCTACTTAGTATATACTACTTATGTCTTGCACCTTGTCCAAGTGAATGTATGCTATGACATTGGCTCAATGTGTCTTATGGTTGCTCTATTTATTAACGTGATAGATAGAGTTGTATTTCATATTGCAAGCATGGTGTTTGGAATACGGAATACTGTTGAGGGTATCGCTGCCCCACGGATTAGTAGAGGTAGGCGGCAGGTGGTGACAGCCCTGTCCATCCTTTGTAATCCTCCACGTTTGGGAGTGGGTATTAGGCCTTTATGATAAGACGTCCTACTGTCGTCCCTTGATGAGGGAACCACTGGATACCTCGATATGTCCTCTTGCATATAATCATTGAATGAGCTTGTATAGGGTATTGTAGTATATCCAAGTCCCATATGTATGATGCTAATGAACCCTTTGTAATCTTTACTAATGTTCTATGACTAACTAAGACTACATTAATGATGAGCAATGAACTTTTGTGTGTCACATTACCCATTCACCTCTATATCATTTACCCCTGTCTAGATTATGGTATATTAATATTGTTGTAAGTAAATACATTGGATGACACCTCTCTTTAACTAAACGCTTTCTCTGCGGATAAACAAATAACGATACTCTGGAATACTCCCGAGTGAAATGCTACAACGTACTTCTGTGCGCTTGCAGAATATCTGTAACATCTAGATTTACGATGAAGTATCTCTAGTGCCATCACTACTCTAAGTGGTGATGCTAAGAAATACCAACAAGCATTTCTGGCGCCGTTGCCGGGGAAAGCAATGGTTAAAGAGTTTTGATCATCCATGTATTTAATGCAACATGATTAATTGCCAGTAATCTAGCAGGTTTACCCTTTTGCTCTGTTTCTCTGTGACGTGAAACAGGGTAGTGTATGACTGGTTTTCAATTACCATCCAACTACGTCGAGAACCCGAATACCATAGGAAGGAGGGTACGTTCTCGTGTCGTAATCCCTCAGGTGTTCTTGTTGGAGAACCAGCCAGTCATCGGAGAATCCTCTAACCAAGGAGAACAACCCGTTCCCGCAGCACCCCAACCGGAAGAAGCCATGGCCGACAGGACGATCCGCGACTACTCCGCCCCGTCCGCTGCCCAGATCCCTATGGGTCCGGAAGTGGCCATGGGGGACAATGCTTTTGTAGCTCAAGGCCCCATTGATCAACATGGTGCAGGCTAGTCCCTTCTCTGGGAAAGCCAATGAGGATGCTAGTGCTCACCTCTAGCACTTCCTGGAGGTATGCAGCACCATCACCATCAGGCGAGTCCAACAAGAGGCCATCCGGCTCAGCCTGTTTCCGTTCTCGCTGTTGGGAAGAGCCAAATAATGGTTCTATTCCAACCGTGATGCGATGAACACGTGGACCAAGTGCCCCAATGCATTCTTGGCCAAATTCTTCCCCATTGGAAAAACTAACTCCCTTCGGGGGAGAATCTCTAGCTTCCAGCAATAGTCCGAGGAGACTGTTCCGGAGGTGTGGGATCGCTTCCAGGACTACATTCTGGCATGCCCACACCATGGTATGCAAGAGTGGCTCCTGCTCTAGAACTTCTATCATGGGCTGTCTCAAACAGCCCGTGAACACATGGATGCTACTGCTGGGGGTGCATTCCTCTCCTTGACCGTGGCCGCCGCTAAGCTGCTCATTGAAAAGATGGTGTCAAACTAAGCTTGGAATGATGATCGTCTTCAGGGGTGCAAACGTGGTATGCACACCGTGAAGGAGGTGGACATGCTGGTTGCCAAGATGGACCTCATCATGAAACGCCTTGATGACCGCACCAAGGATGGAGGCGCCGACAATGAAGGACCACTGGATTCACACATGACATGTGAGGTCTGTGGAGAAACCAGCCACTCGGGGAACAACTGCCCCAGACTCAAGAGGAGGTACAGTTCGTAAACGGTAACAAAGGGTACCGGCCTCAAGGGAACTGGAACCAGCAACGCCCATTCTACTAGGGAGGTAACAACAACAACTCTTTCTCTAATCTACCCTCTCTGAAAGATCTTGTCCTTGGTCAGGCCAAGATTAATGAATCTATTTCAAAAAGGTTTGCTGCTAACGATAAGGCTCTGGAGGGCATAAACTCTAAGATAGAGAGTTTGTCCTCCACCTTCCAAAGTCAGCTGAGCTTTAACAAAATGCTAGAAACCCAGTTAGCTCAGCTAGCCGCCGCTGTTCCTTCTGCTGATAAGGGGCGAATTCTCGGGCAACCATTCTTCCTTTGAGAATGTAAAGGCTGTGTCCACGAGGAGCGGTAAGGCTACACGGGATCCAGTCCCACCTAACCATGCAGGGAAGATAGCAGCGCCAAGGAAGGAGATCCCAGAAGAAGGAGAAGAGCCTGAAGCCGAGCTTGCACCAGTTGGACAAACTGCGCCACATGAGTTTTACGACTCCAATGTCTTGCCGTTCCCCCAACGTCAAAAGAAACCATCCGCGACGAGCAATTCGCCAGGTTCGTAGAGGTTATTCAAAAGCTAAATATACATGTGCCATTGCTGGATGCTATGCAGGTGCCGACCTATGCCAAGTACTTGAAGGATATACTCAACAACAAACGTCCACTCCCAAGTACCGAGGTCGTAAAGTTGACTGAGGAGTGCAGTGCAGCCATCTTGAACAAGGTCCTGGAGAAGAAGAAGGACCCAGGGTGTCCAACCATCACGTGCAAAATCGGGACACAGCATTTTGAGCACACACTCTGTGATCTAGGGGCAAGTGTCAGCGTCGTGCCAAAGGTAGTATTTGACCACCTTAAATATACTACCTTGTCCCCTACTCCCATGAGACTGCAGCTGGCCGACTCCACGGTCCGCTACCCGGAGGAGATAGCCGAGGACATTCCGGTGCGCATCCGGGATTGCTTCGTACCTGTTGACTTCGTGGTGCTGGACATGGACGTGAGAAACGACTCGTCGCTCATCCTTGGGTGACCCTTCTTGAGCACAGCAGACGCTCACATTAATGTGGGTGCTGGAGAGATCCAGCTCCACATTAATGGTAAGAAGGAGAAGTTTGAGTTCAGGCCAAAGGTGGAGCAATGCTCCATGATCAAAATAAAATATGGGAGGAATAGTCAAAACGTCAAGGAAGTGGAGGTCACACCTCCAGAGAATGACAGCTTGATAAAGTTCATGGATAAGTTCTGGGAGAAGGAATTCCCCATCCGGTATCATGCAAAGAATAAGAAGCCTACACGAGATGCGAAAGCACAGGCGAAGAAAACACCGAAACAAGCTGTCGACCGCCAGAAAAAGGTAAAACAGGTATGGCGGGTTAAATCATCTGTATCCTCATCTCCAGGGTCAGATGCTGCTTCATCAAGTTGAATCCTACATCGGAGATGTCTTCGCTCGACGACGTAAAACACGAGTCCTGCGCCGACAGGTACATCGGTGTCAACAAAATAAGCTTGGGGGAGGACCCCCAACTCAGGTAAGTTAAGGTAAGTATTATTAAATAAAATTTTCTTTTGAATAAATTTAGTAAATGAGAGCTATCTAGGCTAGTCCCTTAATATTTTGAGTCTATGCTTATTTTTATCATGGATATGATGAATAGTTGCTCTTATTTCTCTCTTGTACCTATGTTTCAACCTGCTATTCTCCTAAGTTTTGAGTTTGCTGGTTGAGCATGATCTTTTCTGTTATCTTGTCTATCTATGGGTAGCATATGCAAGCTCTAGTCTAGGTTGTTGTTGGCTATGATATGATAAGACTTGAGTTACCTTAAGATCTTACCAAGCAAGACTTGATGACCGGAGTTTTTCTTTTTAGAAATAAAATAAAGAGTTCCTTATGGTGATTCACATTCCTACCAAAGCCTACATTGTTTGAAACCCCTACATGAGCTACTTACTATTGTATTGAGTTTTGTCAAAGTCATTGTGATTCTTAGAGACTTACTTCATGCTTTTAAAGCCAAGATCACGCACACACCACCATATACATGTTACACTTCTACTCTGGAAGTAAGCATGACACCTATCCATCCACCAAATAAAAGCTCTACATAAAGTATGGTACTCTTCCCCAACTTTATTGCAAAAAAGAGACATGGGCTGATGAAAAAAAATGGACACATGAAGGTCCAAGTATGTAAAAAAGAAGAGAGCACATGAAGGCTCTTGGTTCAAGAAAAATAGCCATGTCTCTAAAAGCAACCTCTATAAGGGGAAGAGGAACTTGTAAAAAAGTAGCTATCATTTACCATGCCACCTACACACGTGCACATCTTGGTTTGAGAGTATGACTTACTTCTCTTTGAATCCTGGTTTTGACTTTACAATATGTGCACTACAAGTATGCTATAAAGCTCTCCTAGCACAAACTCCACTCCAATGAGTGACATGAGAGTTGAGAGAGGAACTTGGTGAGGAAACACACCTTGAGTGACTAGAGAGTACTATCTAAGGAACTCTGCCTTTTGAAAAATCTAAAAAAAACCTTCGGTTTGATTGTCAAGCAAGGTAGAAGGCAAGGTGCTTGGTCCAAATCATTCTGGCTACCAACCGCCCAAGACAAGGAGAAGCTACAAGCCCCATGAAAGGCCAAGGTAATAAGGGAAGTCTATTTTACTAGCTTATTCAATTCTTGGTAGAATATCTTGCTAAACCACTGGTACTTTTGAGGAGTAATGAGGAAGCAACTCCTGATCCACGGAGCCTAAAGTTTTTAGTCTTTGCTCGGGACGAGCAAAAGGCTAAGCTTGGGGGAGTTGTTGACAGTCCTTATAACAAAAATCTGACTGTCAATAGGCTCAGAAAACCAATAAATATCAAAGCATAACCTAGATATTAGTATTCAAATAATGTTGTACCATGCATATCCAGAATATATTTGAGTACAGGGACTACGGTGCAAAA
Organism: Alloteropsis semialata; assembly: GCA_004135705.1. Taxonomy (NCBI): domain Eukaryota; kingdom Viridiplantae; phylum Streptophyta; class Magnoliopsida; order Poales; family Poaceae; genus Alloteropsis; species Alloteropsis semialata. The sequence continues at coordinate 28,885,348 of CM014275.1, forward strand.
GATGGACGACATTGGGCACAGGCCAGGTCGGCCGACTTGGCTAGGTCGGGCGACCTGGCCTCGACCCCAATCAAGCCCATTCTCCACACAGGTCAAGAAGCACACTAGGACATGATCATGGACGTTGAATCATGGTCGGTTCAAGTCAAGGGTGAGGGATGAGCCATGTGTCACTCCCATGGATTGAAGGGCCCACACCTTAACTCAATTGCACCCAAACGGAGTATACCCACCTGGAACCATCATAAGGACCCACATGGCAGTCTACCAGAGAAGAGTAGGGCCGAAAGGCGGCGGCACCAGGTCGGCCGACCTGGGCCCGCGGCTGTTTCACTCCCTCCCTTGACCAGTACCTGTAAACTGCCATCAGGAGTCCATCTGAGCCGAGCAATGCTGAAGACGGTGGATCCAAGGGTCGGCCGACCTGGGGACTTCGGCCGACCTGGGCCCACCTCCAAACTGCCACAACTGCCTCTGGCTGGCTCCAACCGCCTATGTGATGCTATAAATACCTGCAAAGGGCACCGTAGTCAACACACACCAGAAGAAGAGCTCTCCTTTGTACAAGCTTAGTCTTAGTCTTAGTAATGATAGTCATAGTATTCGATCTTCTGAAGGGCTTCCGGAGGAGTCTTGGTAAGTTCTAGAGTTCAGTTCTTGTATCTCTTTACTTACTTGTAATACTCTGAGCTTAATGGAAATACCTTCATACTTATGTTGTATGCCTCAGTTATACCCTATCTACTTAGTATATACTACTTATGTCTTGCACCTTGTTCAAGTGAATGTATGCTATGACATTGTCTCAATGTGCCTTATGGTTGCTTTATTTTTTAATGTGATAGATAGAGTTGTATTTCATATTGCAATCATGGTGTTTGGAATACGGAATACTGTTGAGGGTACCGCTGCCCCACGGATTGGTAGAGGTAGGCGGCAGGTGGTGACAGCCCTATCCGTCCTTTGTAATCCTTCACATTCAGGAGTGGGTATTAGGTCTTTATGATAAGATGCCCTACCGTCGTCCCTTGATGAGGAAACCACTGGATACCTCGATATGTCCTCTTGCATATAATCATTGAATGAGCTTGTATAGGTTATTGTAGTATATCCAAGTCCCATATGTATGATGCTAATGAACCCTTTGTAATCTTTACTAATGTTCTATGACTAACTAAGACTACATTAATGATGAGCAATGAACTTTTATGTGTCACATTACCCATTCACCTCTATATCATTTACCCCTATCTAGATTATGGTATATTAGTATTGTTGTAAGTAAATACATTGGATGACACCTCTCTTTAACTAAACTCTTTCCCTGCGGATAAAACAAATAATGATACTCTAGAATACTCCCGGGTGAAATGCTACAACGTACTTCTGTGCGCTTGCAAAATATCTGTAACATTTAGATTTATGATGAAGTATCTCTAATGCCATCACTACTCTAAGTGGTGATGCTAAGAAATACCAACAACAGTCCTTAAGTACCACTTTTGGCCGTCAACTCCTACAGAAAATATGTCAAACATAATCACCAAACATAGTTATAGGGTTGATTACTAACGAATTCCACAAGTGTTGGTATTTTACTTTGTCATGTAAGAATTGACACTATAGGCTTGATATGAGATCCAAACATATCATCATTACAAACTATCTCAAATGTCAACTTGGACTACATCATTGTGAAGAGCTCGTAGAGACGATTTCAATGAATATAATATTTATATTATTTGGAGCACGGGTTAAGAAATAAAAAAACACATCATCTTATAAGGTGCTAGTGTCAGCATGACATCAGCACCTCTGTTCACGATGAGGGCCCACCGGGGAGAGGCCCACCCAGGCGGACCAGCAGCTGCGCCGAAGCGCTAGCACGGTCAACGCCCAGGCAGGGCGCACGTCCACCCAGGCGAGCCTGCAGGAGGCATGGTCCAGGCAGGAACTAGGTGGGGCCTGCGGTGGCAGCTCACAGGTGGACATGAGGCCATGCTCGGCTACAGCACAGGCCCTGTAGGCCGATGTGGCCCAAGGCTTTTGGCCCAGGCGCATGCACTGCGGGAGAGCAGTAGGGGCATGTGGCCAACGACCGAGCGGCCCCTTGCGTGGTCAGCGCTGCGTGCGCACGCAGGAAGACAGGAGGTCCAGGACACATGGCACCACTGCATTCACTGGATCATGCTTCACACGGATCAAAGCCAAGGCATGTACAATATTTTCTCAGGGAAGCACAGTCGCGCAGGAGGAGGTCTACGCACTATTCCTTCGCTGCTGCGCTGACTTGCTACGTCGGTTTCAGAGACAAGTGTTCCAAGGGGAGAATAGGGAGGGAATATTCCCTAGGACCTAGGGAGGATCTCCACTCTCCCAAGGCACCCTCTACACTATAAATACTCCCTACCCCTCACTCTCAAGACAAACAAGTTTGGAAGCTCTTCTCCAAGGTGAAGCTCTACATCCACTCCTACTTAGAGAATAGGAAGAGAGTGAGGGGTAGTCTGTGGAACGTGCCGAGATTGTTGGCACTCTTTCCTGATCTTGTACCTCGACGGATGCTTTCTTCTCTTAGTAAGTATTCGTGATCTTTTTTAGTATTATGTTCTCTTGATTAAGTAAGTTCCCTTCTATAGTTGCTTGCGGATTCATCATTCATTAATCATTTGTGAATGCTTAGTAAATACTTTGGTCTAGGAACAAGACTAAAGTAGTAATTGATAGCATAGACGTGGTGTCTGGGCTTGAAGTTACCTTTGTTTGCCTCGTAAACCCCATGGATTAGCAGAGGTAGGCGGCAGGTGGTGAGAACCCTGTCTGTCCTTTGTAATCCTTCATGTTTGGGTACGGCGTAGAGCTATTTGCCGACAATTTCCTAGAGGCGTAGGATACCCAGGTGCCCAAAGTAAGTAAACTATAGACACTGAGCTTATCCTTCATCAAGGTCCTTAGCCATAGGAATCCTTTCTACCCTCGCCATCTATCTCTTGTTGTCCTTGGACGATCTCTTTAGAAGATTAGTACACACGTTCCCTGTGGATTTGATACCTTGAATACTACCTGGTGAAAGCTACAATGCTATCAATGCGCTTGCGGATTTATCTACGACCATAAGAAATACCAACAACTGCCAACACCGAATAGGGAGGTGATGTGGTGAAGGCCGCCGAGGCGAGCGGCGATAGCGGCAATAGTGGGGAGGACACGGCGGGGGGGAGGGGGAAGGGGGGCAGAGAGAGCGTCTTGTTACTGCTGGGCCTCCCCCTCTAGAGGATGAAGACAACCAGATTCTCGGGGAGAAGCTTTCCGCTGAAGTTGAGATGGCGGCAGCGCCCGAAGTTGATGCTATCGTGTCTAGGCTGGGAGCCTTTGCGAGTTTGTCAACGCTGACTCCGGAGCAGGCGTTCGAGCTTGATATCACCGATCACAACGCCGAGCTCCAGAAGGTGCAGAACGTGAGCGGTGTCCTCGACCGCGTCATTAAGGTAAGGAACTCGTTGGCCCTATAGTCACCAAGTTCATCTGAAGCTTCAACATCTGACTACCGAGTGTGGTGTTGCAGGGTTTCGTTGCTCGGGCTGCGAAGGACCTTGCTTTCAAGCAGCATGCCCTGCTGGACCTTTGGACATTGGCGGACGTGCAGAGGCACCTTCAGTCTACAGCCAGCAACTCACGGAGAGTGCTGATGGAGAAGGAGAAGGAGCTGGCAGAGGCGGTGGAGGTCAACGGGGAGCTGATGGCCGACATGAACCATCTCCTCGAAGGTGAGTGTCCTTTTCTTTTGTTGAGTTGGCCCCAAGGCTATACTTTGTTGCTGATGTCGCCATCTTGTAGATGGGGCGAAGAAGGAGAAACATCTCTAGGGGAAGGTTGATAAGCTCTCTGAGGCGAAGCAACGACTTGAGGAAGAGGTCGACAACCTGAAGGAAGCCGGTCTGCGCCTCGAGGTCGAAGCCGAGCGTCTGAAGGAGGCAAACCAACGCCTAAAGAAAGAGCATGGTGAGGCCATGTGAGGTAGATACTTCATGCTAGACTTCTCGGTTGGTTTAGAGTATGTAATTCTTGTCAGCGTATTTAACGTCATTGTTTTGGCACTAAACTTGGCACACTTTTTGATTCCGACAAGGAGTTTGACGCTCTTGTAGATAGTTGTATGCCTCTAGCTCGAACGGTAGCAGATGAACTGGGCCTGTAAATGACAATCATGTAATTCATCTCTGAATATGATAATATAAAGTATGGCGCACTATTTGAATTTGTTTTGAGTTGAATGTAGGAGTATGTCTTGAATGTGAATTAGACCCTTCTCCTTGCCAATGAGAACTCTGCAGGACTTGGAACAGTCACTGCCATGTGCCATTTAAGCACCCCTGTATCTCGCTGACCATTGCTCATGAAGAGAACGGCTTTCCATTTAGCGATGCTTAGCTGGAAGGCTTACTCGCTGGTGGCATGCGAGTTGAGCACAGAACTCAGGGTTTCACAGTTAGGGACTTAGGCTGATTAGATTAGCTCGGCTATAATTGGGAGGAACATATGGCTGGGCACAGACTTCAGAATGTTAGGGTCAGCTAGGACCCTCCCTGGTGCTCAAGTGTGACAAATCAAACATGACCTGGGACGGACCCAGTCCCCGAGCATCGTTTTGGATGTCGGGGAAGAAAGTAGATGGGCTGGCCATATGACCAATAGTCATTGTTGTATAAGTAAATACTTTTATTAATATGAGGGGTGAAGTACATAGCTATAAGACATCTATGGGTAAAACTTCACGAGGTGCTGAATGTTCCAAACATTCGGGACGAGGTTCCCATTAGCCCACTAGAGGTGGTAAGTCCCGGGTGAGACAACTTCCTTGACGATGAATGGCCCTTGCCATGGGGTTGACAACTTGTGCTGGTATTTAGTAGACATGAACCGGCGCAGGGCCAGGTCGTCAACATTCAGAGATCTTTCTCGAACGTTTTTGTCATGGTATCGTCTAATCTACTTCTCGTGGCGGGCGTGCTGGATCAGGGCGGCGAGTCGGTGTTCTTCCACGCTATCAATGTTGACACCTACCCTTTATCGTCCTTTAGATCCACTCAAGGAGGTTTTCCCCGATATATCCATAAGGGAACCACCAATGGAATGGTTGAAGGAAGTAAAACGCTCTTCCGAAGCAATCCAAATTGTTGCACCTTCCACAACCATGCCTTTCTCTTTAGGGGGAATTACCATAGCAGCCCTTTACATCCCAATTGTCAAGGTTGGCATCCTGTCCGAATCCTTTGTGAACACTTTCCTGGGCAATATGCCTCTAGCCTTGATGGACAAACTTTTCAGAAGTCCCTCAGGACTCATCTTTGAATGTCCTGGGATTGCAAGGGATCTGCCGATCAAAATAAGACAAAATCAAGGTTCATCTAGACTTCCATATGTTTTCTATCCTTGATTTTGATCTTCTCATAGGCTGCCCGCTAGAAAAGCTTCTCCAAAAAGAAGCATCTCATGGGAGCCTTCATGACATGCTTGGGAAAGCTACTCTTGCCACTCATATTTCTTACCTAGAAATTCCTATGGCAAGGCCCCCTCCCAAGCGTAGCCCACTCGAGAAGGTGATGTTTGTGTCACCGTTCGAACCTACGTCTCATCTCTATGAACTTGAACAACCTTCATCATCATTTTCAATCAAGCGGAAGCCGTGTCCCTTAGGCCCTCAGGAAGTTATTCTTGATAATGGTCGAGAAACAACTCTGATTCTCAATGATGAACCTCTTGAGTTGGAGAACGCATAGGCCATGGACACGCCTGAAGCTTTGACTCTGAAGTCCGAGCGAAAGGATTCTATAAATGAGCATAAAACCTTCTCTTTCGAAATCCCACAGGAGTCATGCTCAATTAAAGAATCTCCAGAGTTAGTCACACTTTGTGGCACAAGTGCACACAAGGGCTACTACCATCTTAAGGTCCTCATTTCTAAAATGTTTAGGAGGTTGGTTGTGGATGCATTCATTTATCATAAACATTGCAGATTTCGTGTTGCATCTTTGGCACTAACATTGCAGCTAGAACTTCAATGGTACATCTACAATTGACGATGGAGTGGGGAACTACGTCACCAATAATAGCTGCAATGTGAAGGTTCCCCATGGTCTAGCTTCGAACCATAAACAAAGCACTACCGGGAGATGGCCCGGATTACCATTTATCTTTCCTTTCGAATAAAAGCAAGAACATGTCTTTAGATAACCTTTCCTTCGAGTATTTTTGGTCGCTAACCATTTTAGGTAGAGATTAAGAAGAACGACGGACAGGTGATGCTTAAGAACATGGAGCTACATCAGCAATAGAACCTTGGTAAGTTTTGTTCGTGTAATGAATTTCAAAGGAACCCAACACACTTGATTTTTGGTGTCCAGTGACACAAAAATCCAAGTGTGGGGGAGGTAGATAAGTATTTTGCAACAGGTTCCATTTGTACAAAATTTTATCTTAGTTTTCAGGTGATGTTGGTCTTTCATCTTGCTCTATAAAAAATGTTCCATAAAAATTTGCATAAATAAATAAATATTTGAATTCAATAAGGCTCCTGGTTTTTAACACCAAAGAGCCATTGTTTTGTTTCCACCATGTATGAATAAATGCAAGTACAAGATCAAGTGTGGGGGCCTCTTGAGTTTTCTGACGTGCACACGTTCGGGACCACCCACAGATAGGCCGCACAACATCGCACAGGTTTAAAGAGGAAAGATCAATGTGATCGAGGCCCAGAAGGGGTCGGCCAATCCCCTTGGTCGGCTTAAGGCCCTCTGGTACCTCTCGTCTCTACTTCCATCCAGAGCGATGGTTTGCACACCCTATCCTTCATCCTCTCTGGTTTAATAAGCCTTATCTTGAGATGATCACTAAAATTAAACTCATGACAAAATGAACTTGGATGCTCCTTTGGTTTACATGTCTATCCTTGATTGGCTTTCATATACTTTATTTCTTGCACATACACCCGTTGCTTGTGAACATATCTCTTTAGGGAAACATGTTTATCTAAATGGTTGATGAATGAGATATGGTATGATGAAAGAAATCTTTCTCTTTCTGTATAAAGTGCTTGGGATGTTTTTCTTGCAAAACCTTAAAATCAATAGCCTTGCAAAGCTCCTCAGTGATGCCTTATTCCTACCAAAGCCATATGTCGTTCATATCGCAAAAACCCATACACATATGCTGCTTGTTTATTGCATTGAGATTTGTCAAATTGTTGTGACCCTTGTAAGATGCATTTCATGCTTTCATGATCAAGCTCACACACACTACACATACACATGCTAAACTTCTACATCGGAAGTTAGCAACATGCATTTCAATCATCCATAAAATAAATGCTCTATATAAGTATTGATCTCTCTCTCTCCAAATATCCTTTGCAAAAGAGACATGGGCTATTAAAAAAAGAGAAAAATAAGATGAAGAAGAAAAAAATACATGCTCACAAAAGCATTGGGCATGAAAAAAAACAAAAGAGAAACAAATGTGGGCACATGAAGGCCCACGTATTATGAAAAAGAAAGGAAGAAAGAGATAGCCATGTTTTCAGAATAAATTCAAGAGGAGAGAGATCATACAAAAAGGTGCTACAATTACATTGTTACACACACATGCACATTTTGATCAGATCGTATGAATAGTTTTCTTCTTGGATCCGCTCTATGACTTTGCAATATATGTGAAAAGCATGCCTTATCTTTACTCCTACCTTGAGCTTCATATAAGACTTTTAGAAGTAGGGTGAAAGAAGGCAAGAAATGCTTTTGTAAGGAATCATACACATTGAGCGATTCGAAAGAATCATTTGAGGAGCTATGTAAGGTTGTGCTTTTGAAAATTTACCAAAAACCCAAGTTACTTAACAGAAGGGTGCAGATGACTTGAATCAAGGCCGTTCCGTTCCTCAACCACCCAAGATAACATGGTAGATACTTCAAAATTTACAAGTGCAGATATCTTTTGGAATAACTTATATGCTTGCATCATATCATTTGGAGTCATGTTGTTCCACCTTAGTCCTTAAACTTTACACGAGGACGAGCAAAGGCTAAGTGTGGGGGAGCTTGTTGACGGTCCTTAAGTACCACTTTTGGCCATCAACTCCTACAGAAAATATGTCAAACATAATCACCAAACATAGTTATAGGGTTGATTACTAACGAATTCCACAAGTGTTGGTATTTTACTTTGTCATGCAGGAATTGACACTATAGGCTTGAGATGAGATCCAAACATATCATCATTGCAAACTATCTCAAATGTCAAGTTGGACTACATCATTGTGAAGAGCTCATGGAGACGATTTCAATTAATATAATATTTATATTATTTGGAGCACGGGTTAAGAAGGTATAAAAAACACATCATCTTATAAGGTGCTGGTGTCAGCATGACATCAGCACCTCTGTTCACGATGAGGTTCCACTAGGGAGGGGCCCACCCAGGCGGACCAGCAGCTGCGCCGAAGCGCTAGCGTGATCAACGCCCAGGCAAGGCGCACGTCCACCCAGGCGAACCTACAGGAGGCAAGGTCTAGGTAGGAACTAGGTGGGGCCCACGGTGGCCAGCTCACAGGCGGACATAAGGTACAGCACAGGCCCTGCAGGCCGATGTGGCCCAGGAGCATGCACGGCGGGAGAGCAGTAGAGGCATGTGGCCTGCGGCCGTTGGCCGACCGGCCCCTTGCGTGGTCAACACTGTGCGCGCACGCAGGAAGATAGGAGGTCCAGGACACATGGTGCTACTGCATTCGCTGGATCATGCTTCACGCGGATTGAAGCCAAGGCACGTACAATATTTTCCTAGAGAAGCACAGTCGTGAGGGAGGAGGTCTACGCGCTATTCCTTCGCTGCTGTGCTGACTTGTTACGTCGGTTTCAGAGACAGGTGTTCCAATGGGAGAATAGGAGGGAATATTCCCTAGGACCTAGGGAGGATCTCCACTCTCCCAAGGCACCCACTACACTACAAATAGCCCCTACTCCTCACTATCAAAACAAACAAGTTTGGGAGCTCTTCTCCAAGGCGAAGCTCTACATCCACTCCTACTTAGGGAATAGGAAGAGAGTGAGGGGTAGTCCGGGGAAAGTGCCGAGATTGTTGGCACTCTTCCCTGATCTTGTACCTCGATGGATGCTTTCTTCTCTTAGTAAGTATTCGTGATCTCTTATGGTATTATGTGTTCTCTTGATTAAGTAAGTTCCCTTCTATAGTTGCTTGCGGGTTCATCGTTCATTAATCATTTGTGAATGCTTAGTGAATACTTTGGTCTAGGAACAAGACTAAAGTAGTAATTGATAGCATAGACGTGGTGTCTAGGCTTGAAGTTACCTTTGTTTGCCTCATGACCCCACGGATTAGTAGAAGTAGGCGCAGCAGGTGGTGACAGCCCTGTCCGTCCTTTGTAATCCTCCATGTTCGGGTATGGTGTAGAGCTGTTTGCCGGCAATTTCCTAGAGGCCAAGGATACCCAGTGCCCAAAGTAAGTAAACTATAGACACTAAGCTTATCCTTTATCAAGGTCCTTAGCCATATCAATCCTCTCTACCCTCGCCATCTATCTCTTGTTGTCCTTGGACGATCTCGTTAGAAGATTAGTACACACGTTCCCTATGGATTCGATACCCTGGATACTTCCTGGTGAAAGTTACAATGGTATCTGTGCGCTTGCGGATTTATTTTTGACCGTAAGAAATACCAACAATTGCCGACGCCGAATAGGGAGGTGATGTGGTGAAGGCCGCTGAGGCGGGCGGCGATAGCGGCAATCGTGGGGAGGACATGGCGGGGGGGAGGGGGGGAGGGAGGGTGGAGTGTCCTGTTACTAGTGGGCCTCCCCCTCTGGAGGATGAAGATGACTAGATTCTTGGGGAGAAGCTTTCCGCTGAAGTTGAGATGGCGGCAGCCCTCGGAGTTGATGCTGTCGCGTCTGGGCTAGGAGCCTCTGCGAGTTTTTCAACGCTGACTCCGGAGCAGGCGTTTGAGCTATTTATCACCGATCACAACGCCGAGCTCCAGAAGGTGCAGAACGTGAGTTGTGTCCTCGACCGTTGTGTCCTCGACCGTGGCGTTAAGGTAAGGAACTCGCTGGCCTTGTAGTCACCATGTTCATCTGAAGCTTCAACAACCGACTGCCGAGTGTGGTGTTGCAGGGTTTCATCGCTCGGGCTGTGAAGGGCCTTGCTTTCAAGCAGTAAGCCCTGCTGGACCATTGGACATTGGCGGACGTGCAGAGGCACCTTCAGTCTACAGCCAGCAACTCACGGATAGTGCCGATGGAGAAGGAGAAGGAGCTGGCGGAGGCGGTGAAGCTCAAGGAGCTGATGGCCGACATGAACCATCTCCTCGAAGGTGAGTGTCCTTTTCTTTCGTTGAGTTGGCCCCAAGGCTGTACTTTATTGCTGATGTCACCATCTTGTAGATGGGGCGAAGAAGGAGAAACATCTCCAGGGTAAGGTTGATAAGCTCTTTGAGGTGAAGCAACGACTTGAGGAAGAGGTCGACAACCTGAGGGAAGCCGGTCAGCGCCTCGAGGTCGAAGCCGAGCGTCTGAAGGAGGCAAACCAACGCCTGAAGAAAGAGCATGGCGAGGCCATGTGAGGTAGATACTTCATGCTAGACTTCTCGGTTAGTTTAGAGTATGTAATTCTTGTCAGTGTATTTAATGTCATTGTTCTGGCACTGAACCGGGCACACTTCCCAATTCTGACCATGGGCCAGATTGAGGAGACCGTGCCCCTGAAGGTCTCTGACAAGGAGTTTGACGCTCTTGTTGATAGTTGTACGCCTCTAGCTTGGACGGTAGCGGATGAACTGGGCCTATAAATGAAAATCATGTAATTCATCTCCGAATACGATAATATAAAGTATGGCACACTATTTGAATTTGTTTTGAGTTGAATGTAGGAGTATGTCGTGAATGTGAATTACACCCTTCTCCTTGCAAATGAGAACTCTGCAGGACTTGGAACGGTCGATGCCATGTGCCTTTTAAGCACCTCTTTATCCCGCTGAGCATTGCTCACGAAGAGGACGGCTTTCCACTCAGCGACGCTTAGTTGGAAGGCTTACTCACTGGCGGCACACGGGTTGAGCACGGAACTCAGGGTTTCATGGCTAGGGACTCAGGCCGATCGGGTTAGCTCGACTATCATTGGGAGGAACATATGGCTGGGCACAGACTTCGGAAAGTCAGGGTCAGCTAGGACCCTCCCTGGTGCTCAAGTTTGACAAATTAAACATGACCTGGGATGGACCTAGTCCCCGAGCATCGTCTTGGATGTCGGGGAAGAAAGTAGATGGGCTGGCTGTATGTCCAACTGTCATTGTTGTATAAGTAAATACTTTTATTAATATGAGGGGTGAAGTACATAGCTGTAAGACATCTATGGGTAAAACTTCACACGGTACTGAATGTTCCAAACATTCGGGACGGGGTTCCCATTAGCCCACTAGAGGCGGTAGGTCCCGGGTGAGACAACTTCCTTGACGATGATTGGCCCTTGCCATGGGGCGACAACTTGTGCTGGTATTTAGTGGACATGAACCGGCGCAGGGCCAGGTTGTCAACATTCAGAGATCTTTCTCGAACGTTTTTGTCATGGTATCGTCTGATCTGCTGCTTGTGGCGGGTGTGCTGGATTAGGGCAGCGTGTCGGTGTTCTTCCACGCTATCAATGTCGAAGCGCCGAATTGTTTTTACTTCGCCTTCCTCGTAATGCTGAATGTGTGGAGTGCCATAAACGAGATCGACGGGGAGGACGGCTTCGGAGCTGTAAACCAAGAAGAAAGGAGTGTAGCCGGTCGCCCGGCTTTTCTGGGTACGCAGGCCCCTTACTATGTGGGGCACTTCTTTAGCCCAGCGGCTGGCGTGCTTGCTGAAATCATCGTACATGGCCTTCTTAAGAGATTCTTGGACCATCCCATTGGCACGCTCTACCTGGCTGTTGCACCCTAGGTGTGCTGAGGAGGAATAGTACATGTTGATGCAACTATCGTGGCAGAAGTCCCAAAACTCGTGGCCTGTGAATTCCGAGCCTAGGTCGGTGATGATGCGGTTCGGTATGCCGAACCGGTGAGTAAGTTCCTCGATAAATTCGACAGCTATAGCGGAGTTGGTGTCGGCGACCACTTTGTACTCGATCCACTTGGTAAACTTGTCGACTGCTACCAAGAGATGCTTGAATCCGCCTGGGGCGATTTTGAACGGACCCACATTGTCGAGCTCCCATACGGCGAATGGCCAAGACGGGGGGATGGTTCGGAGTGCCTGAGCTGGCAGGTGCTTTTGCTTCTAAAAGAACTGACAGCCGGTGCATCGGTGCACCTGAAAGCATCTAGGCCCCTAATTTGTGTTTTGGTAATTAATGACAACAATTGTGGACTAACGATTTCATTTGAGATATGGAAATAGGGTTAGTCCTAGAGATGTGACATGTGGCATATGATAACTTGGAAATGTCGGAATCATGATGTGAAGTAGAATCTCAAGGCGAAGTTATAAGATAGGAATTTCTATTTTGCCAGTCAAAGAGGAGATTAGAGAAGAAACATTGACCGGGTTGATAGGCTAGATAGCCGTACTATCAAGAGGGGTCAATGTCATTTGCATGATGATTCCATAGTGCCACCTTGCCCAAATGTTGTGTTGCATGCATATGGATTAGTGGCATACATCATGAGTGTTAGAACGACGCAGTTTTCTCAAAAATCAGCTAACTGGTTTGTGAAGCGGGCGGTCTCCTTTTAATGGGGCGGACCGTGTTTTGAATTAGCCATTTTCAGAGTAGTTCTGGGAGTTATTCAATGCTACGGCGGACGGTCTCCGTAGGGGTTGCGGACGGTCCGCCCTTAGCATCAAAATCATGGACAGAAACATAGTATCTCTGGTGGGATGAAGAGATTGACCGGCGATCTGTCCGTGTAGGGCACGCGGACGGTGCACCGGCCATTAACCCCGTGCCACCAGAATCGGGAATGGTCCTGGTGGATGTTGACTTGGTGGGGCGGACAATCCGCGCAAGGCACGCGGACGGTCCGCCCCTCTCCCTGGGTGCCACCAGAACTAGTTTGGTTCTGTGTCGGTTTCAATGGTTCTACAGTGGACGGTCCGGCACCAGGGTGCGGATGGTCAGCCGTCTAATTTGGGAAATCGACTAGGGAGTGTTTTGGTTCTGATCATGAGGTTCATTTTGAACGGCGGACGATCCCCCCTAATGGGCGGACAGTCCGCCCCCTATGTAACAGTCGGTTCTGCAAGCATTTATAGTTATTGTAACCGTTGGTTTTGAACGGCGGACCGTCCGTGCTTTGTGAGGCGGGCGGTCCTCGAAAACTCGTATTTCTCGGGTTACAGAGGGTAACGGCTAGATTTTGAAGTGGGCTCTATATATACCTCATGCCCAGCCGTGTGTGAGGTCTCTTGGCACTTTGGAATGCTTTCTTGACATACTTGAGCCCTTATTTTTCACTCTCTCACTCACTTTGCTTTGAGGTTGCATTTTTGTGAGATTGAGAGCATCCTAGTGCATTGCATCAAGAGTTTGAGCATTATGGCACTAGCGAGTCTTCAAGCAAGCGTCATTGACTTGTTGCTCTTGGAGGTTGCCGCCTCCTAGACGGCTTGGAGGAGTGGAAACCGTTGAGCCCTTTGTTGACGGTCCTTATAACATAAAATCCGACCGTCAATAGGCTCAGAAACCAATAAAGATCAAAACATAACTTAGGCATTTGTATTCAAATAAGGTTGTACCATGTATATCTGGAATATATTTGAGTACAGGGACTATGGTGCAAAAGATGGACGAAACTGGGCATAGGCCCAGGTCGGCCGACCTGGCTAGGTCGGGCGACCTGGACTGAAACCCGATGGAGTCCATTTCCTACACAGGTCAAGAAGCACACTAAGGAAGGATCGTGAACGTTGATTCATGGTCGGTGGAAGTTAATGGTGAAAGATGAGCCACATGTCCATCCCATGGATTGAAGGGCCCACAACCAGAGTTAAGTGTACCCAAATCGACAGAACCCAACTGGAACCGACCTCAGGACCCTGTTGACGCGGAAAATCGGCGGACGTATCTCCCGCGTGCAGCACACGATGACCGGGGAGATCAGCTTCGCTCCAGTGCCAGTCTACACTCCAGTTCAGGTTCGCGGCGTGCCAGTCAATTTGACCTGAAATTGACAAGGGAATAAAACAGTTAAATTGCTCTAT
>CM014275.1:28900592-28943726 GCA_004135705.1 Alloteropsis semialata
CTTGCAGTCGGGCGACAAGGGCTGTCGGCTCACCCTCTTCTGGAGCAACGGCGTCCATCAGCTCCTTCACCGCGTCGTGGATGTCCGTCAAAGCCAAGTGTGACGAAGCCAGCTCTTGCTCCAAGCCTGTTATGATTTGAGCATCATTCTGGATAGTATACATAGCTTGAAGCATCGTCATGTCCGCACCTTTTCGGAACTCCTGCTCCGTCTTCAGCTTCCCCGCCATGACCTCCTCGGACTTCTGCAGATTGGCGTTCGCAAAACGCAAATCCTTCAGCTCCTCGAGGTGACGGGCCCTCTCCATCTCTTTCTCTGCAAAAGCAGGGAAGCACTCGGTCAGGACGAAAAGTACATGGCAAAACTTGACGGCAAAGAAAAAGCACACGGAAAATAAAAGGACAACGCCGTACCGTGAAGACTCGAGCGATGCTGCACGATGGCGTCGTTCAAGCTCTTCTGGGCAGCGTCACGCTGACGCTTGACCCGTTTGAGCTCCGCCTTCAGCTCCGCCTCGCGCTCTCGCACCGACTGCACGTCACGGAGCTGCTCCAGGCGCGACTGCCGGAGCGTGGCTAACCTCTGCATCAATTAGCGGAAAGCAGAGAAGTCAGGCAAGGTACAACTAAGCACGGAAAATAAACAAAGCAGGTGAGGAGACAAACCTCCACGCAGCGCCGAGATTGGTCAACTGTGAGCTGCAGCTCGGCAAGCACCGCCTCCTCCTCCGCCGCGTTGGCATCAGTCGCGGGGACCGTCATAGTCCCCGGGTCATCCGACTGCTTTTGGAGGACCTCTCCTTGAGCAGCGGCATCCCTGTCCACGTGCAAGGCTGGTACTGAGGGATCCACTACAGGATTCCCAGCGCCACCACTCGGGAGGCCACCGCCCTTCCGGCCCCGTCCTGCACGTCCTCCGTCCGGGACGCCACCACGTTCTCCTCCGGTGCAGGCCCGGCTGGCACCTGCTCCGGTCGCGGCGCCATCGACTCCTGGGCCGAGTCCGTCACACCAGGCACCACGCCTGAAGGTGGCGTGCCAACAGGTGTAGCCGGGGGAGAACTCGGCTTTTGCGGGGTAGCAGTCGATGATCCCGTCCCGCCAGCCGCCGCACCATCAACATCGGAGGATTTGCTGAAAAAAGCAGTCGGAATTTAAAACAAGAACTCAGAAATTGATGATATGTACAAGAAGCATGAGAAGACTTACTGGGTACTTTTTACTACAACAACCCGGGGCCGCAAGATTGGGAGCTTGGACCGCCGCTGCGCCGTAGCTGTCGTCAGGATCGGCCTGGTCCCCAGATTGGAGACCGGCCTGGCATCCGAAGCAGCCCGGACAACGGCTTCCGCCACCATCCGCCGCTTCTCCTCCACTGACACGCCCATGGACCGGGTGTGCTCCTGCTCTTGGAACAAGGAGTCGGACATTGCTTCGTCCTTCTCCTCTTCCTCCCTCTCCACGACGGCCGGGGAAGGTCGTCCTGGTTCGTCAACATCAGCATCCGAACCAGCAACCGGCTGCTTGGCCGGCTGCGCTGCCGCCTTCTTCGGGGTCATCTTCCTTGAGTGCTTCCGCTTAGGAGGCGGTGCCGCATGCACCACCGTTTCCTGGACGGAGGGCGCCTCGTCGGATAGCGTGGCCGAGTCGTCGTCAGCCGCCTCGCCGACCCCAGGTCCCGCCAGCTTAGGAACACGGGCACTGCGAGCCCCAACTTTGGCCACGGCAACCCGCCGCTTCCGTGGGCGGGTCTCATCTACGTCTTCATCCGAAGGGCTCAAGGAGCCCTCCGTGTCACTGGCCGCCCACTCCAGGGGAGCAGGCGGGTCAACCGGATCTCCTGCAGGGGCGTCGCCTTGATCACCCGGGGGTGCTACCCCCAGGTAGCCTTCCTAGGCGAGTGGAAGCGAAGAAGGAGAAAAGTATTCGAAGACCCGATCCTGCGAGAGTCGCAAAATCAGATGGCCAATGGACGATTAGATCAAAATCAAAAAATCAGTATCAAGACCAACACGCTAAAGCACTCGGAACGAAGACTTACCGGTGGAGCAGGCCTCTTCAAGGAGAATGGGCGCGGTTGATGCTTCTCCGACACGTGGCCGAGGAAGAACCCGCCCACGCGCGCCTTCATCTCCTCCTTGCCCACCGTCCGGCGGGCCCCTCGGGTAGGGTCCTCTCGGCTCGAGTACTCTCGGCCCGGGTGCTTACTCTCCTGGATCGGCTGCACCAGCCGCTGACTGAAGTTGCAGGCGACGCCGACTGCTGTCAAACCCCGATCTTTAAGCTCCTTGATCATCCCAAGGAGCTCTTTCACTTCGGGCATCTGATGATCCACTGGAAGTTCGTTCCAGCAGGTCTTGATCTCCGGCCGCGCTCCGGTGTGGCAGGGGATTGTTGGCGCGTGGTTCCCGACGTAGAACCACTCTGACTTCCAGCCCTTGTTGGAGGTGTTGAGGGCGATGTCGAAGTACTCGTCCTTCCGGCCTTGGCGCAGCATGAATCCGGCGCCTCCCACCATGACCATCTTCTCCTCGCTCGGCTGAGGCTTCAACCAGTAAAGATACCTCCACAAGTCGAAATGGGGAGTAATCCCCAGGAAGGCCTCGCACAGGTGGATGAAGACGGAGATGGCCATGATCGAGTTGGGGTTGAGGTGGACGGCCTCGATCCCGTAGAAGTGGAGGAGGCCCCGGAAGAAGGCCCCCGCCGGCAAACCGAACCCGCCTCGAAGAATGGCTTGAAGAGCACCAGTTCGCCGGAGTTCTCCGACGGGAAGGCCTCCTTGGCGCTTGGGCGCCATTCCGCCACTGCTTGAGGTGGAAGGATACTCCGCTCCACCATCTCCTCCAGCATCTCCACGGTTACCTTCCCCCGTGCCCATGCGACCGCGGGGGAGGGGATCTTGTCTGACTTGGGGAGGTCGGAGAGCTTCCTCTTCGGCGCCATGGCTTTGGGCACGGAATGCCTTGTTCGCATTCGCGTGGCTGCGCTCCTCGTGGTGACTAAATCCGTGGGGCGGATCTAGAACCAAAGAAAGGCTCTGGTGGCGGCTGAATGGAGAATGGAGAAAGGGGGAATGGATCTGGAAATGATGGGATTTCCCCCGTCAGACCTAACCCTAGCCTTTTATGGCGCTCTACAATGCCCGAAATCATCACAAGACGGCGCAATTAACGGAAGAGACCGCAACGGAAAAAAGAGCCGTTGAACGCCCACGTGAACCGTTACGTCCGGAGCGTCAACGGTAAAAAACGACTCCATGCACTCGGGCAAGACAAAGAAGTCGGCGTGCCGCTAAGGCTCGACTAGCACTCGGACTCGGGGGCTGGCGCCGCATCAAAGACAGTGTGCCTCTCGGGATCGTTTGGCCCCGAACCACTCGAGAGCCAACACTACAAAATGAATGGCGTGCCGCTAAGGCTCGACCCGCACTCGGACTCGGGGGCTGGCGCCGCATTAAAGACAGTGTGCCTCTCGGGCTCGTTTGGCCCCGAACCACTCGGGAGCCAACACTGCAAAACGAATGGCGTGCCGCTAAGGCTCGACCAGCACTCGGACTCGGGGCTGGCGCCGCATTAAAGACAGTGTGCCTCTCGGGCTCGATTGGCCCCGAACCACTCGGGAGCCAACACTGCAAAACAAGTGGCGTGCCGCTAAGGCTCGACCAGCACTCGGACTCGGGGGCTGGCCCTGCATCAAAGAAAGCGTGCCCCTTGGGCTCGATCAGCCCCAAAACGCTCGAGGACTGATGCTGCAAACAAGCCACGGCGATTGAACGAGCGCGGTCGAGCCCGGACAGCTCGGGGGCTCGCGCTGTCGACAAAGAAAACGCAAAAGCTCCATTCTCAAAACAATCCACGAGAGAAATTCTTTTACAAAAAAAGCTTACAAGGTACAAAGCGAGCCGGCCACAAGCCGGTTACAAAGATCAAACACATCAACCGTCAAGGTGACGGCCTCGGGCACTCGTCCCTGCGCCTAGTGCTGCATCCGAAGCAAGCTTGGCCCACATGAGCTCGTCGCAAGCTCTCTTGTAGCACCACTGCAGCCGTCAACGAGGCAGCCCCTTTTGAGGGTTGAGAGCGAATGCCTTGGGGTACCCCTTGATTGGCCAGAGCCTTACGCCCTGACAGTCCTAAACCAAAAGCAAGGCGAGGAGCCAACGGAGCAGCACCCAGACGCTGATCAACACCTCAAGTACATCGCAAGCACTCTTCTAGCACCGCGCTCTTATAACTCCATAAACTTTCCCCGGTGGATGAACCCAGCCATGGGCCCTCAGCACACTCGCTACAAGGATCCCATGCATACTCTCGCCTCTGGGTAGCAGCTCTGTCTCCCCGGCGAGTATTTATAGCCTCGGGCTACCAGGGAACGAGGAACTCCCCTAAGCATTGTGAAGCGTGTGGCTCCAAGCCACGCGTCCTCTCTCCTCTCGAGGCGCACAGGTCATCCTTATCACCTTTGGTTTTGCTCGACCATGGGTGAGCCCTGTGCGTTCACGAGGGAAACTGTTCTTGTCACCGCATGCCAGGAACGACGTTCTTCCTTGTGGCGTTCGAGAAAGAGGGAATCCTCAAGGACCCGGCACTCACGCCAAGCTAAGTATCATTTTCAATTAAATATTTTACGGCTTCTACCTATTTTCGTATGCCTTGGCTCCAATATGTTTCCCCGACTTTCGTCGACCACCCTGGTTTATCCAGGCTGCAACTCCGTAAGCTTTTATACAAGTCGCTAAAGTACTCGGGCAGCACGCGCCTTAATCCGTGAAGCCTCGACTCTTCGATACGCCTACGCTTCAACGCGTGCATGCGGCCCAGCTCCCTGCGCTACGGACTATGGTTATCGGGGATCAGGTGCATAAACGTAACAGGCTAACTACCCGGAGAAATTAATAGACTTAAAAAGCTAGAAGCAGAAATCATTTTCATGCATTGCCGAATACTTTTCTTCTCAGATTTGCATTTTATTACATTATATACTGCCGTCGCACTATATTTTTACTGCAGGGTATGGACGAGTACTCAGCGCGCCTCGGCCCTCACGCTCGGGGGCTGGCACCGGGACGACCACTCGGCGTGCTCCGGCCCTCACGCTCGGGGGCTGGCGCCGGGACGACCACTCAGCGTGCCTCGGATGGTTCGACTCGGCCCTTACGCTCGGGGGCTGGGCGCCGCGACGACTACTCGGCGTGTCTCACAGGACTCCACTGGCCCTCACGCTCGGGGGCTGGCCGCCGAAATTAACGCCGGATGACTTGGTCAGACGCTCCTCGAATAAGCCTTGAGCCGATTCCTATGGAATCGCCTTAAGGCTCGGGGGCTACGGCCAACGGACGCACCTCGCGGCGCATCCATTGATTGTCTGGCGACCATGAAGACGATGATCAGAACAAGGCTACAAACCCTTGGACCGATTCCTCCGGAATCGCTTCAAGGCTCGGGGGCTACGGCCAACGGACGCACCTCGTGGCGCATCCGTTGCAGACGGCTCTCTTTTCTCTCTAGTATCACGCGGTTTTGCTTCCAACCGCAGCAAGCTCGAAGCTCAGCAGATAGCACGACCTCGCCAGGTTGTCGCTCAACCATGTACTACTCGGGGCCTTGTCGGGGATAGACCCTGTGGGTACCCAGAAGGCGGATTGGCCCAACCAGCAGGGGGCGGCCCAATCCGAGTGCTATCGGGCCGGATTGTCAGACTGGGTGGCCCACCACTCGGGAGGCCCACCAGTCGGGCGAACCGGATGACTACGACAGCGCGCACGGCAAGGAAGCAGGCGGCGTATCACGCAAGAAGATCGGAGATCAAGATAAACTAGCCAAAATTCTAGGCAAAGATATCTATAATCGTTATAGGATCAGATCCTTGTATTTCAGGTAGGTTATGATCTCTAACCGACTTGTAACTCAAGGCAACCGGACTATATAAGGTGCCTTGGGACCCCCCTCCAAACTGGACGATCAAAAACCACAACATCCAATCATTCCACTTAGGACAGAACCCAACTACGGAGATCCTTCAGGAACTTCATACACAGCAATCCATACACCCAACATAGGACGTAGGGTATTACGTCATCTTGACGGCCCGAACCTGTTCAATCCTTGCGTCTTGTGTTACCATCGTCTTGTGATCCTCGATCTGTCCCTCAACAAATCAACCGCGTAGGCTACCCTGTGTGGACCACCGGGTCCATAAATCCAACACCTATTGACTTGATTATTGATTCGTAGGAACCAGAACTTCATGGGGCTTTTAAATATCTAAAAATATTCTGTTGTTTTCTCCAGAGGTTGCCCAGAATTTTGAACTGAACAGTACCTTCTTTTCAATTGATCCTGAGTTGTTGATGATCTTAATCTTGTGGTCTTAGGAGCGTCGTATTGTACATTCTTAGGATTCAAGGTCATCACCATTGATTCACCAGCGAGTGGCATTCCAATGATGTGTCCTCTCCATAGTTCTTGCTTTACCCAAGGTACCGGGATCATGGGTGGCTCTTGTGCTTTGTGTCGATGATCTGAGCGGTTTCCTTCGTTGGTAGCATCACTTAATTAGAAGCTTCTTGAGCATCATACTGGAGAAGATTGGTAATGTCATGGTACTTGTAATCTTGTTGTCTCCAGTCTTGATCAACTTCAAATCATCATGTTTTGTGCTCAAGGCCCTCCAATCTTCCTTTGACATCATCATCACTTTCTCAGTCGTTTGCTGCTGCCTATTCTTCATTGAATTCCTCTTCGTCCAGTATAGAACATGTACCAAACTTCTACTCTATTGCGATGTGCATCAAATTCTCTTTTCAATGAGTACTCATTCACTCCCAATGGATTCCGGATGAAAGAGTTACGCTTGTTTTACTCTGGCACTACGTTTTGTCCCGAGCGATTTCAGAACGTGTAGTCCTTAAAGATTGGGAGATTTGTCTCCAACACACCGGGTTCAAAAACCTTTGTCTGCAACACATTTTTCTTTGTCTCCAGCACACTGCCTAGTGTGTTGCAGACAAAGGTTTTTGAACTCAGTGTGCTGGAGACAAATTTTCCTTAAAGATGGGTTTTACCATAACTCCTTGCACCGATCTCCAAAATTTATGATTCTTGATGCGTTGGAAAGAAGGCTTGATGGAGCTTCATATTTTCTAATTTTTCTCCATGCTACCTCTCTGATCATGGGTGAAAAATTGGTCTCCACAGCAACCTTCAAAGATGTTGATGATCGGATCTCACGACTTTTTCGGGGCATGATTCATCACCTATAGCTTAGACAAGCAAATCTCCAAAAGACATTAGTCTTAAAAATTAATTGACACGGCGGCATACCTTGTTCATATTCATTTTTTTTGGTTGTGGGCTTGATAGCGGATGATGGGCCACTAACAAAAGTTAGCACCTACCACTAAAGAGCGGATCTTGACGTAGCCATCAACTTATTTGAGCAAGATTTGGACTTGTAAAAGTCCGGATGTTGAGAACTTCTTGTTCGCTTTGTTTCTAGGGTTTTTACCTACATTCAAGGACACAAACAAGAAACACAGGATATATGCAATAATAAAAATAAGGGTTAGTACAAAAAATTAGATAGATCACCCTAGGGTTCGAGTTGCCAATCCACGGCAACAACGCCAGAAAAGCTTGTTGACGGTCCATAGACGCGCCAATTGTGAACCGCAAGCGCACGGATCATCGTAGCTTTTCTCTTAGAGTATTCCATCCAAGGTTTATCAATCCGTGGATCGATAATGAACTTACTAGGGTTTCCCTTCTAATCTAACGGATCTATTCCTAGCATTAAGCGTTGATTGCATATAAAAGGTAAACCTACTATAAGATGTGAGTGGAGTGTAGGTTGATCACATGCATAAACATAGGCAAAGGTAAAGAGCAACTAAAAGATAAACGAGCCTATCGTCTTCTAATTGTAGTTCTAGCAAATAAGAGTTGCGCATCATGCATCTCAACCAAAGCCATCTTTAAACTCATACCTCCAGTCAACCTCCCGAGAACGCCACCTTACACGGGATCACACCCACAAGTGAACGTGTCTAGATATCATGAAGGGTCGACATACTAGATCTAATCACCATGATTACATAAAGCATGCTATATAGTCTAACCATGGATTAGACTAAGGAATAATCATATTCATGATAGGTAGAAAGCATAGAAGGAGTTATTGAGTCGCTAAGAGATCGGATGACATGAAGAACATTACTCACATAATAGATGTATTAGATCATCACCTCCGAGTACATACCATAGATGATCCACTACTAGCTCTTGAACTCCGCCATGGCACAACCACGCAGGGAGGCTATGGCGGCTAGGGTTGGCCTAAGCCATTCCTAGACAACTTCTTGAGGACTTGTGGTGGCCGTCGTCTCCTTTTAGTGTATGCCCTAGGTTTCACCGAGTTCTAGTGGATTGATCTACGTGCCTCCAGGCATCAGGGCTATAAATTATCCGAGGAAACCCTAGCTCGAAGGGGAGGCCGAGGCGGCACAAAAACACGCTGGGCCGGCCGACACGGGCCCCCTTGGGCCGGCTGGCCTAGGCTATTTTTGTGGACCCTTGGTCCCATCTTTTGCGTGCAAGCTTCTATATCCTCCAGCAGTTTAGGTGCCAATGCATGTAGGTATTTGGATGTCGGTTTCTTTGGGATATGATTGGGTCTTGATAGCTTTCCAAATGTCTGCCTGATTCACCTTGATCCCGAAGTCATCTGACCTTATCTTCAAGTCTTTACCTTTCCACATTCTTGGAGGTTGGTTCACAATAGATGAGAGCGAACAAAATCCGAGTTGTATTAGGTTTTTGGCCTTCATATTCCTCCATGCTACGCATGACCTTTGTCTTCATCCAAAAGTGCTTCATTTATAGCTCAAATACCTGTATAAACCAAAATCCTCCAAAAATACATGCATATGCGAAAACGGGGTTATTTCAAGTGCCAAGTGGCGGGTTAGTATATGAATTGGTCCCAAAACACCACTTAATTAGCACTAAAAAGGTGTCGCTAACGAGCGTCTACAGCGGCGTAGTGGAGAGGCGTGGTGTGAGAAACGAGGGGGAGGGGAGGAACCGTGCGCGCGGGGCATGGGGCACTTCACGGGCACGTCCCGGTCCCACCTCCTTAAAGGCGGTGACGCCGGTCCTTTCCTCCCCACGCTCTCAGTCTCTCTCCACCGTTTCGCATCTAAGCCACACGCATGCCGCCGCCGAGCTCCTCTGCTCGCTTCTGCCTCCGTCGTCCGCATCCGAAGTCGACTTGCTTCACAGCTCGGCTTTCCCTGCTCGCTACTGCCATCGCCACCGTCGCCCGCGCTGCTACTTCCCTCACCTTGCCTCGTGGTCGAGCTTTGTCCTACAATTGGGTATTGGATAACGTCATCGGTGGTACAAGCTCATATGAACCGCCAGGTGGAGCGTTGGTTCTTGTGTCCGCTCACGGAGGCGATGGAGTGGATCGTGCCCGGCGACAAGGATCTGCCGACTTTGCCGGTGGGCTTTGTGGTCTCGTTCATCCCCTTCCACGAGTGCGGGCTGAGGCATCCACCCCACGACTTCCTCCGGGGGATCCTACAGCACTACGGGCTGGAGCTGCAGCACCTCAACCCCAATGGAGTCTAACACCTCACGGCGTTCATCGCCATGTGCGAGGGGTTCCTCAGAGTGACGCCACACTTCGCCCTCTAGAAGTGGGTTTTCACCGTTGACTTGTACAAGACGAGTCAAAAGCAGCTGGTCCCGATCGGGTGCGCAAGCATCCACCTCCGCGGGGATCATGCATCGGGCTACCTCAAGCTCCACCTCACCTCATCGAACAAAGGGTGGTACTCCTGCTGGTTCTACCTGAGGAGCGACTCTGCCGCCCCCTTTCGGGCCTTCATTGGGTGCATCTTTTCCTTGCGTTCAAACATGTGGGTGTGGGGCCCGGACGAGAGGGAGAGGAAGACGCTCCTCGGCCTTTAGGAGGGCATCGGACGGCTGAAGAGGCAAGGGGTGACTAGGGCAGGGGTGATGGGCGTGTACCACTCGCGGTGAGTTCTTCCACTGATGGTGCGTTGGGTCCCTATCTTCGACATGAGGCCCGGTGTGGACCTTACAGGGATTGTGATGTCCTCGGACCCACTGCCAGTTGATGACATCTGCCAGCGTCTTCGGGATGCCATGGTCCGCGATGAGGCGAAGTACCCGATCCAGTGGCACCCGTCGATGCAACCGGACAACCATTCTGTTGTCATGGTGAGTGCCCCGTACTTCCCTTCTCTTACTCGGGGAGAGCTGCTGATCGTTGATCTCTCGCCTTTTCAGTTTTCAGGCCCTTCACAATTACCGGGCGTCCCGCCTGCCACTGCCGGAGGACGCGTCCCGAACGGTGCGGAGGCTTAGAAGAGAGAGAAGGATGCTGTGAACAGGAAGAAGAATTCCAAGCTGGCCACCGAGGAGAAGAGGAGGGAAGAATATCTCCGGCGCCAAAGCCTAGTGAAGATGCAGGGGCGATGGTCCGAGAGTGAGGGTCCGTATGTCGAGAGGAGTCTGTTGATGACGACGAGGACAACGATTACTCCGACTCCTCCGAGTCCAACGGGTCCTCCACTGCGGAGGTTGAGGAGGGCCGCGCCAGGGGCTCTGGAAGAAATGTTGGCGGCGATGGCGTTGGGTCTCCCGTCCGCTGGGAGGAAGTGGAGTGCGAGGATGATCCCTTAGCTAGCGGACGGGCGGCGTCTGACCCGGCCATCATGCTTGCCGGTGTTGGATCTGCTCACCAACCGGCGTCGGGCGTTGAGCCCCAAGTACCTTCCTTTCGGCGGGGCCGCACGCCGAGCCCCCGTGCGTCTCGCCACGGCAGGGTCAGGCCAGCCGACGCCAAGCTAGCAGGCTGACAAGGGCAAGTGCCCGTGAGCTCGTAGGCCAACAAGGGCAAGCACCCGCTGTCCGAGGAGGGGGATCAGATGAGAAGCACCAGGGGGAGGGGGGTTGCGCTCTGGGACGGAGGAGCCACCACAAAAGAAGTGACGCCCAATGGCGTCCAAGTGTGTCACCCCTTTTCCGCGAATCGACCAAGTTGTGGACTCTATGTCTGGCTGCGTCCTCCTCTATTTCCTTGATTGCTACTTGGGCTATCATCAGATTGCCCTCAAGACATCGGACTGAGACAAGACCACGTTCATCACCCCGCACGGCATCTACCAGTACAAAACAATGAGTTTCGAGTTGAAGAACGCCGATGCCACAAACCAAAAGGCTATCAAGGGTTGCCTAAAAAGCCAAATCGGCCGCAACTTAGAAGCCTATGTCGATGATGTTGTCGTCAAGACATACGACGCCGACTCACTAATCTCCGACCTCCAGGAAACATTCAACAACCTACGATGCTTCAGGTGGAAGCTGAACCTGTCCAAA
Organism: Alloteropsis semialata; assembly: GCA_004135705.1. Taxonomy (NCBI): domain Eukaryota; kingdom Viridiplantae; phylum Streptophyta; class Magnoliopsida; order Poales; family Poaceae; genus Alloteropsis; species Alloteropsis semialata. Next base: position 28,912,000 of record CM014275.1, read on the forward strand.
TGTGTCTTCGTTGTCCCATCAGGAAAGCTTCTGGGCTTCCTGTTCATCCAACGTGGCATTGAAGCAAACCCAATCAAACTCGACGCTATACGCAACTGCAAGGAGCCCACATGCAAGAAATACATCATGAAACTAACAAGCCTGATGCCGGTCCTGAGCCGATTCATTAGCAAGCTGGGCGAGAAAGGCCTACCGTTCTTCAAAATCCTCAAGAAGGCGGACAAGTTTGAGTGGACTCCCAAGGCTAGCAAGGCTCTGGCCAACCTCAAGGACTTCCTAATCACCTCTCCAGTACTCACGGGGATGGCCCCTGATGAGGAGTTGCTGTTGTACATTTTTGCACCACACAAGTGGTCAGCACTGCACTGGTCGTCGAGCGGCCAGAAGAAGGAAATCCTATAAGGTCCAATGACCTGTATATTTCGTCAGTGAGGTACTCAGTGACTCCAAGGTCTGGTACCCCCATCCCCAGAAGCTGCTCTATGCGCTCCTAATTACTGCTCAGAAACTACGACATTACATCCAAGCACAAGTCATCCGGGTCATCTCGAATTTCCCACTCGGCGCCATCCTCCACAACCGCGACATCAATGGACGAATAGTCAAATGGTCCATCGAACTCAGCAAGCATCATCAAGTTTGAGCCGCGTGAGGCCATAAAATCTTAGATTTTAGCCAACTTCGTGGCCGAGTGGACAGAAATACAAATGCCGACACCAGCAGAAGGCCCGAAGCATCGGAATATGTACTTTGATGGCACCCTCAACCTTGAGGGAGCCGGCACAGGTGTGTTGTTCATCTTCCCGGAGGGGCAGCACCTAAAATATGTGCTGCAAATACATTACGAAGCTACCAACAATGGCGCTGAGTATGAGGCCCTCATCCACGGTCTCTGGATCACGGTGTCACTCGGCATCAAGCGACTCTTGTGCTACGGTGATTCCAAGTTGGTCGTTGAGCAAGTTAACAAAAACTGGGACACGATGAAAGAGACAATGAGTGCATACTGCGCCGAGGTCCGTGAACTCGAAGCTCACTTCTACGGGCTCAAACTCCACCACGTCATCCGTGAAGATAACGTCGCAGCCGATGTCCTTTCTAAACTTGGCTCCACTCGGGTTCAAGTACCTGTCGGCGTTTTTGTCCAGGACCTTCGCTACCCATCTATCAATATGCTTGAAGACGACAGCCCTATTCCCGACGTGGAGCCGGCTCCGGACGGTCCACCCACCAACGAAGTTCTCGTGATAGAAGCAGACTGGCGCGCCCCCTTCATCGCTTTTCTCACAGAAAGCTGGTCCATAGAGGACAAGGAGGAAATTGAAAGGCTAGCCCAGCGCTCAGCAAAGTACGTCGTCATCGTAGCACACTGTACAAGAAGGCGGCTTCCACCGGCATACTCGTGAAGTGCGTCCTCCAAGACAAAGGCATCAGTTTACGGCACGAAATCCACTAGGGTACATGCAGCAATCATGCAGCAGCAGAAACCTTGGTAGGCAAGGCCTTGTTGGCATTTCTTAGTGTCACCACTACATGAGTGATGGCACTAGAGATGCCTTAATATAAGTCTTAGCGTTACATAAGTTCTGCAAGCGCACAGAAGTACATTGTAGCATTTCACCCGAGAGTATTCCAAAGTATCGTATTTATTTCCTCACGGAAAGCGTATGGCAAAGTACTATGTCTTCCAATGCATCAACTATATCACAATCAACATACCAAGACTAGAACAGGAGATAACATAATAGGAAGAATTCGGGATGGTGACACACAGAAGATTTCATTGCTCATTATGTAAGTCTAGTCAATATGAAGGTCCTAAGAGAGAACTAGGGATTCTATGTACTTCCTACATAAGGGTTACATTCATTACAAGTGTATCCTATACAAGCTTAGTAAGGGACTCATGTTAGAGGGCAAATCGAGGAGTCGTGGGATCCCCTCATCCAAGGGTACTGTCACAATGTTTATCACAAAGGCCTGCAAACGCCCGAACCCGAACGGTGAGGATTACAAGGGATGGACAGGGCTGTCACCACCTGCCGCCTACCTCTTAATACATGGGGAAGGGTATCCCCAATGTTATTCCATATACCAAATACCACGCTTACTATATGAAATACAACTCTATCTATTGTCCACCTAGACAGAGCAACCTTGCGGTACACTGGGCCATTGCCATAACATAAATCAGCTAGACTAAGGTGCAAGACATACATCTCATATGATGAACACACAAGACTATAAGTCAAGTAACATAAGCAAGATAGCATTTCCATTAAAGCTTAATTCTTACAAATAAGCAAAGAATAAAAGATAACTGAGCTCTAGGCTTACCAAGACTCCTTCGGAAACCCGTAGAAGCTCAACTCCTAGGACTACTTCACTACTAACTAAGACTATAACTTGTAGCTAATGGAGCTCTTCCTTCTGGTTTGTGTTGTTCAGGAGGCGATGGCCATCTATTTATAGCACCAGGAGGCGGTTCAGGGCCGGTACAAAGCGGTTGAAAATGAGTGGGCCCACCCCCGAGTCGGCCGACCTCCTGACGTCGCCCGACCCTCAGATGCACCGACTGAAGATGTTCACGGTGTGGATGATCTCCTGGAAGCGGTGTTGACGCATGATAAAAGGCGGAGGCTCAACGGCCTTGATACTGGGTCGGCCGACCTGGTCCAGGTGCGGTTCTGCTTGTTCTTCTTCTGAGTGGCTGGACTGTGGGCCCTAGTACTTGTGGAAGATGGGTATGGATCCCTGGAGTAAACCTTGGTTCCCATGTGGGCCCATCAATCCATGTAAATTCACCTTCACCATTGGATGTAACCGTCATTGATCCAATGTCCCAGATGATGTCCATTTGTGCTTGTTCTGCATGGCCAAACTTGGGCTCTGTTGGGCACAAGGCCAGGTCGGCCGACCAGGGCAGGTCGGGCGACTTGGGTTGGCCCTGTTTTCCTTCAGCTTTTGGCCCATTTCTCCTGCAACAAAATAATCTCCATGTACAAGTGGAACTACGTTATTTGAAACCAAATCCTACTGATTATTGCTAGTTTATTTTATTTTATCATGTTGGCGCTACAAGATATTCATGACTTAACAAGTGCCAACAAACTCCCCCAAGCTAAGACCTTTGCTCACCCCTGAGCAAAGCTTTGGAGAGTTAGAAACTATTGCATCAGATTTTGCTTGCTTCCCAAAGATATAATGTCAATAAGGCAACATTTCATAGCTTGAATAAGCTGGCAAAGATCAAATCATCCCTCTTTACCTTGCCACTTATGGGGCTTCTTAGCTTTTCTTTATCATGGGTAGTTGAAAACCAGAACAACTTAGCAAGAATGCTCCCCACACCTTTGTTCCACCTTTTCACCGGAGGTTTTTTTTAAAGAAACTTTTGCAAAAGAAAACAAGGCTCCTCAAGTGACTCTCTCAAGTCTCTCATGGGTGTATGAATCCTCCCCATCACTCCTCTCAAATTTCTCTTAATAGCATGACAAGTGGGGTTCATAATCGGGAAACTTTTGTTTCACACATGCATTGCTTCTTTTGTTGAGTCAAATCCAGGATCAATCGAAGAATTAAATCATACACTCAAATCGAAGTGTGCAAGTGTGGATATGTGGTAGTGGAAAATAAACTCCTTTTAGGAAATTTCTCTCTCCTTTATGAAATTTGTTGTAAAGCTTGGCTCCCCCCTTTTTTTTCATGGACTACACATGTGTCCATTTTTCTCTCTCTTCTTTTTTTTTAAGACATAGGGAGCCCAAGCTTTACGCCTAGAAATATTTTTGGAGAGAAATCCCTTTTCTTTGGAGCATTTTATTCTGGTAGACAAATGATAGGCATGTTGTGCTTTACTTCTAGAGTAGAAGTATGGCAAGTCTGGTGGTGTGTACGTGACTCCGATTTTAAGAGCATGAAGTAAATCTTATAAAGATCACAATGAACTTGACAAAACTCAAAACAACTGCACATGCTTTTTGTAAGTGGTTGGAATGTGAGGCTGTGGTAGGATTTTCACTCTTCACTGAGGAGCCTAGAATTTTGTTCTTTTTTGAAATAAAATCTCCGGGATCAAGTTTCACTTGGGTAGATACAGCAATTCTAGCTTATTATATCATAGCTCCCAACAACCTAGAATCAAATTTAGCATTTGCTACCCACAAGTTTTAAGTTTCCAAGGAACTCATTAATTTAAGCCAACAAATTCAAGACGCAAATGCCTGCCTTATTGAGACTTGCATAACAGGGGAAGGTCATAGCAAAAATTCATCATTTCCTTGTATGGACAAGTTTTTTTTTACTACCCTATATGAAAATCAAAAGAAAACAATAAAAGACATAGTCGGATGAACTTACCTGTGCGGGGATCCTCCCCCAAGCTGGACTTCTTACTGCTGGCGATAGCGAGGGTCATTCGGGTCGAACCCTTGGGACCGAAGCTAGGCATTCAAGTTCTGGTTACCCGCCTGGATGCTGTTCTGCAGGGTGTTGTAGTGTTGTACTGACTGATCCCACCACGCGCGGCGACCGCTGCACATGATGGGTTAATGTGTCATCAATGCGATGAGTGGTTACCTCCAGGGTTCCCATGCGGTTGGATAACCCGTCCATGCTGCTGCGCCAGTCCCTTGCTGAGAAGGAACGTCGGGCGTCGAATGGAGGAGGACCGCCACTTGAGCTGGACGACTGATGATAGTGTGGGTTTTGGGGATTCCATTGGGCGTGCGGGGCTTCCTGCCATCCCGAGCCTCCCGCCATATATGGTGGGGGCGGCTGTGGCTGCTCCCAGTTTGATCCTTCTGGTACATATGGCGGAGTCGGAGGTTCCCATGCTCCTTGGGATTGCGGCACTGCAGTTTCTCCCCATCGGGACATGCTTCTTGTCACCCTTCCTGTCACGCTTTGCCTGCCTTCCTGTTGCAACTCCAACAAAAGTGTTTTGCATCTGTACAACCAGTATTCCGGTGCTGGCAACGGAATTCTGGTTGTGCTATTATGATAAACCATAACAAGCTTTTGGTCTACAGCATGAGTAACAAGATGACTTTGAACGAAATGAGATTCATCCAGAGTTGGGTGAGGCTGCGGAAGGAACTCGACTCGGTAATTATCTAGAAGGCCCATTGACTCAAAAATGCGAGTAACCAAAGAAGTACACTCAATGGGACCTTGCCTCTTAAAAACACCCATCCATTGATCAATCATAAAGACAACCGGTGAGATTTTTGTCTTCTTAACCATTGCATACAATAACTTTAATTCATCAATGCGAACGGTACGAAGATCATTTATAGGGAAAAGAGTCATGGCAATCCAGCGGTGCATAAAACGAACAGTGGGGTTATGAATGTGGCTTGTTCTAGGAGGGGTGCCATCTGTGATACCCTAGATGTCCCGCCAGAAAGACTCTCTAACAAAAAGCCTCAAGACTTTATCAACCTCTAAGCTGCAGCGCTTGCTAAAACCCAAATATGTACTAACCTGCCTCCAAGAGACGAAATACTCTTCCCTTAAAAAACGAAAAGTAATCCCCTCCTCACCTTTTCTCAAAGTAGCAAGAAACTGGATTGTTAACAACCGACACCCATCCTCATGAATACGCGCAAAATCGGACCAACCCACTGCACTCCAGACATTTTCAAAGTCAGTGGCCATACCTGATTTCTCCATGAGTTCGCTCGTGAACACACGTGTGTGATCAAAAGCGCGACCCAGGAGAATTTGATATGCTTCTGTTTCGTAGCCTTCGTCGATGTCGAGTTGGTCGTCGGAGATGAACGCTGGGCAAGGGTCGTCTTCATTGTGGTTGCTGCTGGAGCTATCCTCGTTACCATCTCCATTGCTGCCGCCACCTCCGCCTCCTGCGGATGTGGCACCAGCCCCGGTGTAGTAGTACTGGTCTTCGGAGATCTCCATGGAGTGTTGGCTGTCCATCCTCTCTTCAGAGCCACCGGCTGATTCCATGATCTCCGTGCTACAGGAGATCACCTCAGTGCTCCTGGAGTGTCGGCTCCTCCTTGAGCTTGACCCTTTAATTTTCTTTGCTTGCTTCACGAATCCGCAAATGAGGTTCATGATGCCTGCACAAAGAACAACAAGAACGACACTTGGAAGACAAAAGGATTAGCATTAGTGGGTTAGTCATCCAAGAGTTAGTCGTTCTTGTGGGGCGTGGTTGCCTCCACAAAATCGTTCTTGTGGGTTATAACACTCCACAAACAAGCGTTCTTGCGGGGTTTAAGAACCTCCACAACACGTTCAAGATCTTAAGCATAAGAGGAGCAGCACCGTTATGCAGTAATGAAATCCATTTTTACCTATTTTTTTATTGAATCCAAACTAAGGAGCTAAATACTTGAGAATCTATCAGAGGAGGAGGAGAAACTCCGAGGGCGAAACGCAACTCCTGTTGGGGTGAAGAGAGCAAGCACCTGGCCAAGGGCTTTTATAGCCAGCGCTCGCCCTTGATCGGCCGACCAGGTGGGGTCGGCCGACCCCCTCTTGGATTCAAATCGGCCAGGCTTTGATCACTACTGCACTGGATACCCTGGCTCATGTGGGCTGGTTGAAAACTTTGCAAAAGAAGAAGCACCAAGTCGGGCGACATGGGCTGGTCGGTCGAGTGATCATGGGCACCATTCAATGCCCCCTTTGAAAGATATGATCTATGCCTACGGTAGGATATCATGACGCTTGAATGCTCTACAAAGGCCAAGCTTTGGAGTCGGCGACGTGCCATGATCGGCTGACTGAGCCAAAGCTAGGTTCGGGCTATGCTTTTGTAGGGTGGCACATGATTCAAAGATGAGGTGAATGCTGGTTGGAATGAGCAATGGTGGCCGGGTATCTGAGGGGAAATTAAGTAGATGGCTCCAAAATTCAAGAATTCAAATGCAATAATTTGTAAAAAATCAAATATGCTTAAAAAATAAATATACATTGTGAAATAAATATGAGATACATACCGATTTACCTGTCGGCGAGGACTCGTTATTTTTCGTCCGTCGAGTGCGGACGACTCCGGGATATGATTTAGCTTGATGAGCTCTCTTCCGCATCTAAAGATGATGCGGAAGCTTTTCGACGCCAATCCTGTTCGGTTTTCTTAACGCGAGGTGTTGTTGGTGTTGTCGTGTTTAAAGCCTTGACACCTTGTACAAACTCTTTGGGCAGGGGCAGGAGTGGCTCACTGTTAGTGACGGGTGGTCTTTGCGGCTTCCATCCATAAATGACCTTGATTTTAGGCCCGTCATGCTTTTGGTTTGATTCTTTCTTGTTTCCTGCATGATTAGCCAAGATCTCTCGACTGGTTTCTTGTATCACAGCAGCCAGATGGGCTGACTGGGCCTCGAGAACTTTGCTTAAGCGCAGCTGGTGTTTCACAGTGACTGACAGAGCATGGAATCTAGCACTTAGATCATTTACCTTTCTCTTGGCAGGTATTGTGTACGAATTTACTCCTTGCTGGGACGGGTTCCAGTCGTGCGCTAGGAATAATTCTCTGCACTTCTGCCAGGAATCCATCTTTGCCTGATGGTTGTAATACCATTGCAATGCTCTACCTGCTAGTGAGAACGGGAATAACCATTGCATTGCCTCTCCTGCTAGTCGATTGCATATCACTGAGAAATGTCGGAGATGTTCTGCTGTGTCTGCAGTAGCCTTTCCGCTGAATGGCTTAGCTTGCACCATGGTAATGTACGTTGAGCCGATCATCAAGGATTCAGTTGCCATGTTGGTGCAGGGTGCTTTGGCGTATTGACGATGTACTATTCTGTTTCACACGAAGAGAAACAGAACAAGGGTAAACCTGTCTAGACGCTGGCATTGAATTGTGACATAAAGTTAATACAGAGGTTAAAACATTCTTTTGCCAATGCTTTCCCCGGCGACGACGCCAGAAATGCTTGTTGGCATTTCTTAGTGTCACCACTACATGAGTGATGGCACTAGAGATGCCTTAATATAAGTCTTAGCGTTACATAAGTTCTGCAAGCGCACAGAAGTACATTGTAGCACTTCACCCGGGAGTATTCCAGAGTATCATATTTATTTTCTCAGAGAAAGCGTATGGCAAAGTACTATGTCTTCCAATGCATCAACTATATCACAATCAACATACCAAGACTAGAACAGGAGATAACATAATAGGAAGAATTCAGGATGGAGACACACAGAAGATTTCATTGCTCAATATGTAAGTCTAGTCAATATGAAGGTCCTAAGAGAGAACTAGGGATTCTATGTACTTCCTACATAAGGGTTACATTCATTACAAGTGTATCCTATACAAGCTTAGTAAGGGACTCATGTTAGAGGGCAAATCGAGGAGTCGTGGGATCCCCTCATCCAAGGGTACTGTCACGATGTTTATCACAAAGGCCAGCAAACGCCCGAACCCGAACGGCGAGGATTACAAGGGACGGACACGGCTGTCACCACCTGCTGCCTACCTCTTAATACGTGGGGAAGGGTATCCCCAATGTTATTCCATATACCAAACACCACGCTTACTATATGAAATACAACTCTATCTATTGTCCACCTAGACAGAGCAACCTTGCGGTACACTGGGCCATTGCCATAACATAAATCAGCTAGACTAAGGTGCAAGACATACATCTCATATGATGAACACACAAGACTATAAGTCAAGTAACATAAGCAAGATAGCATTTTCATTAAAGCTCTAAGTCTTACAAATAAGCAAAGAATAAAAGATAACTGAGCTCTAGGCTTACCAAGACTCCTTCGGAAACCCGTAGAAGCTCAACTCCTAGAACTACTTCACTACTAACTAAGACTATAACTTGTAGCTAATGGAGCTCTTCCTTCTGGTGTGTGTTGTACAGGAGGCGATGGCCATCTATTTATAGCACCAGGAGGTGGTTCAGGGCCGGTACAAAGCGGTTGAAAATGAGTGGGCCCACCCCCGAGTCGGCCGACCTCCTGACGTCGCTCGACCCTCAGATGCACCGACTGAAGATGTTCACGGTGTGGATGATCTCCTGGAGGCGGTGTTGACGCGTGATAGAAGGCGGAGGCTCAACGGCCTTGAGACTGGGTCGGCCGACCTGGACAGATGGGCCGACCTGGTCTAGGTGCGGTTCTTCTTGTTCTTCTTCTGAGTGGCTGGACTGTGGGCCCTAGTACTTGTGGAAGATGGGTATAGATCCTTGGAGTAAACCTTGGTTCCCATGTGGGCCCATCAATCCATGTAAATTCACCTTCACCATTGGATGTAACCGTCATTGATCCAATGTCCCAGATGATGTCCATTTGTGCTTGTTCTGCATGGCCAAACTTGGGCTCTGTTGGGCACAAGGCCAGGTCGGCCGACCAGGGCAGGTCGGGCGACTTGGGCTTGGCCCTGTTTTCCTTCAGCTTTTGGCCCATTTCTCCTGCAACAAAATAATCTCCATGTACAAGTGGAACTATGTTATTTGAAACCAAATCCTACTGATTATTGCTAGTTTATTTTATTTTATCATGTTGGCGCTACAAGATATTCATGACTTAACAAGTGCCAACAGGCCTACCGAGCAGGATTCTACTGGCCAACGACCCTCTTCAATGCCAAAGACATGGTGTTATGGGATCTAGGATATCGACTAGAGGGGGGTGAATAGGCGGTCTGAACTAAAATCACAAGCACTTAAAATTTAATTAGTAACACAAGGAGGTAAAACTATTTCTACTCTTTTTTGCCTATATGAGGGTTTGCAACCTAGGGTGATAAGCAACAATTCAACTCTATGAAAGTCAATTGCTCAAAGTAAATTGCAAGAATGTAAATGAGCAATAGAAGTAACTGATGACAAGAGAAGAATTTTTCCCGTGGTGTCGATGACTTGCCGGTCACCCCTAATCCACGTTGAGGAGGATTCTTTGTTCCAACCGCTCCTCTATCAAGGCATCGCTTGATTTTTGAGCCAGCTTGGACCAAGAACCGCTCCACACCTTGATTCCACTAGAGTTGCTCTTCACCACTCTAGCAAGGTGAGCACAAAGACCTCTCACAAGAACAACCGGGGCTCCTTCACAATCTCCTTTGAAGGGCTCAACGGTTTCCACTCCTCCAAGCCGTCTAGGAGGCGGCAACCTCCAAGAGTAACAAGTCAATGATGCTTGCTTGAAGACTCCCTAGTGCCACAATGCTCAAGCTCTTGATGCAATGCACCAGGATGCTCTCAATCTCACAAAAATGCAACCTCAAAGCAAAGTGAGTGAGAGAGTGAAGAAGAAGGGCTCAAGTATGTCTAGAAAGCTTTCCAAAGTGCCAAGAGACCTCACCCACGGCCGGGCATGAGGTATATATAGAGCCCCCTTCAGAATCTAGCCGTTACCCTCTGTAAACCGTGAAATACGAGTTTTCGAGGACGGTCCGCCTCACAAAGCCCGGACGGTTGTTGGTATTTCTTACGATCGCAGATAAATCCGCAGGCAAGGCGGTGGTTGACTAGAGTAGTTATCCATTGTATTCAATCATAACATTATTAATATACCAAAGTCTAGCAAGAGGTAAACATGATAGATGGGTAGTGTGACACACAGAAGGTTTCACACTAGGGGTTCTATGTACTGCTTGCATATGGGTTACATTCCTACAAGTGTACATATACAAGCTCAAAAGGAACACATGTTAGAGGGCAAATCGAGGAGTCGTGGGATCCCCTCATCTAAGGATACTGTCACGATGTTTATCACGAAGGCCTGCAAACGCCCAAATCCGAACGGCGAGGATTACAAAGGACGGACAGGGCTGTCACCACCTGCCGCCTAATACCCCAAACACCACGTTTGTAATATGAAATAACTACTCTATTTATTGTCCAGATAAACAGAGCAACCTTGCGGCGCATTGGGCCATTGCCATAACATGCATCCACTATACTAAGGTGCAAGACATACAACTTATATGATGAACAAATAAGGCAATAAGCCAAATAATATAAGCAAGATAGTAATTCTATTAAAAGCTCAAAGTCTTATAAGTAAATAAAAGATAAAAGATAACTAAGCTCTGGGCTTACCAAGACTCCTTCGGAAGCCCGTAGAAGCTCAACTCCTAAGACTACTTCACTACTAACTAAGACTAGAATTTGAGGCAAAGAGAGCTCTTCCTTCTTGGTGTGTGTTGAATGAAAGAGTGGAGGCCTCTATTTATAGTGGAGGAGTTGCCTTGGGGATGTGGATATGCTTCACTTGATTCTAGAGAATATTCTCCCCCAATTCCTCTCCCTCTCCACCTGTAGGCAAACTGACCTTCCTACGTCGGTCAGAGGCGCCAGAATCACCCCCACCGACCTCCTGGGGTCGGTGGGGGCAAAAACCACGTAGAACCAGTCCTAAACCGTGGAGAACCGGGTGCCTGAGTCAAAAAACCAGAGCAAAACCGGCCAAAACCATAACCATCTCTCTTCTGCGTACGTCGGTGGGGAATAAACCACGCGGAACTGGTCAAAACCAGCCAGCTCAGCTCGGTCAGCCCCACAGGACCCGCGCCTGCCCTGCCCCTCGCTGCAATGCGTCCTGGCCGGCTGCTGCCGCCCGCGGAGTCCCGCGCGTGGGCGCGATAGCCAGTGGCCGCCTGCCACCTGGCCCGCCCTGCCGGTTTCTCCCGCGGGGGCACGTGCCTGGCTGGGCCGTGTCGGCCGTGGGCTGTGCGGAGGCTTGTTGGGCTGTGGGCCGTGGGCCGCTGGGTGGGTTGGCCACCCACGCCAGGGTTGTGTCAGCAATAACGTCAGCGCTGCATAATTGATTGGGCTTTTCATATCTTTGTCTCCCGAGCTCCAAAATATATGAATATTATATCTATTTCGATCGTTTGACAAGCTCTTCGCAACGGTGAACTCCAATTGGTCATTTAAGATAATTTATAATAATGATATATTTGGATTTATCTCGAAGCCATAGTGTGATTTTGAGCATTTCCTGCAAGACAAGCCGAAACACCAACACTCGTGGAAATAGACCCTACCACTATGTTTAGTGATTATATTTGATACATTTCGTACAGGAGTTGATGGTCAAAAGTAGTACTTAACGACCGTCAACAAGCTCCTCCACACTTAGCCTTTACTCGTCCTCGAGTGAAGCTTAAAGACTAAGGTGGAAAACATTACTCCAATTGATATGATGCAAGCATATAAGTTATTCCAAAACATACCTGCACTTGTGAATTTTGAAGTGACTATCATGTAATCTTGGATGGTTGAGGAATGGAACGGCCTTGATTCAAGTCATCTCAACTCTTCTGTTAAGTAACTTGGGTTTCCGAAAATTTTTCAAAAACATAACCTTACCTAGCTCCTCAAATGATTCTCTCAAATCTCTCAATGTGTATGGTTCCTCACCAAAGCATTAATTTGCCATCTTTCACCCTACTTCTAAAAAGGCTTATGTGGAGCTCATGGTAGGGATATGGATAAAGCATACTTGCATCACATATATTGCAAAATCAAGGAGTGGATCCAAGAAGAAAACTATTCATACATTCTGATCAAGATGTGCACGTGTATGGAACAATGGAAAATGTATGTGAAAATCATGATAGCTCCTTTTTGCATGATCCCTCTCCTCTTTATTTTGAAAACATGGCTATATCATTTTTTCCTCTTTTTTTTCTTTTTCATGCTTAATACTTTGTATGGGCATGTACATATTTTTTTCTTTCTTTCTCTTTTTTTTCTTCTTGGACCTTCATGTGTCCAAAATGTTTTTCTATAGCCCATGTTTCTTTTGCAAAGGATATTTGGAGAGAGACTCATAAAATTTATGGAGCATTTATTTGGTGGATGAACGGATATTGCCAACTTCCAGTGTAGAAGTTTAGCATGCATATGTGGAGTGTACGTGATCTTGATCAAGAAAGCATGAAGAGCATCTTACAAGGGTCACAACAATTTGAGAAAGCTCAATGCAATAGCAAGCAGCATATGTGTAAAGGTTTTCAATTTGAGCAACATATGGTTTTGGTATGAATGGAATATCATTGAGGAACTTTGGAAGGCTATTGATTTTAAACTTTTGCAATAAAAACCTCCCAAGTACTTTATACAGAAAGAGTAAGATTTCTTTCATCATACCATATCTCATTAATCAACCACTTAGATAAACATGTTTTTCTAAAGAGATATGTTCACAAGCAGCAGGTGTATGTGTAAGGAATAAAGAATATGCAAGCCAATCAAGGATAATCATGCATATCAAAAGAGCACCAAGATTCATTGAGTTTAATTTTCAGTGATCATCTTAAACTTGGAATTATTTAAACTCATGAATCAGAAAGAAGGGTGGATAGGATGTGCAAACCATCGCTCTGGACGAGAATGTGGGCAAAAGGTACTAGAGGGCCTTCGGCCGACCTGGGGGATCGGCTGACACCTTTTGGGCCTCGGTCAACTTGATCTTCCTTGACCTGGCCGGTGCAATGTTGTACAACCTGTCTATGGGTGGTCTCAATCATATGTGCGTCAGAAGGCTTGAGAGACCCCCACACTTGATCTTTTGCCTGCTTTTATTCTCACACAATAGAAACAAAACAATGGCTCCATGGTTTTAAGAACCATGAGCCTTTATTGGAATTCAAATATTTTTAGTGTTTTTTAGTTATGCAAATTTTTATGGGTTTTTTCATGGCAAAAAATTCTTTCAAGGTAACTTTGCAGGGGATCAGAGGAAAATAAGTGCACAGAGTATTTTGGATACTTCCCTGACGAATTCCTCAAAACTCTAGTCTTGCAAGCGAATGCAAGATTTGAGCTTAAGAGTGCCAAAAGATTTGTCCACTGTTCATCTTGCTTCATTGTGCAAATTTCTTCCATGTAGCTAAAGATGTTGAATGTTGAAGTTATGCTCGCCATCACTTCAGCCATTACTTCATCCCTGCAAAAAGTTAGTGGACAACGAATACCCGAAGGACTATAAAGAATAAATCATTGTTGCCGTCGGGTTAGTTGTTCACATCCACGCTTAAACACAGATTGGTTTTTAACATTGTTAAGCGTAGATCCTGTTGGCCATTTTTTTATATATTGTTTTTCAAATGTTCTCTTTTTTTCACCACTTAACTCAAACAAGGCTGAATTTAAATTGCATCAACGTGATTACAAGGGGTTTTGCATTATACTCACAGTGAACCTTCAAAAGGTGTTGTACCTCCTTGTATATTGTGCAGCAATTGTTGCATCTCATCCAATGCCTTGGTTTATCTCCAATTTGAATCAAGCTTAATGACTTACCTGATTGAATTTGAAATCTTTCCTGCAGGGGTTGGTCCATACATACAACCAATATCTATACATGCATTTACTCAAAGGTTCATTAATCAAACTTGACACCACGTCAAATTTAACTAAAGTAGGTTGTTTAACCTAAGCACCATGCTTAAATTAAAAAGCCTATGAATGCATTTTGCAAAATACATTCAAATCAGAGCATACGAGGATAGATAAATGAAGCATGATAACCTGACCGAGCATTTTTCAAATGGAGATATCATGAGTATATGAGTGGTGAACTTCGGGTTACCTCCCGGAAGGGCTTTGTTTAAAGTCAAAAGCAAGACATGATGCTTACTTTGGCATACTTACCATTGGCGGTTAGTTGATGACAAGTTTAGAGCTGTCGTCACGGTAGTTCCTTGGCTCTTGTTGGCATCATTACCGGTGACGTGGTCGCACGTGAAATAGCTTGTGCTCACTAAATGTTGAGATTCCCCTAACAAGTAGTTGGCATGGCGGCAAAAAAAATGCAGACGTCTTTTCTCATGAAAGCAAGCACAAGAACCAAGGATGCAAGGCAAGGCGGAGCCAGGGGCCATGTGGGGACTACCGAAGTGCATCACCACAATGGCATGTACACCCAGTTGTCTTAATCCCACTGAGCCTTTCCGGCTATATCTTTCTTTTTTTCTCGTTTTTTTAGATTTGTTAAGCAAGAAATGCTAGAACTAGCATCACCTGAAAACCAAGATAAATTTTGTACCAATGGAACTTGTCGTGTAACACTTACCGACCTCCCCCACACTTGGATTTTTGTGTATCGCAGGACACCCAAAAACCAAGTGTGTAGGCCTCCTTTGAATTTGTTCCATCACTAGAATTTACCATTGTTGGTATTGCTGATGTAGCTCCATGTTCTTAAGCATTGCACCCTTCGTTCTTTTTAGTTGCAACCTATAATGGGTAGTGACCAAAAATACCTAAAGGGAACTTATCCTAAAACATGTTCTTGCTTTTATTTTCTCTTTTTTTTCTTAAACTTGAGAGCCCATCACTTGAAAATCCTAAGGAAGGACAGAAAAAAGGCCGAGGGCACTTGGCAGCTTAGCTGGGGGCAAGAATTGACGGTGGAGTGTACCGACTCTCTTTGAACAGAGGAGGCTTGGGGTCGGTCGATGGCCTGGGTCGGCCGACCCTAGCACGGCTCCGTTTCAGCAAAGCTTTCAAGGTTTGCACTGGATTCGCTGGCGTGAACTAATGGCAATTGAATTTGTTGCAGAAGGGCCAGGGCTGGGTCAGCCGATGGATGGGGTCGGGCGATTTTGGCACTGGGCCCATTATGTTGAATCTTCGCAGCGATATACCAGATGCAAAAGTTGTTTTGAATCTGAATGAATGCGGCGCAGGAAAGGCAGCCACAGGTCGGGCGACCCATGGGGACAGCCGACGGCCTGTTGGTACCTCTCCGGCCCAGCTGGCTCGGCTATCCTATGTGGTCCCGACCCATTAAGATTATGTATGTGTATGCAGGAGTGGGGGATCCAAAGAGATTTCAAGATAAAAGACTCCAAGTTTAAATTTCAATGCAAAAAATTGATTTGGAATTCAAACATGCAAAGATTGGAATTTAAATATGCAGAGATTGGAATTTAGAAAAATGCAATGTGAAATAAATATGAGATACATACCGATTTACCTGTCGGTGAGGACTCGTCGGTTTACATCCGTCGAGTGAGGACGTCTCCATCATGAATTTTGACTTTATGTAACATTTGAAGATGGTTTGTGTTGCCATACCTATTTGCCTTCTTCGGATGGGATCATGTAGGCCTTGGTGTTGAGCCTTGGCCTTGGGTCCACTCACGTTGGTCTTCCCATGTAATGGGCTGGCGTGTATCAATTTGACATATGCTAGCCTAAGATTGAACACAGTGTCTTTCATGTTCAGCTCTGGGCCAGTCTGTGAACCAGAGTGAATCGAGAACTCACGAATCGCTCTTTCAGCAGTAGCACTCGTCGATATTGGTGATGTAGGATTGACTAGAGTTACTGCCGATCAGACTACCTAGGAAGATACGATTCAAATCCTATTTCCCGATAATCTTGGGTTGTCGATGACGTCCATTGGCAATTCAAGACCAGTCATACACTACCCTGTTCCACATCAAAGAGAAACAGAGCAAAGGTAACCCTGCCGGAGCAGTGGTAATTAATCATGCTATTAATTGAGTACATGAATTAACCACACTCTTCAACCATTTCCATTCCCCGGCAACGGCGCCAGAAAGCTTGTTGGTATTTCTTATGATCGCAGATAAATCCGCAAGCGCACGGATACCGTTGTAGCTTTCACGCGGAAGTATTCAGGATATCGAATCCACACGAAAAGTGGTGGTTGACTAGAGTAGTTATCCATTGTATTCTATCATAACAGTATTAATATACCAAAGTCTAGCAAGGGGTAAACATTGATAGATGGGTAGTGTGACACACAGAAGGTTTCACTGCTCAGTATATAAGTCTAGTTAATATGAAGGTCCTAAAAGAGAACTAGGGGTTCTATGTACTTCTTGCATATGGGTTACATTCCTACAAGTGTATATATACAAGCTCAGAAGGAACACATGTTAGAGGGCAAATCGAGGAGTCGTGGGATCCCCTCATCCAAGGGTACTGTCACGATGTTTATCACGAAGGCCTGCAAACGCCCAAACCCGAACAGCGAGGATTACAAAGGACGGACAGGGCTGTCACCACCTGCCGCCTACCTCTGAATACGTGGGGTAGGATATCCCCAATGGTATTTCATACCCCAAACACCACGTTTGTAATATGAAATAACTACTCTATTTATTGTCCAGATAAATAGAGCAACCTT
This sequence comes from Alloteropsis semialata, assembly GCA_004135705.1. Taxonomy (NCBI): domain Eukaryota; kingdom Viridiplantae; phylum Streptophyta; class Magnoliopsida; order Poales; family Poaceae; genus Alloteropsis; species Alloteropsis semialata. The sequence continues at coordinate 28,929,106 of CM014275.1, forward strand.
GCGGCGCATTGGGCCATTGCCATAACATGCATCCACTATACTAAGGTGCAAGACATACAACTTATATGATGAACAAATAAGGCAATAAGCCAAATAACATAAGCAAGATAGTAATTCCATTAAAAGCTCAAAGTCTTATAAGTAAACAAAAGATAAAAGATAACTAAGCTCTGGGCTTACCAAGACTCCTTCGGAAGCCCGTAGAAGGTCAACTCCTAAGACTACTTCACTACTAACTAAGACTAGAATTTGAGGCAAAGAGAGCTCTTCCTTCTTGGTGTGTGTTGAATGAAAGAGTGGAGGCCTCTATTTATAGTGGAGGAGTTGCCTTGGGGATGTGGATATGCTTCACTTGATTCTAGAGAATATTCTCCCCCAATTCCTCTCCCTCTCCACCTGTAGGCAAACTGACCTTCCTACGTCGGTCAGAGGCGCCAGAATCGCCCCCACTGACCTCCTGGGGTTGGTGGGGGCAAAAACCACGNGAATTTAAACATGCAGAGATTGGAATTCAGAAAAATGCAATGTGAAATAAATATGAGATACATACCGATTTACCTGTCGGTGAGGACTCGTCGGTTTACGTCCGTCGAGTGAGGACGTCTCCATCATGAATTTTGACTTTATGTAACATTTGAAGATGGTTTGTGTTGCCATACCTATTTGTCTTCTTCGGATGGGATCATGTAGGCCTTGGTGTTGAGCCTTGGCCTTGGGTCCTCACGTTGGTCTTCCCATGTAATGGGCTGGCGTGTATCAATTTGACAGATGCTAGCCTAAGATTGAACACAGTGTCTTTCATGTTCAGCTCTGGGCCAGTCTGTGAACCAGAGTGAATCGAGAACTCACGAATCGCTCTTTCAGCAGTAGCACTCGTCGATATTGGTGATGTAGGATTGACTAGAGTTACTGCCGATCAGACTACCTAGGAAGATACGATTCAAATCCTATTTCCCGATAATCTTGGGTTGTCGATGACGTCCATTGGCAATTCAATACCAGTCATACACTACCCTGTTCCACATCAAAGAGAAACAGAGCAAAGGTAACCCTGCCGGAGCAGTGGTAATTAATCATGCTATTAATTGAGTACATGAATTAACCACACTCTTCAACCATTTCCATTCCCCGGCAACGGCGCCAGAAAGCTTGTTGGTATTTCTTATGATCGCAGATAAATCCGCAAGCGCACGGATACCGTTGTAGCTTTCACGCGGAAGTATTCAGGATATCGAATCCACACGAAAAGTGGTGGTTGACTAGAGTAGTTATCCATTGTATTCAATCATAACATTATTAATATACCAAAGTCTAGCAAGGGGTAAACATTGATAGATGGGTAGTGTGACACACAGAAGGTTTCACTGCTCAGTATATAAGTCTAGTTAATATGAAGGTCCTAAAAGAGAACTAGGGGTTCTATGTACTTCTTGCATATGGGTTACATTCCTACAAGTGTATATATATACAAGCTCAGAAGGAACACATGTTAGAGGGCAAATCGAGGAGTCGTGGGATCCCCTCATCCAAGGGTACTGTCACGATGTTTATCACGAAGGCCTGCAAACGCCCAAACCCGAACGAGCGAGGATTACAAAGGACGGACAGGGCTGTCACCACCTGCCGCCTACCTCTGAATACGTGGGGTAGGATATCCCCAATGGTATTTCATACCCCAAACACCACGTTTGTAATATGAAATAACTACTCTATTTATTGTCCAGATAAATAGAGCAACCTTGCGGCGCATTGGGCCATTGCCATAACATGCATCCACTATACTAAGGTGCAAGACATACAACTTATATGATGAACAAATAAGGCAATAAGCCAAATAACATAAGCAAGATAGTAATTCCATTAAAAGCTCAAAGTCTTATAAGTAAACAAAAGATAAAAGATAACTAAGCTCTGGGCTTACCAAGACTCCTTCGGAAGCCCGTAGAAGGTCAACTCCTAAGACTACTTCACTACTAACTAAGACTAGAATTTGAGGCAAAGAGAGCTCTTCCTTCTTGGTGTGTGTTGAATGAAAGAGTGGAGGCCTCTATTTATAGTGGAGGAGTTGCCTTGGGGATGTGGATATGCTTCACTTGATTCTAGAGAATATTCTCCCCCAATTCCTCTCCCTCTCCACCTGTAGGCAAACTGACCTTCCTACGTCGGTCAGAGGCGCCAGAATCACCCCCACCGACCTCCTGGGGTCGGTGGGGGCAAAAACCACGTAGAACCAGTCCTAAACCGTGGAGAACCGGGTGCCTGAGTCAAAAAACCAGAGCAAAACCGGCCAAAATCATAACCATCTCTCTTCTGCATACGTCGGCGGGGAATAAACCACGCGGAACCGATCAAAACCGGCCGGCTCAGCTCGGTCAGCCCCGCAGGACCCGCGCCTGCCCTGCCCCTCGCTGCCACGTGTCCTGGCCGGCTGCTGCCGCCCGCGGAGTCCCGCGCGTGGGCGCGATAGCCAGTGGCCGCCTGCCACCTGGCCCGCCCTGCCGGTTTCTCCCGCGGGGGTGCACGTACCTGGCTGGGCCGTGTCGGCCGTGGGCTGCGCGGAGGCTTGTTGGGCCGTGGGCCATGGGCAGCTGGGCGGGCTGGCCGCCCGCGCCAGGGTGATGTCAGCGGTGCTGACGTCAGCAATGACGTCAGCGCGGCATAATTGATTGGGCTTTTCATATCTTTGTCTCCCGAGCTCCAAAATATATGAGTATTATATATATTTCGATCGTCTTGACGAGCTCTTCGCAACGGTGAACTCCAATTGGTCATTTAAGATAATTTATAATATTGATATATTTGGATTTATCTCAAAGCCATAGTGTGATTTTGAGCATTTCCTGCAAGACAAGCCGAAACACCAACACTCGTGGAAATAGACCCTACCACTATGTTTGGTGATTATATTTGATACATTTCCTACAGGAGTTGACGGTCAAAAGTGGTACTTAACGATCGTCAACAACGGTCCGCGTTCAAAACCAACGGCTACAACAACAATAAATGCTGGCTGAACCGACCGTTACATAGGGGGCGGACCGTTCGCCATTCAAAATGAACCATGGTTAGAAGCAAAACACTCCCTGGTCGATTGCCCAAATTAAACGGCAGACCGTCTGCACCCAGGTACCGGACCGTCCGCCATAGAACCATTGAAACCGACGTAGAACCAAATTGGTTCTGGTGGCACCCGGGGAGAGGGGGTGGACTGTCCGTGTGCCCTGCGTGAACCGTCCGACCCACCAAGTCAACATCCACTAGAACCATTTCCCGTTCTGGTGGCGCGGTGTTAATGGCCGACGGACCGTCCACGCGCCCTGCGCGGACCGTCCGCCGGTCAATCTCTTCATCCCACTAGAGATACTATGTTTCTGTCCACGATTTTGATGCTAAGAGCGGACCGTCCACGACCCCTGCGGAGACCGTCCGCCCTAGCATTGAAATATTGAATAACTCCCAGAATGACTCTGAAAACGGCTAAGCCAAAACATGGTCCGCCCCACTAAAAGGAGACCGTCCGCTTCACAAAGCAGTTAGCTGATTTTTAAGAAAATCGCGTCGTTCTAACACTCCTGATGTATGCCGCTAATTCATATGCATGCAACAAAACATTTGAGCAAGGTGCAAGACATAAGTAGTATATACTAAGTAGATAGAGTATAACTGAGGCATACAACATAAGTATGAAGGTATTTCCATTAAGCTCAAAGTATTACAAGTAAGTAAAGAGATACAAGAATTGAACTCTAGAACTTACCAAGACTCCTCCGGAAGCCCTTTAGAAGATCTAATACTATGACTATCACTACTAAGAATAAGACTAAGCTTGCAGCAAAGGAGAGCTCTTCTTCTAGTGTGTGTTGAGTATGGCGCCCTTTGGAGGTATTTATAGCATGACATAGGCGGTTGGAGCCAGCCAGAGGCGGTTATGGCAGTTTGGAGGTGGGCCCAGGTCAGCCGACCCTTGCATCCACTGTCTTCAGCATTGCTCGGCTCAGATGGACTCCTGATGGCGGTTCACAGGTACTGGTCAAGGGAGGAGCGAAATGGCCACGGGCCTAGGTCGGCCGACCTTGTGCCCCCGCCTTTCGGCCTCACTCTTCTCTGGTAGACTGCCATGTGGGTCCTTATGACGGTTCCAGGTTGGTATACTCCGTTTGGGGTGCAATTGAGTTGAGGTGTGGGCCCTTCAATCCATGGGAGTGACACGTGGCTCATCCCTCACCCTTGACTTGAACCGACCATGATTCAATGTCCATGATCATCTCCTAGTGTGCTTCTTGACTTGTGTGGAGAATGGGCTCGATTGGGGTCCAGCCTGGTCGCCCGACCTAGCCAGGTCGGCCGACCTGGGCCTGTGCCCAATGTCTTCCATCTTTTGCACCGTAGTCCCTGTACTCAAATATATTCTGGATATCCATGGTACAACATTATTTGAATACTAATGTTTAGGTTATGCTTTGATCTTTATTGGTTTACTGAGCCTATTGACGGTCGGATTTTCGTTATAAGGACCATCAACAAGCTCCCCCACACTTAGCCTTTGCTCGTCCTTGAGTAAAGTTTAAGGACTAAGGTGGAACGTCATGACTCCAAATGATATGATGGAAGCATATAATTTATTCCAAAAGATACCTGCACTTGTAAATTTTGAAGTATCTACCATGTTATCTTGGGTGGTTGAGGAACGGAACAGCCTTGATTCAAGTCATCTGCACCCTTCTGTTAAGTAACTTGGGTTTTTGGTAAATTTTCAAAAGCACAACCTTACATAGCTCCTTGAATGATTCTTTCGAATCGCTCAATGTGTATGATTGCTTACAAAAGCATTTCTTGCCTTCTTTCACCCTACTTCTAAAAGTCTTATATGAAGCTTAAGGTAGGAGTAAAGATAAGGTATGCTTACATCACATATATTACAATGTCAAAGAGCAGATCCAAGAAGAAAACTATTCATACGATCTGATCAAGATGTGCATGTGTATGGAACAATAGAATTGTAGCACCTTTTTGTATGATCTCTCTCCTCTTGAATTTATTTTGAGAACATGGCTATCTCTTTCTTTCTTTCTTTTTCATAATACTTGGGCCTTCATGTGCCCACATTTTTTTGTCTTTTTTTTCATGCTAAATTCTTTTGTGAGCATGTATTTTTTCTTCTTCTTCTTCTTATTTTTTTCTTTTTTTTCATAGCCCATGTCTCTTTTGCAAAGGATATTTGGAGAGAGAGAGATCAATACTTATATAGAGCATTTATTTTATGGATGATTGAAATGCATGTTGCTAACTTCTGGTGTAGAAGTTTAGCATGTGTATGTGTAGTGTGCATGATCTTGACCATGAAAGCATGAAAAGCATCTTACAAGGGTCACAACAATTTGACAAAGCTCAATGCAATAAACAAGCGGCATATGTGTATGGGTTTTGCGTTATGAACGACATATGGCTTTGGTAGGAATAAGGCATCACTGAGGAGCTTTGCAAGACTATTGATTTTAAGGTTTTGCAAGAAAAAACATCCCAAGCACTTTATACAGAAAGAGAAAGATTTCTTTCATCATAGCATATCTCATTCATCAACCACTTAAATAAACATGTTTCCCTAAAGAGATATGTTCACAAGCAATGGGTGTATGTGCAAGGAATAAAGTATATGAAAGTCAATCAAGGATAGACATGTAAACCAAAGGAGCATCCAAGTTCATTTTGTCATGAGTTTAATTTCAGTGATCATCTCAAGATAAGGCTTATTAAACTCATGAATCAAAGAGGATGAAGGATAGGATGTGCAAACCATCGCTCTAGACGGAAGTGGAGATGAGAGGTACCAGAGGGCCTTAAGCCGACCAAGGGGATTGGCCGATCCCTTCTGGGCCTCGATCATATTGATCTTTCCTCTTTAAACCTATGCGATGTTGTGCAACCTATCTATGGGTGGTCCCGAACATGTGCACATCAGAAAACTCGAGAGACCCCCACACTTGATCTTGAACCTGCATTTATTCATACATGGTGGAAACAAAACAATGGCTCTTTGATTTTAAAGACCAGGAGCCTTATTGAATTCAAATATTTATTTATTTATTTAGTTATGTAAATTTTTATGGAACATTTTTTTTATAGAGCAAGATGAAAGACCAACATCACCTAAAAACCATGATAAAATTTTGTACAAATGGAACCTGTTGCAAAATACTTACCGACCTCCCCCACACTTGGATTTTTGTGTTGCGGGACACCAAAAATCAAGTGTGTTGGCTTCCTTCGAAATTCGTTCCATGAACAAAACTTACCAAGGTTCTATTGCTAATGTAGTTCCATGTTCATAAGCATCACCTCTCCATCGTTCTTCTTAATCTCTACCTAAAATGGTTAGCGACCAAAAATGCACGAAGGAAAGGTTATTCTAAAGACATGTTCTTGCTTTTATTCAAAAGGAAAATAAATGGTAATCTGGGCCATCTTCCGGCAGTGCTTTGTTTATGGTTCAAAGCTAGACCATGGGGAACCTTCACATTGCAGCTATCATTGGTGACGTAGTTCCCCACTCCATCGTCAATTGTAGATGTACCATTGAAGTTCTAGCTGCAATGTTAGTGCCAAAGATGCAACACGAAATCTGCAGTGTTTATGATAAACAAATGCATCCACAACCAACCTCCTAAACATTTTAGAAATGAGGACCTTAAGGTGGTTGTAGCCCTCGTGTATGCTTGTGGCACAAAGCGTGACTTACTCTAGGAGATTCATTAAATGAGCATGACTCTTGTGGGATTTCGAAAGAGAAGGTTTCATACTCATTTGTAGAATCCTTTCGCTCGGACTTCAGAGTCAATGCTTCAAGCGTGTCCATGGCCTTTGCGTTCTCCAACTCAAGAGGTTCATCATTGAAAATCAGAGTTGTTTCTTGACCATTATCAAGAATAACTTCGTGAGGGCCTAAGGGACACGGCTTCCGCTTGATTGACGGTGATGATGAAGGTTGTTCGAGTTCATAGAGATGAGATGTAGGTTCGAATGGCGACACAAACATCACCTTCTCGAGCGGGCTATGCTTGGGAGGAGGCCTTGCCATAGGAATTTCTGGGTAAGAAATAGGAGTGGCAAGAGCAGCTTTCCCAAGCATGTCATGAAGGCTCCCATGAGATGCTTCTTTTTGTAGAAGCTTTTCTAGCGGCAGCCTATGAGAAGATCAAAATCAAGGATAGAAAAGATATGGAAGTCTAGATGAATCTTGATTTTGTCTATTTTGATCGGCACATCCCTTGCAATCCCACGACATTCAAAGATGAGTCCTAAGGGTCTTCTGAAAAGTTTGTCGATCAAGGCTAGAGGCATATTGCCCAGGAAAGTGTTCGCAAAGGATTCGAACATGATGCTAGCCTTGACGATTGGGTTGTAAAGGGCTGCTACGTTAATTCCCCCTAAAGAGAAAGGCATTGTTGTGGAAGGTGCAACAATCCGGATTGCTTCGGAAGAGCGTTTTACTTCCTTCAACCATTCCATTGGTGGTTCCCTTATAGATATACCGGGGAAAACCTCCTTGAGTGGATCTAAAGGATGATAAAGGGCAGTTGTCGACATTGATAGCATGGAAGAACACCGACTCGCTGCCCTGATCCACACTACAAGAGTAAGGGGCATTAACGACTTAAAACTGACAACCACATACAATATGCGGTCGTCGCGGTGCTATTCGACATCGGCAAAGGGGCACGCTCAGTAAGCGACGACCAGACTAATTCCCGTCGTTATCCAGCCCTCCTTGTGGTCGCTAATCTGTATTCCTTAGTGAGCATGCTGCGTGCGGTAGGAAAATGAGATCGTGAGAAGGAAATTGATCCGTTTTGCCCGGGAAAGAACAGAAATCTTCGCGCTGACGACGGCTGACTGCTGGTTGCTTTGTTCTGGTGACGGGAGTTCCAACCTTTTGGCGCCCAGTCGATATAAATCACAAAATCTGCCCGCCAGTGCCGGTGCCGGTTCCAATCCTCGCGACCTTCAATTGAATGTTGAGGCTGGATCTTTTTCCATAATCTAAAAAAAATATCAGACTTCAACATGCAAATCAGAAACGGGTAGGGGTGGTAGAATTAATATTGTTTTTAGGCATATATGGGACCTGTCGCATGTAAGGAGGAAAAAAAAGTAAAAATATAATACCCATTGCTTGGATCGACCTCAGAAACTGTTGAAAGAGATCCCAAAAGCACAACCACCAGGCTACGCCCAATGCTTGATTTAGAAATAGGAACTTATTTATTTGTACGGAACAAGAAATTTTATTTATTTGTTACTCATCATGCTGACCCCCCGGTGCCGTGATGTGTCCCCTCTAGCCCCTGACTCCTCCACCCAGCCCTTCCTAATCTGTGCAGCATGCCCGCGTTGCTAACCGCTCTTGCCGGATATCCACCGCCTCACTCGCCATCTGGGCCTGCAACAATTATCCAGTCGTCCCCGCCGTGATCATCCCTATAAGCTCGGACTTCTTCGTTGACACGATAGTCTCAACTCTAAAACCCCAAATCCCCGAATTCTAACTTTTCTTCCTTTCCGAGGAGCTTGGTGACGGCGGTCCATAGGTTGTACTAGTGCTTTGCACAATGTTTTCACCACCGCCACATTGTCGAACCATATCACCACCCAACAAGATATGATATCTCACCCTCATACTTTACATTGTCACTATGTGACATCGATAATGATTTTTGCTGAAATAAAATGTTCACAACATGTGAAGTCTTTATATAACAGTAAGGTAGTTAAATTAGCTAAAAATTGAAAAATAAGACATAGTACTCGGCTATACTATGTACACATGCACGTGAGTGAGTGAAAGACGAAGTATTTAATTTGAAACCAGTATAGAATAAATAGGCGTGACTTATTTTATCTAGTACATAGCTACTCATGTTTGTTTTTTATTATGAAAATTTTTCTCCTGATTTTTCTTGAGATCTCCCTCATAAAAAACAAAAAGATGTAATTTATCGCGCTAAAAAAAGCGGGAGGCCGAGTTTCCACGCTCTGATTTGGCGCCAACTAGATAATTCCGGAGCAGTTACATAAATACTACACGAGCTGTGATCTAAAAGAATCTGTTCTCCCCTCCGTAGTCCTGGCCTCTTGGGTCGCCTCTGCGATCCGAAGCGACTACGCCGTTCCTGACGTCGATCCCCCTGCTCCTCTCCCCACGCCGCCGCCATCCCCGTCATCCTTCCCTTGCGCATCCTGTTGCAGCCGCCCTTAACTACTGGAAAACTCTCTACTGGTACCGAGCGACCGAGACTAAAGGGGTCAGTCTTTGGTACCGGGTCCAGAACCGGTACCAAAGGCCCCTCCCACGTATGCTACGGGGGAGGCCCTTTGGTACCGGTTACGTGGGAGGGGCCTTTGGTACCGGTTGGTGTTACCAACCGGTACCAAAGGGTGTTTTGGTTATTTTTTTTAAACATTTGCTATTTGAGTTATTTATACGCAATTCGTCTATGTGTCTATGCATCATATGTTGTATGTCGTACACGATCTTTCACGCAATAAGATTGAAGTCGTCGCAATTGTCAATTGATTTTGACCCGACTTTGATTGCATTTTTCTCGAACATTCACATATAAACATTTGAGATCAGCTAATATAAAAGTTAGAACATTTAAAAGTTGTTTACAATTTACGGCCAGAACTGGAAGAAGGAGCGGAAAGGGAGCCTAATTGAGTGATAGCGCGTCCTTAATGGTGGTACTCTCCATTTGGATTTACAACTTGGTCCATAATGAATCCAAATAGTTGGTCCGCAATAGCTTTTGCTTTTTCTGTCATTGGAAGCTCTTCATGGTAAAACATCTTCTACATTAATCACAAATGACAACATTCATTCATATAATAAATAAATTTTGCATATATCATTTCTAAACAAGTAACTAATAATCAATCATTCATATAATAAATAAATTTTGCATATAATCATAAAATTTCCTAACACATTCATTTCTAAACAATAACAAATAATCATTTCTAAACAATAACTAATAATCATTTTTAAACAATAATCAATAACTAATAATCATTTTTAAACAAGTAACAAAGTTTACATGAAATAACAAAGTATACATGAAATAACAAAGTATAATAAATATATTCATAATTTGTATAACAAAGTGCATGAAATAACAAAGTATATTCATGAAATAACAAAGTATACATGAAATAACAAAGTATAATAAATATACACTAATAATCATATTTTCATATACACTAATAATCTAATTTCCATACTAATAATCTAATTTCCATATACACTAATAATCTTATTTCCATATACACTAATAATCTAATTTTCATATACACTAATAATCTTATTTCCATATACACTAATAATCTAATTTCCATATACACTAATATTTCCATACTAATAATCTAATTTCCATATACACTAATAATCTCATTATCCACTGGCAGACGTACCATGAGTTCTTCGTTAGTCGCTTTTTTGGGAGAAATAAAGCTATGGATCCACTGGCAGACGTAGTATCCGCATAGATTCGTCCCTTGTTCCTGTCTGGCACACTAAAAGTGGAGAAGAATAAAGTTAGATGTAACAACTATATACTAGTGTGATTTTACAAGATATGCGGGTACACCAGCCACATACCGGAAAGTCCGTCTTCACATCCAATTTATCTTTGAAATTTCCTCGAACATTTGCACGGAAACGTGTCCATGCCATGTCAATCAGGTCTAAAACTGCTTGGTAATCCCCTTGTGGTTTCCGCATTGAGTCCAAGACAAAAATTTGACCGGTGCTTATGATTATCACAAGGAGTATCCAGTGGAAGCTGTAGATATATATATAAATACATGCACAAGTATTAAGAAAAAAGTCTTAAAGTTATACATACTTAGAGAGAAGTACTCACTCGAAATTGTATGGCAAAAAAAATGTAATGCTTGCTTCTTTGTCTCTCCAGGTACAAGTATATGTTGTCCATCGTGTCTAGTGGCTTACTGGATACAAGTACGACATTTACAATGCATGGATCCATGAAGCCAACATCATCATATGATTTTTGGCGGCATGTATGGATCTCCATCCTACATGACAAGAATAGATTATTATTGTTGAAAATTATAATTAAGAAAGCAAGTATTGCGAGAATAGATCAGTGAAACAAACTTATACAACCCAGCAGCTCATCAATGAGAGGTCTATGGCATCTTGATGGTACAACATATACACATCCTTGAAATCCAAAATTAAGAGACTATGCCCACAGAAGTAATCACGGTCTTGTATCAAAACATTGAGCATCAGTTTACCCTGTTTGGACACCTTCATGTACCACTCATGAAATCGGAACGCTTGAGTGGTTAGGTACTTCACAGAAAATGGGGGCACCATTGGTTCGCCATATCAAATTCCCAAATTTTCACTGGTGTTGCCTTAGGAATTTTGCCCTCTAAAAGTTGTGTCGGTGAGAGGCCCGTTTGCGCGCACAACTTCGCAAGTTCTTCGTCGTCAAAATCCTGTTGCCCTTGTGTCCTCCTAGCAGAGCTCTGACCGGCTTGTTTCTTCTTAGGAGTGGCCGCCTTCTTCCCCGAGGATCCACTGCTGGCTTTTTTCTTCTGATCATAAGACTTTGCAAGCTGACAGTCGTAGTCAGATGGTAAGAATCTCTTCTGACTCGCTGCGCTCATTTTTCTGAAAAAGGTCTTCACTGTCGGATCTATGTGTACCGGCTTCTCTGGCTCATCTGGTTTGAAATGCTCTTTGACCTGGGCTTCGACCACCAAAGTAGTTTCCTCGTCAGTTTGGTCGTAAGGTAACTTCTTCCTTATGGCGGCCAACTTTTCTTCTTCGGTAGGCTCTTTCTCCACCGTTTGGCGCTTCTGGCGAGTAGTCCGCCGTGGGGGCGCAGCTTGGCACTTTGGGGATGCCGTGCTGGTGGAGGAGGAGACATGTGTGAGCCGGCATCATCCCGACCTGGAGGTGGCAGCTCTGGCTCATCCTCGTCCCTTCTTGAAGGTGATGGTGGCTGCGGGGGATCCCTGGGTAGAGTAGATGACGGCCCTTGACTGCCAAATTTGACGTAACGCTTGTTCCATAGAATGATACTGTCGTGGGCAGCATCCGCTAATGTCTTTTCTCCGTCGCCACCGTGGATGTCGAGCTCCAAGTCATCATATCCTTCACAAATTTGCTTGACCCCCACCTTGCAGTAGCCACTTGGAATCTGTGCCCCATGAATGGTCTGCCCTTGCTCCACCGGATAAGCCATACCGTAAGCCACCTTAGTGGATAAGTTCCGGCTTGGTATATGAAGCTCACATGGCGTACGCAGAGTGATTTCGTCCACTGGATAGCGAGCACTCTCGTCCCTGGCATCGGCAGGTGGGAGCTCCGTGGAAGCAACACTGCTGCGACGTTGGGAGGGCGGGCTAACACCATCAGCTGATCCACCAGCTGGTACAAGTACTGTTCCCGGCACCGTCTGCCCTTGGCTCAGCAATGTCTGTAGCTGTCTAGACACCATGTCTGGGATGCCGGCCTTTGTCTCTCGAAGCTCTCTTTCTAGGTTTTCTACTCTTCTCTCCTGTGCGGCCTTAGAGCGGCTTCGACTCGCGTACGTGTCAATGTCCGCAGGGAATGCATTCCACGGGACGACGCCGACACCTCTAGCTCGTCCGAGATGTTCGGGATTCCCCAGAGCCCTTGTTAGCTCGTCGTTTTCTCTGTCGGGAATGAATATCCCAACAGCTTTCCCTTTAAGCACCTTAAGGATAGCACCGGCCACCTCTTTAACTCATCATTGTATATAAGCGACCCATCATTAAGATACAGAGTGCCACCATGAGCGTAGTACCAATGCCTTGATCGCTCTGGCCAATTCATTGTCGCCGGCGTGATTCCCCTGGCAATCAAATCTTCTTCCATCTTGTCCCAGATAGGAATTTTCTTCTTATATCCAGTTGGTCCAAGAGAGTGGAAGTACTGTTTCTTCGCGGCATTGATCCTATTCTGTCGCGAGTTCTTTTCACCTAACTCCGACCGCCTGTACTGCACGAACGAATCCCAATGACCCCTCAGCTTTGGGTAGTCGTCAAAGTTGGGTGTCAGGTTCTTCTCAGCATATTTCTTGTACAGGTTATTCTTCCATGTTTGAAATGCAGTACACATCGTCTTTAGAGCCTAATTTTTTACTCTTTCCTCTGAACCTTGAGGCACTGTGAAACGTTCTTTCAGACTAGCCCATAGCATTTCTTTCTCTAATTGCGGCACGTATGAATGATCATCGCTGGGTTTCCACCTCTGCAGGCTGATGGGCACATGGTCTCTCACTAGAACACCACACTGATTGGCCATCTTTATAGCAGCTTTATCTGGCGCAACTGGCCGACCATCTTCTGCCACATCTGTGATTACAAGTCTGCCCTCTATCTTTTTGGTCAGGCCACGTTTCATCCTCTTCGATGATGAGGACCCAGAAGGCTGTGAGCCTGAGGGCTACACGTACAAGAAAGAAATGTATCAAGATTTCATGCTTGAACATATATATATTCGATATTGACAATATGTGTACATATATATCTCCTCGGCCCGAACACTTCCAGCAGCAGGTTCTTCCATGCCATCACCTGACATAATGAGGAATTGGCTGCCATCGTCTCCACCTGCCTTCTCCTCGGCCACGTCGAGGAGGTTAGTGGCACGTGCACTGCCTTTTGCGATTGTGTCCATCACAAACATTTTGTTCATTTCCTCTTCCGTCATGGAATTCATCTTGGCACCTAAAATTGTATCAAATTCTATCTTATTCTATGAAATTACACTAATGATAAGATAATTTTCATGAAATTCTATCAAATTCTATCATATTCGATCAAATTCCAACAATTCCATCAAATTTGATAGAATTCGATCAAATTCTATCAAATTCCATCAAATGATATCAAAATTCTATCAAATTCGATCAAATTCCATCAAATTCCATCAAATTCGATAGAATTCAATCAAATTCTATCAAATTCGATCAAATTCTATAAAATTCGATGAATTCTATCAAATTTGATCAAATTCTATCAAATTCTATGAAATTCTATCAAATTCTATCAAATTCAATCAAATTCGATCAAATTCAATCAAATTCGAACAAATTCTATCAAATTCTAACACAACTAAATGAACCTTATAGGCAAATTAGTCATATATGAAAAATATACCAAAATGATGCTCAAGAGGTCAACTACATGTTTATGAACTGAAATAAGTACTGGAAGTTCAAACGAAAATTCAAAATTCAAATTTGAACTCCTTTGACTCTTATTCTATGTAAAAGGCTCTAAGTCCTGAAAATCATGTTTTTGCCCAACTTCAAAGCCTCGTAACTTCCAAACCCTTGCTCAATACATGTGGCACCCTTTACAAAAGTTGTAGGCATATGTTATCTCTCTAACTTTTGTATTGGTCGCTTCCTGAGTTTACAAACGCAATTTGGAGAAAATGTGAATCAAAGTCGGGTCAAAACCCTGAAATTCCAGCACTTAACCTTCTCCGCCTAAGTGCTGAAAAACGTGGGTTTTGCCTGCTTTCACAGCTCTACAACTTTTGCATTGGCCGATACTAG
>CM014275.1:28945864-29007793 GCA_004135705.1 Alloteropsis semialata
GGCCTGGGCTCGACAATGGGGCCAGCGCGTGGAAGGGCTCTGCGTGGTGGTGGCTGGCGTGGAGAAGCTCGGGGACGGCGTCCGGAGGTACTCGAGGCGGCGGTGGACGGCGGCGCGGAGGAAAGAGGGGCGGTGGTGGACGGCGCCGCGGCATGGAGGGCTCGAACTTGGCGTCGAGGAGATCGGCGACGCAGTGGGGAAGAAGGATGGGGCGGCACCGCTATATATCCCTCCCCAACATTGGTACCGGGTGATGTCACCACCCGGTACCAAAGGGTGTTAGGGCGCCAACCAAAGGGGTCCCAATTTTGTTTCCCGCCACACCTCTCTTCTTTTTTTATCTTTTTAGTATATATTCTTTCTTCCATTTTTATCTTTTTAGTATATACTATTTAGTATTTGAAATTTAATTTGATAGTATGTATTATTTGACATATATATTATTTAGTATTTCCAATTTAACTTGTTAGTAAGTATTATTTGACAACTATATTTTATTTAGTACAACATTATTTGACATATATACTATTTAATATTTGCCGTTTATTTTGTTCACCATTTAGTGTTTTCAATTAATTTGTTTATATTTAGTACTTGAAATTTAACTCATTAGTATTTATTATTTGACATATATACAATTTAATATTTGCAATTTAACTTGTTCACCATTTAGTATTTGGAATTAATTTTTTTATACTTAGTATTTGTAATTTAAATCGTTGGTATTTATTATTTGACATATATACTATTATTATTTGCAATTTAACTTGTTCACCATTTAGTGTTTTCAATTAATTTCTTTATATTTAGTACTTGAAATTTAACTCATTAGTATTTATTATTTGACATATATACTATTTAATATTTGCAATTTAACTTGTTCACCATTTAGTATTTGAAATTAATTTTTTTATATTTAGTATTTGCAATTTAACTCGTTAGTATTTATTATTTGACATATATACTATTTAATATTTGCAATTTATTCTTCAAATAAAATATTAGTAAAATAATACTTGAACATAACAACTACATTACATACAACATTATGCTTCAAAAGCAATAAATGTTTTCTTTACAAGAGTGCCTTCGTTATGATCGTTGCGAGCGTAAGGAGCATTTTCATTGGCCAACAGGATGCTTGTGTCAACCTCCACACTGAATGGAGACACCTCGTCACACCTGTTATACTCATCTTCATCCGTGACGTCCTCGACACCCACGATTTTTCTTTTCCCCGTGAGAGCTATGTGCCGTTTTGGATAAAGTTCGGAGTTGTTTGTTTGCAGAGTCCCCGTCTTGGGTTTGGTAGACATGTCCTTCACATAAAATACTTGATGCACATCCTTGGTGAGCACAAATGGTTCGTCTACATACTCAATTTTGTTGAGATCCACAGTTGTCATGCCGTAGCGGTCTATAGTAACACCTCCACTTGTAAGTTTCACCCATTTGCACCGAAAAAGAGGTATTTTCAAAGGTCCATAATCTAGTTCCCAGATCTCTTCTACCTGGCCATAATATGAGTCTCTGTTCCCTTTGTTGTCATAGGCATCTATATAGACACCACTATTTTGATTGGTGCTTTTGTCGTCTTGGGCTCTCGTGTAAAATGTATACCCATTTATGTCATAGCCTTGGAACGTCAAGAATGAGGATGATGGTCCCCTTGCCAAATACGCCAGCTGTGTGTATTGTCTCGTTACCCATGAGCTTTTGTCGCAACCAACCAGCGAAAGTTTCTATGTGATGGCGTGTAATCCACTTGTCAGACTTTCTTGGATTTTGGTAGCATATTATAGTCTTGTGCTCCTCGATGTAAGGAGCCACCATGGTTGATGACTGCAATACAGTGTAATGGGCTTTCATGAATAAATCGTAGTCGCTACACCTTGTTTGTTTCCTTCCTAACGTGCCCTTTCCAAGTAGTCTCCCCTCATGGCGTGACTCAGGTAGCCCAATCGGTTTCAGTTCGGGCATATAGTCAACACAGAATTCAATGACCTCCTCTGTTCTATATCCCTTGGCGATGCATCCTTCTGGAAGAGAATGGTTACAAACATATTTCTTTAGAATAGTCATGAGCCTCTCAAAAGGATACATATTGTATAGGAATCCAGGACCAAGAATACCAATCTCTTTGACAACATGGACCAGGAGATGCGTCATAATATTAAAGAAAGACGAAGGAAATATCATCTCAAGGCTGACAAGGCTTTGGGTCACATCATCCTGCAGCTTTGCAAGATTACTGGGATCGATTGCCTTCTGGTCGATTGCATTGAGGAAGGCGCATAGCTTCACAATAGTTGTTCGGACATTAACGGTTAGAATTCCCCTCAGCGCCATCGGAGGCAATTGTGTGAGCAGCACATGGCAGTCATGGGACTTGAGGTGTACGAATTTCTTCTCTTTCATATTTATCAGACTCTTTACATTTGATGAGTAGCCGGACGGGACCTTAATATTGTTCAAGCAATCAAACATGCTGGTCTTCTCCTCCTTGCTTAGAGTGTAGCTAGCATGACGTAAGTTCCAACGCCCTTTCTCTTTTTTCTCAGGATGCAGGGGATCTCGTTGTTTCATACGTTTCAGGTCCTGTCGTGCTTCTAGCGCATCTTTTGACTTTCCATAAGTACCAAGAAACCCTAGCATGTTTACGCAAAGATTTTTGGTCAGGTGCATCACATCAATTGCGTGGCGGACATCTAAGACCTCACAATATGGTAGGTCCCAGAATATTGACTTTTTTTCCATATGGGTGCCTTTCCATTTTCACTTGCCGCTGGCTGGCTGCCAGGTCCTTTCCCAAAGACCACCTTCACATCTTTTACCATAGCAAATACATATTTTCCATCCCGATGCCTTGGTTTGCTACGATTTTTCGCCTCAAAATGCATTCCTTTCTTTCTTAGCGGATGTTTCTAAATAAGGAATCGACGATGGCCCATATACACACACTTTCTACAACGTTTCAGGTAAATGCAGTTGGTGTGTTCTAGGCAATGTGTGCATGCTTTGTATCCCTTGTTTGTCTGTCCTGACAGGTTACCAAGTGTAGGCCAATCATTGATGGTCACAAACAGTAATGCTCGTAGGTTAAATTCCTCTTGTTTGTGCTCATCCCACGCCTTTACACCATCTTTGCCCCACAACAACAAAAGGTCATCAATCAGTGGCCTTGGATACACATCAATGTCGTTGCCAGGCTACTTTGGCCCTTGGATTAGCACTGGCATCATAATGAACTTCCGCTTCATGCACATCCACGGAGGAAGGTTGTACA
The DNA here is from genome assembly GCA_004135705.1 of Alloteropsis semialata. Taxonomy (NCBI): domain Eukaryota; kingdom Viridiplantae; phylum Streptophyta; class Magnoliopsida; order Poales; family Poaceae; genus Alloteropsis; species Alloteropsis semialata. The sequence continues at coordinate 28,949,151 of CM014275.1, forward strand.
TATAAAGAGTCACGGGCCAAGTGCTGTGGCTACTGCTCATATCACCGAAAGGATTCATGCCATCCGTACTCAAACCAAATCTTATGTTCCTTGCATCTTCTGCGTAGTCCGGGAACGCTCTGTCGATTTTTCTCCATTGGGACCCATCAGCGGGGTGTCTCAACATATTGTCTTCCCTCCGATCCTCTTTGTGCCACTGCATCAATTTAGCATGCTCTTTGTTTCTGAACAAACGCTTCAGACGTTGTATTATAGGGAAATACCACATCACCTTGGCAGGGACTCTCTTCTTGGGGGCTCTCCCTCAACATCACCAGGGTCGTCTCGCCTGATTTTATACCGCGAACAATTGCAAACCGGACAGGCATCCAAAGATTCGTACGCCTTGCCCCGATAAAGTATACAATCATTGGGACATGCGTGTATCTTTTGTACTTCCAGTTCTAGAGGGCAAACGATTTTTCTTGCTTCGTATGTTGTTTCGGGCAATGTGTTGCCCTCTGGAAGCATCTTCTTTATCATTTTCAATATCTCTCCAAAATCTTTGTCACACAAGCCATTAGTTGCCTTCTATTGCAACAGTTCCAGTGTGGTACCTAACTTTTTCTGGTCCTCTTTGCAATCTGGGTACAGCAATGTTTTGTTGTCTTCCAACAAACGCTTCATCTTCTCCCGCTCTTTCGCACTTTCGCAGTCTTTCTCTTCATGATCATGCCATCTAAGGCATCATCATCCTCATCTTCTGCAACTGCTTTAGACTCGCCCATTGCTGTATCATCTGCAAAGGCACCGTATTGTGCAAAGTCCGGGATGTTGTCATCACCTTCTTCATCACCTTCTTCAAAGAATATCCCCGCTTCACCGTGTTTGGTCCAACAGATATAGTTAGGCATGAAACCACTCCTAAGCAAGTGTGTGTGAACCACCTTCTTCGAGATGTGATAATCCTTCTCATTCTCACAAACCTTGCATGGACAGCATATAAAACCCGATGTCAAGTTAGCCTCTGTCGCGTCGAGGAATTGATGAACGCCATTAATGAAGTCAGATGAGCGTCTATCCGCGTTGTACATCCATTGCCGATTCATCTATGTAAATATCATTTCAAATATGTAAATATCATTTCATGTATATAAATACCATTCACAAAATACAATGAAAAATATGTAAATATCATTTGAAATATGAACCACATTCCAAAATCATCAACGTCTTACTTTTGCTCATCTCAAAAAAATTAAAGGAGTGATTTGCCTCAGATATGTTATCTTTCATTTGATCTTGAACTTGGAGCATAAAAAACATTATAGGTGGTAAAAAAATTGGTTCATGATAGGCATGGAACCATGAGACACACCCAGCCCAACCATCACAACCGGTCCGTTGCTTGGGCATGGATGTGTCTCATGGTTTGATAACAACCATGAGAAGCATAACTATACAATACAAACTCAAGCTCAAGGTCATCATATGTTACCCAGCTAGAAAACTAGGTAAAACTTGATATTATCATAGGCATGCCTAGAGTTGAATTGTTTTAGTTCAAGATATTGACAACCATGAGAAGTAAAATTGAATTTAAAATCTAACTAAATAAGAATATCATTTATAATCTCAAAAAATCCTAATAACCCTAAATATCAACGTCATTTGAAGCCTCTAAAAAGATGTAATTCTAAAGTTCGTAATAAGCCTAAATATGAATATCATTTATAATCTCTAAAAATCCTAATAACCCTAAATATGAATATCATTTATAATATCTAAAAATCATAATTAGCATAAATATGAAAATCATTTAAAGTTTCTACAAATAATCCAAAAATCTAAACAATGTCTAAAAATTTGTGCATCATCTCTACACATGCAACAACTAACTATATAGTGATTCTCTATTACAAATTGATAATAAAAATAAAGATTAAATCTGAAATCTCTTATTTCAATCCATTCCACAAAACACAAATTACTCAAAACATAGAGCATGAAATAGACCATACTAACTGTCAAAAGAGAGAGGATGAAGTTGCTAACCTTCTAGCGGACTTGGTTTGCAAAATCTTCAAAAGTTATGGAAAGTTTGGGCATGAGCTCCCCCAACCCGAGCTCAATGGAGGATAAAGAAATGAGCCATAGCTCGGGCTGGGGGAGGAAGAAGGCCTCTTTATATGCAGAGCCCCTTTGGTACCGGTTGGTGGCACCACCCGGTACCAAAGGGGTCACATTGGTAACGGTTGGTGACACCAACCGGTACCAAAGGCCCCAAGGCTCATTGGTAGCGGTTGGTGACACCAACCGGTACCAATGTGGGCTCATAGGTACCGGTTGGTGCCACCAACCGGTACCTATGTGCGCGTAAAATTATTGACCTTTACAACCGTGACCTATTAGGGTGGATGGATGGAGAGTTCTCCGGTAGTGCTTGACCACTTCGTCGCCGTGCCGTATCTCTAATTCTGCTACCACAACGATCCATCACTGCACCTGCAGGTTTGTTTCGATTCAAATCTCCCTAATCGTGTTTCTATATGCGCTTTAGTAAATAAGAGAGGATCTCCTGTTTGATCTGGTAGATATCCACACGTCTTTACGATCTGATGTGCAGATGCTTTGATCTGTGTCCATGATATAGTACTATTAGAAACAACTGAACATGTACCTCTTTTACATTTAAATTGAATTTTCACAACTTCATCCTTGTGGATGATAGATTCCTCTGTTTTGACTCCATATCTATTGACACAGGTAGTTTGATAGTCAATCTATAGTACATTAGATGGCGCCAAGTAAGGCCTGGATGGATTTAGTTGATGAACGTATCAGTGATGAATGTTTAGATGGGACCACCTCAAAAAAAGATATTTATTTGGCTGGTGTAGAGAAGTTCCTGGACTATGTGTTCAGTAGGGCAGGTGGTTCTGGTGAAATTAAATGTCCATGCATCAGATGCTGCAATACATACTCCATGTCTCGTGGAGAAGTGTATTCACATCTTAAAATATTTGGAATCATAGAAAACTATAGATTTTGGTATCACCACGGAGAAGTTTCTGGTGAGCCTGAGACAGATTCAGATATGGAAGAGGATGGTGGCTCCCAAGGAGCAACTGAAGAAGATTATTACAATGGAATGGAAGAGCTGATGATGGATTTGTTTCCCCAAGTTACTAACCCAAGTAGCAACATTGTGACATCGCCATCTCCGAACGAAGCAGTTGAAGAGGAACCAAATGCTGAAGCTGCAAAGTTCTACAAATTGCTTGAAAACTTTAACCAGCCTCTTTACGAAGGCTCTAGTATCTCTAAATTAGCTGCTACAGTTAAACTGCTTAATACAAAGAATTCGGGGAAGTGGAGTAACAAGTCCTTTTCAATGTTGGTGGAGTTACTCCGCAAGGACTTTCTACCAGATAACTCCACTTTGCCGAATTCTTATTATGAAGCAAAAAAGGTTATGAAGGAACTGGGACTAAGTTACATAAAAATTGATGCTTGCTACAACGATTGCATGTTGTACTGGAAAGAAGATAAAGATGCACAATTCTGCAAGGTATGTAACAGATCAAGATGGAAGAAAGAAAAACATTCAGGTGAAGACATAGTGACAACCAAAGGGAAGAAGATGCCAGAAAAGACTATGCGATATTTTCCACTCGCTCGCGCCAAGACTTCAGAGACTGTACATGTGTAGGAAAATTGCTAATTTTGGTACATGGCATAAGCAGGGCAGGGTAGATGACGGTGTGATGAGGCATCCTGCTGATTCTAAGGCATGGAAACATTTTGATGAAATCCATCAGTCTTTTGCATCAGAACCTCGCAATGTAAGCTATGCCTTGCTGGTGATGGTTTCCAACAATTTAGTACCATGAAAACCTCATATAGCATTTGGCCTATATTCCTTGTTCCCCTGAATTTGCCACCTTGGCTGTGCACAAAGCAGCAAAATGTATTGCTCTCCATGCTGATTTCTGGACCAGAGGGTCCTAGGGATGTGATAGATATTTACTTGCAACCATTGATTGAGGAGCTGATTGAGCTTTGGGACAATGGTGTTGACACCTATGATGCATCAACTAAAAAAAATTTCAATCTACGAGGTGCCCTTCTTTGGATGGTTCATGACTTCCCAGCATATGCAAATCTATCAGGACATAGCACTAAAGGACGATTTGCTTATCCTGTTTGCCACAAAGAAACTTGCTCACTGTGGTTATCGAATGGTAAAAAGTTTTGCTACATGGGACATCGGCGATTCCTCCCACAAGAACATACATGGAGAAAAGATAAAGCTTCTTTTGATGGTACCAGAGAGTCTCATGGCCCACCAGAACCACCAACAGGAGAAGAGGTGCTACAGCAAGTAAATGATCTAGAGGGGGTAATCTTGTCAAAGGATCCGAGTAAGAAGACAAAGATATCTCATAGTGAGAGAGGAGATAACTGGTTAAAGAAAAGCATATTTTTTCGATTACCTTATTTCAAGACACTTTTGCTACGTCACAATCTAGATGTGATGAATATAGAAAAGAATATATGTGAGACTATTATTGGAACACTTTTGAACATAATAGGGAAGACAAAGGATAATAATAATAATAGTCGTCTTGATTTGCAAGAAATGAACCTTTACATCTGCATCCTGTTGAAGACGGCGGCAAAACTGATTTTCCAAGAGCACCTTATGTTCTTCCCCTTGAACAAAAGAATAAACTGTTGGAGTTCTTCAAAGATTTGAAAGTCCCAGATAGTTTTTCTTCTAATATTAGCCGTTGTGTTCATTTGAAGGAGCGAAAGGTTTCAGGATTGAAAAGCCATGATTGCCATGTCATTTTGAATCACATACTTCCTCTTGCATTGCGGGGACTTGTACCAACCAAAATTTATGAACCTCTGGTAGAGCTTTCTCAATTTTTTCATGCATTGAACTCCAAAGCATTATCAGTTCTAGAATTGGAGCAACTTGATCGTCTAATACCAATAACATTATGTAAACTTGAAAAGGAATTCCCACCCTCTTTTTTTTTATCCCATGGTGCACTTACCTGTTCATTTGGCTAGTGAGGCTCTGATTGGTGGACCTACAGTATATCGTTGGATGTATCAATTTGAGAGGCATATAAAATTTCTGAAATCTCTAGCACGCAACATGGCTCACCCAGAGGCCTCCATAGCAGAGGGCTATCTGGCATATGAGTTTATAACATTGTGCTCGAGGTACCTGGATGATGTGGAGACAATGCACAATCGCCCTGGATGAATCAACGATACATCAGACCATGGAAAGTTCTTTTTACCAGTATTCTCTTCTGGTGCTCGAGGTACCTGGATGATGTGGAGACAATGCACAATCGCCCTGGATGAATCAACGATACATCAGACCATGGAAAGTTCTTTTTACCAGTATTCTCTTCTCCTGGTCGGCCACTTGGTGCTCGCAAAACTCGTGACCTTGATATGGTTGAGTTACAACAGGCTCATATTTATGTTCTCAGGAACTGTGATAAAGTCAAACCATTAATAAGGTATTTATTACCCAGGCCTTACTATTTCTTATTTTTTCTTTTTGGCTTCTAATATTGGTTTTCATATCTTCTATTGTAGTGAGTACACCAATAGTCCTGAGGGCTCTCAATCTGAACCATTTACGCCCGTCTGGAATGAAAAATTTATTCTATGGCTTAAAGAGAAGGTATAATGCAATAGTTTTAGAGAGATATGTTGTCTATAGGTATGTTTCTGCAGCTTACTTGCTATTTATGTTTTGAATTTGTAGGTACATAATTTGCATGAAAATGATAAAAGCGAACAAATGGAAGACCTTCTGTCACTGTCACGAGGCCCTTTGACTAACACTACATGTTTCTCAGGCTATGACATGCATGGTTTAAGATTTCACATAGAAAGTCGTGATAGAAATCGGTGTACACAGAACAGTGGGGTGGCTGTTATTTCAGAAGGGAGTCCAGAAGGAGACCATCTAGAATATTATGGTGTCTTGACAGAGATACTTGAGCTCCAGTTTTTAGGTGGTAGGCGTGTGCCATTATTTCGTTGCAAGTGGGTTAATATCTTTTAAAAAAACCAAGGTATAAAGACGGATATTTATGGACTTGTTAGTGTAAACTTGAAGTGCTTACTTCAGACAGATGAGCCATTTGTCTTAGCCAGCCAAGCCTCTCAAGTATTTTTTGTTAAGGACAATCTAATCAAAGGATGGCACTTGGTTTCCAAAATGCAACCACGTGACACTTATGATGTAACCCCTGGAGACTCAAATGATGAAGGCATTGAACCTGAGAATGAGGATGGTTATGAAGAGGAGGACATTGAAGATCCTTCAACCATATCAACTCAAAAGAGGAAATTATGACGATGTAGTTTTTTTTTGAATGATTTTGCATACAGACATTTGTCACAGTTGCATTAGATTAGTCCACTTTGCAGTCAAGTGATACTATCAGTATTGTAATTTTCACTCATTTATTTATTTGGCTCTAATCTATATTCCTATTTTCATTGCAGGGTTAACTGCTTACAATAATGTTGCAAACCTTGTACTGACACTCTACTTTTAAGTAATTTATATCTACTTTTAAGTAATTTATATGGCTTCTAGCTGCGCAGGTTGTCACAATGCAGCGGAGCAGGTATGGAAATCTCACACCCTCAGCATTGGCTAGGTCACAATACATAAGTCCTGGACTGCTTCGTCAACAACATGCGCGGCAAACCTATCCAAACATCAGTATAGGCACACCAACCCACAACAGTAGTGGTGAAGACACCAATAGCCCCCCTACATCAATCAGGAAATCTAATAGTTTCAGAAACCGTTCTCGAGTACTAGAAGGTAAAGAATGTTACAACTATGTTGTCCTTCTGTAATACGTATTACTAATCATGTGAATGGATGCCTGTCCTCTGGTTATTGAACTCATCTCATTGTTCCAAATATGCAAATAATGTTTTGTTATGCAGATTCTAGTGAGGATTCAGAAGATGAGCATGTGACAGATGAATGGTCTGAATGGAACAGGGATGCGAAGAAGTACAAATGTTAGGCTCGGCCTCTTCAAGCACTAAAGAATTCATCTTGACCACAATTTTTGTTTGTTATTATACATTTAATTCCTCTGTCATGCAGCCATGAACAGAGATGGAGGTACCTTCAGCAGGGATGATAGCAGGGCTATAGAACAAGCTAGCAAACATGCAAGGAGGAGGGATGATGGCAGCCCTGTTGATCATGACAGGTCACATGCTAGATGGAGCAGTGATGGTGACAGAGATGTTCATCAGGATAGGATGCATGCTGAAAGGAGATGCATTCCTCAGAATCCTACAGATCCAACGCATGATGGTATGGGAAAATTTTTATCCTCAACAATCCAGCGATGAGCACAAATTTTTTGTGATCTTGCATTTTGTGAAAATAATATTAACCAATCATAGATGAAAAGCCAATTGACTTTCCTTTGTGTGAATTTGGCAATCTCAAATACTGAAAGCAGCTCCACTTAATTACTTCAGATTTAGACCAATTTTCGGATGCTGATAACATGGAAACAGAGGAAATACAAGAGGATCAGCGTCATGCAGATACATCTAATGGTATAACAACTGAAGGAAGTGAAACAAAATCCTTTTCTTGATAGTATTAAATTTGTCTAATATTTGATAGATGTTTCAGGTGACAAAAATATTAAAAAGAAGCAAGGTCGAGGACCGAACAAGTGTAAGAAGGTTGCAAAACTAAAGGCAGGCGACAAAATTAAAGTGATGTTCTACAACAAACGAACTTTGTGTCCGACATTCTCACGGCAGTTGGGTCGAATAGTGCGTGATCCTAACATTACCCCAATAAGGGTTAAGAAATGGACAGATATAAGTCCAGTAGCTCAGAAACACATTTTTGATGCAATCAACGTAAATGATCCTTTTCATGCTGCCATTACCTTCTTTTTAGGCTGAAATAATCATGTGTCCATATTCAAATATTTGTTTAACACCTATGTAGGACAAGTTTGAAAATGCAGATCCAAACATTGAAATTGATGTCTACAAAGATGAGATCATGGAGCATGCTCAGGATCTATGGAACAATTGGCGTGGAGACTTAAGTCGGCATCATATTAAGCCGGCAAGGAATATGCAGCACGCTATTAAGAATCATCCTAAAGCGATTCGAATCTCTGATTGGGAATGGCTAGTCAAGGAACATTTCTATAGCAAGGACTTCGTAGTAAGTGTTAATCTTGTCTCTTACGTAATACTAACTTGCATGGTTAATATGTCATCCCTTGTGATTTCTCTTAGTAATATTATTTCATTAAACTATAGACCAAGAGCAAGAGAAACTCCAACAACAGATCCAACTTAAAAATTCTTCATCACAGTGGCAGCAAACCATACAGACAGGTCATCTGGGACAATGTATGTACAGATAAAACATAACAATTCTTCATCGCAGCACACTTTTTTCACTCTGCACTCTTATTACATATGTTCCAATGCTCTGTCAATAATAGGGTGGCAAGGACAACAACCCTCCAGCTTTGGACACATTATTTTCTATCACTCACACAAAGGGTGGAACTTTTGCAGATTCAGAAACGACCAGCAAGCATGTAAGTTTATAGTTCCATATGGTTTCTTTTTGTTCTGCATTACATTAGAACAGTTACATACATATGTATTGGTACAAGCACCTAATTCATAATTTTCTGCTTCACAGTCACTGATTCGAACCCTTCACTTTCTAATGTGGAACTTGTTGACGAGTGCTTCCCGTCAAAAAGGCATGATCATGTTGTTGGTTACGGTGGTGGTGTAAAAGCAAAAGACTTGAGGAGTCCAGTTGTTACCAAGGCTGAACTGATAGAAAAGCTTACACAGTCTGAGCAAGAAAAACAAGCACTTCATGAAGATAATCGAGCACTCAACAATCGCATTAGACGAATGGAAGAAGAATGGGCGAAGCAGAATATGAGTGCTAATGTCAGGCACCAGGAATCTCCAATATCAGTTGTAAGCATGCACACTCAGAGGATTATATATTCTTGATCTACTTTTTTTGGTTTTGGTGCTGATATGAGATTTGCATAATATAGGGAACTAGGGATCAGGATCGAGACCATTAGAATCATGACAAGAGAATGGTTCATTTCTTCAAGCATATGCCTTCAAGCAGATTGCTGCAAGTTTATTAGTACAGAATTAGCCTTCAGTCATCCTATGTTCATTCGGTGTTTTCGATTGATTACTTTCTTTGTCCCAGTGAAACATCTTCATGTACTGTGATGTTGACTTATGTCTGATGTTGCACTCATGCTGTTAAAAATATATATGGTTGTTGTACCTAGTGCAAAGTGGTGGTTGATAATGTGAAAGTGGTCGTTAACACATAAGTAGCCAGTGTGAAAATATTAGCGATACAAATGTGGTCAACAATGCTATGGAAGTGGTCGTTAATGCTATAAAGAATCTTGTGAAATATTTTTAACGACAACAAAATTGTGGTCGTTACTACTAAAAAGGAGTCGTTAAAGCCCTAAGAAAACGTTGCATAACAATATTAACGATAAAGTTTGTGGTAGTTATTACTACAAATGTGGTCGATAATGCTCTAGTATCAACGACTACATTTTGTCCTGTCGTTGCAAATTTAACGACAGGAAAGTGCATGCGGTCGTTAATACTTTTAACGAAGGAGCCTTTAACGACCATGGACGACCACACATTTGCGGTTGTTAATAACTTTTTATGACCACATCTAGACTTTTAACGACCACATATCCCATAGTTAATATCACTTTTTCTTGTAGTGCCAGCACGCCCGCCACGAGCAGCAGATCAGACGATACCATGACAAAAATGTTCGAGAAAGATCTCTGAATGTTGACAACCTGGCCCTGCGCCGGTTCATGTCCACTAAATACCAGCACAAGTTGTCCGCCCCATGGCAAGAGCCATTCATCGTCAAGGAAGTTGTCTCACCCGGGACCTACCGCCTCTAGTGGGCTAATGGGAACCCCATCCCGAATGTTTGGAACATTCAGCACCTTGTGAATAAAAGTATTTACTTATACAACATTGTACTTCACCCCTCATATTAATAAAAGTATTTACTTATACAACAATGACTGTTGGTCATACGGCCAGCCCATCTACTTTCTTCCTCGACATCAAGACGATGCTCGGGGACTGGGTCCGTCCTAGGTCATGTTTAATTTGTCACACTTGAGCACCAGGGAGGGTCCTAGCTGACCCTGACTTTTCGAAGTCTGTGACCAGCCATATGTTCCTCCCAATGATAGCCGAGCTAACCCGATCGGCCTGAGTCCCTAACCGTGAAACCCCAAGTTCCGTGCTCAACCCGCGCGCCGCCAGCGAGTAAGCCTTCCAGCTAAGCGTCTCTGAGTGGAAAGCCGTCCTCTTCATGAGCAATGGTCAGCGGGATACAGGGGTGCTTAAACGGCACATGGCAGCAACCGTTCCAAGTCCTGCAGAGTTCTCATTGGCAAGGAGAAGGGTCTAATTCACATTCACGACATACTCCTACATTCAACTTGAAGGGAGTGTTTTCCAGAATTTTTCTAGAAGAGCTCTCCCTTCATCCAGGGTTACGTGCATGAACGATCCTCCGGCGGCACCATCTAGGATGAAAATAGCTTCACCGATTAGGCTCGATCTAAAATGTTGTATAAGCATGAAGTCGGATATGCCTAAGTCTGGGCCAAACTTGTTTAGTGAATCAAATCTTTCCCAAGCTGCACCTAGAGTTTCCTTCTCACCCTGCTGGAAGCAAACGATCTCCCTTCTTCGAAGGGCACATATACAGTGAATGGGAAAGAAATAAAGACAAAACTTGTCCCATAGTTTTCCCTAATTTCCATTTACGTCCCTGACGGTCTGTAGTACCATCTCCTTGCCTTCTCATTGAGAGAGAACGAAAATAACTTCATTTGATGGTCTCATATGCCATGCCTGAGATCCTCAGACATGAGCACAACAACTCGAATTCTCGCAGGTAATCATAAGGATTTTCGTTGTTGGCCCCTGAGAAGGATTTCTCCTGAACCATGGCTATAAAGCCGGGGCGGAGATCAAAACCAGATGTGGTGATTGGTTGATCAGAAGGGGGTAGCTCGAAGAAATCGCGCTTTGGAGCAGAGAAGTCTAGAATAGAATATTGCTCCATGGTAGAGGAGGTAATCAGGTAAGAAAGTAGAGGAACAAAAAGCAAAAGAAAAAGATACGAGGACGAACAAGGTTCGAAGATAATACAACAACCTTTCCCCGGCAATGGTGCCAGAAAGCTTGTTGGTATTTCTTACGGTGCAGATAAATCCGCAAGTGTATGGATACCATTGTAGCTTTCACCCAGAAGTATTCAGGGTATCAAATCCACAGGGAACGTGTGTACTGATCTTCTAACGAGATCGTCCAAGGACAACAAGAGATAGATGGCGAGGGTAGAGAGGATTCCTATGGCTAAGGACTTTGATGAAGGATAAGCTCAGCATCTATAGTTTACTTACTTTGGGCACTGGGGTATCTTAGGCCTCTAGGAAATTGCTGGCCAACAGCTCTATGTCGTACCTGAATGTGGAGGATTACAAAGGACAGATAGGGCTGTCACCACCTGCTGCCTACCTCTACTAATCCGTGGGTTATAAGGCAAACAAAGGTAACTTCAAGCCCAGACACCACATCTATTCTATCAATTACTACTTTAGTCTTGTTGCTAGACCAAAGTATTCACTAAGCATTCACAAATGAGTAATGAACGATGAACCCATAAGCAACTATATAAGGGAACTTACTTAATCAAGAGAACATAATACCATAAGAGATCACGAATACTTACTAAGAGAAGAAAGCATCCGTCGAGGTAAAAGATCGGGGAAGAGTGCTAACAATCTCGGCACATTCCTCGGACTACCCCTCACTCTCTTCCTATTCTCTAAGTAGGAGTGGATGTAGAGCTTCACCTTGGAGAAGAGCTTCCAAACTTGTGTGTCTTGAGACTGAGGGGTAGGGGTATTTATAGTGTAGAGGGTGCCTTGGGAGTGTGGAGATCCTCTCAAGGTCCTAGAGAATATTCCCCTCCCTATTCTCCCCTTGCGACACCTGTCTCTGGAACCGACGTAGCAAGTCGGCACAGCAGCGAAGGAATAGCGAGTAGACCTCCTCTCACGCGACTGTGCTTCCCTAGGAAAATATCGTGCGTCCCTTGGCTTCAATCCATGTGAAGCATGATCCAGCGAATGCAGTGGCGCCACGTGTCTTCCTGTGTGCGCGCGTAGCGCTGACATCGCAAGGGGCCGCTCGGCCAATGGCCGCAGGCCACGTGCCCCTACTCCTCTCCCGCCGTGCATGCGCCTGGGCCAAAAGCCTTGGGCCACGTCAGCCTCCAGGGCCTGTGCTGCAGCTGAGCAAGGCCTCACGTCCGCCTGTGAGCTGGCCACCGCGGGCCCCACCTGGACCCTGCCTCCTGCAGGTTCACCTGGGTGGACGTGCGCCTTGCCTGGGCGTTGACTGCGCTAGCGCTTCGGCGCAGCTGCTGGTCTGCCTGGGTGCGCCCCTCCCCGGTGGGCCCTCATCGTGAACAGAAGTGCTGATGTCATGCTGTCATCAGCACCTTATAAGATGATGTTTTTTATATCTTCTTAACCCTTGCTTCAAATAATATAAATATTATATTCATTGAAATCGTCTCCATGAGCTCTTCACTATGATGTAGTCCAATCTGACATTTGAGATAGTTTGCAATGATGATATGTTTGGATCTCATCTCAAGCCTATAGTTTCAATTCGTGCATGACAAAGTAAAATACCAACACTTGTGAAAATTGTTAGTAATCAACCCTATCACAATGTTTGGTAATTATGTTTGACATATTTTCTATAGGAGTTGATAGGCAAAAGTGGTACTTAAGGACCGTCAACAGCAGTAGCCGCGCCTGTCAAGGTGCTCGGCTCCGAGGCGTCATGCTAGTCGGCTTCTCGCCTACTCCTGGCCCGAGAGCCCTTGCCACAACATCGGTTGTGACAACCGTCTCCGCAGTGGCTGGTGCAGGAGTCGACGTCTTCTGCCCCTCTGTTGTGGGTAGCACAGGGTCATCCTTAGGCCCCTGCGCCACAGGTATGCAATTCAAGAGAAAGGCAAGGCATCAGTAAAATCCATCCACGGCCAAACAACAGGGTAAACACCAAGATACTTACTTGCTCCTACGCGGACGCTTGAACAACACGCCCTGCAGGATGGCAGGAGGTGCAGGGTCTAGAGTTGCTGGCGAGGCCGCCGGTGAACCAGCCCCAGCAATGGCTGTTCCCTAACCACCACTACCTGTGCCAAGAGCCTCCCCCGCATCCACGCTAGAGGGGAAGCCGCTGGACTCTTCTTCAGTATCACTGGCCACGGCGACCAGTTTTCTCTTCCTTCTCACACAGGACTCGGCCCTCGCGGCCTGCCCGCCTTTCAGCAGAATCTTCGGTGTCGCCCCCTTGTTGGCCGACCTCGTCGACCGTGAAGCCGGCGCCTTGTGCACAGCCACGCGCCTCTGCTTCCCGACGCTGCCATCGGCTGTCCGCCCGGATTGCTCCTCGCTCGCCTCTTCTGCAGGGGCGGGGATAACATCACCTACATCCTAGTACGCGGGTTCCTCATCCACCACCAGAGGCGCTTTGGCTGCCTCATCGGTGGGCATTATCTTTTCTGTCCGGATGCTGCCTTCGGGCAACGGCGCCTGGTAGATGTACTTCGCAGGATGCTCCTACAGGGGTATCAACTCGGTATATTAGAGACAAACTATCAAACAGTTCACACAGAAATATAGAAAACATAGAAAGGTAGTGGTGTTTACCGGCGGAGGCAGATTGTGCAATGAAAAGGCTACAGGGGCACCCTCATTGTAAACCTCACCCCTCATAAACCCAGAGACTCTTTCAATCATCTTTGGAATCTGCACTGAGCGGGTCTGCTCCCTGGTTGGGTCATTGACTCCGCTAAACTTATATCCCGGGTGCACCCTATCTTTGATCGGCTGAATCAGATGCCGAACAAAGGAAATCATTGTGGCCGTTGCAGCCAAGCCATTCTTCTTCACCTCTGCTACCAGGTCCCGCAGCTCATTGGTCTCTTGCAACTCTTCTCCTTCAGGGAGCAGCCCCCACTTGGCATTCTTCTTTGGTCGTCGACTAGTTCGAGTCGGCAGCACGGGTGAGTGGTTCCCGATGTAAAACCAGTCGCCTCGCCACCCCTTATTGGAGTCATTCATATCCAACACAAAATGCTTCTTGGACATGACGGCTCTCAGCGAGGAACCAGTCCCCCTCCCCCCTGACTCGAGCTGGTCCCTTCCCGACATCTTGCCCAATTACCTTCAGACGGTACAACCGCCGCCACAAGTTGAAGTGCGGCGGGATCCCAAGGTAGGCCTCACAGAGGTGGAAGAAGACCAAAATGCTGAGAATTGAGGTGAGATTCAAGTGGTCACCTCAATCTCGTAGTAGTGGAGAAGCCCGCGGAAGAAATCTCCAGTCGGCACCCTGAAGCCGCGCTCGAAGAATGAAGCGTAGACCACGGTCTCCGCCTTGGTCCGCTCCCAGGGGCGACCGTCATCACCAGGAGGACACCACAGTAGTTGCTCCTTTGGTCCCAAGAGGTCACGCTCCACCATGGCCTGAAGCTTCTCTTCCGTCATGGAGGACTGCCCCCAGAATGGTTCTTGGCGCGGAACATCCTCCTCCATTCCCGTGGCGGTCACTGCGCCCTCCTCCCCCCTCCCCCCGCGGCAGCTTCCACCAAAACGTCCCTCGTTGGCGATTGAGTTTCCTTCTCCTACGCCGGTGACCACACCGTCGTTGATGTCCCTGCCATACCCATGGTTGAATGACGCTTGCTTGATGGCCGAAACAGCACCAGACTCTTCACTCGCATTCACATCGGGGCAAGAGCGTCCTCCACCGGGCCGGTGGCAAGCGAAGCGGTGGAGGGCGGGTGGCGGCGGTGCTCGAATATGGTGATGGCGGTGAGAGTGATGGCAGTGAACGGATTACATTTGAAAGTAACTGAAGGAAAAACATAGCCCAACGGTTCACCTTATTTTAAATTACCGCGGCGGTTCTTTTACCCTAACGGCGCCGTGAATGGTGGACGGAATACGAGGAGCCCCGTTAACTCCAGACCAACGGCTCTTTCCGGGCCAACGGCTATGTCTCCGTGACTTGGCCAAGCTCCCATGCTCAGGGACTCGGCACTACGACTCCGGTCGGCGGGTCTCCGTGACTCGGCCAAGCCCCCACGCTCAGGGACTCGGCACTACGACTCTGGTTGGCGGGTCTCCGTGACTCGGCCAAGCCCCAACGCTCGGAGACTTGGCACTACATCTCCGGTCGGTGGGTCTCCGTGACTTGGCAAAGCCCCCACGCTCGGGGACTCGGCGCGATGACTCCGGTCGGCAGGTCTCCGTGACTCGGCTAAGCCCTCACGCTCGGGGACTCAGCACTATGACTCCGGTCAGAGGGTCTCCGTGACTCATCCAAGCCCCCACGCTCGAGGACTCGGCACTACAACTCCGGTCGGCGAGTCTCCGTGACTCGGCCAAGCCCCCACGCTCGGGGACTCGGCGCTATGACTCCGGTCGGTGGGTCTCCATGACTCGGCCAAGCCCCCATGCTGGGGGACTCGGCGCTAGAACTCCGGTCGGCAGGTCTCCGGGACTCGGCCAAGCCTCCGCGCTCAGGGACTCGTCACTATGACTCCGGTCGGCAGGTCTCCGTGACTCGACCAAGCCCCCACGCTAGGGGGCTCGGCACTATGACTCCAGTTGGTGGGTCTCCGTGAACCGGCCGCCCCTCCCCTCCCCCCTCCCCCCCCCCACACGCTCAGGGACTAGAAGTTACAATCATGGCCAGGCCATAAATGAAGATTATCCATTATAAGGAAGTTATACAGTTGCAAAAAGAGAAGCCAGCCAGGGGCCGTTTACATGTACGAAGATATTGACTGTTGGGATGGCAGTCATGAGAAGTGGTCGATGTGCCAAATGCTGCATCCACAGCAAGCTTGATCCACATGAGCTCGTCGCAAGCTCTCTTTTAGCATCATGGCAATCGGCAACGACCATGCGAACTTCAGGGTTGCGTAGGACGGCCTTTAGGTTTCCCTATACCCCGGAAAATCTTCCCCTTTGACAGCATCCTGATAAAAGGGGACGCCCAGCGCAGGAGGAGAAGCATGCAGACGCTCATCAACCGCCAAGTCGCATAATAATAACTCCAAGTGCAAATGGAAACTGTAGGAGAATTTGTGGATTTCAAAGCCAGGAACCATAAAGGAAAATACATGTCGTTACACACCTTCAATTTCATGCATGTTTAGACATCATAGGAAGAAAAATCTATCAGGATCTAGGCTTCAGAAGCAGAATGAAGCTGAGGTCGTGGAGATGACCAACTTGTTCAAGTTTTGAGTTTAACCTACACGCGGTTGTAGAAAATGTAAGGTAAAGATCTCTGCATTCGGTGTAAAGGTCCAAGAACCTGCCGATAACTGCAAGATTTATTTCAATCTACATTTTGACATATTTCTTTATTGGTTAGTTCCGGAGAATATATGGAGTATACATCACTCAGGAAAAATGATTTTCTCACAAGGTTGGTAACTCTTTCACTTAAACAAATGTTGGTGGTGTCAGCAGAGCCTCTTCCATGTGGTGAATTGCATAGATGGAACGTGTATGTGTGATCGTAGAGAAGAGTTTGTACAGCTGGGATATGTTTGTAAAGGAAGGACATGTATATATGCTTTCGACAGCATACATGCATGTCGGAGAAGGATCAGTGAAAATTGCATGATAATGCCAGGAAGAAGACTGAGTTACACCGACTACAGCTAGCTTAAGGGAGAAGAATGAACACCGACACACAATCCTGCCTATTGACGTGATGACTCCACTAGAAACACAGAACATTACTAAGAACAATTACGACACACTAGTAGAAAAACGGCTCTCGGTCCGACACACTAAGTAGAAAAATGGCCTTCGGTCCAAAACTTTAGTCCCAGTCGGGTTGGGGCCTGGGACTAATGTGGGAATTAGTCCAGGTTCGAGACGGAGTGCCCTTTAGTCTGGGTTAATCGAAGGACCCGAGACTAAAAGCCCCTATTTAGTCCCTGAGTGGAGGCTTCACGTAGATGGGCATGACCTCGGTATAAATAAAGACTCGCAGTCGGGTCGGCTTGGTGGCACCGGTTCTATCTCAACACAAATGAGGTTTTCGCGACATCACAAATGAGGGTCTGTGAGGTAGTCAGACATGTGAATCATTATTTGGTATAGTAAATATTAGTATTATTTTTTATCATTTAATCTAGTCAAACTAAGGATATTGTGACTTAGTACAAACTAAAATGATATTCTTTTGGAACAAGGAGTAGGTACAAACCAAGCATGAAAATTGTAAAGGAATCTTCTGAAACAATGTTGATACAATACGCCTACATGACCTTTGCCATCAACTCCTAAATTTAAATCATGAACTTGATTGACTTTTCATAAAAAATGCCGACGTACTAGTCTTCTTTCTGGAACACCGTTGATTAATGACTAGATCAGAAACCTGAATTTCAGAATATAAATGTATGATGTGTACATCAAGTGACAAACTGACAACAGATCACTGACTCTTGGACCCTGAAACATTCCAGCAACTACGTACGAACTGCCCATGATATAAATAAGAAGTATCACCAAAGTTTTGGATAATTATTATTCAGTGGGAATTTTACGTGAATACTGCAAGATGATATCCGGCTGCACGCTTCTGGCACAAGCAAACTGAAGCCAGTTGAAATTGCTCTCTCGACTGATTTATTAGTAGAAACTCATAAATATTATCTCAATTAAGACGCTACTCCTGATCTCATACGACCCACACACCGGAAGAAGCGGCCTGCTTTACATAGAAACTTCGAACCTCTAGAAATGTTCAAGTATATACATCTCATTGGAAATTCTGCAGTATGTACATTGATGAGACATTCCATTACTTAGTTGAATAGTTTGGCTAACATGCTCTCGCCCTAATTAAAGCCAACCAATTAATCGACCTTGTAGTTTGAAATAAATATGTGTACTGTTTAGATTCTGCATGTTATCAACTTGGTGCTGCATGCATATTATATTTAATTCGAACATGGAAGGTGCAAGGGGAAAGATCTATGTAGGCACTATCCGCCATGCAGCTTGTTTATTTGACATGAAGAATGAAGGAAAATGCATGATTAAATCACAGCACCTGTTCCACTATTTTATGATCGTTCAGGCATTTAGAGAATGCACATATATATACGTCCACCATGATGTTCTTAAAAAAATTATCGGCATTCACTTGAAGCCGTTATGCTAAACAGAGATGGCTATTAATTACATCTACATGTTGCGTGCTCATCTCCAAATTCAATAGTATTTGGGTCTAATTTATAGGCAACAGAGACAATAGTCTATTGAATCAAACTTTCAACATTTAATATTCACTTATTTCTTCTTCTTTAAAATTCTAATAAAAGTTAAAACCCGTGGTCTTGCATTTATTAGCTCTCTTCTTCAACACCATTTACATGGAAATTTCTTTCTCGGTTACTTAGCTTGAAGGGTTAACTGAAACTCAATGCCAAAATGCTATATCCACAAGGATATATATTAAGTGAACTATTGAAAAATTCATAAGTAAAATACAACTGCTATAGATAATTCCAAAAATAAGCGGGACTATTGGTGAAATGAAATTTCCACGATTCTACCATTCCTAGTCACAGATCTCTATATATATCGCGCATCAATAGACAAAATATCACCACCACCTCAGTCTAGAGAAACACAAAAGGAAGACACACATATAGTATACAGTATACCACACACGTTAACACCAACAATATATATAATGTCTAAGCCCAAGGGTAAGCGTCGAAGGAAAATCTTTCCAAAATATCTCTGCATGCATTAGCCTTTGTCTAACGCATTTGATATGCAGGAACAATCGCTCCTGTGCCACCCCTGAGATCGTCGTCGGTGGCCCCGGCTCCGATGTCTGGCTCAACTGCTCGTAATCAAGATGCACACCAGTCATCCTCTTATGGTTAGTGTTACTTTGCATTATGATTTTGTGAGATACTAATATGTTAATTTTAGAACCATAAACTTTTAGCTATACATGCAAAAGGTAATGCATATTTGTCAACGTGCACGGACGTGCATGCATGCATGGCGTCTTGCGTTCCCATCTCTTTTGCATATCTCGCTTTTGTTTCTCGCCGTACACTTTTGTCATGCGAATCTGGATATTATTGTCCTTTTAGCTTTTTTGCTCTCTCCTTTGTACCGCTCACCTTTTTCAAAGAAGTCCAATGAAAGGAAGAAAGAAGATGAGAGAGCAGCGCTATGAATCTAACAAGTTGATATACGCTGCAACACGTACGAACTGAAATCTAACAGGTTTCACTTAATTTGCTTTATCTTGTTGATCCATGTTGAAGGAGCTAAAGGTTCGTCATATCCTGTGCCGGCTACTGGTGGGTCATCCAACCAGCAGAAGCCGTACAAGCCTGGTCCTGCTCCTCAGCCTGCAGGCAAAAAGGCAATCCCAAAAGGTTGGTCAATTTATATATATAAGCACTAAAATTCCTCGCATTAATTATTAGCATGTTTTCATTTGGTGGTCTTGATTAAAAAATAACATCTCTGCATCAATTCTTCATCATCAGCTAAGGGTATATCGTACTACTGACGAGGGATCAATACAGAAGCAAATCAGAAGGATGCCATCAACTCGTGTGTCAGGATGTAAACATGCATGTAAAGTTATATAGTAGAAGTCTAGAAGATCAAGCACAGTGCATTAATTAATGTTATTTTGTTGGATTGGTTTATTTGTGTATATGCCATCAACTAAGGGTATATCGTACTACTGACGAGGGATCAATACAGAAGCAAATCAGAAGGATATGCCATCAACTAGTTTGTCAGTACTACATATGTTGTTGATGTAAACATGTAAAGATATATCGTAGAAGTCTTGAATATCGAGCACAGTGCATTCATTAATGTTTTAGTTCGATTGGTTTAGTTTTTTGTATATATGGTAGTCATATCCCAAAAATAAAAGAACACAGCTATCCCATTTGTAAAGAAAATTATGTACACAACCAAAATATGTGCTGTATATATAATACTGTATATCTATTGGGACCTAGAAGGAAATGTTGAAACTTTTTCCTGACATTAATTTTTTTCTTACAAATTGCAACATCGGATCGATTCTGGCCTCTTGTCTTTCTTTTTTAACCCTTTTGCGATATATTCCTACCTGGTTAATTCAAGATTTTGTAATAATGATCTCTAGAGGCGGCTGGAATTTTCTTTGAAACAGCGAGTTGTTCTAGACTACTGAGCAAGAACATGGTGCCATTATTGGGAGTAGGCAATCGTCCACATAGCTACAAAGAGGTTACATACTTCTCCTAAATGCGAACTAATTTTAGTGACGAGGTACGTCGTCACACGGTTTCTGCCTGTCCAAGTCGCAGTACGTAGAGTCATGCATGGATCTTCATGTCCTGCTTGCCTTGTGCAAGAGGCCGTCGGAAATTTCATTCAAGACACAGAGAAATGGTTCGCTGGGAAGCCGTGTCGTCAAGACACCAGTTAAATGAACTCCACACCGTCTTGCACGTACTCAACCATGCATATGCATGCTTGCAAATTGAACGTGAACGCTGAAAATAGCAACGCGTAAAAAGACCAACGTATACCCAACGAGGGGTTCATGTATTGTTTGTCAGGGTTGTATCATGAATGCATTAATTGGTTGCCAATCTCCCTGAACTTTCATCAAACCACTGGTATCAAATATTGGGGAGAAAAGCCATTAATTATTAAATTTTTTATTTATTGATGCATTTCTATGAGTTTCGTATATGTAACATCTTACGGTACAATTGCATGCAGTAAACTTCTATGAATTTCACCTAAAGAAAATTTCGATATGACTTTTTTGTTCATATACATAAGTGTTGTCCTAATACAAGGAAAAAAACTATAGGCCATTTCTGAAATATATTTGATAGACATGCATATTCTAACTCTTCAATGACCTATTGCAGTATGATGTAGTTTTCTCGTAACAAAATATGATAATCAAATATGAACTAATTAACATGAAAAAACATGTATGCTGAACACGTTAATAGTAGTGAGCGTCTTTGGTATTGGAGTTTCTCATGGATGATTTACAAAAATATATGACCAAACTCGATCACAACCTTGAAAACAGAGTAACAGCAACATCTTGATCAAATTGTATGAAAAAAAAGAATAACATTCAACAAGGAAACATTACATCTCCCCCCTTTGACTGAAAATAATTAAAACAAAATCACTTGTCTGAAATGAAGTACTCACTCGGTTCAATTAAGAAAAAAGTCCATTTTACTCCCCTCAACTATTCACTTTGTCCATCCCACCCCCTAACCAAAATTTGGCTTAATTTAATACCTCCTCCTATTTATAATGGACTAAATTAACCCCTAAGTATGTTTTCATCCGAATTTGTCTACGTGTCATGATTTTTGACCCGTCTAAGGCTGACCGCAGCGGCCTTCGCGACGCCGTCCTGAAGGACGGACGTACCGGATGGAAGCCCGCAGCGGCGTACTGTAAACGTCCGGTAAACAAAAGGATGGATCGAGGATACGGCACAGGCAGCGGTTCCGCGGAAGCGCGATCGGCAGCGCGCGGACAGCCAGAGAGGAGAGAGAGTGGCGGGCCCCACGTCCTCAACTAACTAAAAAATGTTATAACTCACAAACCAAAAAACCAAATTAAATTCCGATTGCACCATTAAATTCGTTGCAATAAATTCTTCAAAACAAGATCTCAGATGGATATATTTTGATAAAATTTATAAAGAAAAGAAAAAAAAGGTGAGAAGAGAGATGATATAGTAGTTGGGATAGATGGATAAAATATAGTAGAGTTGGGATAAAGTATGTGATTTGGAGTATGACGGGTGCGGGAGAAGTTGGTTTAGAGTACGGAATCTCGATGACCAGGACAGGATATTCCTTTTAGAGGATGCATTTAGGGGACGACGAGTGCGGACAGTCTAATGTCTTCTAGACGCCAGGTAAACCACGTGACGTGGAATGGACAGAGCCGATCCCCGCCAAGCCGAGTAGGCTCCATCTAGCGGCGCGCCTGCCCTTCGGCTCTAGCGGCGCACCCTTCCAGCGAGGAGCCGAGGGGGGTCCTGCCGCGAGCCGAGCGGGGTCTGCCGCGGATGCACCCTCCAGCGGCGATGCCGCATCGCCCGCAACTCCCCCGCGAGTGGGCGCGGAACGGCCGGGCTAGTACCCATCCACTCGCGCCATCTTCTTCTCTCGGTGCTGTTGTATTGTCACACAGTTCAATCCTCGTATATCTGTTGCTGTCGTCGCCGCCGCAATTTCTGGAAGAACGGAGGGCGCCGGTGGATGGTGGAGTACTACGGGATTAATGTGAGTAACCCGAACTCTGGAGTACCAATTTGTCGGCATGATTTGATTGTGATCTTATATAGCTATAGGGTTCCTGGGGTGGGTTGGAAATTTGTCCTCCGGATGGATTGATTGCAATGTTGTAGGGTTCCAGCCACAAGGGGTGAAGGGGGATTTTTTCCACAGATGGATTAATTGAGAGTCTTCCGTAAATTTGCCATCCCAAATTAGTGGAGTTATTTGGTGGGGAATTAATTGTTCCTATCTCGATGTGCATTGCAAGCCCTGCCATGAATTACGTGTGGAAGTGTGATAGTAGGGCTTCATTTTAGAATGCATTAGCCTAGAAATTTCAATTTAATTGGTTTACTTATTGATAATAGTGATTTCATTACTTGCTCTCTACTATTGATCATTCATCTTAGTTTTTAGAACTGTTTTCACTAGAATTGTCGTCGCCTTATCCTGATGTTTGTACTAAAATCGTTGTCCCTAGAACATTGTGTTGTTGCTATCCTAAAAACAAGAATCTGAGCTGGAGTAAAAACAGAAGCTGATCTCAAAATATGGCATTTTTCTGTACAATAGATTACTGAGATTGTGCTTACGATGTGAGTCCGAGTAATGGTAGCAGTGTATAGCTCTTGTAATATGAGGTAGTGTAAAGTAGTGATCAGTTGTCAATTTTCCCACTAATGTCCTGTTTTGCTAAGCTTGTATCATAGCAGCATGTCAGAAATGCTGAGACCGGAAAACTGAGGGAAACTTGTGCTGTTTGAGGAAAATGAGCTAGTATCATAGTAGCCAAATCAGATAGCAGTAATGGCTTTGTGTGCACAAGTACAGGCCCAACTCCAGAACTAATGAATCAAGAAAAAACTTCAGAAGCATCAGCACAAATTATAAATCCAGAGTAGTTCCTTCAGATTTTTTACCTTCACTCCAGCACATGACTGTAGCCATTTGGTTGGTGCTTTGTATTATTGGTTTTCAGGTTCGATGGATAATATGGATTTCTTACCGGTGAGGTTTCATTTGGGAGGAGAGTTTGTGCGCCATGGACAGACTATTGACTTTGTAGGTGGAGATGAGGCCTGGTCATATATTGAGATGGGAAAAGTTTCAGTATCTGAGATTGTTGCCCATTTGAAAAGACACACGATTATCACAGACAAAGATTCAGTTTTATTGCATTGGTTGCTTCCTGGGAAAGAGCTTGTCAATGGTTTGAGGCCTCTCAATGATGACAAAGAGTGCTCCTACATGTTACAGTGCATAACTAATGATGGTGCTGTTACAAATGTGTATGCAGAGGTTGTCCATGAAAACTCAGAAGAGGATGATGAGAGTGATTCCGACTATGAGCTAGAAGAAGAGGAAGAGTCTAGTTCAGAGAGTGATGTCAGGCCATTACTGTTCCAATAGCTATTGGCAGTCCCTCTAAAGATTGGGAGAGATACAGATCCTTTTACACATCCCCTGAGATGCCTATAAACAGTGAAAATGTGCAAGCTGGTGACAGTGATTGGGATTCAGAAGAGGATGAGGAGGCCAAGCACAATAGAAGAAATGCCAAGATGGTGAAGAAAGGGATCAAAGGGAGAGAGGAAATATGTGAAGCCTTAGTACAAGCTGGACATCAAGCAACACATCTATCTATAGATGAAGATTTGGACACAGGCAATGATACACCATATTTTGATTCAAGTGAAGAAGCCTCTTATGATGATGGTGAGTTGCCTGAGATCACTGATTGTAGAAAGAAGAGTAGATTCCCTAGGTTTGATGACACTGCTCCATTACCTATATTTGCAGTTGGCATGACTTTTAGGGGAAGGGAAGAGTTCAAAAAAGCTGTGGTTAATTATGGACTTGCAATGAAGAGACATATTGCCTTTCCCAAAGATGAGAAGAAGAGGATTAGAGCCAAATGTTCATGGGATGGTTGCCCCTGGATGATTTATGGTGCATATACCTCAAAGTGTGACTGGTTCCAAGTCCAGACATATATTCCTCAACATAGATGTCCTCAGAGAAGGGACAACAAGCTTGTAACTGCTAGGAGAATTGCTGATAAGTATGAATCACTGATAAAGGCTAGTCCTCAACACAGATGTCCTCAGAGAAATGTTCTGTTATTGCTCTTTGTTCATTATGTCTTGTTTCTGTACTAATTTTGATGGGATTGCTATTCCAGGTCACTAAGAGAAGAAACAGTGCAACTACAAAATGGGTGCGTGCAAGTGAAAAGCGTCTGCAGGCAAGTACAATCTTCCAGGTATGGTGCCAATAAGGCTTTCAACTTGAATTACTTAAAGTGGCAGGATTACTTAAACTTGCACCTTCTTCTCTTTCTTCCTTTAGACTGGAGGACACTCACAGGAAGATGTCAACTGAAAAGCGTCAATTAAAAGGATAACATTTTGGGGTCTATGAAAGCTGCAATCATTTTATGTTATTTTTCACTTCTGTATAGTGTTACTCTGAATGGTCATCATGTGGCAATGTAGACTTTACAGTTATTGTCAAGAATCTGAATTTTTTCAGTGCTTCTTTGTGGAAAATGTTCAGACCATGATTGAGATTTTATTCAGACCATGTGCCTGTATGTTTCTTTTGAGAATAATTTTTTAAAAAATTATTGATATATTATTCAGCAAGAGTATGTTGCTACGTGAACTCCATGGATTGCTGGGTGTCAGTTCTGTTGCCGAAATGGAAAAGCATCATCCTGTATCATTTTTGCTGGGTGTCAGTTTAAGTACTACAATCATATCGATGGGAGTGCAGTTTGCGTTGTCCTCAAAGCTGCAACGTTTTGTGCAGTTTGCATTGTCCTCAAAGCTGCAACGCTTTGTGTTTTTTTTAACTTCTCTACAGCCTCTATTGAATGGTATCTTCCGAGGTATCTTGCTTTCAGAGCAAGAACGATGCCACCGAGTAGTCGGTAAAAAGCTAACTGGGCCTCCAATTGTAGAATAACGAGCAGAGGGCCTTGTGCGTGCGGGAGGACGCGGGAGCGGCTCGCTAAAAACGAAGTTGGCGGCCTGAGCCGAGCCGACGTGCAGCATATACCGCGCATGGCTCTACTCGGCTCAGCACTATCAAGGGGCTCGGCTCTGGCTGTTCCGTGTCACATGCATTACGTGGCATGCCACACAGGCGAATCATGACAGAAATCATGTTTAGGGGTTAATTTGATCCTCTATGAATAGTACAAATGACTAAATTGAGCCAAAGTTTAGGTTAGGGGGTGGGATGGACAAAGTGAATAGTAGAGGGGAGTAAAATGGACTTTTTCCTTCAATTAATATGCTTTTTGTTCAATGTGTTTAACATGCCATTGCTAAGAAAGCTCTATCATGTGAAAGACAATCTGACGACCCCCAAACGGATATATATGTAGCCAGTCAATTGTTCACAATATACCAAAATATGAGTTTTTTTTTGTACAAACGACAATTGGGCGCAATTTCCTTGAGGCCACATATACCTATAGAGCTATAGTGAGCTATATATACATGGCCCCTTTCGCATGCAACTATACCACAAAACCAGGAACAATAGCAGACACAAGCACGAGAAGCTTGATATCACACATTGCCGGTTGCTTCCAACAATATTGTTCAACATGCCGTTGAAAAACTCGAAAGAAACCTGCAGCTGCAATGTCTAAGGGTAAGCCTCTGTATCTAATGAAATGTAAACTAACCACAAGGTCACCAGTTGATTCGTTCTGCCTTGTCCACGCGCTGGAAATTCAGGGTAAAGACTTCCTGTGGCGGCCGGAGGATCGATGATACTTCCCCGTCGGGCTTTTGAAGCTACTCCAGCCCCTGAAAAAAGTGCATCCTCTAAAGGTTGGTGCCTGTCCGAATCATCAACCTTTTGTTGGCCTTTTTGCATCTGTCATCCTCTCCTCTCCTACCTCTATGTTTCAGTGTCCCGAAAAGCACGTGCAAGATCCTACCTGTGTTTTCATTCCTTTTTTGCATCTGCTGTTTTCCTCCCTTTTTGTTCTGTCTGGAGATTCTGGTTGTACTCACTCTGTGCTTCCTCTCTTTAGTAAATCTGGCAATACAGTAAAAAGGTGTATAAATTAGGAATATAAGATCACCCGACAGCCAGATTTAGTACTTCAATAAAATACATCTCTTCTGCAGAAGGGGTGCCCCATGTACTACTGCATGGGTAGCGTCATCTAGGCAGCTCTGGTTTTTAGTCCCGGCTTTGATTAATTTCGTTGGATCTGCTTGTGCCTCCATGCAGCTGCATCCAAGGATACGGGGATTCCATGGACAACAACCATGGGAAATGGTACCTTGGGCAAGAACAAGCAGCAGTTAGAACCTTCTCCGCAAGCCAAAGAGACGAAACCAAAAAGTATGTGAAGTCACGGAAGAAAACTTCCCGCAATTGTCTATATGATGAATTGATAAATGTTACTGATGTATATTTGCATGTGCATTGATTTGGTTTCACCAGGCAGTGGTGTTTCAACTTCAACAATATAATAGCAACACGGAGAACTGGAGAAGACCACATATCCATGATACCTCTGTCAAGGGTCAAACTACTACTACATAGTGTCGAAATATTCAGTATTCTCCTCGCAAAAAAAATTCAGTATTCATAGGGTAGAAAGTATAATGTATTTCTTGGTAATTAGGTGGATTGGTAAAAATGTATGTAGGGTGTGCGTAGTCATATAGTGGGAAAAAATAAAGTAGATCCCTGGTAAATAAATAAACAGCCGGATATGAATGTTGGATATATCATTCTTCTCTGTTTAATTAGATGTTTCTTAGAAAGTCCCATAAAACTCGTCCCTTTGCAGTAAATAATTTTTCATGGCACATGAATTTCGCTGCACCCTTTTGCCACAGCTGGAGAGAATTTGCATGATCTCTGTTAAGGAAATTGAATATCGAAAAATCTCATCATATACATAGGTCTATAAATTATTGTATTTGAAAATTTATCTTGAATAATATTGGACGTAACAAACTTTGGTCACTAAAATTCTTACAGAATTTTGTTCCATATCGTGCATCGTGCTCACTCAATAAGGAGATTGCATGAACAAATAAATTAAACAAAATTAATGGTCATACGAGGCCTCAGAATGAATGATTTATGTGGAGTGGACAATTATCAATGTCGGTTAATCAGGTAAACTATGGTTGCGGAGTTATCAGCAAATAGGCAAAAATTAAGTCAGTGACGAATACAGTAACTTACACGGTTTTGGCCGTGTCGATCGCGCTTGTGCAGCTGCCTTGTGCAAGGTGCGATTGGAAATTTCGTGCCGCGCCTACCGCGTGAACCGCGAGTTTTGTAGTACACCTACCTGCCCAGCTGCCGTATATATAAAAAAATTGATGCGCGGCCACACCAGTACTAGCTCTCCGTTACTGAAGTCTACTAGTACCGGTTCCGGACCAGTACAACGTCTTCGATACTGTAGGTTATTAGTATCAGGTTTCCCAACCTATACAAACTCTCCAGTATTATAAACCCCAGAAGGCCCTCATGCACTGCGTGGGATTCAAACTCACGACCTCTCACAACTGGAATCTGAGACATTCTCTAGTACCAAGAGAACATGGAAAAAAAATAGGAAACACATAGGAATCACTTTCCTGAGTGCTAACACTCTGGATTAGCCACTAGGAAGCGAAAAGTCAGGGAAATGTTGTATTTGCCGAGTGTTTTAGAAGAACACACAGGAACCATTATAATTTACTGTGTCCTGTATTTCCTAAGGGGAAAAATATAATATATACCATGTGTCGATTTGAACACAAGGGGATTTTAGCACATGGGATCTATTGGGTAGATGGCGTTAGATAACAGTAACATTGGAAAGTTCTCGTGTTTTTTTCAAATAGAGGCACACAGGGAGAAATTGTACATGGTTGAATGGTTCAACCTCACATGTTTTTTTTCCTGTGTGACTGAGATAAACACACAGCAAACTATGGCTGGATATGTTTCTGTTGATACATTTCTTAATTTCATTATGTTTTATTTGCACATGCAAGAACGAATTACTCACAGTGCTTTAGTATACCACTTGAATCTTACACATTATAGATTTCTATACATGCCAGCATTACAACCACATATATAAGTTTATTTTCTATTTCCTTTAAAAGTGCACATTATGGCAAAGGAAAATAAATTGCACACATGGACCTCAATTGTATAAGCCATCTCGCAAATAAGTTTAAGTTGCTATCCAAACAAGATAGAGAAGTACAATATTGGGTAGTGTTTATCAACTGCTGTAACACTGCATGTAATTGTTCTATTCTATTATGTGAGGAATCTAAGATGATAAGCTTTCGAACAAGCTGAAGAATGTTGGTTGATCTCAACTAGTCAAAAAATCACGGATTCTGTGTTCATGTGGTTAGGCTAGTTGATCCAAAGATGTTTAACTTCTAACATTTTTTTTTGTTGTGATGTGCAGTTATAAATATCCATATAAATACGCTAAGTTTGATGTGAAATGGCATATATGGTGGCAAAATTTGCCCTTAAGGCCTTAATGCATATGGAAAAAAATGATTTAATGTTAGATCCAAGTAAACCTAAAACTTAATGTTTTTCAGAGCAAGGTTTGACCAATATAGTACTTATACATAGGTTTGCTTTCTGCACATTCAAATCCAATGGTTAGTTAACTTTTAATTCAGTGCCGAGCTAACAAAAGTTGCAAGGACAGATAGTAGAAAATACATATATCCATACCACTAGATTTCACGTACAGATTGTTCCACATCTGAATCTAAGTCAAGCTGAAAAGGCAAAAGCGAAAAGCTCGTAGGTATTTTTCGTTCATGAACGAGCTCAACCGTTCTAATAATCCTAGAAAATTTGCAGCCTTTTTGACTACTTTCCCAAACCATTTGGGAGACAGGGTATCAACAAAAAGAGAGTACAAAGTCAACAAAAGGGAGTATTTAGCTAGTAGCTGTCACTGAACAAAAAGGAAATTATTTTCCACAGATCTGATGACTTTGCTACAGTTTTGGATAATTAATTTGTTTTCTTTTTTTCTCTTCTCTCTTTATTTTCTTTTTCTGTTATGGGGTCTTCTTTTTGTTACAAATAGTAATATACTGAAAGTAGAACTGAGACAAAGAAAGTAGAGAAAGAACTCTTGTTCTCATTGTTATTGATTGATTGGTTTGATTACATATATATATAGCCTGAGGGGACACGATGAAAGGGTGTCTGTCCATTCAGGAGGCATCCCTTCTGAATGGGTGTCCCTTCACTGTATCTGTTCACCAAAGGACATGCCCCTTGGATGTGTCTACAACTACACTAATCTATGTCTTGATTGGTTGGATGAAAATCATCTTGAGAAGGTGTCTCTACGAAGAGACATCTATTCACAACACTCCCCCTTGATAGAGTCCTGCTATGTAATCAATGCATTGATACACTCCTCTAAAACCCTTTGGGAAAAATGAGAGGAATAATATAATGATATGATATGCCTTTAAAACTCCTTTAAAACCCAATGGGAAAAATAAGGAGAAAATGATATAGCATATAAAAATTACTGCTTGATTTAAACTTATATGAGAAAACCTTTGAAAGGAAAAACCCATAAGCAAGTTTAAAGAACAATACATATGATCATTTCATCAATATGTCTTTGGATTCCTCCTTTAAAAACCCCTGTGTGGAAAATAGAAGATATGACATATACTATGTTTTCAATACCCCCTCAAAAACCCCAATGGGAAAAATAGGCGATATGACATATATTCTTGCGTTGATATTGCATCGTTAAAAACCTTTACAAGAAACCCCTTCAAAGGAAAAACTCATAAAGGAAAAAGAGTACAATATGATGTTTGAGCACAGGTTGTTGTTCAGAAGAGACTCCCCATGAACATTACATCCCTAAGTCACCGCTTACCTATTCCATGAACATATGTTAATATATGGATGTGGTAAGGACTTTGTGAACAAATCTATGAGACTATCACATGGTCTGATTTGTAAGATGTTTATTTCTCCAATTTTGATAAACAAGAATAAAACATTTTGGGCAATATACATGTTGATATTGCTCCTTGCAACCTGATACATCTATGCAACACAAGCAACATTAACTATGTAGATAATTGTTTATGATTCACTAGAATTAAGTTTAATCATTCAACAAAGTCACACATGTTTAGGTGGTGCTTTAGAATGATAGATGGAAGTAACCATTAGAGTCTATGCAATGACTCTCATGAGTACTTTACCACTATGACATCAGTATATATTCTAGCATAACAGAAATTTGTCGGATCTATTGACCGGTAGTCCACCTGGGGGTACCCAGATGGTTGATTTGTAGGCAGAGGGAGATCGCTGGACTAGGAAGCTCGAGGTAACACAGGGACACAGGGATTATATAGGTTCGGGCTACTCGGAGGTATAATACCCTACGTTCTGTGCTCGGGGTCTTGTATTGATCTGCTCGGCGAGTTCCAGGGGAGCAACGGCGAGCTCTTGGTTACAATGGGGGATCTGGTAGCTAGGAATCGAATGTGTGGAGGTGAGATTGAATGATCTAAGGGGGTCGACCTAGGCCGCCTTATATAGGCTGGCGGCCTAGGGTTTACAAGTCGGTTATCTCTAATCGTATCCGGCTCTGACTAGGAAACTAATCTGAGTCAGTTGCCATATAATCTCCATGATCTCCGGGTGGGATCAGAGGATACCGCCGAATGCCTTGCGGGCTAAGTCTTCTCCAATCTTGTCCATCAAGCCGAGGATCCTCGTGGGCCGGCCTGGGATCGGCCCACCTCCTTATCAGATGTGGGACCAGGCCAACTGGCTACCCGGTCGGTAGTGGGCCCAGGGGTGCCCATATCTCACAAGTCCCTGAGCAACGTGCAGGCGCGTGTCGGACTGTCGATGAAGAAATGAAGCCTTCCAGGTCGGCTGAAGCATCTTGGTCGGCAGGCCTACACAAGGGTGGGCGGTGCTCAAAAAAGAAAATTGCAGGCCATCCGAGGATGACCCTGGGCAAACCCGGGGCGGAGCCGCGAGTGGCATAGCGCCGAGTCGTGGCCGAGTCGGACACCGAGGAGCTGCGCCACTTGGGAAAAGTGACACATCCTGATGGGGCATATGGAGTAGTCCCCGAGCATTGGGTCGATTAGTAGAATCAGGCCAATGGTCAAAAGAAAAATCATCCGAGCTTCGAGGCAGACAGGCCGCCAAAAAGATAGGGCGGTCTGGCGCCCCGAAGAGAGGAGCTTGTCCCAAAATCGTGGCACCCAGTCCTCGAGCGTGAGGGCCGGCCGAGTCACGGAGACCCGCTGACTGGAGTCGTAGCGCCGAGTCCCCGAGCATCGGGGCTGGCCGAGTCACGGAGACCCATTGACCGAAGTCGTAGCGCCAAGTCCCCGAGCATCAGGGCTGGTCGAGTCGCGGAGACCCATTGACCGTAGTCGTAGCTCCGAGTCCCCGAGCGTCGGGGCTAGCCGAGTCGCGGAGACCCATTAACCGTAGTCGTAGCTCCGAGTCCTCGAGCGTCGGGGCTGGTCGAGTCGCGGAGATCCGTCGTCTGAAGTCATAGTGCCCAGTCCCCGAATGTCGGGGCTGGCCGAGTCGCGGAGACCCATTGACCATAGTCGTAGCTCCGAGTCCCCGAGCGTCGGGGCTGGCCGAGTCGCGGAGACCCATTGACCATAGTCGTAGCTCCGAGTCCCCGAGCGTCGGGGCTGGCCGAGTCGCGGAGACCCATTGACCATAGTCGTAGCTCCGAGTCCCCGAGCGTCGGGGCTGGCCGAGTCGCGGAGACCCATTGACCATAGTCGTAGCTCCGAGTCCCCGAGCGTCGAGGCTGGCCGAGTCGCGGAGACCCGTCGTCTGAAGTCATAGTGCCCAGTCCCCGAGTGTGGGGGCTGGCCGAGTCACGGGGACCCGCCGTACGAAGTCGTCGAGTTGCCTCCTGCCCTGAGCCAAAGAGGTTGGCTGGACGACAGGAAGCACACCGAGTCGTCGTCTAGGGCGTCCAGACCCCGAGTTTGGGAGCAGGGCGAACTGCCGAGTCGTCTGTGGCGACTAGCCCCCGAACTTGGGAGCCGAGCAAGCCGCCGAGTCGCCTCCCACACCCAGTCCCTGAGCTGGGAGGTCGGTCGGGTGGTAGGAGACACGCCGAGTAGCCTCCCACACCCAGTCCCCGAGCTGGGAGGTCGGCGGGTGGTAGGAGACACGCCGAGTTGTTGGCCCGCGCCAGCCCCGAACCTAGGAGCTGACCGAGTCGGTCGAAGTACACCAAATAATGCCTGAGCTGTATGAAGACAGTGCAAATATTATGTAGCATAATATTCAATAATCTGAAAGATAAACAATGTTTGTCGTAAGGCCGTAACAGAAACCGGTCTGTGAATGCATTGTGCATATGTGTAAAAACCCCTTCCCTCTAGCAAAAACACCGAGTAGGACGCCGTGCGGCCCTTGCCTTGTGTCGCTAAGCACCTTTTCCCGCTAGCCACTGCTCAGGGAGAGGACAGCTTACCACAGACTACACTGCTCAGCGGGGAGGCTTAGATGTAGGCGACACGCGGGGTGAGTACGGAACTCAAGGTTTCACGATTGGGGACTTGAACCGCACGAGTTAACCCAGGAATTACTAGAGACACATAGGGTCGGGCAGGGACTCAGAAGTCAGAGTCAGCAGGGACTCTCCCGAGCGCTAGAGCAGCGCGCCGTGTTGGAGAAATTAAACCAAAACAACAGCATGAGCTGGACACCCGTGAGGTGCAGTCTGGACAGACCAGGCTGTATAAGCAGTCGGAGCGTTACTGAAGTGGTCGGCGAAAGTCACGGAGACATAGGAAAGTCGAGGCGTACGAAGGTATGTAGAAGCCGTAAAATATTTAATTGAAAATAATACTTAGCTTGATTCGTAATCGAGTCGACCTCACATTCGGGCTAAGAAGCCCCAGAGATGGTCGTCAACGTTTAGTAGACGAAAGTGTCGTCGACGAGGCTGGCCAATCCGGAGACGAGCCAGTCAGGTTCCAACAGCAGGAGTTGTCGTCGTCGCATTTAGGTAGACGGCCTGGCGAAGTCGGCGAAGTACACATCCAAGGACATACGGAGTATAGCACTCTCCGTGTTGCAGCATGGCGAGCGTGCCGTCGGCCTCCGCAGCACCCAGACTGCTCCACCACATGCTCTAGTAGCCGGCATCGCTTGCAGGACATCCATCAGTACTGGAGGGAGAGCTCGGCGCATACATGCCCTTCCATGTATGTGCGCAAGCGTTTGGAATTTGCATGCACGATTATGAGAAAGACAGATTAGAATAATTTTTTGTTAAGCAAGTAAAATAGATGATTCAAATTGGATCGGTAACGTAAAAGCAAAATAGGAAAGAATCTTCCCTGTAGTATCATCAAATACTTGCTCGTGCAAAAACTTGATGTTGTGGTAGCCGCCATTGACTGAATCCATCCATAGGGACGTCTTGGTGCGCCTCCATTGATTGCTCCCATCGAGGGGGATTTCTTGCAGCGATGCTGTACATATGTGTCGAGGAACAACCAGCGGAGCTAGCGTAGTCGGCGGTTCCAGCACAGATGCGGACGGCACCCCGACGCCAATGGAGTTTTGCTTGTAGATGAGTCTGCCATCGAGCTAGCTGTAATGCCCCGTGATCACCCCTACCTAGCGCGCCAACTATCGGATCTATTGACCGGCAGTCCACCTGGGGGTACCCAGATGGTTGATTTGTAGGCAGAGGGAGATTGCTGGACTAGGGAGCTCGAGGTACCGCAGGGACACAGGGATTATACAGGTTCGGGCTACTCAGAGGTATAATACCCTTCGTCCTGTGCTCGGGGTCTTGTATTGATCTGCTCGGCGAGTTTCGAGGGAGCAACAGTGAGCTCTTAGTTACAATGGGGGATCTGGTAGCTAGGAATCAAATGTGTGGAGGTGAGATTGAATGATCTAAGGGGGTCGACCTAGGCCGCGTTATATAGGCTAGCGGCCTATGGTTTACAAGTCGGTTATCTCTAATCGTATCCGGCTCTGACTAGGAAACTAATCTGAGTCGGTTGCCATATAATCTCCATGATCTCCGGGTGGGATCCGAGGATATCGCCGAATGCCTTGCGGGCTAAGTCTTCTCCAATCTTGTCCATCAAGCCGAGGATCCTCGTGGGCCGGCCTGGGATCGGCCCACCTCCTTGTCAGATGTGGGACCAGGCCGACTGGCTACCCGGTCGGTAGTGGGCCCAGGGGTACCCATATCCCACAAAATTATATAGCTAGTATCTCAATATCCAACTATGGTGATATCTCGACAGAATAAACCAAGATCTTTGGTGCCAACCTTTCTCCTGCCAAGTGGCTTGATGGAGCTGCACATTTTGAGCTATAGCAAGTTATCTGCAAATGCAATATCAGGCCTGTTGCGATTTGCAAGATATGCGCGCTTTTACGGCACTAAAGTTGTCATCCCAGGGTCTACATGAATATTAATCCACCTTTAGGAATGAACAACCATAAGTGTTGATGGATATGATTTTTCAATATTATTCGGATATTGATAGACAATATAAATTGAATATTGAAACACTGATGTATGTGCTTAAACTGTAGACTTAAGCATAATTTGGTTTTACCCAAATTTGTCATCTCTAATTCCGTCTTAATATGATTGTATATTTGTTATATGTCCAATTGGAGATGATACAAAATCTAGTTAGGATTTTACAATGGACACACTTATGTAAACATGTTATTTGAGTAAACCTTTTGTGGAAGAAACTCATTTAGTTAGTTGTACCACAATCAACTATCTGTTTCAAGTCATGGAGTGACTTGAGTTTACAAAATGTATGTTGCGATTTATATTTCAATTCAGAATACCATTGAGAACTTATATGTCTGAATCTATCCAATTCATTTATTTTGCCAATAATATCTGGGAATATAATTTTCACACATACCACGGGGATATGTTGCTATGCTTGGTCTCTGCATGAAACCATGTGCTACAAGCCCTCAGCTATCTCACCACCTTTGTTTCCATATGGAAACATTTTGGGAAAAGTTCCCATAGTTGAGCGAGTGCAATCCTTCTTAATTACCACCTTTGTTTGACACTTGTTGAGTGTTAGAACATTCTGCCTAGGACATTTGGTCTGGATCCAGTTGAAGGTGCACGGCAATTTGAAAAGAAATAGATGTCGACAATTTGTAGTCTTTGTATGATTGATTCAAAGGAATCAATGTAGCTTGTGAAAATATTAACCCTTTTGAACTCTATGTCATTTCCCACAACAATAGAATAAGGTCGTTCCATTGACCCAACACCTGAAGTTGTGTACACATGTGCTGGGCTTTTGGATGATTTCATCATCCTTAGGCATAAGGTGTCTATCAACATGAAGTTGATGTGCATTTACTGCCTTGGAAGATTTCTCTCCTTATTTTTGAGAATGCTTGCAAAAAGTATATCCCTCATGACCATACTTCTCCCCCTCTCAGTTTGATTTGAGGAGTTGAGTGGTTTTTATTAAGCAACTCCACTCTTTCTGGAACATGTATGATGAGAATCGGATTAGATGACACCTTTGACGAGTAAATGTAATTGGCAGGTTATTTGCAAAGGGTTGCAAATATATGTTAGGCTGTTAACAATTAGTACGTAGATATATATGAGGACCAAATGTGCTAGACATTCTGATTCCTGGCATTCTATAGTGTGGTATGAATCTCCCTCTAATGCCTGGAATTGTTCTCAAAGTGTGATCAACGTACATATGGGTTGTGAATAAATCCACATAAGAGACCCAAAGTATTCTGTGATTGACGGATAATAATACCTTGTGTGGATCCCCAATGCCCTTAGATGTATGCTGAGGTGGTGACCTCGGTACGTATAGAACACCAACCGATATGTAGATAGGAAATACTTGGCTAAGACCAAATTTCCACGTACTAAATGCAATGGAGGGAGCCATATAATTGCAGCGCAATGAATTTGGATTACTTATGCAGTGTGTAAAGCCACATATTACCAACTAAATGTTGGAAGAGCTCAAGTCCATAAAGGTTGTGCAATGAGTTTTTCTTTCTATTGATGGAAGAATCCGATAACCATTTTGTTTATGGACATATGGGACAACATGCTGGTTCTGAATCCTGTTAACCACACGCTTGCTATAGGAGGCAAGAATTCAGCAGCCTGTTCTATGCAAATGGATTTAATCCCTATGGTAGTGGGCTCAAAGTCAAAATTTGAGCCACCATTTGGCAAATTCATGGTGTTGTGTGGATAGGACGCACACATGAGACCATCATGTAGATGTGTCTACGAGAACCATGAAATACCTAAGATGTCCATATAATGGTTTGGATAGGACCACATAAACTGCCTTGAATATGTTCAAGCAATTTCGGTGGCTTGTAGCTCAATTTTCAAGGTGAGAGACACTTAAAAATTGTTTTCCTATGGCACATGGGGTGCACATAAAATCCTAAAATTTGTGAAAATTTTGCACTATTGACCAATGGAATTGCTGATAATTTCCATTAGCATCCATATGTTGGGATGACCAAGGCATGCAGCCAAGTCTTGAGTTATTCAAGATGTGGAAAATTACCTTGTACGCAACATGTCATATGAATTGTGTATACGCAGTACAATCATGATGACAAGAAAGATATTTATCCAAGCAAATGTGCTTGTGATATCTATAATTAATAGACATCTCTATAGCTTCGTAGGGTACTTAATGAGTGACCTTAAAGAGTTTGATGATGGTGCGACCAATGCTAGCAAAATGCTATCACGTTTAGCGATTGTCATCACATATTCATATCTCAGTTTTTAGGGAATAGAATTTTTCTCCCCAAGTATAGAATTTTGTGGTGCAAATATCCACTTAGAATCTTTCTTTTCTCATCAAATGTACTTTGTACAAATCTATATAACAATTGAAGTTTCTATTATGAAACTTATTCCCGATATATAGAATACATAGACTTTACTATATAGTAAATGTTAGTGACACATTTTGTGTCATAAAATATAGTCAAGTGATGATAACATAAGCATACTACAACATGCAATTAGACATCGATACATAGTATCTATGGAGCTGGGAGACTAATTTGGATCTCCAACATATAGTTTGAAGTAAATTAAACGAACATGTTGTCCATGTTTATAAGGTCCTCATGGTGGTAGAGTTTAGTTGTTATTAGTTCCAATGGAACTTTTGTGTAAACAACTCTTATCCTTGTTGTTGTTAGATTGCAGATTGAAGTATGTTTCATATCTTAGCTCTTAAACTAGCAACAAAATTCACCATAGTTTGGTACAGATTAGTTGTGTCATAGGATGTAGCATTCTTAGTTGTGTGTTCGTAGTGATCACACTGATGACAAAGTTAAAGTTGTCACATTTTGAATCTAAGATGCTTTGATCCTGATTAGAAGCATGAAACTTTTATCCTTGTTGCATTTGCATTTATTTGGATGAAATAAAGTATCCATTAATCTTGTTATTCTGAACATTAAATGCATTTCAATGAGTGTAGCCATGTCTGGAGGACGTGACGACGTGTCTATATTATTAGGACCTCATCAAGCTTCTCAGTTTGAAACCATATGATATTATAAGTTCAGAATAAGACTACAGAGATCATGTACATGGGAAACATGGTGGATAAAAAAATCCTTCCACATGTGTAAGTTTATTTTTGCAAGATTGCAACTTAGGGTAACTCTATGAAGAGCATGATCATGCACTCCAAAAGACTGAAGGTCCTGAAGGTGTTCATGTGCTCATTCATTTTGTGCAGTGCCTCGGGTCAAATGACTCCTTTAAACTGTTTATTGCACTCATTGAGAGTTAGCTATAATATGCATGGATCATCAATTGATACTCAATTGATTGAGATCATGATGGATGGGTTCCTTATGATAAAGTCCCATTTTGAATTGAATCTGTAGCCAATGGTTCTCTATTGCATGGAGAACTGAGGGCCGTGATGAGACCTTGAGATGAAAAATGGATCATCATGTCCATTGCCCATGTTAGATAATTGTGTCCGTCAAGTTGAAATCATCAAAACTTGCTGACGGCCATTGATTCTTACATGGTGTGTACCAGAGATTGATTAATTTACACAATAGTTAAATTAAAAACCGTCATGGGAATGTTGTAATGTTTGGTGCATAGCAATTCAATTCCTCAAAATGTTGATCTCATTGGATGGGATATAAAAATGCACGTGAACACCATGATGTTGTGTAGTCCTCTTTTGATTCATGTTGATGTTGGGTACGCGCATTGGAGATAGTTACTATGTTGAAGACACAACGTAGATCTCGCAGTAGTGAATAGCACTGCCTTGTGTACGGCCAATATCATTGATGAATTCTGGTAGTCACCAAAACATGGTGTAGACCTTTATCTTCCAAAAGTTTGATATTGGGTACGCATATTGCACTACAAGAAATCCTTTAATCTATGACGGATCAATTCTGTCACAAAGTTCCCAAAATCTGTCACAAAATAGTGTTTGTGACGTTTTTACATTCCGTCATAGATTAACCTGCGTGACGGTTTCAAAAGAACGTCACAAATTGACTCAATCAGTGACGTTCCTTAACCGTCACAGAATGACCTTCGGCCCGCAAGATCCAAACCCAAGCCCAGAATTAGTGACAAAAATAAACGTCACTATTCTTATGTTAGTATCCGTCATAGATCAAATAGTCATATCAATGAAGGTGACATGGACGATTATGTGGCTGCTGACATGGTTGATGACGTGGCTGCAGATGATGACATGGATGATGAGGTGGACGATGACATGGATCATGATGTCAGCATCACAGGCCATTTATTAGTTGGGCAGAATTTTAGCTGGGCCGACTTTAGTTGGACCGAATTTGTCGAGCCAAATTTTAGTTGGGCCGAATTTTACAGCCCATAAACATAGCAGCCTAATAAATTATTGCCAATTTCAGTCCATTAACCACTGCAGCACATTCCAGCCCAGAATTGAATCAACAATTCATCAAAAAAAATCACATTTTAACTTATCTGCTACAGCATCACAACAGATACAAAAACATCCAACATATCTCACATATTACTTTGATTAATTTACTATAAAATATCACTTTCATTGCTCCATAGTCCATCTGCAATCATCCAGCTTCTGGTCTTTAGCCCTATGGCTTCACCATGACGTCACTACAAGAACAAAGAGTGCTCAGAAGGAAAAAAAAGATAGAAAGGCTACTACAAAATATGAAAAGTTTTACTAGTTATACAAACCACACTGGCTGTCATACACACTGCTGTATTAACCAAACAGCAAGTCCATCTATATTAATCCTACAGCTACCAGCCTTCCGCTAAACTGTTGCATGCCTAATGGTCATATTAGAAATACAAGGTATTATTTTTAAAATATTTTCACGCCAACAGAATAAAATTATCATAACAATTGGCAATATCAGATGTATTTATACTTGTACCTTTGGTAGCAGCAGGACGGTGGCCTTGTGTATGGCCAATTTCAAAATCTTAGGAGTTCTATTTGTTTA
Organism: Alloteropsis semialata; assembly: GCA_004135705.1. Lineage (NCBI taxonomy): Eukaryota > Viridiplantae > Streptophyta > Magnoliopsida > Poales > Poaceae > Alloteropsis > Alloteropsis semialata. The sequence goes on from CM014275.1 coordinate 28,989,301, forward strand.
ATCGAATGAGGTATTCACCAAGAAATTTTGCATGTAAATTCATCAAATTAAGTGCATGGATCACAAATTGTGACATTTGTGGCTTAATCAAGAGAATTAATTATTGTGCATGTGAAAGGAAATGCATGGGGGCAAACACATTGAACACGACAATTTGGTTGTAACCAGTGTTCGCCTAAACGGCCGCTAAATGGTAAACGGTGGTAAACTGTTTTGTTTAGGGGGTAAACAGAAATTAAATGGTTGACCGTTTAAACGGTCAAAAAACGGGGGGAAACGGTCTCAATGGCCTAAACGGAACGGAGATAAACGGTATTAAATGGGCTAAACAACTGTTTAAATGGCTGTTTAGGTGAACACGAGGTAAATCAAGTTGAGTTTTGCATGTATAGATTTACATATTTAAGTTTATTATATTCATATATATGTACACTTGATTTGTTACATGCATAAATATATGTATTTGATTCTTTTCACATGCATAAATAATATATATACTAAAATAATTGATTTTTACTTGCATAAATATGTATAAATGCTAGAACAATTAATTTTACATAAAAAATATGCATATTTTAGTAATATTGTTTGAAACCATTTAGACCATTTTAATCCGTTTAAACACCGTCTAAACCGTTTAAACGCTAAACAAAGGGTGACCGACTGTTTACCGTTTAGCGTTTAGGATACCACTGGTTGTAACTCAACCTAAGTTAAGTACATTGATCACAAAATTTCTTTTGTAATGTCTGTGGCTTAAGTAAAGGAATTAATATTGCTAATTTGCAAGAATTAATCAATTGCAAAATTTAGCATGATTGATATTATACTGTTATGCGATAGGGAATGCATAAAAGCAAACACTTTGACATAATAGAATTGCATAAAACTCATCTTAACTTAAGTGCATGGATCACTATTCATGATGTTTGTGTCTTAAGTAAGAGAATTTTTTTTATAACGAGTTAAGAAACTCAATTGCAAATGGGCATGGTCGAATATTGTGCATGTTATAGGAAATGCATGTGGCAAACACATTGAACATGCAATTTTCATAAAACTCACCTTGAATTAAGTACATGGGTCACAATTTTGTGATATTTGTGGCTTAATTAAGGGAATCCATGTGTTGAATTTGCAAGAATTAATTAACTACAAAATTTGAATACTAGGGAACAATACTTTGAAGAAAGTCATCACGGTGGTGTAGACTTCTCAATAGTAGGGCATAATCTGCATGTGTGCAGTAGATGCATAGAGCCCACAACCTTGTGTTTATCATCCCAATATAATAAGTGGTAGTCACTTTTCATGTGCATATTATTAATCCTGCTTGAATTAAGCATTGACATTTCTGGCACTTATTGCTTAATGAAGGTGAATTAATATTGTTCAAAAAATGCAAGAATAAATCAATTGCAAAGTTTTAACATCGTCACCATTGTACTGTTATGTGATAGGGAATACTTGAAAAAGAAAACACATTGAACACAAGAGAGTTTCCATGTAACAATTATGGATATATGACAATGGTACACAATGTGAGTACTAATGTTGTCGAAGTCAAAAATTTGAAACATAATTGTACAATGCATAAATAAAAGTCAGCCATGCGCTGCCAAATTACTAGACAACTCAATGAGTTTGATATGAATTTGCCGCTGAAAATAAAATTAAAATGAATTGGCCATATGAGTCGAGCAAATTTGGACTCTAGGCCACGTCACCTTGGGCCCACTGCAGCCCGTGCGTGGGCATGAACATGTGGACCGTGGACGGTGCCATGTGCATAGATGGGCAGGCCGCCGCACTCATGCGTCCCTTCATGCCACCGCTTTGCATCGCCTTCGTTTCACGTCGCCACTTAACCCACGTCGCACGAGTAGAATGGCTCGAGCGAGGCTAGACTTTCTTGCCCCGGTCACTGTTTGCCGGTCCTCTGCAGGAGTATGGGCGGGTCGGGACACGGTGCGACCATAGGGCAACGAGCGGGCATGGGCACAAATCGTGCATTGGTGGGAGAGGAACAGTATCAATTGATAAAAAAAAATTCATTGTTGACGTTCAGTAATGAAGTCTGGATGGGGAACCCATTTATTCGATCGTCTACTCTGATCGATTGATGCGTGCACATCCGGCACACAATGTAGGTGCATATGGACGCCGTCATCACCAATGATTCCTCCTTTCCGCTCTCTTTTCTCTCTCTACAGCGCTCAGTGTAGAGTATACTGATAACATGTTACAAATAATAATATACTGAAAGTTGAACTGAGACAAAGAAAGTAGAGAAAGAACTATTGTTCTCATTGTTATTGATTGATGGGTTTGATTACATATATATACAGCCTAAGGGGACACGATGAAAGGGTGTCTGTCCATTGGCATCCCTTCTGAATGTGTGTCCCTTCACTGTGTCTGTTCACCAAAGGACATGCCCCTTGGATGTGTCTACAACTACACTAATCTATGTCTTGATTGGTTGGATGAGAATCATCTTGAGAAGGTGTCTCTACGAAGAGATATCTATTCACAACACTTTTATTTATGATCTCTAGATAATCAGTTGGGGCTTGTCCTTCCCTGTTCTCCTCAAAAAAGGGGTAAAATAGCTATGGGTAGCTAACGCATCATCAAAAGAATGTGGATTATGTGGAGACCAAATATTTTTGTAAGCCTTCCATACCTTTCTTTAGATCATCTGACCCTTTAAGCTTACTATTACGTGTGCCCACAAACATTTTAACTACTCCCTCCGTTCCAAAATCTAAGTCATTTCGACATTCTTAGAGAGTCAAACCATTTTACGTTTGACCAAAAATTTAGAGTGGATTACATAGATTTATGGCGTCAAATAGATATAACTATGAAAATATATTTCATAAAGAAACTAATGATACTTACTCCCTACGTTCCAAAATGTATGTCATTCCAACATTCTTGGAGAGTCAAACCATTTTACGTTTGACCAAAAATTTATAGAAGGATTACAAAAGATTTATAGAGCCAAACAGATATAACTATGAAAATATATTTAATGATGAATCTAATGGTACTTATCTGATATAATAAATGTTAGTACTTTATCGCAAAAACTTGGTCAAACTTAAAATGTTTTTACTTTTCAAGAATGTTGAAATGACTTACAATTTGAAACAGAGGGAGTTTTTGAGATAATAAATGTTAGTACTTTATGGAAAGACTTGGTCAAACTTAAGATGCTTTGACTTTCCAAAAATGTTGAAATGACTTAAAATTTGGAACGGAGGAAGTAGCAATCAAGTAAACCGATCGTATTGTAATTAATTTCAAGGAGAACCATGCAATTGCATAAGTTGTTATAAACCTAGTTTGTCAGCTGGAAAATACTCTGCTGGACGAGTAGTAAACAGGTAGTACTGGCTGGAATTTCCAGGGACAACATGAAGAGCATCAGTCTAGTCAGCAATCGATATTCCTGCCTTGGAGTGGTGAACACACAATTGGTTCATGTCACAGAAATGAGAAGGGTTGACACCAGCCGCCACCTGTCAGCCTGTCACATCGTTGACTTCTGTTAAGAAAATGAATATCAAACTGAACTCGTTTTCCCTACTGAATAATCAACCAATTAACTACTAAAATCTGATTTTTACATAACTTAGGTGATGGTTCGCGACTTCGAGTTCTGATGCTTTTGATCCACGATGAAGTCTGACAAACAATTCTTGGATTCTACCTACTCAGTTCATCCTCTATGAATTAGAAAAATAAAAACAATAATAACAACCATCTGATATAATATGACTACTCTTGCAGATAGTTTGTACTATATTGCTAGAACATCATGGCTGGCATAGTGGTAACATGGACTGCGAATGCAATCTCGACGAGGAATTCATAGATTTCAAAGCTAGGAACCACGAAGGAAAATGCATGTCATTACACAATTTCATGCATATTAAGAGATCACCCGATGCACCTCTGTGTGACATCTTGTTTTAACGAAAAAAATATATCTGAAGTAGGCTTAAGAAAACAGATGAAGCTGAGGTCATGGATGACCAACTAGTTCATGTTTTGAGTTCAGTGCAAGTAGCACGTAGGGTGGTTGTAGAAAATGCATGGTAAATTTCTCATGCATTAATTGGCTGTAAAGGACCGAGAACCTGCCGATATATTTCTTTATTGTATAATTATGGAGAATACATGGTGGTGATATCCCCTGTTGAATTGCGCCGCTGGAACTTACATGTGTGTGATCATAGAGGACGCACAAGGAAAAAGGCCAGCAGAAAGCTGTGCAGTAATGGCGAGGACCAGGGGAACACGGTTTACAATGTAGACCAACTAGGGTTCCATTGGTAGTAAGATATGTGGTGTTCTGGGGTATTATCTGGCACAAAGCTAGGCACATAAGAGAAGGATCCGTGAAAATTGCAAGGTCATGCCAGGAAGAGGACTGAGGTGTTATACCGTGTATAGCTAACTTGTGGGAGAAGAATGAATGTCGACACGCAAGCCTGTCATTGCTCCTACTAGAACATATATAGAACAGCAGGGTAATAAGAACAATAAATTCATTTGCCATTTGGTAATCTCCTAATTGGTATACAAATATGCATAACATTTCCATGATTTTACTATGGAACTTCCATGACACTACCATGATTTACTGCTATATAAGGCATTGCCCATCTGTATATATAGCCTTCAGCACTGCCTCAAAGGAAACTCCACAGAGCAGAGACTAAGGATCGATCGATCACACACGTCTGAGCATAGCAACTTAGCAAGCCATGTCGGGAGCCACAACAAACAATGGAAGTAATGGTGAGCCTCTCTGCTATCTAGCTCGCAAAATGCTCTGCTGATTGCCCATACTTGTCATGACTAATATGTTGGATCGACGCATACGAGCAGGGTTACGTTACCCGGTGCCTAGCTTGGGAGGATCATCACAAACCCCTCCGAAGTTTGATTATCCTCCACGCCATGCACAGCAGGGTTCCCCTCCTGGTTAGTACCTAAGGCATGAGCCAGATTCATGTACTGTAGCACAGTTAAAATTCTTTTGATTTTTGCATATTGTTTACAACGGAAAGCAAAGCATCCAGTGGTTGGAGCTGAGTCTCAACTCTACGCGTGTTATATGCTAGCTCAGGCGTCATGCATGGACGTCTCTATCTTGTTTCCATTTCTTTTAGGTCCTTTGTTCATCCGGTCTTTTTCATGGGCCCTATATGATTCTAGTTCAATCTTCCTTTATCTCTGTTTTTCCTTTTTTTTGACAGATCCAAAAGATCTTCTCTTTTAATCTTCCTTGCAGATATATATTCGATGAGTGTAACTAATTATAACTTCGGAGATACTACAATTTAGTCTATACGAAGTACCTAAGTACCAAATACCTAGCAATAATTTTGGACCTTTTTAACTGTGCGTACAGAGGAGTAAACAACCATTTTAAGGGTAGGTTTATTTACATGGCTTAAGATCGATGGTTGAGAGTTGAAAATTTTGCTAAAACCCGATGATGGTCCAAAATGGTGATATCGAGTTGAAGGCAATTTTTCGAGCTTTTTATGAAATTAGCATAATCTTATTTATCATAGTCTCCTGAATTGTTTGAGACCCAACTTCATGCCGAGCCTAACGAGCCGAGCCGAAGTCGAAACTCATTCTAAATGAAGTCATTTTAATTTTAAAAGAAAAACGAATCTAATCGGAACACTTTTGTACCGAGCCAGCCTAACGAGTTTTTTGTCCAGCCCTATGTGTGATTAGCTCTCTTTTTCTCCTTCACTGATCCATTCTTTTGCATCTCACCTGTACATGCAACAAAACTAAGCTTTCTTCTTCTCCTAACCGAATCCCGGCCCCCCTTTTCTTTTTCACTTTTATGCAAAAAGTATGTTTTATTTCTCTAAACTCCATGTCAACTGAAGCCTAGTTTGACGTAATAAAACCCTAAATACGGGCTTGTTTGCTTGTGCAGCCCCAAGATACACTAGCACGCTGAATTTTGTACCAACTACTGGTACAACAGGGCAGTACCAAGCGGCATACAACCAAGTTCAATCAGGTCAGCATGGAGGCACAAACATAAATGGACAAGGTACTTACTGTTTGGTTCCTAGCTAGTACATATGGCCATTTGCACGCATGTGCTTTCTAAGTTATCATGTACAGTTCATTTTATTTGCTTTTTTTGCTAGCTTGAGAACGCACTGATGTTTTGGGTTTTTTTTTCAGCGTCTCGTGGTACATCTAGTACCGTTCCTAGGATGGGTGGACGTTAAACTATATGAAGAAGATCCATATGTCTGTACATATATTATGGTCTAGTCATATGGCAGAAAGAAAAAAAATAAATTGTATATTTTGTTTATAAAATAAATTGTATTCTTTTGTTTATACCATAGGTTTGATGCATTGACTTTTGTTTACGATCATATCCCAATATATTGTAAACATCTATATATACTTATTTGTATATTGGAACATGCATGGATTGTTTATTATAACAATATAATTTCATTGTCGATATATTCATATATATATCCATGGCTGTTTCTTCATGGTATTGAACAGTTGAGATCTTTCATACACGTCATTCGTAACTCCTACAGACATACATACATGTCACCATCATATTATTCCGCAATATGGCATATACAACTAACAAAATAAATGACGATATATATGACAACAACTTCGGGATGTCTGTAGCTAGAAGAAAACATAATCCCTTCCACAAGCAACCGTGTCTCTATATGGCCTGTGGGACGGGAATGTGTGATGTCATTCAAAGAGAAGGCCAATAAACGCATCATCAGGGAATAGCGCGATACTGTCAAGACCAATTTATTAATAGTATTATGATGATATACGACCTCTAGCAAGCTAAGGTTCGATACAGAGCTTCAAATACTAATCTATAAACCTTCTGATGTTTTGTTATAATCTGACCGTAGACCTATATGCTTACTACGTGCTCATAAACAGAGGTAAGTAAATAAAGTTAGTCATACAAATGGCATGGCAATTTCAAGGAAAAACGTGGATGCATGTGTACGCAAACAAACACGTCTCACGTCTGCATGCTACATCGTGGAAGAGATACCCCCGGCCGCACGCTAGCTGCATGCAGGCTCGGCTGGTAACAAGATCAAGTACTACGTACTCTGCTGAACTAGTAAAGTGGTTCGACTGAGTGGAAATTTCAGGGACAGCACGAAGCATTATACTAGTCGGCAGTTGTTCTTCTTCCTACGTTGGAGTCATCGTATACATTATTATTGGTTCATGTCACAAAAGTTTTAATGGAAAGGGTTGACCATTACTGCCAGTCGATCACATCACTGCTTGACTTTTGTATAAAAATGAATGTAAGTGAAGTTGTTGTCCTCGCTCGTTCATTAATTAATGAGTTGCTAATGTTGGGTGTGTGTCGCAGGCTGTTAAGGCCCATGGAGATCTATTTGTAAAATATAGGAATCCGTTTATAATATTCCTGTCACCAATGAAATAAACAGAAATGACCACACATCCTCATCGCTATAAATTGACCCCAGGGGAGAACGAAGACTTTTGGCTCATTTGCTTTGTCTGTTTTAAGGTTTCTCACATGAGCTCTCTTTTATTTTTTTAAATATCTTTTATTTTTATTTATATATGTGGCTGGGTGTTGGGCCCCGCGGGGGGGGGGGGGGGGTGGTTTGTGGCGGAGGATATTGCTGTATCCAAACACAAGAGGTAGAATCTGAATTTTTACTAGATGAATGATTCTGACGCAACTGATCCATGATCAAGTCTCTACCTCATATAGAGACAAACTTCAGGAAATCTCGACCAAATTGATGCTACTATATATTGACTAAACAGAAACTAAGTAACATCAAGCAGAAAGGAATTTCTTGTCTGCTACTACTTCACGTTCAAGATACATGTCGTTTTAGAGTTGTGCACAAGTACTACTTAAAAATGTATCAAATGATCAGATTGTGTTTTATGTGTACTCAATTGGATACATGCATTTTTAAGAGTAAGTTGAGAAACTTAAAATAAAAATTATTTTTAATGGGATGAAGTGGTACAATGCAAGTTGAAGCTTTGAATTATTCTCTTAGTCCCCTCTTAAGGAAAAAAAACAGTTACCCTTCGATGGTGACTGGAGCATCACGTCATGCAGCCTACTTCGTCATGCAGGCCATCCCTGCCCCCAACCGTCACTAGTAGAAAAACCGGCTTTAGTCTCGGTGTGGAACCGGCTTTAGTCCCGGCATTTAGTCCCGGGTATTTACCCGGGACTAAAAGCCCCCACCAACCGGGACTAAAGGGGCTCCACGCGGCGCGCAGGGTGGAGCCCCTCTAATCCCGGTTGGTGTTACCAACCGGGACTAAAGGTTTTTTTTTCTTTTCTGGTTTCTTTTATACAGAGATACGTATTATACCTATATAATAATATATGTATATGTCCATATACATATTAGTTATACGTCGCTAATGCGTTAAACTATTAATACTGATATTAATATATACGCTAATAATATTAAACTTATATATATATTTAAATAAAACAAATTTTGAAGGGCGAATATTAATATTTACACCAAGAGTTCAAAGGAGCATATATATATATGTGTGTGTGTGTGTGTGTGTGTGTATGTATATTTACAAAATCCCCTGTCTTGCTCACGACCTCATCGATTATAAATCCATAGAGTGTCTCTTGAATCGCCGCGACTCTTTGGTCCGGTAAAATCTCATCTTTCATATGCATCATCTGAGGATGTGGTTAATAGAAAAATATAAATAATATTATTATGACTCACATGCATGCATGCATACATACATATAGATTTCAATAGAAATGGAACATACCGTCAGGTCCCAATTAGTGACGATCGTCCTATGCCCTACAAGAGTGTGTATGTACTCACAGACATAATATCCACATAAATTGGTGCCTTGATTCTGCCTATAACACTTTATAGGAGAAATGGTCAAGTCATTAAATGCATATTCACGATAATGAAACAAAAAAAGAGATGTGTGTCTATGTATAGTAGTATTTACTGGAAAGTCTCCCTTGATACCAAGTTGTTCCTTGAATGGACCTTTTTGCTCTGCACGAAACTTTTTCCAACACCTGCGCACACCATATGAAATAAATAGAATTCTTGGCTGAGCTAAAGAGGAATAATAGTGCGAGGACGGAAATTACTTTTGAAGGAGGTCAATCATTGGTTGGTACGCGTCCCGTGGTCCCCTCAATGAGTCCATGATGGTCAACAAGCTTATGTCCCATTGTATAACAAATAATATCCAATGGAACCTATTTACATGCAAGTTTTGTACCAAGAGTCACGTCAATTGAAATAAAAATTATGTTAGGGAGAAAACTGAAAGATGCACAAGACAGTAAAAGTACTCACCCAAAGTTGTAAGAAAATAGAATCATTGTCTTGTAATGTTGTACACGTAAGAATTTGTCAATGTTGTTCATTGTGTCTTCATAAAAATTTAGTAACATATGCTGGTTTACAGTTTTTGGGTCGTTGAAGCCCAAGTAGAAGTATAAGTTTTTTCTGCATACTTCAATCTCTATTCTACAGGATACAATTTAAAAAAGAAATGTTTAATAATAGGTTGACAATATATAGGAGACGTTAAATATAGAAATAAACGAAGCACTTACAGCACCCAGTGGCTGAGGAGAGACACGTCAAGGGCATCCCTATGGTATATCTGGTAAAATTCTGAGAATTCCAGATACATAACATTATCGCCACGAAAGTAGTCATCATCTCTAATCTTCAATCCCACCATTTTCTGGCCTTGGGCCGACGCTTAAAGGTACCATTCATGTAAGCTGTACATTTTTGTTGACAGCGTGTCGTACGTATCGGGATCAACTAGAGGTAAGCCAAGCTGAAATGGCCACCTTGGTATAGCCTTTGGGGTCTTACTCTCATCCAGCATTTGCGAGGGCGTCATTCCTGCCCTTTTGCAAAACTCAAGCAGGTCGACCGGTCCAATTCCAGCATTCACTATGAGTGGATCAATTGTTTGCCTCTCCTGCTCACCGAGCTGAGCAACAACATTTTCCTTCCTTTGTTGCTTGACGCTCTTGTGGCTCTTGGTAGACTCTTGGCTCTATTGACTCCGTCGCTCCTTCTCCTCCCTTTGATTCTTCTCATACAATTTCTTAATAGAGCGGCCATAGTCTGACAACACTTTCTTTTGAGTTACTTTAGCCATGCCAATAAAGAAAGCAGTCTTAGCAAAATCAACTACTTCTTTTTTCTTAGGCTCCTTCTTTTTGAAGAACTCTTTAACCTTATCTAGACTATGCTGCTTGCACTCCTCATCAGTTTTTTCCCATGATAGCTTGGCAGGTTCCTTGGCTTGCTTTGCTGGCTTCTTTGTAGGTGGCTTTGTTGGTGCCTCGGCTTTCTGTTGCTTAGATTTTTTTGCCGGCGGAGGTGCAGGTGGCGGAGATTGCTTAGCTGGAGGCGACGAAGATATTTGAGTAGTAGGCGACGGAGACCTTTGTTCAGGGAGAACAGGCGAATATTGCTGCGGTGGAGACTGCGGAGCTGGAGGCGGCGGAGATGCCCTTGAGCTTTGGGGTGATGACGAAGGCCCCTCAGGAGTTAAGAGGATGTAACGCTTCTCCCATAGGATAACACCATGAACTGCCTCTTCTAGTGTCATCTCCCCGTCACCTCCAGGAATGTCAAGCTGGAGTGATTCGTACCCGGCCAAGACCTGCTCCACCCCAACTCTAGCATAGCCAGCAGGTATTTGCCCTCCATGGTAGAGATCTCCTCCTTGACTCGGCAAAGCCGTACCGTACGCCACCTTGAACGTTAAGTTCTTGAATGGACTGTGTAGCTCACAGGTCGTCCGCCTGGTTATATCGTCCACGGGGTAGCGTTGGACTTGAGCATCATTTGGGACGTCAGTGGACGCGCAACTGCTTCGATGATGCTAGGTAGAGCTAATTGCATCTACTGGAGCGCCGGCGGATCCATGGCTTTGTTGCTGAGAGCTAAATGCTATCTCCAGTTGCTGCTGAACCTCTCCTGTTCTTTGTTCGTTCTGCAGTATCCTTTCCTCGAGTCGTCGCATCTTCTCTAACTCCTCGTTTTTTCTTCTGCTGCGACTTCTGTAAGACTCAATGCAGTCGACAAACCCGTACTTCCACGGAACCCCTCCTTTGCCTCGCGTCCGTCTAGGATGCTCGGGATTCTGCAGAGCCCACGTGAGCTCATCCTTTTCTCTGTCCGGGTGGAACTCTCCCTTGCCAACTGCTTCTATGGCTGTCGGATCTATTGACCGGCAGTCCACCCGGGGGTACCCAGATGGTTGATTTGTAGGCAAAGGGAGATCGCTGGACTAGGGAGCTCGAGGTAACACAGGGACACAGGGATTATACAGGTTCGGGCTACCCGGAGGTATAATACCCTACGTCCTGTGCTCGGGGTCTTGTATTGATCTACTCGGCGCGTTCCGGAGAACAACGACGAGCTCTTGGTTACAATGGGGGATCTGGTAGCTAGGAATCGAATGAATAAGAGGGTCGACCTAGGCCGCCTTATATAGGCTGACGGCCTAGGGTTTACAAGTCGGTTATTTCTAATTAATGTCCGGCTCGAATCAGGAAACTAATCCAAGTCGGTTACAGCATATCCTTTGTGATCTCCGTGATCTCTGGGTGAGATCCGAGGATGTCGCCGTTTACCTTGCTGATTAAGTCTTCTCCAATCTTGTCCTTCAAGCCGAGGATCCTTGTGGGGCCGGCCTGGTGTGACACCCCTGGTGTCACTAATGTAATTAAAAACTTTAATAAACTCAATTAAACCAATAATGACATTCATCATTTCATAATTGTGTTGTTTGTGCATAATTGTGTGTATGTGTTGACAAAGTCAACCAAAAATAGTCAAAATAGTCAAAATACAAAAATTATACCAAAATGTCACAAATAATGTCAAATACATGTTTATGAACTTAAATGAGTATGGCAAGTTCAAACAAAAATTCGAAATTCAATTTTGAACTCATTTGACCGTCATTTCATGTGTTGTCAGTTTTACTTTTTACCCTTCTCGAGAGGCTAATATCTTTGTATTTTGCCTAAACACTTGAAATTCCACCAATATAAAAGTTGGAGTACAAAGTACCCTCTTTACAATGGTGGTGATGTGGATCAAGGAAAACTTTGTTTGATCACTCATAATCTTGGGCAAAATCGGGTCTGAAAACGTGATTTTTGCCCATATTCGTCGCCCCGTAACTTTCAAACCGCTGCTCAAAAGTAGTGACACTCTTTGTAAGAATTGTAGCCTAATATACCAGCTACAACTTTTGTATTGGACAATCCCAATGTTTGTATGTAAATCTTAGAGAAAAAGGTCATCGAAGTTGGGTCAAAAACGTTCGAATCAGACGTAGGATTTTCAGTCGACAGTTAACAGCTTTTTTTTTGCCGGATTCTCCATGTTTTATCTCTCAAACCATTGATCAAACACTATAACTCCCTTTGTAGAAGTTGTAGCCTGATGTACCATCTTTAACTTTCGTATTGGTCGAATCAACTTTTCATGTACAAAATGTGGAGTTTAAGGCCGACGAAGTTGGGCCTGTGAGCTGCCAAAACTCTGAATTTTTCGGAATTTCGAATTTTGGCTGAGATTCAGAGCGTTGCAACTTCCAAACCGTTGAGCAAATGGTATAAGTTCCTTTGTAGGAATTGTAGCCCTATGAGTCCTCTATAACTTTTGTATTGGCCGAATGGAAAGTTTACAAACAAAATCTGAAGTTATAGTGCGGTGAATCGAAAGACATCATTGAAACCTTAACTGAACAGACCACATACCTTCAGTTCACGAGCATCAGCCAGGAGCCCAACCTCGGCGTCGTCGACGCCATCCACCGCGCTCCAGCTGTCTCTCCACGTGTTCATCGCTGCCCAGTCCCATTTGGCACCGCCAAGTGGTCCACGCCTGGATAGCGAGCCACGAGGACGCCGGAACGGCCGGGAGGCCACCTCATCGGGCTTTTACGAGCTCAGTCACTTCCCCCACCAAATTCGTCGGATATGCTCGACCATTGTGCAATTAACTCCTCCCAGACCTGCACCACCTCGCCCTCTCCGCCCTCGACCGCTCCGTTCCCTCCGCCATTGCTCAGGCGCAGTGGAATCGGAGTTCTTCGTCCACCATTGCTAGAACTCGGCCGAGCTCCCACAATTCCGAAATCGTAGCTCTACACTCGTTTTCCCTCCAATCCAATCATCAAAATGCAATCACCATGAGTCCTTGATACTCCCCAACCTTTTCCCCCTCCTTTTCCGGTCACCAGCAAGCCGGTTCGCCACCACCTGCTCCGGCCGGCTACTGCACGCGCGGCCAGACCGCTGTGGCCGCGGTCTGCAGCCTGCTGCTGCTGCGCCAGGCCGGGGAAGGGGCCGGCTGCAGCCCTGAGCAGCTCGCCCAGGCCGGGGACGGCCAGGGCCGGTCAGCCGCCGTCGGCAGAATCGGCCAGTGAGGCCGAACCGAGCTCTGTACGAGTCTGAACCAAGGTTGAAGAAGAAAGGATCCAAGGTGAAATTTTGAAAAACCATAGGGGGTGTTTCATCAATATTCTGGAGTTTTGATTAAAAGTGGGTTATTGCAGGGGGTTTTCAACAAGAATCCGAGGACCTATATGTGAAGAAAGGACCTGTCCGCAATTATTTTTCTTTTCCCGAGGACCCGGATGTAAATCCCAAATTCACTATTCACGCGTTTCTTTCCTTTTGATTTCGGCTGAGATTCAATAAATCACCAAAAATCACAGAAAAATCATAAAATCACAAACTTGGACTTTATGGAATCCTTGAGAAATTATCTTTCCAGTGGTGTATCATATGCATGTGTAATATATGTGATTCCCAATGTAGTTTTGAATGTATGAAGATGTACTTGAGAGGATGTTTATTGCTTTATAAATCATAGGAATGTGCTAAAAATGTAAAACCACTTTTGATGGATCTGTTATGATTAGTAGAGTTGAGTTGAGTATATGTTGGCCATAATTTATTCATGATTTTGATAGATTTTAAATTAAGTTGTTTCTAGCTTGTTAAGAATGGTTAAATCACCAAATATTCTATGCAACTTAGAAAAATCTGAAAAATTCACATAAAATGCCTCTGGTAGAAAAGTCGAGGTACAAAAGCTCGCAGGAAGCTGAAACAAACGGGCCACTAGCTGCGGTCAGTCTCGTTCACCGCATGGCCACAACAGTGAAAACTCTAACCTTGGGCCGCCTTACTGCTTGGGCCACACCACTAAAATAAGCTGGGCCGCACGGAAACAACGCAGGCTTGGGCCACAACATAACTAAGGCCTGGCCAGGACGAACGACGGGAGACGGCAGGCTGGGCCGAACGCGGCAAGCACATACCAGCCCATCCGCGCCGCTCTCGTCATCCACCTCGCCTGGACCGTGTGCCCATGCGGTGGCACGGCAACTCGCAAGCGCGTTCCGGCGCCGCGTACCTGAACTGGACCTGAACACCGGTGGAACCAACCAACCGCAGAGCCGCGTCGCGCCGACGAGCCGAGGCACGGCCAGCCTCGCGCCGCTTCCCATCCCACGTTGCTCCCCCACTGACCGCGCGGCCTTGCCTTACGCCGAGGTCTGTAGCTCGGCGTTAAAGGACAGCACGCCGAGGTCAGGCACCACCGTGGCGTCGACATTACATATGGTACTGACGTGGCTACCTTGGCGTGCAAGACCCTTACGCCGATCCGAAGACCTCGGCGTGGTGCTATGGTATGCCGAGGTGAAGAGTTCATTTTTGAAATAAGTTTCGTCGGGAGTCCAAATGTAAAAATAGTTTCGCAAAAGGGCCAAAAGGTCCACGCCCCCGCACACGCGCCGTAAACAACGCATGTAACTGCCGAACGGCGCCCACCCACCCAAGCCGCCCGCCCACCACCGCCGTGCCGGACGCCATTTATTCACCCCCACGCCTCCACTACCGCCACCACGTCACAGCCGTTTCCGCAAGAGGCAAGGTCACCAATCCACGACCACGCCACCGCTTCGTCTCATCAGCTCACCGCGCCGCCGCCGCCGCCGCTAGATAGCGTCTTGCGTTACGAACCCAGCATCCATGGCGGCCGCACGCTACGACGTCGAGAAGGGCGGGAGGTACTCGACGCCGGCGCCGCCGCCGCCGCCGGAGCAGGCGTACCCGCGGCGGGAGGCGGAGAGGGAGTGGGTGCCGTGGTTCGTGCCGGTCGTCGTGGCCGCCAACATCGCGCTGCTCGCCGTCGCGATGTTCGTCAACAACTGCCCCGCCCACGCCGGCGCCTCGGCTCGCCGCGGCGCCAGTTCCTGCGTCGCCCGCAGGTTCCTCCACCGGTTCGCCTTCCAGCCGCTCAGCGAGAACCCGCTCCTCGGCCCCTCGTCCGCCACGTAAGTCCGCAGGCCTCCGGCCGTCTCCAGCTTTCTTCAGTTACTGCTCCGGCCGTCTCCAGCTTTCTTCAGTTACTGCTCCTCGGCGACCTATCTTCAAGCTTGGGTTCCTATCCTCGTTTAGAGATCGATCTGTTAGAGATGTAGGCGGAGCCATGTTAGATACAGTTCGTATATATAACAGATTAATAACAGAGAAAGGATTGCGTCGTGGTAAATCATAACTAGTCCTATCCCAAATTCCCAATTCCCATGTCTGATTGTCTTGCAATTCAAACTACTCTACGAGATCCTACATTGCTCTGACATGTACTGTTCGTGCAATTAATGTTATAACGGACGATTTCTCACGCCAAAGCACTTCCTTTTTCGCAGTCTGCAGAAGATGGGAGCACTTGTCTGGGACAAAGTTGTGCACGAGCACCAGGGATGGAGGCTCCTCACGTGCATCTGGCTGCACGCCGGCGTTGTCCACCTGCTAGCCAATATGATCAGCCTCGTGCTCATCGGACTCAGGCTTGAGCAACAATTTGGATACGGTATGCACTGTTATATTGGAACCACTCCCCCCAATTTGCCGGACTGGCTACCACTGAATCTGAAACTATTCCTATTTCCTTTGCAGTGAGAATTGGTGTCATCTACATTGTTTCTGGCATAGGAGGCAGTGTGCTTTCATCTCTGTTCCTCAGGAACAACATCTCTGTTGGCGCTTCCGGAGCTCTGTTTGGACTCCTTGGAGCCATGCTGTCGGAGCTCTTCACCAACTGGACCATCTACTCAAACAAGGTGTGCATTTCTTCCCTACTCAGTCTGCAATGTGATCACTGATCAGTGAACTGAAAGCATTTTTTGAAACTGAATGCAATTCTGCAGGCTGCAGCCTTGCTGACCCTCTTGGTCGTCATTGCCGTCAACCTCGCCATCGGCATCCTCCCGCACGTCGACAACTTTGCGCACATTGGTGGATTTCTCACCGGTTTCCTCCTGGGATTCATCTTCCTGATGCGCCCGCATTACGGTTGGATGCAGCGCTATGTCCGGCCCTCTGACGTCAAGTACACCACCAAGAAGTACCTGCCTTATCAATGGGTTCTGTTGGCCGTGGCTTCGGTCCTCGCTGTCCTCGGGTAAGCATCACATCACATGCTGGTGCCACCTCTTTCGGAGACCTAACATGATAGTACTCGCTATATCTTAATTGTGCCATAATGCTAACCTAATGCATTCTGTCAGATTTCACTTTCGCCACCCCCAACAAAAATAATGTTTTGTCAGTTAGGTCGGTTTGACTCAGTTTGAACTCATGTTTACGCTTGTGTAACCTGCACAGATTCGCCGTTGGGATGGGGATGCTTTTCAAACGAGTGAACGCAAATGACCACTGCCAGTGGTGCCACTACCTCAGCTGTGTTCCGACCTCGAGATGGAGCTGTGGGAAGTGAAGATCAGCGCACAGACACCATGGACTGAAGCCAGGAGATGGGCCATGAGAGCATTTTCGGGCAATCATTTCAGTGGATAGATACAGCTTATACTGTGTACATAATATCATCAGAACGTGAGGTTTATGACGTTAATGTTTTTCACCTGATTGATCAACGATTCATTTATTTACTCAGCTACATTCTAAATGGAAAAACCTTGTATTCGGAGTCAGTGTTGTCGGACTCAACCAGAAACGGTTTTCCACTGGTTTAGCAATTCCAGTGTTGGCAATCAAATGACGATCTGATTGTAGTATGGAACAGGAGATAATTTAATTTTGCATGGGAAAATCGGCCGTGTAATGAAAAAACTAAAATACTGAAAAATTGAAATGAACTTGTCTGAAGGTTCAAAAATTCAAGACTCAATGCTGTTTCAACATAACAGGTTTTTCGGGACAAAACCAGGAACAAGGCCACCACAGCCTTTTACGGAGCCGTAGCTGAACCCGGGAAGGAAGAACATCGTCATGGTCGTCGTATGCATTATTGCAATTATCCTAGTTCATTTCATCCAGTTAGTTGTTCTGTAGTACTGCAAATCTGCAGCTATGCGAGTAGTAGCTACGAGTTATTCCTCAGAGAGCGGCATGATTAAACCTCAGCATATGTCATAGACTTGTTTGCTGCTCCTAACAACCCCGAACTCCCTTTGCAAACACAAAGTGGACCACTACTTTATTGCATCCTTCAGTTCTTCAGCAGTCTTGTAGCATGAACCGAGGCAAATCTTGTTGCACCTGTACTCCCAGGGACTTGTTGGCCTTCATTTATCGTAAGCTGTGAGAAGTCATAGTTGTCCCAGTTCCTTGGCACTTGCACCTCCTCGTCGTCGTCGTCATCCGACGAGTCCTCTTCAATGTACTGCTCATGCTCTGTGCCCTCCCTCTCTGCCTCCAAAACCATCTCAGAAAAATTTTCTGCTTCATTAAGCTCCGCCGATGGTTCAAGGGGTGCGTAATAATCTTGTCCGGCTGCCCCTTCTTCCACTTCTTCACCTTCCTCCCCAGTAGTATCTTGAAGGTTTTCCCGTCCAGCATCTTCAACTTCTTCGTGCACTTCACTACTGGACCCAGCTTTGTGAAGGCTCGCACAAGCAACACCAGCGGCATACCATGCTGCGTACAAAGTGTCACAAATGACCTCCAGCTCTGGGTTCCTTCAAGCGGAACAAGCTCCCAATACGTAGTTGAACTTCTGTTCATCACTGCCATCACTGACAGGTCATGCTGGGCCTCATCAAGTCCAAATGAATGATAAAGCCACTTTCTTATTGAAACCCAATTTCTCTCTGCTGCTCTAGCTATTTTTCTGGTGGTAGAACTAAATTCTGACAGGTCTACCCCTTCAGAACCATATCTAACTTCCCCTGATCCATAGTACAATTGGAACCATAAGGGTTCAGACATGCCTAAACCAAACCAGGACAATAAGAAGAATTAATACTATAAATTCTAATATAAACTCTAATATAAAGACATTACTCTAATATAAACTCGAATTTAAACTCTAATATAAACTCTAATTTAAACTCTAATTTAAACTCT